>CM068387.1:4049876-4721336 GCA_034770075.1 Aralia elata
GTAGTAATATAGATTTGGTGTGTGTATGGAAATATACCTGTGGTATATGATCTAGTGACGGAGAGGTTGTGGTTACCGTGTGATAGTATAGTGTCCATAGTGGAACATATATATACTATATATATATATATATATATTATATAATATAATATATATATGATACAAAGAGAAAAAGTGAGTTCATAATTGCGCTAATAGACTATATACTTAATAGGTTAACATTTTGGGTCAAGATGTGATTGTCAGATGAGCATAAATGGATTATATATTCCCATCAACTAGTATCAGATCTATGGATATGGACTTGGGTCATGGCTATGGTATAGATTAAAGTATGATGGATGAAAATAATTACATTGATCAAGTGGTTGACTCTTCTCACATAGGCAAGGGTGGACTCTTAATTAACAAGAGATATTGAAGAGTGTGAACTCGTAATAAAGGAGACTTGATTGGCCCTAGGTTTTCAATGAGTTAAAGATTCTGGGTGATTACGTACTCTTTTAGCAAATGGCGGACTCTTCTCGGGAAGACTCTTGGTGGATAAATGAGAGATATTGAGAGATAAGCTTGTCCGATAGGGAGACTTGATGGGCTTGATAGAGGCGCGTAGTGAATCAAATAAGATATAATGAAGAGGGTGACTCGTTAACTAAAAGAAGTGATGGGTTAATGCTCAAAAAAAAATATGTGGTTAAATTTTAAAGGGGAATCTTGGTATTAATGTTGAATGGAGAGATCACGTGTTAAGGAAGCAGAATTATTGTATGTATCGCGTGATTAGTAAATTCTTACATTAGAATTTAAATTATAGTTTGCATAGACATATTATACTTGATCTAATAATTTCAAATAGATTTTGTAAGCACATGGTCCCCTCTTACCACAATAGATATTTTTAACAAATAGTTTTTTATGCACCATAATAAGCTCTAATACATCGAATGATGATCACCCTTAAATGGATTAATGTTTTTCCAAAATTAACGAAAAAAAAGGTTAAAAGACACCCAAGTGATTTCTAAATTATTATTCTCTTTAATTTTATCAAAAAGCTCATATATAAATTTTTATAACCCAATAAAAAATATATTGTTTTTCATATTTATTCCTAAAATAATAGATTTACAGTCTAAGCAATAAATTGTCCATGATGATAAAAATATATATTGCAAATTATTACTTATTTTACAATACTATTGAAATGGAACACATTAATTTTATTATTTTTTAAAAATATTACGAATTAGCTTCACCATTTATGAAAAATGTGTGTCATAAAGATTGTGGCACACACATTATCCTTGGAATTTTTTTTGAATGAGAAACATTTTTATTTAAAAATTTTTTTGGCGAAGCCTCCCCTCCCTTTTTTTGAGGAAGTACAGAATAACCTAATTGAATTTTTCATAATTAACATTAAGTTACGAACAATTATAATTCTATAATATCAATACAATTCGTTATCTCATATGACAGAAAGAAACAAAACTTTACATATCGTAAAAAGAGTTAAATAAATCTCAAGCAAACCAAATGTGGAGAATTAAACTTAAAGTTAAAAACTTCTGGTTTCCTTCCTCATAGGCTAAGACTTAATTGACCTTAACTAGGAGAACAAATCAATCCCCCTTATTATATATATATATAGTAGTATAATATAGTTAATATTATATAGATAATATATATAATTGTGTGTGTGTGTGTGTGTGTTGTGTGATGTGTATATGTATCCATCCATCATGTTTTTAAATATAAGGATTAATATTAATTTTTTGAAGGTCAATTTTTAGTCAATTTCAATAATCAAAATTAATATAAAATTTTATTTAATTTTATTCAACACAATTGTAAAAAAACTATAAACCACTCCATCCAAATTATAATATTTTATTATTTTTAAAAAGTTAAATAAATCACATAAAATTTTCGAATTAATAATATCTCATATTTACTTTTAAAGTCAAAATTTATCTTATTAACTTCTCGTACGACCCCCAAAAGAATGGCTTAATGACAAATTAGTACACAAATTAAAAGTAATCAAATAAGAGAGAGATATAAAAATTTAGTAACTCTCCATTTTGTCCTTAGTATTGATATGTGCTTCGTTACATTACATTCAATTGACTCTTGGATTTGCCAGAGAAAAGAGTGAAATTAATTTTGAGTCTCATTAATTAATTGTGATGTGACTTAAATCTTTCGACTATTTTTATTAAGATGGTAATATGATCAAGGGTAAATTTAATCAATGTAATATCCAATTTAACTTTAATATTGCAGACATAATTTTTTGGTAGGACATTTTATTTTTTAGTCACTAAAACCATCCTTTTAGGAAGAGTATTTGAAAGGGGAGAAAATATTAAAGAAGGCATTTCAGATTTCAGTTTGTAGTGGATCTACTGGGCACCTATTCTCTCCTTGATAGGTATCATATACTATAATGAAATTTATTCGAAATTTTTAGCATATATAAATATGTATAGTAATGTAGAGAAATGTTTCATATTAATTACTTGTTATTTTTATTATTTTAGATAAATACATTTAAATCATTTATAAAGAAACAATTGGTGGCAAACCCCCAAATTTAAAGAAAATAAGCGGTTATCCACTGCTAATAATAGGTAAATAGATTAAAAGTTTTAAATTTAAATTATCGCAATTTTTTATAGTTAAATAATGGTAACAAGTCAGATGTGTTTGCTTGCATAATTGAAAAATAATAACAAGAATTATTTCTCAATACTATATATATTTACTATATATATAATATAATATATTAGTGTGTGTGGCTGTGTGTGGGGCTCGGGTCTTTTATGTGTGTGTGTGTGTGTGTGTGAGTTAAGTACAAACATTAGAGAATATATGGTGATTACTGATATGGGGTCACAGAATATTTTGGGACCATCCATTAAACCAGGGAAGGAGATTCAAATCAATTTCGGGACTAACACTACAATCAAACATATGGTGATCACAGAAAAGAAAGTCATTGTCCTTTGTACTTGGAATATCAACTTCAATATAATCGTTGTTGTCTGAGAAAGTGGTTTGAACACTCAACCATGGTTTCTAGATTCCAATTTGTGATTCGGGTAAATTTTTGATGTGAAGATAAGATTTTTCATATATAGGCGGCGCTATATTCATTGGTGAGTGGCAAAGATATAATATATTTGTACTTTAACCCACAAAAATAATTGATGTGAGGACTAAATAACAATGGGTTCACAAAATTTAGGGCATTTTTCCTTTCGATTTTAGATTACTCGATAATTTTCACAAGTCTAACACTTTCATGTTTTAAATAGGTTTTAAAAATTCTTTCACAGGAATAGATTTTTCTTTTTTTTTTAATTTATTGGTTTTAATTCAATTCGGGAGTTGTTTTTTATGAATCTTTAGTGCTTTAATTTATTTTAGATAGAATGAGATGTGAATCGAAAAGGCTTACTGCATTTTAGGGCTCCGGTTGACCCAGTTCAGTTTGGAGATGACCTAGGTCTGATCTGAAAAGTACGAGTACTAATTCGATACTCGGATAGAATTTCATTCAAGAAAGATGTCCAAGCCCATTGAATCATATTACACACGTAAAACTTTTATATAAAAAAATAACTTAGGAAAAGGCCATCGATAAGGACAAAGCAAAATAAAGTGTTCCTCCCAAGTTTTCAAATTTTTATTAAAAATTAATATAAAATTGTCTCCCCCCCCGCCCAGCTACAAAATGCATATTTTGCTCTGACAAACAATAATACAATATTATTATGAATATTAACAACGTCCGGTTCCTAAATCAAAAATGATAGTTATTTAAATTTATTAATTAATTGATGATCTACCGTAACAAATGAAATATGGTCGTTGAAAGGTTTATTAATCAATCAGTAACTATAAAATAATTATTTAGTATCCCAATTTTTATATTTATTGTTCAGATTTGATCAAAACATATGGCTAATTAATCCCCCCTTTTTTTAACTTCTACTTTTTCTTCTTTTTATAACATTTATCAAAAGTGGGGCTAACAAACATAAGTTTTTATGGCCATTTAATAACAACGAGGGGCAATACCCTTGAGCATGTTTTAAGTTTTACCCGGCTGTAAAATGTTTTAACGCCTTTTAACCTACTTCGTCCCTATGATATCCTATTAGAATAATTTGAGGTATGCTTTAGCATGTATTATATTTGTCAATGGGATACTTATGCTTGATGGTTATAATTGAAATTTCGAGACTTAAACAAAAAAGGTCTCAAGTTTAATTTTTTTCAACCGTTGATACGTGTAAAATAAATATTTTTTATTTACAATATACTAATTTAGTTTTAAAATGGGAATTAAAAAAAGAATAAATGAATGACAAAACTTGAGTTTGTCCTAAATTCTATCTGATTCTTATGTAATGAGTTTTGTTAATGAACAGAAAAAAAAATTAAATAGACCGATAAATTTAGCCATTTTTCTTTTTGCAATACTTTTTTTCTTTTTGAACAGATATGAATGAAAAATTAAATACATATAAGTAAAATCTTCTTAAACAAATCCCCATACCAAAACTTAAATATGAAAGATAAATTAAGTAAGCTAATTATTGGTGGTAAAAAACTGTAAGTTTTCTTTTTTTTTTTCTTAATAAACTCAATAACACTATGAAAAAAAAAATACAAATTTTCCTAATGTATGTCTTTTTTTCGTTCAAAAACTTAGAAACATGTAGTTGGGGTGTTAATAATGTGGAACTTTATTTTCTTCCCTAGTATGAGGCTATTGATTATTGTAACCTTATCCCGTTACCATGAGTTTATTGATATTGCACAATCATATGAGATTTTTGATTATGACATTAATTGAATTTGTAATAACATCCCTCGAAAATGAGGTTTCAAAGAAAAATTGTTTTTGAATCTTGATAAGTACCTCTATATCACACGTTAGAAATAGGAGTCTTGTTTGTGTTTATACCAATATGGTCCCTGTGGTCCTTTGTATGATTGCAAATTCAATAGTTAAGTAACTCTATATCACATGTTAGAAATAGGTGTCTTGTTTGTGTTTATACCAATATGGTCCTTGTGGTCCTTTGTATGATTGCAAATTCTCTAGTCAAAAACACTAAAACTTAAAGTATGGATTCCGTTACCTTAAAATCTTCAAGATTTTACATCAATATGTAAGGGTGTGATTTACTCCGGTAGTCAAACTATTAGAATGCACTTCTTTAATATGTTATTTTTGGATTTAATTTTGACCTATTAATTCGATTGAATCGAGTTTAATTTAGAGCGGCATTTGGTGGTCCATGATAAGAAGATTAAGATAGAACTTTGTATAATTCAAAAAACAATGGTGTATATAAAAATGGTGTATATAAAAATGTGCATAATTGTTTGTAAAACTAATTTTTTTTAGCTCTACACTGTAAAGGAACATAACTATTTAAATATGTGTATAATAATATAATTCACTTGTGGAATTAAGAATTTTTTATTTTTTTTAAAAAAAATGGACTCCAAGACGTCCGTCCATATTGTGGACGGGTCCAGGTCACATAATCGCATTGAAACTTTAGACACACACTTCGAATATTTCACAAATTTAATGTGGTAACAATATTTTCATTCCTTAATTTTGTGTTAGGAAGATGTGAAGATAGTGATAAAAATGCGTTTAGATCCCTATTGATTCTCAATTTCATCATGGCTCGAGTCCTACCGTTCATGGCCTCAAGCCATATCGTGCAGGATGAACAGTTATATAGTTGTCACATTTCGATTTTTATTACCTGGACTTTTTATTTTTTTTGCTAAATTTACCTTGACTTTTAATAATGTTGTACTATTATCACTTCTATAAATAATTCAGTGCTCGTATAAATGCAAATGGTTTGTAATTGATACGTCTATATATATACATACAGCGTAGACATTATGGATATATAATCTCACTCCATGTACCCATCTATCTTAAAAGATATTTTAGCATGAATCTTAAAATGATTTAAGGGGATCAAAAATTACATAAAGGGAAAGCTTAGTTAAATTGAATTTTCTTAATAATTCTTACGTTCTAAAATTGAAGATCATTTATTGTTGCAAAATATAAAGACAGTGATCTAAAAAGATAAATTTTTTTGTAAAAGGTAAAAGATTATTTTACATAATTAAGTTATCAGTCTTATGAAGCAATTTTCTTTTTATAATTTGAACTTTATATAAATCAAATTTCTTTTTATAATTTGAACTTTATATAAATCAAATAGTACAGTGTGACAATTGTTAATTTCACTTAGTGATATTCCAGGAGTCCCGTTGAACATAAATGTTGTAATTACATCTCAAAATAACATAAAATATAATTGATCATAAAGCCATTGCATTAATTATATTTAATAATTTTAAATCTCAATACATACGTATTCTTTGTATCTAACATACCAATATTATTTTGAAACATAATCTTATAAATATATTATATATTAATTATCAAGTAATAATATTCAATAATTCATAATATCTATTTATTATGAATTAAAAATTAACAAATAATATCTGTATCTTTCATTATAAAAATTAAAGGCCGTAATTTAAAAGGACATTCAGAACATCTACTAGAATAACGTAACGAATTAGGTTAAAATTAATTTTGAATAATTATGCCCCCAATCCGAGAAAAGTCAAACTAATGATTTTTAAAGTGTCCGCTAATTAAGCTGGCGGACGACATAATTAGCCCTGAAACAAGCAAGTCACCTTGAACGAAGAAACACCTTGAAACACCTGTTCATCATAATTCTTGAAACTACACACGTGGGCCCCAACTGTTCTTCATAATTCCTAATTGAATTGTGAAAAACTGTTCATAACGTAATTCCTGAAGCAACACGCAACACCTTGAAACAATACACATGGGCCCCAACTGTATCATAACTCCCTCTGTTTTTTAAAAAGATTGTCGTTTAAAGGTTAATTCACGTAAATTGAGAAATGCAACTACTCCTTATGAAAAATACTATATTGCTCTTGTTTTAATTATCTCAACTAATTATTAACTTTGTAGATTCCAAAAAGGAGTATACTACCAACCATGAGATTATTAAGAAGAAGTATTGGGAAAGGAAGAGATTTGTAAAGACATTTCAACAACCAAGAAGGGTTTTGTATTTTTTTGAGAAAAATCATTAAGTAGGAGAACTTTAAATAAGGGTAAAGTTGAAAAAAATTACTCCATTTGCATTGATAAACTCAAAACGTCAATATTTTTGGAACAAAAATTACTTCCTAAAACGATAATCTTTTAGGAACATAGGGAGTAATTCTTGAAACAATACACGTGGGCCCCAACTGTTCATCATACTCCCTCGGTTCCTAAATAATTGACGTTATACGTCAATTTTTTTGTTCCCAAATATTTGACGTTATAGGATTTTTAGGAAAATTTATATATATCCATGTAATCCTCTCTCTCATTCCTATTGGAGTCCTAAAAAAAATTAAAAACTTGAAAATTCTCTCTCTTCTTCTTATTGGAGTCCTATAAAAAATTAAAGAGTCAAGAATTCTCTCTCATTTCTATTGGACTCCTTTATCTTTTTTATGTATATCCGTACAATTCTCTCTCCCCTTTCTATTAGATGAATAGACAAATGAATTGCATTAATTAAATTTCTTAATTGGTGTGTATTGACGTATAACGTCAGTTATTTAGGAACCGAGGGAGTAATTCCTAATTGAATTGTGAAAAGAAAGAAAGAAAGAAAACATGTATAGTAACTAGTAAGTACGTAAGTAAACAGTACATACATAATAGTAAGTACACAAGTAAACATGTATAGTAAGTAAGATTAATTCTGATCATCAAAATCAATTACTCTTTCCCGTTTTTGAGCCACCTTTTTATTTTATTTTTATCAACTAGGCTTCCTATAACACTCTAAAACATGTAGGCATTCTATTAGAACTTCAAGGGTGTTGTGGTCATTGTTTCATATGTTTAAAGCTACCATTCAACCTGGAATTTTTTTTCCTTTTTACTTGGTTAACAATTCTTTGCTTTAATTACCTACACATTCCCCATTTAGAAGCAAAAGAACATTCCCCATTCAGAAGTAAAGATGACATTGGGTCTTTGTGAGTGGTTCACTTACTTTGTTGCGTCAGTAGGTGTGTTTTGGAAAGCAACATAGGGCATGCAGAACATTAATTGCAGAGCTGCCTGTGCCATTAAAGGTCGGGAGTCGTCGTTATTCTTGGCCTTTGACATAGTTCTTCAAAATCGACGCCCTCTTCCACAATTCCTAATCAATCGGTTATTCTTAAGCCAACACAAGTTTCAGATTTTGGGTCTATACTTAGCTTGGCTTGGGTTCCTAGCACGCCTCATGGACTTCACTGAGATAAATAGACTTAACCAATCACAATAATTGCAAAGGAATTTGAAATGAAGGATCAAAATAAAAAATATGCAGAACAAGAATTAGAGAGAAAAACTAGGTTCCACTCAGTTGTACAGTTCAACTAGCAGATCATTTGGTCCGGAAAACAATTTTCAAACAGTTCAAAGCGTCAAATATCCACTAAATCAAGAGCAGCAGGAGTAATATACAAGGAGAGACATCATGTAATCCCCTCCCCCCCACAAATCATGTAATTTTTAATTTGTCGAATTATAAACATACACATCCACCAAATTTTAGACAAAATTAAAGAAAACAAAGTTCAAGGTATGCTCTTGGAATCAGAAACTCAAACTCTGTAGATTTGAAAGCAAGTAAACTTTTAAAATAAACTTAGAAATTAGGAAAAGGAAATGTGAGATGTGAAGAGAAGTTGAGAGATGAATCTTAATAGAGACAGATTCAGAATATGCCAGCATACAAATAAAAAACAAGTGATTGTTAACTTACAAATTTGAAATTGACACTAATATAAAAACACAGAAGAATAAATATCCATTTAACCATGAGAAAGTTAATATCAAATTATCAATTATAAACAATCAAAGCAAAACTCCAATAATCAAATTAATCCCGTCAAAATCACAGCTTGATCAAAAGGAAAAAAGCACTATCCAGATTGAATTGATACCAAGCACCCAAAAAAATATTCATGCTCTGAATATTCATAAAAAGCAGAATTTAGCAAATATGAAATATCCTATAATTTTACCCCCAACAGAAAATTGGGAAAGAAGACAAAGAAGCATTTAAGATTTAAACTCTAAAAAAGGTGACGCAACAGGTGATTTATTGATTTCTTTAATGCTACGTTTGGATTAGTGGAATAGAAGGGAGAATGAAATAACTCATTCTTATGGAATGAAAAAAATTGTGATAAGAGAAGAAACCTAAAAGTGCCACTGGTTTCTTCTCTTATCACAAAACTGCTCCAATCCCAATTCCACTAGCATCACACTCCACCTCGATTAATTTATCAAAACTGGGTAAAACAAGAACATGAGTAGTGCACAGTTTTTCTTTAATGACTGTAAAAGCTGTTTCAGCTGCTTCACCCCATTGAAATTTACCCTTCTTTAAACACTCTGTAATGGGTGCCACAATGCTATTGAAATCTCTAATAAATCGACGATAAAACGTTGCCAACCCATGGAAACTCCTCACCTCTCCTATTGTCTTGGGTGTAGGCCAATCACGAATGACTCTCACCTTTTCTTCATCAACCAATATACCCTCCGAACTAACCACATATCCAAGGAATAATAATCGTTCTGTCAGCTAGTTGCAGTTTTTAAAATTAATAAAGAGCTTATTTTCGGACAACACCTCTAGCACAGCTCGAAGATACTCCATATGGTCTTCCTTACTCCGACTATAAATCAGCATGCCATCAAAATAAACGACAACATATTTTCCAATGAAAGTCGTAATACTTGGTTCATAAGTCGCATAAAAATACTAGGCTCATTGGACAGTCCAAAAGGCATAACCAACCACTCGTAGAGTCCATCCTTTATTTTAAAAGTTGTCTTCTATTCATCACCAGGTTTGATCCGAATCTGATGGTATCTACTTCACAGATCTATTTTGGAAAATAACTTCGAACCCTCTTAACATATCTAACATGTTATCCAATCTCGGAATCGAAAAGTTGTATCTGATAGTTATCTTGTTAATTGCGCGACTATCAACGCACATCCTCCAACTGCTATCTTTTTTGGGACCAGTAATACGGGAACAGCGCACGAACTCATGCTCTCTCAAATAAATCCCTTCTTCATTAAATCATCTACTTTCTCCTGTAAAATCTGATTTTCCTTGGGACTCATCCGATAGTGTGGCGAATTGGGTAAACTTGCTCCCGGAACTAAATTAATATGGTGTGGAAATTCATTTGGTAAATCATTAGACAATAACTCACTAAACTCGGCCAAAAGGAACTGCACTTTCTCGGGTAACACAAATCTCTGCTCTTCATTCCCTTCTATCACTAGAGCTCGCACAACCACAACATATACCTCCTATGCCTCCTTAACTTAAGATTCCAAATCGGTTATTGAAATGACTTAAGATAGTAAAGATTGCTCTTCTGTTGTGGTCTTAGTTGAGCCACCACCTGAACTCCGTTTCGGAACCATTGCAATCTTCCCGCTACCCCAATTGAAAAAACAAATATTGTCATGCCCCTTATAGGTGACATCCAGATCAAACTGCCATGGGCGTCCTAATAACAACTGAATAACATCCATGTCGACTATATCGCAGACCACCTTATCTCGGCAATGTTGTCCGATTGAAATAGGAACTTTGCATACTTCAGTCACATTCACTTTAGGTCCTTTCTGAATCCACCCAATCACATAGGGTTTTGGATATTTTTCTACTCGCAGCTTCAGATGTTCTACCAATTTTTTGGACATAAAATTCTCACAACTCCCATTGTCAATAATTAAATCACAAACCTTTCCCTAAACACTGCAACAAACCTTAAAAACACTATTCTTTGTGAGGAATCTTCTAGTTTTATTGAACACATGACTCACTGAATCACACAATTTACATGTTCTCCTTGTTCTTCCATTATTTCTGCACCATCCGAGAGTTCGTCCATGTATATTTCTTCTTTAGCATACTGAACATCCTCGTTATTTTCTCCAACATCCCACGAAATTCACCGATTTCCTGGAAGGACACTCATTCGAATAATGGCCTAGTTGGCCGCACCTGTAGCACTTTAAACCGCCTGATTTAGCATATGGGTTTGGCTCTCGTGAGGTTTCCCTTGTGGCTGCTACTATCGGCCGTGTCCCAGCAGGGATATTACTAGGAAACAAACCCCCTTTGGGTCTGATCTGCAACACTTTTAGACGGACTTTGTCCATCGCTCGATGAAAATTTGCTTCTGTTTGCAGTTGCATTGGACGTCTCAACCATGTCCTTCCTTGTAGTAGGAAAATCGATTGGATATTTTTCTCCATTAATTCTGCCTTTCAAGAACCATGTTATGCGCCTCCATCCATTGCGCCAAATGACTTGTAGTCCAATTTTATCTCGAACGGAAGGCTTTAATCCTTCCAAATATGTAAAAACGTGTTGTCCCTCAGTCTCATTTAGGTTTTGTTACGAACTAACAACCTAGACCACTCCTCAGCATAATCTGCAATATAGTCCATGTTACCCTACGCACAATTCTGATAAACTCTGGAAAATAAATTGCTCATAATCTGGGGGTAAAAATCTGCTCATCATAAGTTGTTTCATTCACCTCCAGGATCGTACAGGAGCCTTGTCTTGTCGTCGTTTATGCATCTGTAACTTCTCCCACCAAATAGCAACCCCGCTTCTCAACTTATACGCTACCAAATTGACTTGTCGATCCTTCATAACTTTAGTCAACTCGAAGAACCTCTTAACCTCAGAAATCCAGTCAATGAGCTCTTCAATCTGCAGTTTACCATAGAACAATGGTATGTCTGCCCGTATTCTATAGTCTAGTTGATTTTGGTTTTGGTTTTGTTGAGGATTCTATTGGTAACTCGCAGAGTCCTCATCAGAGTCTTCATCACTCAAATCTTCGAACTGCTCGTGTCTCGCCGCTCTAGGCGGATGTCCACCTCTAGGACGGCCAAGGGTAACTCCCTCAACTCCATCTCTGTTGGCAAGGGTAGAGGCATTGGCAATAGGGACGTTAGGATTGGGATGTTGCACTAACAGTTGCTGCTAACATGGCCTCCAACCTCGCCATCGACTGTCGCTGTTCATTAATCGTTTGCCTATAAATCGGCATCTCTAACGACTAGCGTCGTCAGGGTTAACTCTTCCAGCTTCATTGTTAGTCGTCAAACAAGGCAAATCCCTCTACTCTGATACCACTTGACGCGGAATGGAAGTATAAGAGTTTACTAATGTAAGTTCTAAAAACACAAAAGCTGGAATCCACCAGCGAAATAATTAAATTTTATAACAACTTCGATAAAAAAAACCTAAAACAAATAACCAAGAGCTTAAATAGTCTCTGAAAACCCTAACTTAAGTAAAAAGACCAAATTAGACATTTACTAAACAAATAACAACTAAAACAAAAAAATAATAAAATAATAAAACTTCAACCACCCGACAGCCTACCTAAAACAACGAATTTGAGGATGAAAATGACCTCAACCAGGAGTTGGAACAGTATGGAGCAAGAAAATCACTCCTCGAAAACATATTATATTAGGCAAACGGACAACCGAGCTAAAAATTATGCCCGTTTCTTCAAACCAACTCTTTTATCTAATTTTTTATCCAACTCTTCTTCAAACTCCAAAGCCAATTATCCTACATCAAAAACATTCTAATATCTCAGTTTGTATCTCTGTTCATCATTTTATCGGTAGCTTATCTAATATCTCAATTTGTATCTCTGTTTATCATTTTATCTGTAGCTTATGGTTAAATTGCAGAAAAGAAACAGGATCATAGTAATGGAGACGTTGCCACGGATAGTCCTATATCTTTCCTTCTTTCTTCTTTTCCTTAAATTAATTAAATATGAGAATTGTAATGTCTTATGGCATGCATTTTATATAATTGTCATAGATGTTAGTGTATTTTTTTTCCTTTTATGTAAATCATTTGTACTCTATACCTTTTAAAGTGCGCGAGATATATGAATAACGGAAAGATTGTGTTGCCTATAAAAAGCATGCACGGATTGCCAGACATGTATTTATATGTTGTACAGTACAACACTTTTATCGTATATCCAAGCTATTTGAACATGATTTTTCCAAACACAATTGCATTGACCGATATTTAATTTGGTGACAATATCTTCATTGCTTAATCATGTGTTAGGAAGATGTGAAGATGGTAAAGAAAATGTGTCTCGACACCTATACATTCTCAATTTCAGGCCTCGAGTTGTACCGCGTAACGCAAAAAATTAAATAGCTGTCACATTTCGATATTTCCTTAGAAGTTCCCATTTCCCAGCTTACCATTGAACCTAATTGTGCCTTTTTCTTCTTCGTTTGGTGATTAATTTGTTTAACATTTAATTGTGTTTGGTTTTTAATTTTATTATTTGCAGATGGAAAGGTTAGTAGAAGTGTTAGTGTTCGGGGACTACATTGTTGGATTCGACAGGATCCAAGTATCCAACCCATAATTATGTGGTCCATCTGGTTAAATACAAATTGAATTATTTATATGACCTGAACTTAATAATATATCAAATATATAACATAACATTAATATTATATATTCAGTTTATAATGTTGTTATCTCGTTTTGATGAGTTTATGATGACTTATATAACTCGGGCTATACTTTGATGGAGAGTCGGTCTCATTTCTCTTTCTATATAATGACATATTACTAGAGGCTAAAATTACACTTGCACATATTTTCTCTCTAAAGTCCCAAATATACAACCCATCCTTATGAATAGAGAAAAGTAGCCAAGATCAATTCCTTACGCAAATTTTCGTTTTCACAAGTTATCATCTAAGGACAAATTTTGGTTCAAGTTAGTTCTTATGCTTGTGTATTGAAAGATCATATATATATATATATAGAGAAAAGAGCATGTGTCTTAGACATACATAAATTTGTGCGTGTCATATTATTTTTAGAGTTTTTATTAATAATAATTTTGACACTTCACTATTTTTATTGATGACTGTTTTGACATTTTTACCATTTTATTATCTTAAACTACGTCGTATTAAATGTAGGACACACACAAGTTTGTGTGTGTCTAAGATACATATTCTCTTTTTCATATATATATATATATATATATATATATATATATATATATTATGAGGTTAGATTTTTTGGTGTTGATAATGACATAAAGCATGTACTGTCTATTCCATTCGCAGAAGCCACAAGGCCGTTTGATCGGCACTCGAACGTTAATAACATCAAGTCAGTTTCGTGTGTGTTACATGTGGGTCTTGTTTTTGGGATAGACCTTCAGGATATTATTCATGTGGGTCTTGTCTTGTGTGAATGGGTTGTGTGATCTATATACATCTGTACATAAATCAAGTTTCAATTATTATTACTTTTTTTATTTTTCCTTGATTTTAATGAATACATAATTAATTATGTCATGCTGCATATATATCAATGTATCATACACACACATACATATATCATATATCATATATATATATATATATATATATATATATATATATATATATATGTCATGCTGCATATATCAACGATGTCACCGAATTATTTATATATTTATTTATTTATGTTACAGAGTTTTAGCTAGCATGCACACATGAGCATTATATTTTTCTTTGTCTCTTTATGTATTAAATTACGATGTATATACATGTTGAAATTTTGGTGTATCATTATTAAGGGATACTTGTGAATATGAATACACCACACTTATTAGTCCCTTATGAAAATTATTACTCCCTCCGTCCCAAATTAATTGTTTTTCTAGGACTTTTTTAAGTTAAATTGACTATTTTTAAAATTAATAATTAAGCATATATAAATATATTTCTAAAATTATAAAAATTGAAATTAGTAATAAATTGTATATACTTTCTTTTGGTTATAATATCTCCACCTATATGTTAGCAAAAATAGTAAAAAGATTAATTTTAAAAATAGTCAATTTGACTTTAAAAAGTCCTAGAAATGTAATTAATTTGGGACGGAGGGAATATTTTTATTTACATGCATGTTTGGACTAATATAATTAAAACTGGTGTTTTTGGTTAGTGAAGCAAATGATGGACCAATGAAAGTCTTTTGTTTTAATGACTTGAGAAAACGATAAACCATATTATGTTACACTTAAGAATTAATTTGATAAATCTACCCAACGGAAGATTATTTATTAATTCTTAAACGGTATTTAAAAGTTCAAGTTGCATGACCTGCATTGTTTCTGCCCAACGGTGATATAGTTTAATGTTTTGTTACTTGTAATCTCATGTTTAATAACGAAAATTAGTTATTTTTTAGTTTTTTGCCCAACGGAAAATTATTAATGATATGTTTAGATTTCTTACGGAATAAATTTTGTGTATTTGATTTCATTAATTTACATAAACTGTTTATCCCTGAGTTTATTTTATTATTTGATCCACCAAGTATTTTTCATCTTGTGAATTAATTTTATCGTACTTGTATGCATGATTATGATTAACCTTGATTCACCTTTAGTTCCGGTGGCGAAGCTACATGTTGGACTATAGGGTCAATTGATCCCACTAATTTTTATTTTTTTATATATATGTGATGTAATAAATTTTTTATGGGTGTAATTTAGTAATTTGACCGCACTGAAATGAATATTGAAAAAATCTTCCCTCTAGACTTTCTTCACAATTAAAAAATTTATATTTGAACTCTCCTCTATTTATAAAACAAACGTAGAAGAATATTATATTGTTAAACAATATGAGACTTCAAAAGTTCAAGTAATAAATAAAGAAATGACTACTAAGAGAAGTTTGATTAAATGATAAAAATCTAAGGAAGATTTTTTTATAAAATGACTACCAAGAAAAGCTTGATGGCTACAACAATGATACAGAGGTGTGTGTGTGTGTATATATATATATATATATATATATATATAATGTTATCACTTATTATATTAACAATATTGTAATTAAATACATATTTTACATATGGAATCGGCCGGAAAGCACAAAATTATCTAAAAAAATTGGCTCGGTGGCGCAGCTCCCGAACCCCCGCCAAATTATTTATAGGATCACAATATTTTGTTCCCATTAGATCACAATCTTGGCTTCGCCACTGTTTAGTTCCTACTACAATTACCAGTTATCTTTCGCATATTAGATCATTGTGTGGCTCTAATTTTAAAAAATGGAATGAGCAAATTAGTATTATTCTTGGATTTATTGATCTTGATTATGCTTTGCGATTTAATGCTCCTGTTGTACTTGCGAACGAAAGCTCAACTGAGCAAAACGCCGTTTATGACAAGTGACAGCATTCTAATTGCATATCCTTAATGTTTTAAAGGGCCCTGTTACTAGTGCTATTTGAGGAGCAATCCCCAAATATGAAAAAGCAGAGTATCTTGATAACATCAAGGAGAAATTCAAGGGTTCAACTAAGGCACAAGCTACTGTTCTTATTACCAAAATGGTCCACTTTGAAGTATAATGGTACTAGTGGTGTTTGTGATCATATAATGAGAATGAATGACATGGCTGCACTATTAAAGAACATAGATATGGAAATCTCTGAGGGTTTTCTAGTGCACTTAATTATGACTTCACTTCCTACACAATTTGGTTCTTTCAAGATCAATTATAACACCCAAAAAGAGAAGTGGAAGATGAGCGAATTGAATTCCATGTGTGTTCAGGAAGAAGAAGGCCTTAAGGTTGAAAAGCCATAGGGTGTTCATCTCATGACCTCGACACCACCTGAAGGCAAAGGAATGAAATATGGTAAGAGTCGCAAGATAGGGAAAAAAGATGTTTTCAAAGACAAGTGACAAACTTCTAGGACGAAGGGTACTAGTGGTCCGATCCTAAGTGTAATTTTTGCAGGGTTAAAGGACATAAGGAAGGAGTGTTCTAACTTTCACGAGTGGTTAGAGAAAAAAGGTAATTTATTTATAAATGTTTGTTATGAATATTTTACTGCTGATGCTCCTTTAAATATATGGTGGGTTGACACCGGTGCAACTATCAATATAACTAATTCGTTGCAGGGATTCCCGTCCATGAAGAAGCTAAGTAGAGGCGACCATCATTTGCTAGTAGGAAATAGCGAGAACGCTCAAGTGGAAGCCTTTGGGCTTGAATTTTTGCCAGCATTCTCTGACTTGTTTTGTGGAGTAGTTTTAATTTGGATTAGTAGATACTGTTTGTGTTCCCAGTATTACTAGAAATCTTATTTCTGTTTCTATTTCTAAATTAGACGCTTATAGATATTCATTTAAATTTGAGAATATAGGTTTTTCTCTCCTTTACTCTGAGGTGTTGGTTCTACTTTGTTAGAGGGAAACCTTTATAGATTATGTTTGGATGCTTCTTTTATTGAATCCTTAATTTCAATGAATGTGAATGATGTAGTTGCAAATACTTTCGACAAGAGAAAATGAAAGGATGAAAATTCCTCCAAATTGTGGCATGAATGACTTTGGCCACATGTCACGAGGAAGAACGGAACGCCTTATCAAAGAAAGGGTTCTTTATCCTTTAGATTTCTCAGATTTTGACAGACGTATTAAATGCATTACAAGAAAATTTATAAAAGAAAACAAACATGGAACAGCTCATAGTACTGACCTTTTACAAATAATTCACACTGGCTGGCATGTGTGGACCATTTAGACCAAGCATAAGTGGCCATAAATATTTCATTACATTTATTGACGACTACTCTCATTATGGATATATTTATCTTTTGCAGGAAAAATCTAATGCACTTGAGATGTTTAAAGCTTAAAATTAGAAGTTGAGAATCAACTTGATTTAAAAATTAAGGTTGTAAGATCCGATAGAGGATGAAAGTATTATGGTAAATTCTTTGAATCTGGACATAACCCTGGTCCTTTTGCTTTGTTTTTACAAGAATGTAGCATTGTCGCTCAATATATAATGCCGGGTACACCCTAATAGAATGGTGTTGCTGAAAGGCGAGATTATGGATATGGTTTGAAGCAAGAAATGCCACAACACTTTACCAGAGTGGGTTGAAGCACTTAAAGCAGCTATGCATATCCTTAATCGACTTTTGAGTAAGTTTGTGCCTTAAAACACGTTATGAATTTTGGATTCAAGTGATACCTAGTTTAGGATATTTAAGTGGATGGGGTTATTTGGCAAAAGAAAAAATTTGCAACCCACATACTAAGAAACTCGACTCTAAAACCATAAATTGTCATATATTTTATTGGTTACCGAGAAAGATCTAAGGCCATGTTTGTTTGGTGGTACCTAAAAATCCACTTCGTGGTAACGAATGCAGCACTTCCTGCTAATGAACCTCTTCAGAGGTCAGAAAGGGCAAGGCGATCAGCTATTCCAGATGATTATATTATATACCTAGATAAAATTGGCCATAATCTTGGCGTGAAAATTTTTAATTAAAATTTTATTTTATATGTAAAAAAAATACAAAAATAAACATAATTTTAAAAAAAAAATTCATAGTTATGTTTGTGTATCATATTAAGTTCTTAGATGACTTAATTTGAATTTATATATTATTTTTTTCAAAAAAAAAATGAAAAAAATATATATAAAAAAAGGGTCGAGCTTAAGCTTGAGCTCGATCAAGTTCGACTTGTTTAAACCCGGCTCGAACTCAAGTTCGGCTCGTTTATAAATGAGTCGAGTTCGTACACAAAATTTTAGACTCGCTTGAAATCCAGTCTGATTTAACTCGTTTAACTTTTAGACGACTCGAGCTTGACAAGTTAAAGTCCGACTCAATTTATTTATGACGCTGATGAGAGTGTTATATACTATTACTACCTTGGCTTGTAATAATAGTGTTTTACTATTTATAAAAGTGGGGCGGTGGGTAGTGCTGTGCTGGTGAGGAGCATTGTAAATTGGTAGGGGCCTCACAATATATATTATGCTTCTTATGTCTACAAAAGTCTCATATAGATCTTCTCTTCCAGCTTGCTAGCTTGTGGATTCGCACGTGCAATTCAAGTTAATACACGTGCGGTCATTTTTCATATTTGGTCTCTAATTAATTATTTCTTTGTAGCTGAAAAGTTTCAGCATGGAGTATCGAAGTTCATCCACTTGAGTAATTTGTTTGCAAGGATTATAATCTTGAGATTATATTTTCATGAATTATAATTTCAAGACTATTAATCCTAGAATTATATAGTCCTAGTCACATGTATATTTTTTATGGGATTATTTATGGGATAACTTAAAATAATTTCGTGTTATGTTTGTTTTGTTCAAGATTATTTAAAGAAATGAATAAAAACTTATTGTTTGGACTATCATACTCTTACTACTAATAACAAAAATATTATATTCTCATTAATTTAAGTATAGATAGATATGATAAGATACATCGGTCTTTCTAAACAAAGTTAAAGATTAATTTTGTTCACAAATTTTTAGTCCCAAATGGTAGGGATTATAATACCTAGTTAGACATAGTATTAAATAGTCCCCCCTTTCAAGTCATTTTATTATCCGGTACTAATAGTCTCAAGTCTATTTTAAAAAATAAACAAGAGACTTGAGATTAATAGTCCAATCTCAAGTATAATACTTACAAACAAATATAGCCTTGAAGTTTTGACACTATAAGGTGTAAAAGAGATTTGTTCATCAAGAAAGAAGAGAGAAAGAGGAGAGTATTCAGCTTCTAATTCAGACCTAGATTTGTGGTTAAGAAACATTTATTATGGATTTGGATCCCCTTCAATACACCTTCCCTTCAATTTCATTCAATACACCATATTTTTATAGTTGTGAATAGTATAATTGAAATCGATACCAATTAATTAATTTATTATATTTAATAGCATAATTGTTTCAAAAATGAAAGTAATCTGACACTTTTTCACCATTTGATGAATTTGTGAATTTTTTTTATCAAAATTTCAATAGATAAAAATTGTTTTAAACTTTTAATAGAGAAAATACTTTTTATGATTATAATTTTTTGTAAGATTGATCTTAATATCATCAGCTATCTATTAACATATTTTGATCATTAATATCAAAATTATTAAAATTAAATAATTGATGTATCAGATAGAATTGGAGAAAATATATAATAGCTACTTTTTGTGTTTCACAATATTGAATCAATTTTGACTTTATAAAATTTACGTGAAATATTTTTAATTTAAAAATTAATGTTATTTGTTCTTTCTACATAACGTCATTCAGAATGCACAAGAATTCGTAAATAATTTTGATTCACCATTTTGATTGATGTAGTTTGTCCTCACTCCTTATAACATTTAAGTCAATGTATTGAATGTATTTTTATACAGTTAGTATTAGTACTATATTTTTATGCAGTTACTAGGCGATTCACCAATAATAGTTCGTAGGCTGACCTCAACGAAATTTCAACTAGTTAGCGGCCAGAAGGTTGAAATGATATTTCTTGCTGATATTATTAGGACAAAAATAAAATACTGATAGTTAGATTATTCAATGTAGTGTATATATGATTGATTCATTTTATTAATGCATTTTCTTTTGGCTTAACTTTATTTTATATGATAATTTATTAAATATACTCACTATTAAAAGCTAAGGATAATTTATTCTTCGTTATCTTAGCCATAATATTCTTTATTGGACTATTTGAGCTTACCTTTTTATTTCATAATTTCTTTCAAGAAATGAGAATGTAGCTGGGGTTAACGGGGAGAACAGGAGAATTGAGTGATGGTCCAAGTTAGTAGCTGAAGTAGTCTTCATCACATTATAAAATAGTGTGACAATAATTGTAGTGAGAACTTAATGTGTGTGTTGTCATACTATTTACAACATTGTAATAATTTTAAATAGGATAATTTATATATGTTGTTTGTATTTCGGTGACTCAAATTGGGTGGTGTTGACCCGAATTTGGGAGCGTCGCATATTCCATCCGCATGAATGAGATATAATTTCTGAGTACCTATCCATATAATAGTTATACGGATGATATATTCCATCCGCAAAATTACTGTGCGAACGAGGTAAATCTTAGGTCATTCATTCTTTTTTTAAATGGTCATAGATGAATTGAATAATAAAAATTCCTATTTAACTTTGAATATAAATTATTATCATCTATATACATGTGTATGTGTGTGTGTATATATGTATGTATATGTATAAGTACAAACATTGGAGAATCTATAGTGATTACTGATTCGGTTTGGGACATCTTAAACAAGGGAAGGAGGCCAATCAATTCAGGACGTGACACCAAATTTTTTTTGTTTATTTTTTATTTTTTTAAACAGTCTATACAGGACTGAGAATTATACTAAACCTTATTATCCTATATAATAAAAGGAAAAACTAAAATAAACATCTTCCATCTAAAAAGTAGGACAAGATCACAAGGTAAGGCATCAAACTAAACACCCCACTACGGAATAACAAACCTTCTCAATTTTTACCTCCATTTACACGTGGAAGTAGCTCACCTCCCCTCTTTATACAATCGAAAAAAAAGAAGATAAATCCTACTCCTATTAAGACTTGTATAAGCCCCAGCAATCTTTCTAGCATGATACTACTTATGTGAAATTAATATTTAAAATGTACAACTCTGAGATTACGAAAAGGAAGTCTTGTCTTCGGACTTGGAATATCAACTTTCTGTAATAATCGTTGTGTCTTGAAAGTTGAACATTCCACGTGGTTTCTAGCTTCCAACTTTTGACATGCGATGATTGTGTAGTTTGTGTGAAGATAAGATTTTCACATATATGTGGCACTACAAGATATATTTTACTTAACCCACAACATATTTAATGTGAGACTAAATAACTAATAAGTAATGTTATACATAAAAAAACTCTTACACAAAAATAATTTACAAACCCCATTCATAATTACAGAGTAAATAAGTATCGCTAAAAATTATTATTCTTTTTTTTTTGTAAAATTAACTTAAAATTATCACTAAATGTATATTAATTTACTTTGACAATATAAATATTACTATAACATTATCAAAAAAATTTATGAAATAATATATCAAATTATTATTAATTGATATATAATCTATCATACATAAGTATGTACAATAAATATAATCAATCGCACCTATACATAGTATTTAGTATTAAATTTTATATTTTATTGTTTTGTCATCAAAACATATGGATAATTATTCCCTCTTTTTTACTTGTACTTTTTTCTTCTTTTATAAATTTATCTAAAGCGGGGTTACAAACTTTTACGCCATTACAATGAGGGGCGCTCTTGACTCTTGAGCATGTTTAAGTTTTACCGACCGTAAAATGGTCTAACCCTTTAACTATCTCCTATAATGTTAGAATAATTTGTACGTTTAGTATGTATTATATTTGTAAAATGTTGAGACTTAAAACGGTCTCTAAGTTTAATTTTTACGGTTATCGTGTTTAATTGAATTTTTTTTCTTACACTATGTTATTAAATTTTAAAATAAATGAAAAAAAAATCGAAAGAAAATTTAAGTTTTCTTTCCAATTCTTGTGTTACTTAGATGGCGTTTGGTTCACGTCAAATTAATATAGTAGTTCCGTAATGCAATAAAATATTACATTGATGTGACATATATTACATTTGGTTCACTTATTACATATATTACCCTATTATGGGTGTAATGCTATTACATCAATTTTTAAGATTTTCATTACATCCTCCAATTGATGTATTACCTCATTACGTCTGTAATGCAATAGAAATACAATTGATTTGACATTTTGACTTATAATTTATTTATTCATTATGTATAATCATATAATTTAGTGAATTAAACACAATTTTAAACATAATGTAATAACATTACACTTACTACACAAATACCAAGAATTAGCCAAACAAAAATGTCGTAATAACTTATTACCATTACAGTACAACTCTATTGCATTACGTAGACTATTGCATTACATCAAATTTCTATTCGGCGAACCGAACTCCACCTCAGTTTTTTAGTGAACACTAAAGTAAAGAAATTGACAAAAAATGTGGCCACTCTTCTTACCAAATTTTTTTTGGACGATTTTGAATGAAAAGCTAAATAACATAAGCAAATATTTTATAATCCCTATCACACTATCTTTATATTATTAACACAATAAAACTAATATATGGGTAAATTAGTAACTTAAATATAAAACTTAAGTTTTCTTTCCTTTTACTTGATAAAATATGATGTAGCGGATTACGATATATAGTTAGTTTAGCCTATTAACACAAAGACAAATAAATTCTTGCATACAAGGGAAAATAACAAATTCTCCAATAGAAAAATGCAATAAAATTGATAATAATTGTCAAAACAATACTACCAAAAGCCCTAAAATAACATATTTATAGTCTAAAACACTTTCAACCCTAATTAGAAAAGAATATAGCGAAATATTAAAAATTTTAAAAAATAATTTGATGTGTGGCCAAAACTTTAATCGACAATAAGATCACTTTAAATAGGTTTTTCGAGCTTTAAACGACATACATCATGGTCAAAGATGATCAATTTTGTAGAGCTCGTCGGTAACTTCGATTTGATATATTATGGTCCTCATAACTTCAAACGGATCAAAAGTTATGCCCGTTTGAAATTTACGCGACGAAAACCCCAATTCCGAATATGTTTCTCACTCCTTCCGTGCATCACAATATAATATATATATACACACACACACATATATATAAAGAGCCTAACCGGCTATAACGACGGACAAAACCGTCGCTATAGCATAGAAAACCGACGAACCGGATATAGCGACGGACAAAACCGTCGCTATAACCGGTTCGTCGGCTTTTTGTGCTATAGCGACAGACAAAACCGTCACTATAGCCGGTTCATTTTTTCCGGTTCGTTAGAGAAAATTTTCATATATATATATATATATATAAGTTTCTGATTCTTTTCTTTTCTATTATAATTAAGTTTTTTATTATTTCTTTTTCCGTTCAAAACTCAGAAATATGTGTTAATAATGTGGAACTTTATTTCTTCCCTAGTATGAGACTATTGATTATATTGTAACTATAAGACCCCGAAAATTTTAATAAAGAAAATTTATTTTTCTTCTTATTATTATTTAAACAGAAAGGTGTTAAATCGATAATGATAAAGTTACTAGTGAAATGTGAAAATTGAGAAGTCTAGTAATAACGTTAAATCACTATTCACGCAATCACTATTCACGCGATCACTATTCACGGGGGACTATTCACGCTAAAAACGTTTTTACCCTTTCTTCGACCTTCGAATTTCGTCATAATGTTTATATGAGCTGGATACAAAATTATACGGTATAAATACGAAAGTACTATTCATACGAATATACTATTCATTTATACAAAAAAGTCAAACCTGTATGTCGGGGAATATTCCTTCTGTCGGATAATATTCGTTCTGTCGGAGAATATTATATTCGGTAAAGTACGACGGCGCCGTCGAAATAACCACTTTTATACTCGGTAACGTACGGCGCCGAAATAACAAAATATTAGTGGGCCCCACAATGGCAATATTGTCAACGATAGTGGGCCCCATTGTCGGATACTGAAAGCGACAGTATTTTGTCAACAGTATTATCACCGGCAACTGTTGAAATACCCGGTAATAAAAAGAACAGTAAAACGCGTTATTCCACAGTAGTACGCGGTATTTCACAGCACACAGTATTGCACAGTATTTTAAATTATTGATTCAATAATTGATAAAGTAGCAATTACACAGTATTTTGATTCAATAATTACAATAGCATCCGCATGGTACTTTTATTATTTATCATGGCACTGTAACTCATATTATTGTTATGATATTTTAGCATTATTGACGGATTAAAAGTGGAGTCTAACTTAGGGGTACCTAATTGAAATTTTAAAATTCACATGCTGTGAACTATTGGTTCACATGTGGGAACTATTGGTTCACATGTGGGAACTATTAGGGGATGTTATGCAAGATTGATAATACTTGAGGGACTATATTAAAAAGTAGAGGCAAAGATGGAGGTACTAAAGTGTAATAAGTCGAGCCCTTATTGTGCAATTAATGAAACTTGGTTTTCCTATAAATAGGAGGGGTTATCTTAAGAAATCTTCACACCTTCCTTGCATATACTTTCGCTCTCTCTAAATTTCTTAAGTTCTCTAAGTGTGCTAGGTTATTGTGAGTATTTGTGAGAATACTAGTATTGTCCAAGTTAGTAAACTTCATAGAAAGCAACATCCAATCACTTATTAACGAAGGTAGGGGATATCATTTCTTTCATACTCTTATGTAATATCATTTGCTTCCTTGTTCGTAAATGATATTATACTCAGGAAGGTTGTTATTCATTCCGTATTAATTTGTGGGGATAACCTGTCCGTGCGGATTGACGCATGCCTGGTGAATAACCCTTCGTATTCATCACTTATTAATCTTTTGTGGAAATAATCTGTCTACGCGGATTACCGCATGACAGGTGAAAACCCTTCGTATTCGTTACTTATTAATCTTTTGTGGAAATAATCTGTCTACGCGGATTACCGCATGACGGGTGAAAACCCAATTGCAGTTTTATATATTCTGTTATACTCGTATAACGTATCATTTCTTTTGTACTCTTTAAGGAATATCTTTTCTTTCACATTTCTCCATTTATGATAAGAAATCTCTGTTTGTTTCCAAAACCTTATTTTAAATAGTGAAAATCCTTGAAAATTTGTTGAATATCCTTAATAGTTTGTGCTTTATCTAATATCTTTTCACCTGAATCTTTCTATTTCATTTGATACGATATAGTTAAATCGTGAATTTTATTTTTGAATTTCATTCTTGAATTTGACTCCACAATTTGGTCATCATGTTGGCAATTTGGTCAACCTTCGACACTGGATAAATTAAACATCTATTCTTATTCTTGATCTCACTGTATTCATTCTATATCATTGTCATCATCCTCATCCTTAAATTGTGGTGATAGTTCTCTTTGGCCCGTAGTGCAAAGATGAACTGGCGTGACATGATTTTGACCAAACTGTGTATTGGTATTATCATGACTTTTGGTGTTACAAACAAAGGCGTATGGTAAAAGTTCTCTTTGGCCCGTAGTGCAAAGATGAACTGGCGTTTGACATGATCATGACCGGTGATGTTACAAATAAATATCTTTGTCACATAGTGCAAAGAGAGGCTGTTGAATATAAATTGTTGATTTGGATGTTCATAAACAGGAACTGTTGATTGGTGTTACAGGGATAAAATATTTGTGGTGATCCTTTAACTTATAGAAGATGGTAGATATTATAATCTACTTAACTCTTCTAATGGATTATTCGTTCCGCTGCAGTTGTTATTGAACAATTATAATATCTTTAAATCTCTGATTTATTTTGGTTGAAGGATAGAGATAATTTTATTCTTCATTATCTTAGTCATGATATTTTCTACTGGGCTATTTGTGCTCACCATTTTTCTTTTTGTTCCATTGTTCTCCTCAGGAAAAGAGAGTGTAGCGGGGACTAGCCGGGGAATGGAGTGATGGTCCGAGACAATAGAAATATCTCAATACATTATTATTAGTGTGACAATAAGTGTATTGAGAATTTAAGATGTATTTGTATTGTGTTGTCGTATTTTGCACAACACTTATTAGTTGTAAATGGGAAAATTCGTATTTGTATTTGTATTTTGTGGAATGTTATTGGCGACTCAAAATGGGTTGTGTGGACCTATTTTGGGGGCGTCACAGTAACCTTATCCCCGTTACCATGAGTTTATTGATATTGTTCAATTGTATGAGATTTTTGATTATGACATTAGTTGTATTTGTAATAATATCTCTTGAAAATGAGGCTTAAAAAAAACATTTTTGTCACGATCAATCGTATTTGAATGAAAATATCACTATAATTTTATTTTTTTTAAAATTTCTGACGGAATTAGCCTTTTTTTTTCTTATAGTATATCTCTTTTATTTCAATTGAAAAAAAAGAGAAGTTGAGATACCCATAAGAATTTCTAGATAAGAGATGGATGAGCAACACGTCTTTGAATCTTGACAAGTACCAATATGGTCCTTGTGGTCCTTCATATGATTTAATATATGAAGATTATATTTTAGTTAGACATAATAACGTATACAATTTTAATCATGGTATAATTTTATGTTAGGGATTATGACATGTCATAGAAACTTCAATTATTGTTTTTTAGTTTAATGTGAGACAAGATATGAAATACCATAGAAAGTTCATTTTTTGTTTTTTACTATATCTATTTTGCTTTAAAGTGAAAAGTATTAAATATATCAACTGTAGATATATTTAAATATATATTAAAATATTAAATAATTTTAAACTTTTTAAAATCAAATTGATAGTTTTTTTAAAATTTAAAATTGATAGATCACATGTTAGAATTAAATATGAAATCTTTCATGTATTTATACCAAATATGGTCCTTGTGGTCCTTCATATTATTCCAAATGCAACAGTCAAAATCACTACAACTTGAAGTATGGATTCCATTATAAAAATCTTCACGATTTAATTTTTTTACCTTAATATGTACGGTTGTGATCTATTCCCATTACTGAAACTGTTAGACTGCATTTCTTTAATATGTCATTTTGGATCATTTTTTGGGTTCAGTTTTGATGTATTAGTTTTTTTTTTAATTTACTAATCTATTATAATAATTTATTCTAATATACGGGGGAGAGATCTAGGTGGGAGAGGGGATAACTTATTATCTTCATCGCGTTATTGCCTTCTAAACCTGTCTTTTTTGAACTTTCTTCATAACCCTACTATTTTTTTAATGCATTAGTTAATTGTATCTAAGTGAGTTAATTAGAGGTGTATTTGATAGTCTAGTATAAAAAAATTAAGAGAGAACCTTGTATGATTCAAGAAGTAGTGATAGACACATAATTTATACATTTTATTATCCCTAATTTTGTCCTTTTAATTATATTAGTTTATTTAATTAATATGTTTTATTTTATTTTGTAGGATTTAATATTTTGTTACAATAAAGTTAAAATCTTGGTGATCAAGTAATATTTTAATACTCTTATTCATGTAAGGAAATATCCAAGAAGAATCCTACAACGAGAAGGAAGGAGCTGAAAAATCTTGGTGTGCAAGTCAAATCCAACGAGAGAAAAGAAAGTCAATCTAGAAGATATCTTTTTGAGAAGTTGATTGTCACTATGAAGTTGAAACCTACATAGAAGAGAATTAATGTCTTATGCCTATAAATAGAGGATTACCAAGAGAGGTTGAGGTGAAGATTATTAGGTTTTCTTTTATGTAATAGTTTTGGTTAGGAGTAGGAGTAGAATTAAATTATTTCTTCATTGTACGCTCGTTGGATGATCGTTAATAAATAGAGTTTTCTTATTTATTTTTAATCTTCTACTTCTTCTTCTTTATTTTAGTTAGTTTATTAATTTTCATGTCGAGTTAAATTTTTTTGATCTAGGATGAAGATGAAATTAAATAATTATTCATGATAATATTTTTCATATCTTCTATTATTTATTCTTTTATGTTTAACTGATTTCGTCTTCATGTTTCATTATTGAAATACCTTCGTTTTATAGTTCTTATGTGATTTTAAATTAATTAAGAGGTTTTGATAGATTATTGTTAAGATATGAGTTTTTCATATATAATCCATGTTTGCTCGAAGAAGTTTTGATGGGTTATAGTTAATCCTTAAATTTTCATAGTTTATGCTTGCTCACGTTAATTATAAAATTACTAAATTAAAGGGAAGAGAGATCAAAACAATAGTTAGGTTATAAAAATATAAGAGATTGAATTATATGTTATGTTTATTGTTTAATGAATTCGAATTCCTAAATTGCTTCTTTATTATTAGTTTTTATATTCTAATTAGTTTAATTATAGTTAATCGATTCTCAATCTTTATTTTTAGTTTGCCTAAAATATTAATTAAAGATATATTAAAGAATTAATCTAGTTTCTGTAGGTTTGACATGTACTTGCCGGTTCTTCAATTTAACATTATGTACTTATAATTACTAATTTTTATCACATCAAATTTTTGGCGCCGTTGTCGGGGACTAGAATTAATTTTTTATTCCTTCATTTTTATTTCTCCGAATTAGTTTTTAACTCTAATATTTTTTTTTCTTTTCAGGATTATCCAAGCGGATCGAAGGAACGAAAAGATAAAAATTTTATTTTTGTGCTATTCCTGGTATTTTGTATCTTAACTCAAAAAAAAATAGTAGCGTAGTTTTATTTTTTTTTTAGTTTTTATTGTTAGTTAGAAAACTAATTGTCGTGTTCATGCATTCACTCACGTATAGCACATCATGTTTAGGTTTTTATTTTATTTTATTTTATTTTTGTCAAATATAAACTGTGGTGATTGCTGGAGGATTGAGGTACGTCAAATTTATCTTTCTTTTGTAATTCACATAGTTTTAGGACATTTAATTTATTTATAATTTTTTTATTTTATTTATGCATTCTCATTTGTAATTTAACTTAAGGGCACAACCCATAACAAAATAAAGTGAGGATTTCATCACCCTTCCTTGTCCCACAAACCACACATTCATTTTGCATAACCTTGACTAAATAAAATTAAGTAGACGTTGGCCCTAGGACTCTCGAACTCAGTTAGGACAAGAGACTCCAAGAAGAGGCTAAATTTTAAGTTAATCAAACTACTGGTGTCTAGGCAAGTGATTCAAAAGGCAAACGCCTAAAGAACGTGTGGTTATTCAATTAGTCATGTACTCACGGAGAGATTCCCACCGTTCTTACACTTACTTGGCTAGTGGTGTGATTAATTTCGAATTTTTTGAACATTAGGGTAGGGTGTAACTTGGAACAGTTAGGAGTTGTCTAGATTTTATTTAGGTTAACTGTAAAATTAGGATTTTTATTTTATTTTATTTATTTATATTTTTTTTACTTTATGTGACTTTCGTGTTTAGTTGTTTTGTGATTTGTGGAAAGATAGACTCCTATTATAGTTGGAATAATAATTTTGCTTGGAATCAAGAACCCTATGGAAATTTTAATGAACACCAAGTAAATCAATTTTTTTCAACTGAAAATCCTTATCTAAGTTTATATTCATATCCATATTCGGATCCAGAACCTCAATATCCATAAGAATTTTTAAATGAACAGGAAAGACTCAGTACCTTAGAGAAAAACTATAGAGGCTTTAATGGAAACTCAATTTAACACAAATCAAGTTATATCTCGTTTAGAAATTTAAATGAGTCGATTTGCCACCATAATAAATGAACAAGAGGTGGGCGAATTTTTTAGTGACTCTGAAGTTAATTTTGAAAATCATGATGGTTGTGAAAATGATGAGAAAAATAAAAATTTTGGATTCAATTCTACACAGTTTGAGTCAAGCCAATTTGGATGAGATTTCAGAGTCAGCACTTCCATTCCCATACAAAGCTGGAACCCTGTATATGATGAACATGTTTGCGCTAACTAATTTTGATGAAGCAAATCAAACTAAATGGGTCAGAAGCTTGGCAAAGTATTTGACTCCTTATGTTACTAGTAACCCGAGAAGTGCTTAAGTGAATTATGTGAACCTTTGGATGGGGACAAACAATCCAGTAGGTAGCATAAGTTATGCTCAGGCAAGTAAATGGGGGAGGAGGTACTTCAAAAATAATTTTAAGAGGTTGGTCCTAGTGAAATCGCTCGTAGATCCCGATAACTTCTTCAGGCATGAGCAAACTATTCCTCCTTTTTCATTATGGTCAGATATGTAGGTTGTTGCTTGTTGAATATTTGCTAAATAAATCAGGTCAGATATGTAGGTTGTTGCTTGTTGTGTATTTGATAAATAAATAAAATTTTCTATTGCTAAGTATTGAGAAGAAAAATATAAATAAATTCTATAAATATGTATGTTTTTTAGCAATCCAGTTAGGGTAAAGTTGCCACCAACTTTAACCTAGCAAGTTATATAGCTCGCTATTGCATGTGTTATAGAAAATATTGCATTGATAAGTTCTGTAGTTTTTTATTGTATTGGTTAATATAATATTTTCTATAACTCATGTAATGAAAAGTTATATGAATTTACTACGGTGAAGTTAGTGTCAATTTCACCATAACCGAATCCATTTTTTAATTTCACTATGAGTTCATTTCGCTAAATTCTTGTTTTCATTGAACAACTTCTGCAGTATAATAACTATCCAGACCACATTACGTATTTTATTTTCTGCACATTCTCCATTATAAATTAAGAGAAAAAAATTAGAAAATCATCCTTGGCTTGATAATTTAATATGACGTACATATATAAGGATAATGAATTCGTGTATACATTAATATGTATTTTTTTTCTTTCGTTTGTGATTTCAATCAGAATCTATATATACCAATGCCTTTCTAAAGGATTTTTTATTCTTACTTTTAGTATGCAGGGTTTATATTCTTACTTTCAAAATCATGTAATTATTTTCATAATGTATGGCCTACCTAAGAAAAAAAGAGAGGGGGTCATGGCCCACCCCTACCCCTATCCCTTCCCCTTCTCCACCCCCTTCCCTGACTCTATCCCCATCCTTACTCATTTATAATATAGTACATAAATTTTTTGTTAATATTGATACCTAACTCTATCCATATCCTTACCCATTTATAATATAGTACATATTTTTTTTGTTAATATTGATATCAACCCCTGTCATTGTATAAATATTTTTAGTAGTTGGCTCGTATTTTGAGAATATACATTTATATTATACCTAAAATAATATATATATATATATATAAAATTTATTTTCAAATTTCAATACATTTCAAAGTCTAATTATAAGTTTCAAATGCTTGTAAATAAGGTTAATATTAAAAAAAATTGGCTTAGCTTTAAAGTCAAATAAATAAAATTAATATTATGGTTAAGTGTCTCAAATTTGGTCTCTCAAATTATCTTAAATATATATGTCGTAAGATACACCATGATACTGAACATGATGATCGACAAATATAACGATAACATTTATGTTTGAAAAGTATTTGAAAAAATTTGAGACTTTTAATTTTATTATAATATTAAAATGTTTTGTGATAGATGAATTCATAAGCATGGTTTTCAGACTTGGACCGAACCGGCGATCGAGCCGAAAAAAATCGGAACCAGTTGACCCTCCAATCCGGTTTAGACTAATGACCCATTTTTGTTTAAAAATTGTTCAAATTCGACGAACCGGCGGTTGAACTGCCTGATCTAGCGAATCGGTAACTCGTTCACGAGTTGGATCGGTTCTCTATTTAAATAGAAAAAAATTAGCTTCAGAGTTCAACTTCATTTATGCACTTTTTTTCCGTTTCACCCAAATTAATTATTAATGTATGGCTTGCTCTAATAAGTAACACAAAACTAGTCAAACACAGATCAAACACAGATCTACTTTAAAAGAATTTGAACATGTCAAGAAATTGTATATACTTAACCACACTAAATAAAGCAGAAGCTATCTCTATATTCAATGTTCTGTCAACATGTGGGGACTACCACGTGGAGTCAACGTCAAAGGGAATCCGAACCAGAAATTAATCCGACAAGATATTCTTATCGTGTTTTACAACATTAACGTTTAGTGAGTTTAATGGTCAATACGCGCTATATTTATTACGGTGTATAAATTATTTTAAACGAATAATATTATTAAATATGTTTAAACTTCTAAACACACTAACTATTTTAATAATTAATATGCAAACAAACATATTTTTTAAAAAATAAAATAAAATAAAGAAAAAGAAATTATGAAGTTTTGAATTCATGATTACAAAAACTTAGTTATGACTTATGATAGCAATTTGAGCAACCCTTGTTACTTAGCATACCCGATAGCTTTTACCTGTAAAGATTTATTTTTCAATTGTTTTATTTATTTTTTTGGTTTTTAATATTTTTCCCCTTCACGATCATTACTTTTTCGGTGTTTAGTGAAACGTACTAGGTGACAACAATTATGTGGTTGTCTATTCTTGACTTCAACCTTTTGGTTCAAAAAAACACTAATCATGTTGGGTAATGTCCACTAAAAACTTGATTGAGCAAGAGTAATCATCCTAATAAGCTACGTGGGGTTTTATTTTTTTTTAAAAAAAATTCCTAAGGCTTAAATAAGAATTAATATCCTGAACTTTTAATTTTTTTTTTTTACTTTGAGGATTGTCTTCTCAGTTTTTTCAATTAAGGGATTAAACTCTTAATTTTTTTCACTTTGGGGATTGTCTTCTTAATTTTTTCAATTAGAGGATTAAACTTTTAATTGTTTTTTGATTACGTCTAATTGATAGTATCACGTCAGAAATTGATGATATGGCAGCGACATGTGAATAAAAAATGTTTGTGTAATACTCCATCCGTCCCAAATTAATTGCTCAGTTTTGACTTTTTTAAGTCAAATTGACTATTTTTAGAATTAATAATTAAGCATATATAAATATATTTCTAAAATTATAAAAATTGGGATTAGTAATAAATTGTATATACTTTCTTTTGGTTATAATCTTTTCACCTATATTTTAGCAAAAATAGTAAAAAGATTAGTTTTAAAAATGGTCAATTTAACTTTAAAAAGTCAAAACTGAGCAATTAATTTGGGACGGAGGGAGTATTGAGTATCATTTTAACATTTATTCAATTAATTTTTTATATCATAAAGGATAAATATAAGACCATTATTAATTTTTTAAAATAAATTTAATACATTAAATACTCAGCTTAAAAAAACATCAATAATCAATATAATGATAAATATTTTAAAATGTATAAATGTACTACTAATTAAAATTTTGTTATTTCATAATCATCAATAATCAATATAATGACAATTTTACTCTTTTGGTATAAAAAATTAAGGCCTAAATATAAATTAATATCCTGAACTTTAAGTTTATTTGATAATCATCAATAATCAATATAATTAATTTTTTATACCAAAAGGGTAAAATTGTCATTAAATTTACTATAAAAAATTAATAATGGTCTTATATTTATTCTTTTTGGTACAAAAAATGTTAAAATGAGACTTAATATTACACATAAGTATTTTTTTTAGTTTCGTGTCGATGTCATGTTATTAATTTTTTGACGTGACACTATCAATTAGACGTAATCAGAAAAAATTAAAAATTTAATCCCCTAATTAAAAATTTGAGAAGATAATCTCCAAAATAAAAAAAAATAAAAATTTAATCCACTAATTAAAAAGACAATCCTCAAAGTAAAAATAAATTAAAAATTCAAGATATTAATCCATATTTAGGCTCATGATACTTCTCAATAGTTATTGTACTTTTATATTCGACTACAAAGTAAGGCACAATATAAAATTTTCTTCTTCGTCAAGACAGTGGTCAGTGAACGTGACACAAGAAGTGATGTTTGCATTGTCTTTGTTGGTTCCTTTTTTTTTAAAGTTACATAATGAATCATACTTGAGTGCTTCTACGGAGACAGATATTTAGACACAAAATTCTGACCGTGGGTCCCATACTTAATAAAGTAATTTATTCACCTCTTCTTGTCTTTTCCACTCATTCTCTCGCGTAGCCTTAAATAAATAATTTATCTTTACTTGCTATTAGCATTTAGTAACAACATTCGGCAGCAACCACAATACTGTAAGTGTTGTGAAATGATAGATATAACAAAATGTATATCAACAAAAATATATATTGATAAACTTTTGTATTCAAGTGGTCATCCACAATACTTTTGATATCTCACACAATCACTTGGATGAATGTGTTACATTACTCATTTGCCCTTTCATATGACATGTAGCTTATTCAATCACATTTTAGAATGGAGGATATACACATATATATAGCACATATTAATCTGCTGAATATGAAAGGATTTGCCTTTTAATTTTCTTGTGGGCTCCACCATTTGCAACCTTTCGAATTCTCATCCTTTTCATCTTCCAATCCTTTCACATTCCAATGACTTTATTTATAACACTCCCCCTTGGATGACCACTTTTTAAGAATATGCCTCGTTAAAAACCTTATCAAATAAAAACCCTGTGGGAAAAAAATTGGCTAAGGAAAAGAGTACAATATTCTTGTATAACTTCTAGTGCCGTAGGATTGCCTCATTAAAACCTTGCAAAGGAAAACCCAGTGGGAAAAAACCTTAGCGAAGGAAAAAGAGTACAATCAGCACATATCCCTCAGAAAATTTACTCCCCCTCATGAGTACCACTGTTCATGGTAAAAATATCCTTAAGTCGACACATGCCAATGTTGTGCACCATCTTCTTAAAAGTCACAGTTGGTAGTGGCTTAGTGAATATATCAGCCAAATTATCACATGATCGTATCTGCTTGACATCAATATTACTACTCTTCTGGAGCTCATGTGTATAAAAGAATTTTGGTACAATATGCTTGGTTCTATCACCCTTGATATAGCCTCCCCTAATTTGAGTGATACAAGCAGCATTATCTTCATATAATATCGTTGGACTATTTATGATTGATGATAATCCATAGTTCTCACGAATGTGTTGAATTACCGATCTCAACCAAACACATTCACGACTCGCTTCATGAATTGTGATAATCTCTGCATGATTTGAGGAAGTAGCAGAAATTGTTTGCTTAACAGATCTCCATGAAATAGCAGTATTCCATAAGTAAATAAATATCCTGTTTGTGATCTGCCTTTGTGTGGATCGGAAAGATAACATGCATCAGCATATTCAACTAACTGTGGTTTTGATCCATTTGGATAAAATAATCCCAAATCAGTAGTCCCACAAAGATATCGCAAAATATGTTTAATTCTATTCCAATGTCTTCGAGTTTGTGCATAAATGTACCTTGCTAGTAAGTTAACTACAAATGCTATATCAGGTCGTGTGAAATTTGCAAGATAAGCACCAATTGCACTAAGATATGGTACTTCAAGACCAAGAGTTTTTTCATCATTTTCTTGTGGTCGAAATGGATTTTTCTTGATATCAAGTGACCGATCTATCATTGGAGTGCTCAAAAGATGAGCTTTATCCATGTAAAAGTGCTTCAGGACTTTTTCTATGTATGTTGATTGATGAACAAAAATTCCATTTGGAAGATGTTCAATTTGTAGGCCAAGACAAATTTTTTGTCTTACCAAGATCTTTCATCTCAAATTCATTCTTTAAACAATTTGCTATTTTTATTAACTCTTCTAGAGTCCCAACAAGATTTAAATCATCAACATATACTGCAATAATAGCAAATTCGGATTCTGATTTTTTTTTGATAAAAATACATGGACAAATTGGATTATTCTCAAATCCTTCTTTCAAAAGATATTCACTGAGGCGATTATACCACATGCGTCCGGATTGCTTTAACCCATATAAGGATCTTTATAGCTTGATGTAGAATTATATGCTTCAGGCATTTTATATCCTTCAGGAATTTTCATGTAGATATCATTATCTAATGATCCATACAGATATGCTGTAACAACATCCATTAATCGCATATCTAAATTTTCTTTTGCTACCAAGCTAATTAAAAATCTAAATGTAATTGCGCCCATTACAGGAGCATATGTTTCTTCATAATCAATATTAGGTCTCTGCGAGAAACCTTGTGCTACAAGTCGCGCTTTGTACCTTATAATTTCATTTTTCTCATTTTGTTTACGTACAAATACCCATTTATATCCAACAGGCATTACACCTTCAGGTGTTCGGACTACAGGTCCAAAAACTTCACGTTTGTTTAGTGAATTTAATTTTGCTTGAATCGCCTCTTTCCACATTGGCCAATCATTTCTACGTTGACATTCATCAACAGTTTATGGTTCATTATATATCATTACTTCTGGAAATGTCAAGCGCATTATATAAAAATATGTTGTCGACAACAATTTTATTTCTATCCAATACTACTCCTGTATATACATAATGTATCGAGATCTCGTTATTTTCAGGTACCTGATCCTCTTCAGGGGATAACTCTTTAAGAGTTTTATTTTTAGGAGATTTTTTGCTCATAAGTTTTGGATAAATCAGTTATTTATGTGGCATGTTTTATGGGTATAGCCTCTTTATAGGCTGCAACTTGTTTTTCTTGTACTTTCCTCTTCCGGAAAATTTTATCTTTTAACACCGATCGGTCTTCCACGCTTCAGGTGTGGTTTTGATTCATTTGTTGCTGTATTAATTGATTGTCCAACAGGGACTTCAATCCGTGTTGGAGTATTAGCAGCTGGAATGTGAGATTTCACTATTTTCTTATTATCAGCGAATACATTCGATAATTGATTTACAATTCCTTGCAAATGAATAATCCTTTGAACTTCCAGTTCACATTGATTTGTACGAGGATCAAGATAAGATAACATCGAAGTATTCCATGTAATTTCTCGTCCTGCTTCAGGAAAATTTCTTGCTTCAGGCAAACGTCGTGCTTCAGGCAAACATCTTGCTTCAGGCAAACATCTTGCTTCAGGCAACGACATTTCTCCCCCTAATGGTGGGAAGACTATTTCATTAAAATGACAATCCTCAAAACGTGCTTTAAAAACATCACTAGTTAGAGATTCAAGATATCTAATGATAGATTGTGAATCAAAACCGTATAAATTTCAAGTCTACATTGATGACCCATTTTAGTGCGTTGTAGGAGTGCAATAGGTACATATACAACACAACAAAATGTGTGCAAGTGAAAAATATTTGGTTGTTGGTCAAGTACAAGTTGCAATGGTGAGAATTTATGATAAACAGATTGTCTAATACGAACTAATGATGCAGCATGTAAAATAACCCCAAGTATAAACTGGTAATTTTGATTTCATAAGCAAAGGTCGAGCAATAATTTGAAGTCTCTTGATAAGTGATTCAGCTAAACCATTTTGAGTATGTGTATGTGCAACAGGATGTTCAACATCAATTCCAATAAACATGTAATAGTCATCAAAAGTTTGAGATGTGTATTCACCAGCATTATCTAAACGATTTTTTTTTTTCTAATTGGATAATCAGGAAATTGCGCTCTCAACCTAATTATTTGAGCAAGGAGCCTGGCAAATGAACAATTTCTAGTATAAAGTAAACATACATGTGACCATCTGGTTGATGCATTAATTAAAACCATAAAATACTTAAATGGACTGCAAGATGGGTGTATTGGTCCACATATATCACCCTGAATTCTTTCTAAGAAAGATGGACATTCAACAACAATTTTTTAATGTGATGGTTTGGTAATTAATTTACCTTGAGAACAAGCACTACATGGATAATCAGTAGGTAAAAGAATCTTCTAGTTCTTTAAGGGATGTCCATGAGAGTTTTCAATAATTCGACGTATCATTATTGATCCTGGATGACCAAGACGATCATGCCAAAGCATAAAAACCTTTGGATCTGAACACTTCTGGTGTATTGCAACATTTATTTCAACTGTTCACATTGTAGTATAATATAACCTAGAAGAGAAAATAGTCAATTTTTCTAGTATAAGCTTCTGGCCCGATACTATTGAAGTAATATAAAAAAAGTATTCACTGCCTTCGTTATTAGTTACAACATAATAACCATTATAACATATATCCTTAAAACTGAGTAAATTTCTGCTTGACTCAGTAGAATGCAAAGTATCATTAATACCAAGTTTTGTGCCCTTTGACAACTTTATAATCACTCTTCTAGAGTCTTCAATTATAATCGCTTTTCTAGAGCCTTGATTAAGTTTGATGAATAATCGTTCTTCCAGAGGTTTCAATTAAGTTCAATGAACCCGATATGGTATTGTCATTGGCTTTGCATAATTTTAAAAATTATTCTATGTGGTAATCGCTCTTCCGGAGCCTTTAATTACCAATAGGACCCATACATCTTCATATATGTAAAACATAAATTAAACTTTATTACTTGAAACATAAATAAAACATATCAAAATAAAAATACTTATTATAATGCCATAATATAATGAAATAAAAATAATTACTTGATATAGCCATTTTCATTTGGAAAGTCAAGATAATTTATAAGATCTTCAAGATCATTATAATCATTCATGGGATTTTCAAGATCCTTATGATCAACAAATTTTCGTTTCAATTTTTTTTCCCTTTTATTTTATGGAAGCTTGGTACAAATCTACCAAATATTTAGGAATACGACAGGTACGTGACCAATGACCTTCCATTCCACACTTACGACCGCGACCATAATTTCCTTTATGTTATCAAATGAGGTTCCATTCGCTTCAGGGAATGGAGTAGAACCGGTCGAGCAATATTGATGGTTTTTCAGCAAAAACTCATTATTTTATTCAATCACTAGAAGACATGATATCACTTCAGGGGACATAGTTTTCTATCGCTTCAGGGAATATTTTGTGAACTTATACTCTCGATATTGTTACTGCAGGAGCATATTTGAGACATGAGATGTAGTAAATATTTTCTCTAACATGTCTTCATAAGTGAGATGATGGCGAATAAAAATCATTGATTTTTGCATGATCATGCAGGGATGCATGATTGCCAACCTTAATTGTATCTTCAAGATTCTTTGCCTCTAGATGAATCTCAGCATCAAGAGTCCATGACAAATAATTCTTGCTCAAGATATCAAGGGGTAGCAAATTCAAGTTTTGTAATGTTCAACATTTATATAAATATATAGCTTGATTTATAGCACAATATGAGTCTTTCCTTGTCACTGTTTTAACTTACTAAAACAATTAAATATACACGATCAAATTTAATGGTAATGAAATAATACTTACAGTGAGTTGAGACATCTTCCTTTTCAAAGTTAGGTAGAAAATCGTGCTGATAACGTGTTGTGAAATGATAGATATAACAAAATGTATATCAACAAAAAAATATATTGATAAACTTTTGTATTCAAGTGGTCATCCACAATACTTTTGATATCTCACACAATCACTTGGATGAATGTGTTACATTACTCATTTGCCCTTTCATATGACATGTAGCTTATTCAATCACATTTTAGAATGGAGGATATACACATATATATAGCACATATTAATCTGCTGAATATGAAAGGATTTGCCTTTTAATTTTCTTGTGGGCTCCACCATTTGCAACCTTTCGAATTCTCATCCTTTTCATCTTCCAATCCTTTCACATTCCAATGACTTTATTTATAACAGTAAGCATATTTTTTTTTTCTAAAGATCAGTATTAACTTGAGAAGCCTATACAAAAAGTATCGAATGATAATCATATGCATTCCAAACACAATCAAATATATTTCAAAATTTGAGTTTTTAACCAATCTCATTGTATCAAAATGAAAAACATTTTTAAAAATACATCGAAAATCGCTGGTATGGAGGTCGCTGGCAGGGAGATTGGAGAGAAAGATCGCTGATGTGGAGATGGGAGAGAGAGGAGAGCGCTGGTATGCATGGAAGGTATGGAGATAAGGTATAAAGAAACACACTTTGATTAAAATGTAAAAAATAAAGAAACCCATTTTGATTAAAGTGTAAAAAATAAATAATTGGGACCCACAGTCAGAATTTTCGGTCCAAATGTCTGTCTGCATAGACTTATTCATCATACTTGGGTCATCTGTATACGTTTCATATTATTTTTAAATTACAAGTCTCATCATATTGAAAGAGACTGCCCACCTACCCCTATTATGAATTTCTGCACATTGAAAAAGTAAAAAATAAAGGTTGTTGGATGCTGGGTCTTATATATTGGTTAAATGCATCTTCAAAAAAGAGTTGGTAAAACTCGTGCGTGATGACTGAATAAGCAATTGGTCTTATTATATTATTATTATCAGCAGTAGAAAGGTTCTTTCCTTAAGCTTGAAAGACTTTATAAATAGCAGCCATATTATCATCCTCTGTTCTATCCCAAACTCACAAGTAATCCATAACAATGAAGATTCCAACGTCTTCTTATCAGCTTTTTGTTGCTTTTCTTATCCTTTTTTCAACTTTTTCATGGGCGGCAGATTCAACTGATAATTTCCTTCAATGCCTTAACCGGTATGAAAACCCGGCCATAATATCAAAACTTATATTCACCCCAGTCAACTCCACATACACTGAAGCCTTGCTTTACTCCATAAACAATCTTCGATTTACAAAGCCTGAGACCCCGAAACCTCTTGTCATTGTTACACCTACTAGTGAACCCCAGATCCAAGCCGTCATTTATTGCTCCAAAAAAAATGGCTTAGAAATGAGAATTAGAAGTGGAGGCCATAGTTTCGAGGGTCTTTCTTATGCAGCACAAGTCCCTTTCGTCTTACTTGATTTACGCAATTTTGCATCAGTCAAAGTCGACCTTAAAACTGCGACAGCATGGGTTGACAGTGGCGTAACCAATGGCGAACTTTACTATCATATTGGCACGACGACATCAGACTATGGATTTCCATCTGGTCTATGGTCCAATGTTGGTGTTGGGGGAATAATTAGCGGAGGAGGGTACGGCATGTTGAGACGAAAATTCGGTCTTGCTGCGGATCATGTGATTGATGCTCGCTTGATTGATGCTCGTGGTAGAATTCTCACTAGAAAATCAATGGGTGAGGATCTCTTCTGGGCAATTAGAGGAGGCGGTGGTGGTAGTTTCGGAGTTGTTATTTCTTGGAAGGTGAATTTAGTTCCTGTTCCGAAAATTGTGACAGTTTTCATGGTAAATAGAATATTGGAGCAAGGCCTCACTAACACCTTTTACAAGTGGCAATCTGCTGCTCCCAAGTTTCCGAAAGAGCTAGACATTCGATGTACCGGACAGAGTATCCTATATAATGATAGTAGTCGCCCAGATAAAAAGACAATGGGAATGCGATTCGAGTCATTGTACCTTGGCAGAGCAGACGAGTTACTTTCGGTGATGCAAGAAAGATTACCTGAGCTGGGTTTAACTAGAGCGGATTGTTCAGAAGTTAGCTGGCTCCAGGCCATGCTTTTTTTCTCAGAGTTCCCACTTGATGCACCTCCTGAAATTTTGCTCAATAAAACTATTCTGCCTAGACCTGCTTTCAAAGGAAGATCGGACTTTACTAAAGTACCAATTCCCGTAAAAGGTTTAGAAGGTTTATGGGAAAAGATGTTCGAACTTTTGCCAGAAGCAGCAACCTTACAGTTTACGCCATTTGGGGGAAGGTTGGATGAGATTTCAGAGTCAGCACTTCCATTCCCATACAGAGCTGGAACCCTGTATATGATGAACATGTTTGCGCTAACTAATTTTGATGAAGCAAATCAGATTGAATGGGTCAGAAGCATGGCAAAGTATTTGACTCCTTATGTTACTAGTAACCCGAGAAGTGCTTATGTGAATTATGTGAACCTTTGGATGGGGACAAACAATCCAGTAGGTAGCACAAGTTATGCTCAGGCAAGTAAATGGGGGAGGAGGTACTTCAAAAATAATTTTAAGAGGTTGGTCCTAGTGAAATCGCTCGTAGATCCCGATAACTTCTTTAGGCATGAGCAAAGTATTCCTCCTTTTTCATTATGGTCAGATATGTAGGTTGTTGCTTGTTGAATATTTGCTAAATAAATCAGGTCAGAAATGTAGGTTGCTGCTTGTTGTGTATTTGATAAATAAATCATGTTATCTGTTGCAAGGTACTCTTAATTTAAAGGAGCTTGGATGTAATTTTTCTCTAAAATAAAATTTTCTATTGCTGAGTACTGAGAAGAAAAATATTAATAAATTTTATAAATATGTATATTTTTTAGCAATTCGGTTGGGGTAAAGTTGTCACTAACTTTAACTTAACAAGTTATATAGCTTTTTATTGTATTTGTTATAAAAAATATTGTATTGATAAATTTTATAGTTTTTTATTGTATTGATTAATGTAATATTTTTTATAATTCATGCAATAAAATTTTTTATGAATTTATTATGACGAAGATGGTGTCAATTTCAAATGAGTTTATGAGTACCGGTGTCTTTGGACAAACATTATATAAAAAAATTGGTTTAAATCCATACTTATCTACTTTTCTTCAAGTTGCTTAAAAAGAGAAGACTTTGATCAACTTGCTAGTAGATCGACACTTTATTTGTTTATTCAAACACAGATCTACTTTAAAAGAATTTGAACATGTCAAGAAATTGTATATACCTAACCACACTAAATAAAGCAGAAGCTATCTCTATATTCAATGTTCTGTCAACATGTGGGGAGTACCACGCGGAGTCAACGTCAAAGGGAAATTAATCCGACAAGATATTCTTATCGTGTTTTACAACATTACCGTTTAATGAGTTTAATGGTCAAAATGAACTATATTTATTATGGTGTATTGTATCTGAGTTTTAAATTTATATTTATGAATTAAATAAATTATATTTAAAATAAATTATTTTAGATGAATAATATTATTAAATATGTTTAAATTTTTAAATTTTTAAACACATTAAATACTTCATAAATTGATAAGCAAATAAGCACTATTTTTAAAAAAATAAAATAAAGATAAAGATAAAGAAATTATGAAGTTTTGAATTCATGATTACAAAAACTTAGTTATGATAGCAATTTGAGCAACCTTAGTTACTTAGCATACCTGATAGCTTTTTCCTGTAAAGATTTATTTTTCAATTGTTTTATTTATTTTTTTGGTTTTTAATTTCCCCCCCTTCACAATCATTACTTTTTCGGTGTTTAGTGAAACGTACTAGGTGACAACTAACTATTATGTGGTTGTGTATTCTTGACTTGAACCTTTTGGTTCAAAAACAAATTTAATTAATATTTCTCTGGTTATCAAATTTAATGTATAAAATTTCAGCATTGATATTGTAAAATTTATTGAAATTGATGAACCAGATTAAACAAACTAGCATTCAATGTAAGAATAACACAAGAATCTAACATTTTGAAATCTCCAACGGATAAAAAAATAAAAATAAAATTCAGTCTCTAAAAAAGAAAATAAAAAAGACGAAGGGAGTATGAAATAGTTAAAAAAAATTATGTAACATAATAATGACATATCATTTAAACCGCTACTTAAAGATTTAAAATTCTTAAGACTTAAATAATAATTAATACTCTGAACTTTTAATTATTATTTTTTTTACTTTGGGATTGTCTTCTCAATATTTTCAATTAGGAAATTAAACTTTTAATTGTTTTTTGATTACGTCTAATTGATAGTATCACATCAGAAATTGATGATATGACAGCGACATGTGGATAAAAAATACTTATGTATAATATTGAGTCTCATTTTAACATTTATTCAATTAATGTTTTATACCAAAAAGAATAAATATAAGACCATTATTAATTTTTTTAAAGTAAATTTAATACATTACAAACTCAGCTTAAAAAAAAATCATCAATAATCAATATAATGATAAATATTTTAAAATGTATATAGTACTACTAATTAAAATTTTGTTATTTCACAATCATCAATAATCAATATAATGACAATTTTACTCTTTTGGTATAAAAAATGAAGGTCTAAATATAAATTAATACCCTGAACTTTAAGATTATTTCATAATAATCAATAATCAATATAATTAATTTTTTATACTAAAAAGGGTAAAATTGTCATTAAATTATTATAAAAAATTAATAATGGTCTTATATTTATCCTTTTTGGTACAAAAAATTAATTGAATAAATGTTAAAATGAGACTCAATATTATACATAAATATTTTTTTAGTTACATGTCGTTGTCTTGTTATCAATTTTCTAACATAGCACAATCAATTAGACGTAATCAGAAAAAATTAAAAAGTTTAATTCCCTAATTAAAAAATTAAGAAGACAAACCTCATAGAAAAAAAATAAACCTTTGATTTATTTATTAAAAAAAATTAAGAATGATGAAATATAGTAATAGATATGAAAGCAATATTGAAGACAAAGGATGGTGAGGATTTTACATACACACACTCATTACTTTAGATTAACCAAATAACCTATTTATAGGCAAACACATATTACTAATACATGATATAAAACAACCCAAAAGACTCATAAATATAGCTAAACAAACTCCTACTATTAGGTAGGAAACCAATAGACACATAGGACTACCAAAGGACTCTAGGAATGCCAAAAGACTTTTAGGAATGTCAAGAGACTCAACAATCCCTCCTTTAAACTGATGTTCCATACATAACATTCAGTTTAATAAGAGTCAAACTTTGAAACGCCATCCTTCATGCAAACTGAATTATTTGAAATACAAACACCAAGTAGCTTCTTAAGCTTCTGAAATGCAGGAACTTTGAGAGGCTTTGTTAAAATGTCAGCAATCTAGTCTTCACTTCTGTAGTAAATAAGATTAATGACTCCATCATTCGTGAGATCACTCAAGAAATGATACTTCACATCTATATGTTTGCTTCGACCATGTAAAACAGGATTTTTGAAAGTTTATTACTGAACTGTTATCATAATAAATCTGAGTAGGTCCATTCTCTTTCCAATACAGCTCTTTAAGAATTTTCTTTAGCCAAATAGCTTGACAAGTACAAGCTATTGCAGCAACAAATTCAGCTTCAGTAGTTGATAATGTAACAATAGGTTGCTTCTTCGATGACCATGAAACAGCTCTTGTCCCCATCATGAAAACATACCCAGATGTGCTTTTTAGATCATCTGAATCTCCTGCATAATCACTACCCGTAAAGCCAAACAAATTTGACTTTTCTCCCTTCTTGTAAAACAATCCAAACTCCTTAGTACCTTGCAAGTACCGAAAAATTCTTTTTGCAGCCAAGAGATGAATCTCTGTAGGACATGTGACACCTCCAAATTTAGGTACTAATACCTCGAATTTGGTGCTCACGAATAAAGTACATCCATACACCTCTAAACAACATAAATCAACTAATGCGGAATAAATAAACATATGTTGTTCATTACAAAAGGTTTACTATGGTCCCAAGGTCTATAACCTTAAATAAAATACATCGCAGAATACAATGATATTATAAAACGATCCCACGATTACATAACGGGATAGTTCATAAACTATTCCTTAAGCTTTTCTTTGCCTTTGTCCGCTTTGGAACTCCCCGGCTTAACTGCAATAGGTTCATGATATAGCAAGGGTGAGCAACGAATTTCCTCAACAAGTTTAACAATGGATAATGAAAATATATCATGAATGAATAAGAATAATAGCCGCATAGATCAATAATTTATGAACATTGATGAAGTAGCTGAAATGACATAATCAAAGTTCAAATGAAACAATGAATATTGATTATTTACTGCTGAGTGGTCCAACCAACCATGAACTTGGCCAAAGAGTCAATCATTCAACTAACTCTTTTAAAAACCTGGCCCCGTCAGTTGTACTCGAGGGGATCAGCCTCTTGTACACCATGTATATGCATAACATTTAACTCTGACTGCATCGAATAACCGACACATTATAATCCCCTAATAAGGGTTGCTCTCTCAGTCCAAGAATCCGCACCAACAATCGGTTTGGATAACTTCTAAAATAATAGCCTGTACGTGTCTAGCCGAAACAAGTGGCGTAGACTATTTCCTTAGACAGTTCATGAATGAAGAACTTAACGTTTCACAATCTAATAGCAGATAATGAATTCAAATGCATAAGCTGCGAATATCAATAATTTATCCTTGATGTGGAATAATAAACAATAATCAATCACTAACATAACTTGAAAGAAATAACTCGATTTGAATCATTAAACTTGCAACCATATACAACACTTGTATAAAATAGGAAACTTGCTCAAATGAAAACAATTGAGTAAAGAACTTTCAATAATACAGAATGATTGCTCAATCAATAAATAACTCGCACAATAAATAAAAGTTGTACGGTTGAGAAAACCTGCCCAATATTAAATTGAGTTAAGGTAAGAAAACTTGCCCAACACAAGGGTTAGACAAGCGTTAGAAAACTTGTAATACAATATAATACTTGTCCAATTATACTTGAGTGAGATAGAACTCCCTCAATAAATAGCTTGAATAAAGTTAAGAGAACTTGCAAAAGTATACGACATTTGTATAAGATATGAAACCTGCTCAATTAAAATTTAAGTAAGGTCAGAGAAACTTGCATTCAATATATAGAAAGAATGAAGTTAGAGAACTTGCCTGATGCGTTGCTACAATATTATAACACACGCTCCTTAATATCCTACACATGTAAATATATATTCGCATAACAATTAGTCACATAAAGACTAGGTTTAAAACGGACATAGCATCATTAAAACAAATTGATTACCCTACGACTACCCAGTCGGGGGTCTCGCTCACCGGGGGTCGGGGGGCAGCGCCCCCTGGAAACCAAGAATAAATTGCAATTAGATTACTCAATTTTCGCCTTAAGATAATACCAATTTGGTTGACATTTGGAAAACAATTAAGCATTTAAGGCTTAACAAAATATGCTTAGCTAACCTGTCTAATCATTTAGTACAAAGAAATATATAAGTGTTGGAACCGCTGAAAGGATTCAGTAAGTCCGACCTGACCTGACCCGGCCTGACTGCCCGACCCGGTCCAGACACGGAACTGGCGCTGCAGCGTCAAGCCAAAGCACTGGGCCTCACGCTACGGCGTGAGTCCCGTGTCTTCTCCATGGCAGGGCTTCACGCTGCGGCGTGAGCCTTAGAGCTTAGGTCTCACGCTGTGGCATGAGCCCCGGTCTTTCCCAACTTGCCCCTCGCTGCAGCGTGAGCTGCAAGGCTTATGAGTGGCACTGCGACGCCATTCTGCAGTAGCCGAATTCTGGGTTTGTTCCCAGCTCGCGACTCCGACCTCCGACCACTCCAACCTCCATAACTCCGTCAATACACAAGCAAATTGGTCCATTCCGGACTCTATGGACTGCTAACTTATGAGGCTACAACATATCAAAAATTTAGAATCACCCATAACCATTAACATGGCCAAATCTTAGGCCAAAGTGTAAAGTTCATACTCTGTTCTTCGTGTTCTTGACAAGTTTTACAAAAATCATTACTACGAACTCGTTTTAACTCCTTTTTACTCCATTCCAACTGGGTTAGCTTCGTAACCCATGGAACTACAATACCATATCAACAAATAAAATTAACAAACACGAAATTATAGCTTTATAGTCCTCTAAAATGGTCCAAATGTCCAAGTTCATGTCTAAAGTCCATTGTTCTTGCTCCATTAAGCCAAGGTAAGGATTTCTTGCGTTTTTGTTCCACTTTGATGTTATTAATGGCTTACATAACCTCTTAAGAACATTTACAAATAATCACAACAAACAAAAACACCAAGAATCGCCATAAATCTGACCCACAAGCTTAAGAGCTCAAAACTAAGAAAAACTTGAAAAACTTAACAAGAAATCGAATGAAAAGGATTTGATTGATTGTTTACCTCTGTAAATGCTTCCTAGAGGTTAAGAAGGTTGTTAGGCTTGCTTGGCTAGAGTTTTCCTTGCTTGGACTCTCCTCTTCCTCACCCGTGCCTTCTTCTTCTTCCTCCTTTCTTTTTCCGGCGACTCTTCCCTTTTTCCGGCGACCTCCGGCGACTTCTTCCTCTTCCTTCTTTGCAGCAGATTTCTGAATGTTTTGGATTGCGAAGTCTACGTAATGAAGTATGTAGACTACATTGTCCAAGGCATGTCTTTAAGGGAGGTCGACTGGTCCGCAGAAGATGCGTCCTTGTTTAGGTATAGAATTACCCATTAATTGCGTAAGCATAGGGCTAGAGATATGACATTTACACATATGACTAGTAGAGTCACACATGTATCTTAATTTGTACATTGTAAACATGTAATATTAGATTTACACTTTATGATTTGGGTGGATTTTGATGGTGCAAAATTTATTTGTAATTTGATCTGTGTAGTTTACAGTTTATATTCTTCATTGGTTGTTGTTGGTTGTGATATGTCATTTACATTTTAAAAGCATATAGGGGGAACCACCTAAATCCATACAGGAAATTTAAAAAAAAATTGGCATCCGCAGTTTAATACCGCGGAGCCTGGAAGTGGCATACAGGAACTGACTCCGCATAAAAAAACACACATTGACCTAACGTCTGCAATATTAAACTGCGGACGAGACTTAGATTAAAACGACGTTGTTTCCTAGTATTTTATTAAACGGTGTCGCCCCGTACGTTGTCACCTCGGTCACAGATTATGCTGAGACACAAACCGATAGGTTCAATCAGTTACACAAACGATTTCTGGGTTTTGTGTTGGATGTTTCATCTTTTAAAGAAGCCACATATTATGTTCATCAAGTGCTAGATCGTGAGGAACAAATTGTGGCCAAAATCCCTGCTGAAGGTGTGAAAATAAGATCGGACGACAATGTGAAACATGTTTTCAATATTGGGGCCGCTATGATGATGATGATGATGATGTTGTTGTTGCTTCCAATGATCCTATGTTTGAGCCAATATATTCGCAGACAAAAGGTCGTAAAAAAGCAACACGGTTGAAAAGTGTTGTCGAACAATTCGCAGGTCAGAAGCCACTTCGAAATTGTGCAATATGTGGAACCTTTACAAACTAAGATAAGCGGAACCATTATAAAGCTTTAGGCTTGAAAATGCCTAAATTTTCATAATTTCATTTCTCTCGAGTTATTTTGAGATTTTTATACAAATAAAGTGTTATTTTGTTTGCTTTTGCTCTGTCTCTGTATGTATGTAACTGCCTATTACTGCATGTTCCTAATATCCTATTGCTTTTTGAAATAAAAATTTTGTATTGATTTTGGGTGGTTCCCCAAAGATTTATCTTTTAAACTGTAGCCTCCCCGTCTGTAGTTTAATACGGCGCTAGGTATGGCAAAGAAAGGGAAACGACGTCGTTTTTAAGTAAGCCCCGTCCGTAGTTTAATATTATAGACGCTAGGTATGGCAAAGTAGGAGAAACGACGCCATTTTTAAGTAAGTCTCATTCGCGGTTTAATACTGCGGACGCTAGGTATGGCCAAGAAGGAAACAACGTCATTTTTAAGTAAGTCCTGTCTGCAGTTTAAAACTGCGGACGCTAGGTTAAAACAGCTGCCAGGATGGGTCAATTGTTTAGCTCTTCTAAGCAAACCCTAGAAGTGCCATCACAACATGTTGAGGTTTATTCCTAAATAACCTCAACATGTTGTGATGTACACTCCAGGGTTTGCTTAAAAGAGTTAAACAATTAACCCATCCTGACAGTATATTTTGAGACATCTCAGTTTGAATCTCGTTGAAACAACCCATCCATTCTCTGAAATATAAATATAAGTTTATTAAAACTAAAAATTATCTAGTTCTCTTGCATATTCTTGTTAGTTGTTACATATTAAAGTAATCTGAGATGATGAGAAACATACATGGCAAAATAATTTGGAAGGATGGATAAAAAGAGTCGGTGGGGGTGAAATGTTTTCAGCACACAGATACTTCCATTTGTTAGCCATGCATGTCTTTTCAAGACAAATCACATGAATTAGTAAGAATAAGAATATGCAAAAAGAAATAGAAAATTCTTGAGCCTTAATTCGAACTCTTTTGCTTATCCAGATAAGTTTGCAGTACTTAACCGTATTATATTTAGGAGACCTAGCATCCGCAGTTTAACAGTTTAATACTGCGGACGAGACTTCTCAGTTTTCTAGGAAAAAAACGGCGTCTTTTGGAAAGACCTAGTGCCCGTAGTTTAATACTGCATACACTAATTAGCTAAGTGGGAGGGAAACAATGCCGTATTAAAGTAAGTCTCGTCCGCAGTATTAAACTGTGGATGAGACTTTTTAGTATGCAGTTGCCAAAAGGCGTCGTTTTAATCCCAGTACATACTTAGCGTCCGTAGTTTAATACTGCGGAGGGGGGACTAATTAAAGGAAGGGTATTTTGGTCTTCTGTCCCGTTCGCGGTATTAAACTACGGAATACTGGAAACAAAATTGCGGACATAATGTCTATTTAACCGTTCGATTTATGGATGGACGGTCACGATGTGTTGTAAGGATAACTTTAAGTTGACAACTTTGGCTATGGATCAGTCCCCTATATATATATATATATATCACCGAGTTTAAAATATAGAATTAATATTGGTTTTTTGAAGTAAATTTTAGTCAATTTCAAAATCAAAATTAATATGAATTTATTTAGTTTTATCCAATACGATTGTAAATACTATAACCAACCAAATAATACTATATTTATAATATTTATTATTTTTAAAAGTTAAATAAATCAGATAAATTTTGATTTAATAATTTCTCATATTTACTTTTAGAAATCAAATTTTATCCTATACTCTTCGAGTCCCTAAAAGATTGGCTCAAGGATAAATTTTACACAAATTAATGGTGTCAAATAAGAGAAGAGAGTATAAATTACTAAATTACTCTTTAGTTTGCCCTTGTATTAATGTGTGTGTGTTAATTACATTAATTGGCTCTTGGATTTGTAAAAAAAGAGTGAATTAATTTGAGTCATTCATTTGTGACGTGATTAATTGACTGGTGGTTTAGATGTAATATGGTCAAGGTAAATTAGTCAATATAATATCTAGTTGACTTATATACTTTAGACATATTTTTGAGGATAAATTTGATTTAATCCATTACTGAAACTGTTTGAATGCACTTCACATAGTTATATTGGCGCTTTGGACACACTCACATAGTTGCATCAGCAATTTAGCTCTTTTATGTAAAGCATTTATGGCGTAATCTATACATGCATATGAAATTTAGTTGTGTTCCCAGAAAAAAACATGCCCAGATTGCATAGATATGCATATATTAAGGTGTAGTAATCTCTACCTTTTAAAACCAATGTGGTACATGCATATGAAATTTAACGAAAAAGTTGTGTTGCCTAGAAAAAGCATGCCCAGATTGCACTGGTATATATATATTAAAATGTTATACAATACTATATCTCAACGCACGTCCCCACAGTTTGGGCATGATTTTTTCGGACAATGTTTGTCCGACATTTACCTTGGCGACAATATATATTTTTCGTTGCTTAATCACGTGTCAAGATGTGAAGATGGTGAAGAAAATGCGTTTAGACCCCTATTGGTTCTCAATTTCATCATGGCCTCAAGTCATACCTTGTAGGATGAACAGTTAAACAACGGTCAAATTTTGATTTTTTTTCCTTAGAATTTAACCTAGTTGTGCCTTTTTATTATTATTTTGTTAATTTCCTTAAAATCTAATTGTTTTGTTTTTCAATTTTATTATTTGTAGATGAAAAGTTAAGTAGATCTCTTTTTTAACTAAATAAATTCTAAATTCAAAGTTTAATATTTTCTTTGTTTCTTGTATCCTCATCACTTTTATTTCTGAAATGATATTTCTTGTTGATATTGTTAGGGTAAAAATAAAACACTGATAATTAGATTATTCAATGTAGTGTATATATGAGACTATTGATTATTGTAACCTTATCCCCATTACCATATATGAGTTTATTGATATTGTTCGATTATATGAGATTTTTCATTACGATATTAATTGTATTTGTAATAACATCCCTCGAAAATGACGTTTCAAAAAAAAATTAATACATTGTTGTCACATGTTTAGACGACCCTGCTTGGATAAAATATCTCATTTATTTCAATCGAAAAAGAAAACAATTTGAGCCCATAAGAATTTCTAAATAAGAGATGCGTGAGGAGCACGTTTTTGAATCTTGATACGTACCTTTATATCACATGTTAGAAATATGAAATCTTTCATGTATTTATACCAATATGGTCCTGGTGGTCCTTCATATGATTCGAAATGCAACAGTCAAAATCACTATAACTTGAAGTATGGATTCCATTATAAAAATGTTCACGATTTAATTTTTACCTTAATATGTATGGGTGTGATCCATTCCATTACTGAAACTGTTAGAATGCATTTCTTTAATATGTCATTTTGGATCATTTTTGGGTTCAGTTTTGATGTATTAGTTTTTTTTAATGTTGATAATTTAGTCTAATAGATGGGAGAGAGGTCTGGGGGAGAGGTTTAAGTGGGGGAGGGAATAACTTATTATCTTTGTCGCGTTGTTACCTTCGGCACCTGTCTTTTTTGAACTTTTCTTCATAGCCCTACTATTTTTTTTAAAGCATTAGTTGATTGTATCTAAGTGAGTTAATTAGAGGTGTATTTGATAGTCCAGGATAAGAAGATTAAGAAAGAACCTTGTATGATTCAAGTAGCAATCATCTATAGTGTGTTAATTATGTCCAAAGTAGGGTATATGAAAGGTGCATAATTATTTACAAAACTAATTTTTTATTTATTTTAATTTTACATCGAAAATGAACAAAATTATTAATGCTATATAAGCATGTGTGTATTTATATAATTCACTTGAATTAAGGAAAAATTCTGAAATGGACTCCATGACGTCCGTAGGGATCGTGGACGGGTCTAGGTCACATAATCGCATTGAAGCATTAGACGCACGCACATAGTTTGAATATTTCACAAATTTAATGTGGCGACAATATTTTCATTCTTTATGGTGAAGAAAATGCGTCTAGACCCCTATCGGTTCTCAATTTTATCATGGCCTCGAGTCATACCGTGCAGGATGAACAGTTAAACAGTTGTCACATTTCGATTTTCTCCTTATAATTTAACCTAAGTGTGTTTTTTTTTCTTTTCTTGATTTTCTTAAAATCTAAGTGTGTTTGTTTTTCGATCTATTATTTGCAGATGGAAAGATTAGTTTTTTTTTGGCTAAAAAAAATCTAAATCCAAAGTTTATTATTTTCATACATTGAATAATTTAGTGAATTGACTAACTTCAATGTCGCATGATAATGCATGTTTGACAATGGTTTAGGAAGTTGTCTGTATCGGCCATATCATATATATACAAGGACAGATCTAGCTTAGAGTCCGCTACGCTAATTGCCATAGCTGAATTTTGAGCAAAATATTAGTAGCATATAATGAGCATCAAAGTTATGGTCGTAAACGAACCATATTGTCCACAAGCTCGGTCCGACTCGACTCGACTTAGCCCGGCTCGAGCTCGTTAACGAGCCAAGCTCAAACAATACCTTAAGCCCGTTTAATTAGTTAAACGAGCCGAGCTCAAACAATGTGACTGTCGATTGGAGCCCAACTCGTTTAGGCCCGACCACTACAACAAAAAAGCTTATCAGCGACCACCTATCAGCGACCGGTATCGGTCGCTGATAGTTATCTGCGACCGATAATGGTCGCTGATAAGTGTCGCAGATAATCTAGTCGCTGGTGTGCACATCAGCGACCACTATCAGCGACCGAAATATCTGCGACCGTCAATAGCGACCGTCGCCGTCGCTAAGCTGAGTCATCCTGAGTCAGTCCTCATGAGTGACGTGGCACACGTGGCAGCGACCGGTAATAGCGACCGCGTCGGTCGCTAATAATGGCTTTATATCAGCGACCGCACAAATGTATTAGCGACCGAATTATATAAACATACCTGTTTTGTACCTGTTTTATATCCCAACACACAACAATATATATATAAACATCCATCCATGATTTATATCCCAGCATATGCATGCACAACAATATATATATGCCCGACTCGTTTAACAATTATTTAATTAAAATTTTATTTTATATATAAAAAATATATAATACAAAAATAAACATAATTAAAAAAAAGTTCATAGTTATGTTAGTATATGATATTAAGTTTCTAGATGACTTAATTTGAATTTATATATTATTTTTTTCAAAAAAAATAGATGAAAAAATATATATAAAAAAATGAGTCGAGCTTAAGCTCAAGCTCGACTTGCTTAAGCCCGGCTCGAACTCGAATCCGGCTCGTTTATAAACGAGCTGAGTTTGTACACAAAATTTCAGGCTCGCTTAAAATTCAACTCGACTTGGTTCATTTAACTTTTAGACGATCTTGAGCTTGACAAACTAAAGTCCAGCTCCACTTATTTATGGCCCTAATGAGAGTGTTATAAACTATTATTACCTTGGCTTGTAATAATTGTAACATTCGAGACATTCTGTTAATATGAATGAAGTTTATAAATGAACATTGAAGTTTTAATGGGATAAATTTGTTCATAATTTGTGTAAAAAAAAAGGATGACAAACCATGCCGAAACATGGAAAAGAGGACAAAGGGAAAAAAAAGCCTAAAAGATTCTAGAAGTTGGGTATAATAATTAAGATTAACAACTTTGGCACATGTATAGCTAATACAGGTACCTCCTCTCTACTTATATTAGGAGTGGACTAATTTACATATTTCTATATATATGTACCTACCTATCTACCATGTGAGACGACCAAGTTGGTTAGATATATATATATATATATATATATATATATATATATACACACACACACACACACACACATTAGCGTAATAATAAGCTTAGCTTATTATTATTATATATATATGTATATGATTAACTAATTAGAGATAGTACGTGTAACCCCCCACTCCCTTATATATATATATATATATATATATATATATATATATATATATAAAGAACTACCATACTTGTTACAAGAAGAAAAGAAAAGTCAGGAACGTGAGAGTAGAGAAAGAAAGGAAAAAAAATAGAGAAATCACAGTTGCGTTTAGGAGGAGAAGAAATATAAGGAAAAATTTGAAGGTATACTTTTAATTACTTATCGATATATGTATATATATATATATATATATATATATATAGATATATAGATAATTTGACTAAGCTATACTTGTAGTACCCGATAACTTGTGAATTAAGAATTCGGGTAATTATTAACTAAGAATAAAATAATTAAAAATGAAAAAAATGATAGATTAATATTTTTGGCCTTTATGAATAATGATGTAGGTCAATTGCAGGAAATATTTATTGAGCTAGAAAATAGCCAACGAAAAACAGGCAAGTTTCCTAACTTACACAAACTTTGTATATTGTGCAAGTTCTCCCAGTTTGAATAAGTTTCTAACTTGTACAAATTTATTATTCTGTGTAAGTTTCTGAATTATTGCAAGTTTTTCAAACTTGTACAAGTTTATTCTTTTATACAAGTTTCTTAAGCATCTATTTGTTTTTGGTAAAAGTTTTTTAAATTTTGAATATTTCGTTCAAGTTAATTGTTATCATGCGATATTAAATTTCAGAATATAATTGCAAGAATTATTGAACTCTAAATTATTGTTAATATTGCTGAGAAAGTCATTATCTCGGCTTACTCTAAAATTCAGAAATTTTATTATTTTATTTTCCAAACCAATTGTTTTGGACAGAATTTCAGACTGAGTTGAACAACCCTATTTTATAAAGGGGATATTATTGTCGAAAAATTCGACTTATGGAGATAATGTTGTGCATAACATAGGGTACAATAGGTTGATCCCCTAAAGTGCTTGTGGAGATGGAGAGTCAGCAATTTATATAATTGTGGGACATTTACATTTTTGGTCCTTATGACCACTCAGTTCAGAAAAAAAAATTTATTTGATGCTCGTCAATTTAAATCTGTTCATTATTGTGTTAATCATTATTCTCATTTATTATTCTGATTTAATTTGTATTCAATTATTCAATTTCCTTGTCATTCAGTTCTTGATATTTTATATACTTGCTAAGCAAATTAGTTGCTTAATCTTACGTATAATTTTCATGTTTTCAGCTAAGTTTGAGGGACCTGAAGGATCGGGTGTAAAAGATAAAGGGAAGGGTAAAACCAACAAGCAAGAATAAATAATTAATTTTGTATTGTTTAATTAAATAATTAACAAAGTGGTATTGTAGAACTATTGTATTAGTTCGTATTGTGTAAGTAAGACCTAAGTTATATTATTGTACTTGATGTAAACCAGTGAATGTGTAATAATGTATAATAGACTTTGAATAAGTGTATAGTGACCACCATACATGTAATAGCAAGTACTCAAGTATGAGGGCATCACAATAATAGTGTTTTACTATTTATAAAAGTGGGGCGGTGGGTGGTGTTGTGCTGGTGAGGAGCATTGTAGATTGGTAGGGCCTCATAATATATATTCATGCTTCTTATGTCTACAAAAGTCTCATATAAATATTCTCTTCTAGCTTGCTAGCTTGTGGATTCGCACGTGCAATTCAGGTTAATACACGCGTGCGGTCATTTTTCATATTTGGTCTTTAATTAATCATTTCTTTGTAGCTGAAAAGTTTCAGAATGGAGTATCTAAAGTTCATCAACTTGAGCCATACCTTTGGAGTTTTGACACTACAAGGTGTGATGGAGAAGAGAGTATTCAGCTTCTAATTCAGACCTAGATTTGTGGTTAAGAAACATTTATTATAAATTTGGATCCCTTTCATTACACATTCCCTCTAATTCGGTCCAATACACCATATTTTTATACTTGTAAATAGTATAATTAAAATCGATACCGATCAACTAATTTATTATATTTAATAGCATAATTGTTTCAAAAATAAAAGTAATCCGACACTTTTTCACTATTTGATGAACTTGTGTATTTTTCATCAAAATTTCAATAGATAAAAATTCTTTTAAACTTTTAATAGTGAAAATACTTTTTATGATTCTAATTTTTTATAGGGTTGATCTTAATATCATCAAGGGAATTATTAAATTCACAACAAAAAATGTTATTTTCACAACAAAAGTGTCGCTGTAGATGTATAGCGACAGTTAAAACCGTCGTTATAAATCTATAGCGACACTTTTGTTGTGAAAATAACAAAAAGTGTTGTGGATTTAACAATTTCCTATCATCAACTATCTATTAACATATTTTGATCATTACTACCAAAATTATTAAAAACAAATAATTGATATATTGGATGGAATTGAAAAAAATCGTATAATAACTACTTTTTGTGTTTCACAATATTGAATCAATTTTGACTTTATGAAGTTAACGTGAAATATTTTTAATTTAAAAATTAATGATATTTAATTGTTCTTTCTACGTAACGTCATAATGTACAAGAATTCGTAAATAATTTTTGTTAACACTTGATTTTGTCCGCTCGTCCAATCAACTCGTCGGACGTGTACCTACACAAAAGTCCCAACGGCTTGGGCCGTGTGGAGACTCCTCGGGTGTAAGAGTAAGTAACAAGCTCAAGGTGCGCTAACAATGGAGGTCAAATATTTAGTAGGATAAAAGTGTTGTACCTGGCTTTCATTGTTACTTGGGTATTTATAAGGATTCATTTGGCTACTTTCTACTCCTATTAGGAGTGTTCTGCCCAGAACCCTTATTAGACCCGGATTCAACTACCTTGATCCGATAGAAGTATAATCCAATAAGGAACCACAAGGGCTTAGAATACTGGCCCAAGCCTTTTCGGACTGGAGAGTCCTCATATAATCCGCTAGGTGTGATTGGCCTTTGGGCCGAGCCCAACATAAGAAGCCCAATCCAGCCTGTTAGGATTTATATCCGAATATTGCCCCCTACTCCCTTAGTATATGATATGTACTGGGGGAGTGAGTCAGAGGATTTGATCGGCCGGAGATTTATAACAAGGAAAGAGGATAGATGCTCTCGGGAACCCAATGGCATCAGACCGAGGATATCTCTCCTCCAGGTGTCTTCAAGTGTTAGCCCGAAGATAGAGACTCTCGAGGGTGTCAGACCCAGGGTAGTGCCCCTCGGGTGCTCGAAAGCATGAGAACCGAGGGTAATGCCTCTCGGGTTCCCTAGAAATGTTGTCCCGAGGATATAGATTCTGATCACGATATCGGGCTTCTCTGATGGGTAAGTCCTGCTCACAAATGTATATTTGGGCCCAGTCTTTTGTTTCGAAGCCCAATAGTGATGTCCCAACACAAGCAGCCCAATAGTTATTTTTTGAAATTCAAAATGTTACAGTTGGGTACAGCTGTTGGGCACTTATAGCTTATCAGCCATAACTTCTCCCGCCTCTGGCCTCATCCGTTCGATAAGATCAATTTCGGCCGTCGGATATCCACTTTTATAGAGAAAGTTAACCTAGCCATCATTTCTCACCAGTGCATTCGTTTTTACAGAGAGAGAAATAACCTTGCAGGGATCTCGTCTTCTTGCTATTCTGATTTAGGATCGATCGTCCATCCCCTTCCCCGAACATCTTCAAGTAAGTTATTCATCTTCTTTCTTTTCTCGATGGCTGGGGGTAATGAGAACCAAGCTTCGTCTTCCCGAGTTGAAGACGAGGTTACTGTTGCTAAAGCCGGAATTCCTGAAGGACAGCCATGGAAACCGGTAATAATAGAGCGCATGAGAGATGTAGAAGAGTACAACAGGACCAAATATTTCTCCTTAGAATATAGAGTAGCCAATATCCCTTCTACAATTAAAAACCCTTTTTTTGATCTGCTGATGACGAAATTCTATATTCCTGAATCATATGAAATTAGGAGACCCGAGGGTGAGGAAAGGGTGTACTGGCAGCCCGAAGGGGGATGGATCCCGATCCATCGCCAGTTGCTTCTCTTCGGGGTGCGCTTTCCACTCCGTCCTTTCATTGTAGAGCTCCTTCATACAGTAGGGCTCAGTTTGAATCAATTATCCCCAAATTCTTTTATTCACTTAAATAGTTTCATAGCTTTCTGCTCGTTCGAGGGCATAGCCCCGAGCATCGATTTCTTCTTTCAATTCTTTTCCCTCTCTGCCTGTAAGGAGAATGGTTTTTATCAAATAATCAAGAATCTGGGTAGAGATACCCTAATGGATACCCCATCCAGTAATAAGGGATGGCATGGGGATTGGTTCCTCATCAAGGGGTCGGACACTGAGTTGGTAGGACCTTGGTCTAACCCGAACAAAGACCAATTAAACCCGAATCGGATTACCCGAAAAAGGTTGGAGGAGTTCAAGGTTTTGTATTCCAAGCGACCATCGATGAAGTGGAACCGGCTTCTTTTGAATGACCAAGACTGGTTACATGCTCACGGCTGTAAGTCCATTTAAATTTCCCGAATGCATATTATTACTGAATTGATAATGTACTGAACCTTCTTTATCTTTTGTTCAGTGGCTGACTCTGGAAGGACTGCTGACAACGAGGCCATTCTTGAAGCGGCTGGTGTGTCGAGGACCAAGCTATCGGGCGCCAAAAAGCTGAGGCTGGCACGTCAAAAGAAAGCCTCGGGCAGCAAAGTGTTGACTTCGCCCGAGGGAACTACCGAAGGAGCTTCAAGACCTGGCCCGACCGAGGAGCCAGCGAGAGCTGCAGAACCCAGGCCCAAAAAGAGGAGGCTGGTGCGCCACTCCTCAGCTGAGGTGAGAGAAGGACCTATTCGAGTGGTTCCGATCGAACCTTCTTCTACTACCGGGGGATCCGCCAGCGGTGCCCCAAAGGAGCTGGTTGCAACGGCTTCTTTCGACGTCGAGTCTCCTCACCCCGAGGAAGGGGCACTGGTGAGGAAGAAGAAGCAAAGGGAGTTCACTCCTCCTCCTCCCGCCACTGAACAAACGAGGGTGGAAGAAGTGGGGACTTCTGTCGGGGCCTTGGATCCCTCCCCAATCCTAATTGATGGAGCTGAAGCCGATCAGGAGGATCTAAAGGTTCTGATGGAAAAATTATTCGCCCATCACACCAAGGTAAGCAAGTTCTTTTAAGTAGTAGACACAGTTTGGTTATTTGTTATGTTCTGACTCCCGACCATTGTCTTTCAGGGGAACGATCTTCTCCTCGAGGTCTCTGGTCGAATAAAGACCTTGGAGCACGACTTGAAGAAGTCCTCCAAAGAGTGTGTTCAGGCGAAGGAGCTTCATTCGAAGGTCCGAACCCAACTCCGAGCGCAGCATGATAGCTTCCATCACATGAAGAATGATTACGAAGGAATGCGATCGGAGAAGGTGAAGACTGAGAAGGAGCTATCAGCCTTAAAGGCTCAAGTGCTCTCGGCGAATGCTCGAGTAACCGAAGCTGAGGCTCGGGCGGAAGAGGCCGTCAAACAGGTTGAGACTGCTACGAAACGGGCCGAGGAAGTAGAGGGGAAAAATAAAGAGCTTGAGTTGCTCGCCCAAAATCAGAAGGATCAGCTCGGCCAATCAGACGATACGATTCGCCTTCAAACAGATCAGATAAGGAATCTAAAGGAGAATGTGCAATCGATCGTTGAAGGTTGGACTTCTAGAGAAGCTGATTGGCTGAAGGGTCCTATTGCCCCCGCATCACCCAGTGTGCTGGCGCTAAGTCTTCGGCAAAAGGTTATCGAGAAATATAAGACCTCGGATCAATTCCATGAAGATGTCCAGGATGCTGTGGTGAACGAGTTCAACGACGGCTTCGAATTTGCCCGAGAACTGGTGCGAGAAAAAGGCCACGATCCCGATGCCCTGGGGATTGTTATCCCCGATAACTAACTTGTAATTTGAATTTTTGTAATTCAACAAACTCTTCGGTCTGTAATATAAATATTTTGTAATGAAGATTAACTCCTCTGATGAGGTGTGTAAATATTCTATCTTATCTCTTCTCTTGAATAATTCTTATTTATCAATGTACATAGTTGTTCTATACCCCTTCTCCCCATTAACTTTATTAGAAAATTGCTAATAAGGTCAACCGATATATCAAAGTGTATGAAAAAATAGCAGACAAAGATAAACCAGAAGAATTCTCATTAATCTCGAAAAGATAATCAATATCGACCAATATTTAGGCCTCAAAAGAAACTAAGTACAAAGTATCACTGATAATATCTTCGGAGCCGAGCAGCATGCCATGTGTTCGGAACTTCCTTTCCATCCAGATGTTGTAATTTATAGGTTCCCGATCCCAATATTTCAATGACTTTATACGGTCCTTCCCATGTAGGCATCAGTTTTCCCGTTTTCTGAGGTGTAGACGCCTTTGCCTGCCGAAGAACCAAGTCTCCTACCTTGAATGTTCTTGCCTTGACATTTTTGTTGAAATGCCGAGCCGTTCGTTGTTGATAGGTAGCTAATTTGAGAACCACGGCATCACGTTCCTCTTCCAATAGGTCTAGGTTTTCCCGAAGCCCCTCGCTATTGAGAATTTCGTCGAAGTTTTGGACTCGGGAGGAAGGTATCCCAATCTCAATAGGTATCAAGGCTTCGGTCCCATAAGAAAGCTTGAAGGGTGTTTCTCCGGTTGTGGTTCGAGTAGTTGTTCGGTAGGCCCATAGGACATGCAGAAGTTCTTCGGGCCAAGCTCCTTTTGCCTCTTCAAGTCTTCGTTTAATCCCGTTCAACAAAAGTCTGTTTGTCACCTCAACCTGTCCATTTGCTTGAGGATGGGCCACTGAAGTTCGTCGGTGTTGAATATTCAGCTCTGTCAAAAAACCTTCGAACTCTTTCCCTACAAACTGAAGACCGTTATCAGAGACTAGGACTTTAGGAATTCCGAACCGATAGACCACCTGCTCTTTAAGGAATTGAAGATATGTCTTCTCAGTGATCTTTGCTAGTGGTTTGGTTTCGACCCATTTGGTGAATTAATCTATTGCCACAATAACAAATTTTACCTGACCCTTACCCTGAGGAAGCGGCCCGAGAAGATCTATTTCCCAAACTACGAAAGGGATGGGAGATAATATAGGTGTAAGCTCTTCGGGAGGCTGGTGTGGTACCGAAGCGAACAGTTGGCATTTATGGCATTTTTTGACGAAGTCTTTGGCGTTCTGAAGCATGGTCGGCCAAAAATATCCTTGTCGCAAAATTTTATGTGATAATGTCTTCGCTCCCACATGATCTCCACATATCCCTTCATGGACTTCCCGAAGCGCATAATCAGATTCTCTAGGACCAAGACACCGAAGTAAGGGCGACGAATAGGATTTCCTGTACAGTGTATCCTCAATAAGACAGTACTTTGTGGCTTTGAATTTAATTCGTCGGGCCAATGCTTGGTCATCGGGCAGCTCATCAGCTTTCAAAAAGTTGACTATAGGGGTCATCCAGGAATCCTCGGATTCAATATCCATTATTGTTTGAACCATTGTGCTTGGTTCCTGGAGAGTTTCTATATAGACAGATCCTTCCAAATCCCCTTGGTCGGTTGTCGCAAGCTTTGAAAGAGCATTAGCCATGGCGTTATCCGCTCTGACCATCCCGATGATTTCATATTTAGGGAAGTGGCCGAGGAGCGTCCGCACCAGCTGCAAATAGGCCTGAAGATGTGGTTCCCTAGCTTCATATTCCCCCAAAACCTATTTTACCACGAGTTGGGAGTCGCTGTATATCATCAGGTTTTTCACCTCAAGACTCCGGGCCAATCTTAGGCCTGCTGTAAGTGCCTCATATTCAGCTATGTTATTGGTAGCTGTGAACCCGAACCGAATAGATTGCTGGACCCTGAAACCTTCGGGAGAAGTAAGGATCACTCCTGCTCCACTGCGAGATCCGATGCGAGATCCGATGCTAGATCCATCCATAAATAATGTCCATGCCGAGTCTGTAGTCGGATTTGGTAATCCAGCTGGCTCTTCTTCCTTCTCTTCAGGGAAAGAACACTCAACGATGAAATCAGCCAAAACCTGCGCCTTAATTGCTGTTCGAGGCCGAAAGTCAATATTGAACTGGCTTAACTCTACAGCCCATGCTGTTAGTCTCCCCGATGATTCGGGACGATACAATACCTTCCGAAGGGATTGATCTGTAAACACTGTGATGGTTCTCCCTTGGAAGTAGTGCCGAAGCTTTCGACTAGAAATAATTAATGCGTAAGCCGACTTCTCTAAGTTTGGATACCTAGTTTCGGCATCTCGAAGAGCATGGCTTACGTAATAAACTGGCTTCTGACCCTGTGTGTCCTCCCTTATCAAAGCTGACCCAACCGCAAACTGTGTTGCCGATAGATATAACTGTAGGTCCTCCTCGGGGAGAGCTTTACTGAGGATAGGATGAGAAGAAATATAATGCTTGATCTGTTCAAAGGCACGTTGGCACTCTTCCGTCCAAACAAACGTCTTCTGGTTCTGAGCCCCCTTCAGAGTATTGAAGAATGGCAGACACTTCTCTGTTGATCGGGCTACGAACCTCCGGAGGGCGGCGAGTCTCCCTGTTAAACTTTGAACATCTTTAAAACTCCTTGGGGATTGCATCTCGAGGATAACTGATATCTTTTCGGGATTAGCTTCTATCCCTCGTCGGCTAACCATATACCCCAAGAATTTACCGGACCCAAGGCCAAAAGTGCACTTGGCGGGGTTAAGTCTCATATTGTGGGTCCTGACGTTCCGAAAGCATTCTTCTAGACCTGACAAGTGGTCTTCGTCTCCCATGTTTCGGACGATCATATCATCCACATACACTTCCATATTTCTGCCGATTTGATCTCTGAACACCTTATTCATCATTCGTTGATAAGTTGCCCCGGCGTTGATCAGACCGAACGACATGACTTTGTAGGTGTAAATTGCTCGGTGAGTGATGAAGGATGTCTTCGGGATGTCTGGTTTGTGCATGACAATCTGATTATACCCGGAAAAAGCATCCAAGAAGCTCATTAAAGTGTGTCCCGCAGTAGAATCAATTAATTGATCGATGTTCGGGAGAGGATAGTAATCTTTCGGGCAAGCTTTGTTCAGATCCGTGTAGTCTACACACATCCTCCACTTCCCGTTATGCTTCTTCACCAGCACCACATTGGCAAGCCATTCCGGATAAGTTATTTCATAAATAAAGTTGGCAGCCAATAACTTTTCAATCTCTTCATCTATCACCTTTTGTCGCTCGGGAGCTATATTACGCCTCTTCTGTTTAATGGGCTTATGGCTGGGGTTGACACTTAATTTATGTTCGGCCACATCCCTGTTTATTCCCGGCATATCAGCTGGCGTCCATGAAAATATATCCGAGTATTCTTTTACCAGCTCGATGAGTCTGGTTCTGACGCCCATTTCCAGACCGGTACCAATCTGTATGGTCCTGGTGCCATCCTCCTGAAACAATGGAATCTCTTCGGTTTCTTCCGCAGGCGTAGCTATCGGCTCGGAGCCTCCTTCTGTAAAGGGTTCTAGCTCGATCTTCATCGTGGTATTTTGCTTACTAACCCCCACAGAAGTCGCCTGGATAGTCTGGAGATAGCACCTTCTAGATAAATCCTGATCGCCAGCCACTTCCCCAATCCCATTCTCGGTAGGAAATTTCATCTTCAGATGTGGAATGGAGGTGACTGCCTTCAAAGCTGCTAGAGTTGTCCTCCCGAGAATGGCGTTGTAGTTGCTCTCCACTTGGACCACATAAAACCTTATCATGATGGAGGCCTGTTTGGGAGCCGTGCCGAAGATCGCTGGTAACTCTATCGTCCCTGCTATTCGGACTGGGTTGTTCCTGAAGCCATATAGCGGGGACTCATTGCAGATCTCCAGCTTCCTTCCCCCCAGATCCAGCCGATTGTAGGCGTGGCTGTAGAGTACATCCACCGAACTCCCATTGTCCACCAACATTCGTTTCAGATCCATGGTTCCTACCTGAGCTATGATAACCAAGGCATCTTGATGCGGCATAACCATTCCCGGTGGGTAATCATCGTCATAAAAGGTTATGGGTTCTGTTGGGGTAGTTTTAGATTGTCCAGACAACTGATGGACCTCCCTGCCGAACGCTTTTCTTTTTCTATTGGATAGTGCTGATATTGGGCCACCAGAAATACAATCCACGACACCCTTTACCGCTCCCGAAGATGGCGGTGGTGCTAGCCGATCGAAGGGGCTTGATCTGTATTGATCGGCAATGTAACAGTCCAGATTCCCTTTTCGGACCTGTCTTTCCAAAAAGTCCTTCAGCTGATAACATTCTTCGGTATCATGCCCCTTAGCCTCATGATAGTTACAATATCTGTCCCCATTCTTTTGTCTGGCAAAGACTCTGATCTTCGGCGGTTTCTCATAGAAGGGCTGGTTTTTGATTTCTTTGATGATGACGACTCGGCTTAAGGTCAAAGGGGTGTAGTCTTTGTCATTATCCCGATTCCCTCTTTCCTTCGGGCCTCCATTTTTCCGTTGTCGACTATCCTGGACATCTTTCTTGCCATTTTTTTTATTATCGTCATATTTTTTATCGGCGTCTTCCCCTCGGGAATCTCTCTGGTGAAAATCACCTGAATTTTTCGAGGTTCCCCGAAGGTTAGCAAGCGCCTCTTCCAATTCAACAAACTTATCCACTTTTTCATATGCTTCGGGCAGAGACTCGGGAGCCTTTGAGATAATTTCCTCGATCAGCCTGCTGGACTTGTCTACGTTTAGTCCCATGGTCAGGAAGTGGATAACCTGCTTTGGGTCTATGTCATTGACTTCGGCTACAGCTTCTCAGAACCTCTTGATATATTGCCGAAGAGTCTCATTAGGTCTCTGCTTAACCTGCATTAGGGACGTGATCATCTTGGCCCGCCTCTTGTTTCTTCCGAAGCGGGTGTGGAATTGCTCTTGCAAATCGCCCCATGAGCTTATAGATGAGGAGGGAAGGGAGATGACCCACTCTCGAGCAGTTTTCTTCAAGGTGGAAAGGAATAGATGGCACATGGCCGCCTCATTGTGACCATGGAAGAGCATAGCCTGCTCAAAAGTGAAGGTATGGTCATGGGGGTCTCCCGTTCCGTCGTACATCTCCAGGTTCGAGGGAACCTTATTCCTTCTATCGATCTTTGCGTTAGCAAGATCTCTGGTGAAAGGAGAGGCCCGAGACTTCTTTGTCCCCGAAGGTTGGTTGTTTGCCCTTCGGGGAGATGATTCTCCGGTACGGCTCCTTCCAGGGCTTCGTCGGGGACCTTCGCGACGGTCTCTTTGTGATGGTGACCGGGCTCGCTTTCTCAGATCCCTGGTATTGTTGGTGTCAAATTGGACCAGACTGTCGTCCCGATGCCGTCTCCTAGATCGGTCATCTCTACGTCGGTGGGGTATGGAGCGGGAGGCCGAGCCTCTCTCGCTCAACAGGTCCTGTCCAGCCTCGTTTAACTCCATGTATTGTTTGTCAAGCTTTTCTTGCTGGAGATCGAGAGCTTTTTTGCGGTCGAGGATTTGCTGGAGACGTTGTTCCCTCTCTGCTGCCGTCTCACGGTGGGATCGAGACCGAGCTGGCCCATTGTTATCATGTTGGCTTCGTTGTGAACGTGTAGTTGTCATGTGAACTCGTTCCAATTAGCCAAACAAATTGCTACTAAAAGGGCCCTCCTTCTAGCGCCAATGTTAACGCTTGATTTTGTCCGCGCGTCCAATCAACTCGCCGGACGTGTACCTGCACAAAAGTCCCAACGGCTTGGGCCGTGTGGAGACTCCTCGGGTGTAAGAGTAAGTAACAAGCTCAAGGTGCGCTAACAATGGAGGTCAAATATTTAGTAGGATAAAAGTGTTGTACCTGACCTTCATTGTTACTTGGGTATTTATAAGGATTCACTTGGCTACTTTCTACTCCTATTAGGAGTGTTCTGCCCAGAACCCTTATTAGACCCGGATTCAACTACCTTGATCCGATAGAAGTATAATCCAATAAGGAACCATAAGGGCTTAGAATACTGGCCCAAGCCTTTTCGGACTGGAGAGTCCTCATATAATCCGCTAGGTGTGATTGGCCTTTGGGCCGAGCCCAACATAAGAAGCCCAATCCAGCCTGTTAGGATTTATATCCGAACAATTTTGATTCATCATTTTGATTGATGTAGTTTTGTCCTCACTCCTTACAACATTTAAGTCAATGTATTGCATGTATTTTTATGCAATTACTATGGGATTCACCAATAATAGTTGGTAGGCTGGCCTCAAGGAAATTTCAACTAGTTAGCGAGCTGAAGGTTGAAATGATATTTCTTGATGATATTATTAGGGCAAAAATAAAATCCTAATAATTAGATTATTCAATGTTGTGTATATATATGCTTTGATTCATTTTATTAATGCATTTTCTTTCGGCTTAACTTTATTATATACGATAATTTATTAAATATACTCAATCCACATTGGAGAACAAGAAATTTATTTAATAAAAAAAAAGAAGACAAGGTTTATTTTAATATTTTATTTAATAAAATAAAAGGACAAGGATTTATTTTAATATATCTTCGAAACAATTTTCGAAGATTTTTATTTGCAATAAAACACATTCACTCTTCATATTATCACAAAGGAGTGAAGGGACTTTATTTAGTCACTACTACTTCCACCTGAATAATAGTTTTATCTTTGTTTCATTTGATTCAAATGGAAACGCTATTAGGCACTCCCTGCCCTGTAACTCCAGGTTCCGAATATGGCTTCAAAAGCTTATACGGCACAACCCCAGCTCCGGTTCTGTTTCTCAACTTCTCGTCTAAATTTCTTTCATCAATAATTCCTTCAAGCTCCTTCATCTTGCCACTAAACACTTCAAATGCCGCGTTTATAATTGGCTCGTCTGCCCATGCTGGCTCTGGTTTCGCTCCAATATACTCCTCATCCGGTGAATGATTTGACAACGCGTCCAAAACCGACATGACCCATGTAGCTTGAAATTGAGTAGGAAAGCACGAGAGGATCTCATCCTCAGGTCTTGATAAAAATGATTTCCAAGATTCGTCAGATCGATCTTCTGTAGGCATGTTAGTTCTTGTGATTGTAGGTCTATTTGGAAAATAACCCGCGTAATCATATTGCCCAAAGTTGACAGCCGCGTGGAGGCCAGATGCTACCCAGATGATGGTTGTGAGAATTCCGATTAGGTCTTGAGGGGTTTTGAGAATGGGCCACCATGATTCATCCTTTTTGTCTCCATGCCCTACTGTTCGGATTTCTGTCCACCATGCATTCAGTTCTTCGTCAGATTCTACGAGGCTTGCTTCCGGGTAGTAATGGCTGACGTAGTCTGTAACCCACGTTTTAATGCAATCCCAAAGGATGAGACCATCATTAGCATAAGGGTAGTCTTCTATTGCCAACTTCAGGCCATAGGGTGCTGTTGGATCTTCCTCGGCCATTCCCCTAGAAATTTACAACGATGAAAATTTTATGAAGTTCCTCCTTTTCTAACTTCCTCTAGTCAACTAGTATTACACTCTATATGTATGTACTTCAACAGAGAATTAGAGACGAAGTACCCTGTCGCGAGTTGTTGCTTAGATTATTGCAAATGTAAGACAAAAATTATATATTTTGCCATAAAATTCACCCTACCTTCTCTGTTGCAGTGGCACAAATGGCATAACCAAATAAATAGTGAATATTATTACGTTTCCTCCATTAAGTACATTTTGAAATTAGTAGCCAAGCCAACATTTGTTTCTGTTACTGGTAGTTGTAGAGAAATTAAAGTTCAAAAATATCTTAATGCAGATTAGAAATCATTAGCATCATCTACATGGGGCAATTTGACAACTCTGATGAATAGCAGGAGTGTAGGTGTAAAAATATTGCTATTACTATTTACTAGTTTAAAATTGGAATGGCATGTGATTAGCTGGATTTTTAGTTTAGTTTCTAGTCAAGCTTTTGGATTTAATTAAATTACCTGCTAATGAGTTCTGCTGGCAATCCTTCCTGATCAAAGCGCCACAGCTTGTCATAAGCGACAGAGCAAAACTCCAAAGAGTACTTGCCAGGTGCGAACGATGTTTCAATGGTTCCATCTGCATTAATGAGATCTTTCCGCGCCAGAGCGTTGATCTCCATTGTGTATCTAAAATGAGGGTGTAATAGCCTATAAATTGGGTGCATCGCACCAAGTTGTCGGTTGGTAGCAATTACATAAGGCTCTATGGCACAATGAGTTCTTAGCCTGCAAAATATTAAAAAGATAGAAATGAGAAAAGATACCAGCATATTTTCCATAGCTGCTGATAGTTACTCCCTCCATTCCACAAAAAGACTACCATTTGAAGAAAAAAAAATGTTACACAAAAAAAGTCCATTTTCTAGTGATAGTAGTATAAAACGAAACATTATCCTCAAGTCTACTATCATAATTTCACTATGATACCACACTACTAAGCGAACATGAGTATTTTTAGATGTATACACGGAACGAAAGTACATCCTTAAATTTGCAAATTTTGCAAATGAAACGCTTTTTATAAAACGAATGGAGTATAAAACACGCACACACGGAGAGATATGTCTAAATGGAACCTACCAATGACTAACTAGCTGGTGATAACCAGAGTCATGTGCCAGGACATGAGCTTTCGCTAGCTTCCAAAGCCAGGAAGTTGTAGAATCCCAACCAGGCCTATATACTTGCTTCCACTGGGGTTTTCCTTTTCCCGGTGGCCGAACTAGCTCAATGGCTATTGGCTTTAAAATGTTAATAGGAGATAAGAAAAACAATGTCCTCGATCCATAGAGAGTTGTCGCTTCTAAGTCTCTTACTTTGTTCACGTATGGTAAGAGCAAATCATGGTAATCGAGAATAAAAAGCTTCTTTTGACTAATGGCCTGCATTTATATACAAATGAAACGAGTTAAAAAACATAACTTTTTTCTTGAAGGGAGATTAATCTGGTCATGTGTTGCTATGTGTAATTTTTATTACCTCCTCAACGGTCATGAAGATTTGTTGTTCGACCACCTCTTTGGTGATTGCGGATTCAGGGGATCCGTAGCTTACAGGGTCAAGGTCGCTTTTCAATGGCCATTCCTGCACATAAGAATAATTAAAGCAACTTGTTTTAGGCCATTTTCTAGGAGTTTATTGTGAATGTGCCGAAATCATACACTTTAGATTTTTTTTTTTTAATAAAAATATGCTTCTGCATTTTTGAGAAGTGTTAGTAGAACATACCTTAACCAATCTTATGCTACAAGGGTTAAGACCAGCTAAGGTTTGACGACCAAATTCCTCATCATTCATCCAAGCAAATTTATCTCCTGCAGATCAACACACATGACCAAAATGGTGAAATACATGCAACAGGCCAACAAACACAGAGAGAGAGAGAGAGAGAGAGAGATTTTGTTCATACTATCAAGCAATTCAGGAGTCTCAAAAAGCAAGATCTGTTTTAGTATTCCTATAACAGTAGTAGATTTGATAAGTCTAGGAGCAAGATTGAGAAGATTGTCTTTAGATTCCTCTCCCAGATCAACCCCTTCATTGAACAGTTTGTCTATGGCTGTGAAGTATGGAAATCCAGGCTCTTTGCCCATATTCTTTTTTAGCAAAGGTACCAATCTCCGAAGCACTCCCAATAGTCCCTTTAGTGCGAACGATGCCTCCTTTACATCCGAGAAAGTTTCATCCCTTGGCACGTAAAAGTTGTCGACCTCCCTTGATTCTGACAATGGATCTGTACATACAAATATATGATTATTTATAGCACAAACAACATGGTCAAAAAAATAGTCAATTTTTGTGTTATGCCTCATTTGCAGATAATCCTATGTAATGTATATCATTTTGGTCATCTAAACCTATGGTTTATTCCATAATCAAAAGTTTACAGCATAATTAGACTAGTTACATTTTAAAGTCTTCTATACTTTCCTTGGACCTCACTTGTTTGATATTTTTCTATACATACATTTAAACATCAACATTGTTTAAAGGAATTGAAGTAAGTAAACATTACACTTTTTACATCATACGTACAATGTTTCCTTATTTGATTTATCAGACTTGTGTCCCAAATAACAGTCCCGCTTGAAGGTTAGAGAAAATGAAGAACTAGTTGTTCATATTTATACTATTGTCTATCATTGGAGTGATCTCACTTGAAATAAATGTATACTATTGTCTATAAATTCCATAATCCACCAACCCAAAGAGTTCATATAAAAAAACTAATACCATAAAATTTAAAAACAAAGGTTTTATCAGTTATACTCCCTCCGTCCCACAAAAATTGACTCAGTTTGAATTTTGAAATCAAATTGACCAATTTTAAAATCAGAATTTATCTCAGTTTCTTTAAAATATAGGTAAAAAAATTATATCCATAAGAAACTTCATTTAATTTACTACAACATCTAATTAGTGGAACTTCAAAAATATAAATGAATTTGCTTAATTATTAATTATAACATTTGGTTAGACTAAAAAAATCAAACTAAGAGATAGACGACTAAAATACTAAGTACAACCCAAAACTGAGAGTTGCATTTGTTTTTTTTTTTACTCATTTAGGCGAATAAAGTCCCAAACTTACAACATTTCTGAAGGGAAAATTTTGCATTTTATACCTTCCTTGGTGTACGGGCGGCCAGTTCTGCAACGCCTAGGGTAGGGATGGTCCTTGCCGCCGAGGACTGGTCGGCCCAAATTCTCATCCTTGTCGGGATCGCCGAGATCATTATAGACATCGTAATCATAGATTCTGTCACCGGGCTCCCGCTGGCCGGTGCTGGAGTCTTTGCCTCTCTTAACCAACAAGTCATCTTTTCTGCGCTGTACTAGTCCTTTTGGGGTTTGAGATGGTAAGAATGACTGTCATAAGTAAAAAATAAAAATAAAAATAAATCAGAAATTGCAAATTGCTAAATGTTTTAGATGGGGTATATAATTAAATTTTAATAAAATATGGGGATTAACATCAAGTTTTTATAATTAAATTTAGGGATAATTCGTCACTTAGCCCCAAAATTATAGTCATATTTTTTATGTTTAGTCCCTAACTATTTTTCAGGTATTTAATCATCGAACTCTATAATGTTTGCAATCTCAATTCAACCTAACACAAATAAAGCAATTAGAGGAGACTAAAGGTGAAATACAGTTGTATTTCTTTGAAACGTGAAGAAGAAGAAGAAACAGTAGCTGTAATTGGGGGGCTAGATATGAACTATTTTCACATTTAGTAATTATCTTTGTATTTCACGTTTAGTCTCCTTTAATCACACTATTTTTACAAGGTTGAACTGAAATTGTAAAAGTTTGAATATCAAAAAATAATAATAATAATAATAATAATAATAATAATAAAAAAGGTGGTTAAGAAGACGAAACATGAAAAAAGACTAATTTACATATAACAAAAATATTGTAATAAATATAACAAAAAATTATAAATTTACATATGATTAAAGGTGAGACAATTTCATTAAATTTAAATCCGCTTGCATAAACACATGGGCGCGTGCAGATGCACGTGTGTAATTACTGTTAAATACCTATTTCAAATAAAAAGTATATGAATCACAAATTCATATACTTTGACTGAAATCTTGCACTTTATAGTCATTAATAAGAGTCGCAGATCACATGTAATTTGCATTTTTAAATAAAAAAATAATATTTTGATATAAAAAAAATAAATATTTTAACATGATTTTTCTCACGTAAATAACGAACTATTCTCATTTATGTGTGCGAATATCAATTTTCTTTCAACTATTTAGTACGACACTAAATCAGTACTCATAAGAGTCGATTCACATGCAATTTACATTGTGTTTTTTAGATTTAAAATGAACTGAAAAGAACGTAAGACATGTAAGTTTTTATTTGTCCAGCTCTCTTGTTTTTAAATGTTTTAGTAAATAAAAAAGAAAATAGAAATGACAAAAAACTTGGCGACTTTTGCAAAATAGAATTGAAGATGATAAATAATATTAATTAGCTTACCTTGTTTGTAAAGAAAATTCTCTTGTCAGGATTATCATACTTGGAATGAACCCATGATTCACAATTAATTATAATTTGTTTTCCACTTTTAGTGAGCCCATCAAGTTCAATCCTCTTGAAAAACATCTCACTGTCGTGATCATTCTGTATAATAACAGCTCCAATTTCCCCAAACTCATCCGGAACTGTAAATTTGCAATCATACTCTATTTCAGTAAGTCCATCTATTTCATCCGGCCGGTATGCTGTCGCTTTGATAGTTTCCCACTCAGATCCAGTAGCTTGAGAAACAAATTTAAGATCCATTAGATATTTATTTATTTTTTTAAAATTCAGAAATATTAAATAAATGTGGAAAAAGAAAATGAGAAACATTAAATAAATGATGCTCAGCTCATATTATTTTCCATCCTATAATTAAAGAATGTCACGGTTGGGTTTTTATTTTATGGTCAAATGGCGATAAGGGTTTTTTTTTTAAAATAAAAACTCCAAGAATATCACATGGGGAAAAAAATGAGTAACACTAAATAAATGCTAGTAAAACTAGATTCGTAAGCTTCATTTCTGCCGATGAATAACGATGAGGTGCCTGTAACTAAAAAGAAAAAGTTATTTTTCATCCGGTAAAAAATATCACAGTTGGGTTTTTATTTTACAATAAAATGACAATAATTAAAGAATGTCACGGTTGGGTTTTTATTTTACTCATGTTGTTGTGTCCGAAAGTAACCATACTTTGGTCAGCAAAATACTGTGAAAGAAGTAGAACTATTAGTTACTTTTGGAGTTATTTTTATAATGTTGATATTGTAAAAGTATAAATATAATATTGTTAGAAGTAATTATACACATTTAGCTACACTTTTTTAACTATATTAACGACACTTAACTTTTTAAGATCTACTAGGACAAAAATATACTTACCAGGATTAAGATCTGCAGCAACAAGCTCCAATTGAATGGATTTACCAAACAAATCGGATAAATTAGCTAGCTCTTTGTCCCGTTCTAAATTCTTCAGAAATCCACCAACAGGTACTGGCACAATAGCTTTCGCTGACACCTCGGTGGCGGCAGGAGCGGGGGTAACCACCGCTTTAATGTTACTTCCGGGCACGTAACGAACCCGAAAGGGCTTGTTTTTCTTACTTGACCTAGCATTCTGATGGCGGGGAAATGAAGCTCTGGCGGCGTCGCCAGACAAAAAGGGTTTGTAGCATGGAATTAGGGTTTTGTATGCGAAATGTGATGAAGAGAAATTGTGAAGCTGAGAGTTCAACATTGTACTTCTGTTTCTTCACTAGGGTTTGGTGCATGATTTGGTAGAGGTCTAAGCTTCTTTATATAGAAGAAGAATCAAGAGAATCATCAGCTTCATCCCAAATATTGGCCATTGGTTTAATTAGTCCACGTGAAAAAGAATGCATGCATATTACTCAATCCCTACAAAAATTAACAGCGACGGATCTAGCCTCTTAGGTCAGTAGGATTAAATTTGAAATAAATAAATTCCCGCAAAAAATAAAAATGTAGTAAATAAATTATAAAACTAAATAATGCCCAAATATTATTTATAGTAACATTTTTCGAGACTTCATTACTTAAAATTGTTGCATGATAGTCTCATTTTTATTAGTTACAAAAATCCACAAGCAATTACAAAACAAAATCGCAAGTAATTATAAAAAATATCAAAGCAATTGCTAAATTTGTGAAATTATAAATAAAAAATACAACATATCGATTTTTCTCTAAAGTCGAACTAGTGAGAAGAATTAGACCAAGCCGCTGGACGAGAAACGAAGAGACAAAGAATATTGTAGTGACCAAGGTAGTATAAGACATGAAATTTGAAGAATTTAAAACTACCTCCATTCCAAAATTAGATATACATTTTGACTTTTTAAAGTCAATTTGTGAAATTCTAAAACTCAAATTGATATAAGTTCGTTCAAGTTTTGAAAACAACAAAGATAATAATTAGTAATGTTTTATATTTAGTTTACAATTGTTATATTTGTTGTATTAAAACTAAATAACTTCATATCAATTTTGAATTTTAGAATTTCGCTAATTGACTTTAAAAAATCAAAATGTATCTCTAATTTTAAAACGGAGATAGTATTTTTCAATCTAAACTTTAAATTTTTTATTAAACACCTTAAAATTTTACTCTTTCTTTTTAACCCCTAAAAAATCAGTTAGGTCAATTGTTCTCCTTGCCCCTTACTTAGATCCACCCCTGGATAAAGGGTTTGTGCCATAGAATTAGGGTTTTGGTTGAGAGGGGTGTTGTGTATTTGTGAAGCTGAGAGTTTAACATTGTGTTACTATTTGTTTTTGGCTATGGGTATTTGATTTATTCACAAGGGTTGGTGCATGAATTATGGAGGTCTAAGGTCGCTTTATATAGAAGAAGAATCAGATAAGTTCATTAGATTCGTCTCAAATATTGGCCATAGGTTTTTATTTCACGTGAAAAAGAATGAATATTAGTTAATCCCTCCAAATGAATAAAAAGAATCCCCATTTTAATTTTGATTTATATATATATATTAAAAAAATTATATTAATTAAAAGTCTAATAAGAGTATAAGACTATCATTTTCATTTTTGTATGGAGGGAATATCTCAAAGTTAGGGTAACTCACTATAATATATAAAAATGTTTTAAAACCAACCTAATTTGAATCGTACATGCATGTTGGGGCATGATTCTGTGGGCTCGATTGATTCGGTGGGACCTATTCCACGTGGCGAAATATTCTTACGTGACGGTGTATCCAGTTAGGAGACCTATTTTTAAGAAATCTATAATCCTGATTCTATTTGACTTCTTACTAATTTTATGGAAATAGTCTGGATTAATTTCGACTTCCCACTCTTAAGGAGATTGACTTCTATCTCAGTACAGTAGTTGCTATTATAAGGAGTCATATTCCTACTCAGTGATGAGCGTATTGAGGTGGTGTGTATACTATAAATACATGACTATACCCTAAGTCACAGATAATGTCATTTTGATTACTTTGAGCACTAAAGCATTATCATGCCTCCATTGTTAACCTATTCTCCAACATGTACTTATTCTTACACTAGAGCTATCTCGCGATGGCCCCGGCCGTCAAGCTTTTTAGTGTGTTTTACCGTTATCTGTGCAGGATTTGGCTTATTGTTTGGTGATTGGGCGTGCGTGCAGATCTTAGCGTAAACATTGACGCTAGAAGGAGGGCCAGTTTTAGTGTTATTTTATAATCACCTGTTGGCTTTAAGTTAAAATTGTGGCAAGTAAGGGGAAGACAGTTTCTGACTAGGAGAGATATTCGGTCAACCCCGCGGCCCAGGTCCGGGGATCAGTTAAGAGTAGACTTGGTCCTAACAAGCACATTGTAGACCAGGCGCAGGTTCAATCGACTCTACCTCAGCGACAGTTATTTTTCGCTAGTTAGAGGACTCCAGATTCCCACAGCTACAGGACAGGCAGTCATACTCTAGCGCGCACTCTTTAAGATCAGGACGGACAAGATCAACGCGAGCTGTTTCGGACTCGGAAGATTCAACAAACTAAGGAGGCTATGGAGACCTTACACCTCTAGCAAAAAGAGCTGAATACACAGGTTGCGGAGGTCTCTTCGAGTCGGCACAACCATCGGGAGACCACACCATATAGTTAGTCTAGGACATATCGTTCGGGCGGCTCTCGGGAAGGAAGGAGCAGACGCAGGTCACGCTCCCATGATAGCAGCAAAAGACAAACAAGGTCTGGACGACGGCAACGGATGGCCTCCCCAGAGTACTTGAGGGATTGGCCAAGGTCATCCCATTTGAAAGAAAAATCCAACCCCGTTATGCAAAAACTTGTGGAGTTAGAACAAAAGTTAGCATCGGTGACCCCGACAAACGAGTTACCAGTTGATCTTACATAACCTTTTACTCCTAAGATTGATAGGGTTCGGGTCGATCCGAACAAAAAGATGCCACCTATAGAGAGTTACGATGGCACCGGAGACCCCTATGATCATACGCACGTATATGACCGTTTAATGTGCTACTATGATCATTCTAATGCCGCCAAATGTCAGATATTTGTCACGACGCTGAAAAAGGGCGCTCGACTATGGATGATGTCTCTACAGCCTGGCTCAATTGGCTCTTGGAAAGAATTATGTGACAGATTTTCATGACCGCTTCGGAAGCAACAAGCGGATGGAAAAATTGATGGCTTCCCTTATGTAGGTCAAGCAACAGCCGAATGAGAGCTTGAGCCAGTATGTGAAGAGATTCAAGGAGGTGGTTAGAATAGTACTGACAAATCTTAATGCCCCTTAAGCCCTCGAATTCTTCACTACGGGGCTAGATGTTGTTAAATCGAAAAAGTTGATGAAGGATATCATGTTCAATCCCCCGAAGGATTTGCCAGAGATGTATGACAAGGCAGAAAACTTTATTGCTATTAACGAGGCCATGAGGAGCCTAAACCACAGATGCGAACGCAGGATAAACCTAAGGATCGGGAGAGGCGTTATATTCCCAGGTCTAGCACGCAGCCAAGGAAAGAGTTCAACAATGGGGGTTCGAGAACCGGCCGACCTCTATTCCTAAACTAAAATGTCAATTAGATTTATACTCCTCTCAAAACTGATCTGGTAAGAATTTTAAAGGAGATCCGAGACAAGCCATATTTTGAATCCTGCCCAACTAGCACTTATCCGTAAAGAGGAGATCAGAGCTGATATTGCAATTATCATCAGCATGCAGGGCACTCTACTGAGGATTGTCAGTAGTTAAAAAACGTGATCAAGAAGAACATCCAGAACGGAGAACTGGTTCACTATATTGCCGATCGGGGTAGGGAGGAAGACGACATGACGCTAACTAGGAATAGAACGACGATAGGCAAACTGATCAGAATCAGCCAGCCTGTCGGGTAGTGGATGTCATCACTGGTGGTTCGGTTGGAAGGGTGATCGAGAAGAAAAATCGAGGCTCATTGGATTCAATGTTAACGGTGTCTGAATAACCGGCTCGAAGGGAGCGACTTTACCTTAACATTATTATTTCTTTTTCCGATGAAGACTACCCTTTCAAGTCAGTCGAGCTGCATAAAGGGGCATTGGTGATCACCGCCCAGGTCGGGCTGGTAGACATGAGGAGGATCATGATCGATAATGGATCCTTAGTGGACATTTTATATATCTATGCATTTCATAGGCTAGACCTAGAGGGACGGAAGATGGAGGTCAGACAGGAGGCTCCTCTCTATGGGTTCAGTAACGATCTAGTCCCAGTGGTTGGGACAATTGAATTGTCTGTCACTTTTGGCATGCGCGACACCCTAGAAGTGCAGATTAACATTAAATTTTTTGTTGTTCAAATGGATTCAACTTATAATGTTATTTTAGGTCAGATGACATTAGCATCGTTATAGGTGGTAACATCCATACCCCATTTCAAGATCAAGTTTCCTATACTGAAAGGGGTCGGCGAGGTCAAAAGGGATCTGGACATCCCCCGAAGGTGTTACCGTAACACGTTGATCTCATCGGGGGTCAGAGTCAGTAAACAGAAGTAGACAATAGCGATCGAGATGGAGCCATTTACAAAAGGTGCTACTGAACCCTTTGCGCTTCTAGTAGAGGAGACCGAGGACATGGAGCTGATTCTGGGGAATCCAAAGAAGTTAGTAAAGATCTTTTAACGGGCCTAGTAGAGCTATTGAAGGTGTATGCAGATATTTTTGCCTGGGTGCCTAGCGATATGTCGAGTATTGATGAAAAGATAGTCGTTCGTAAACTATGTGTGGATCCTGCTCGAAAACCTATTCGACAGAAGAGGAGGACTTTTGCCTCAGAGCAATAGAAGATCATTGACGATAAGGTGGCAAAGTTGTTGGCAGCTGATTTTATCTTTAAAATTGACTATCTGAAGTGGTTAGCGAACGTGGTTTTAGTTAAAAAGCAAAACTGGAAGTGGAGGATGTGCATCGATTATATGTATTTGAACAAAGCTTGCCCGAATGATTTCTATCCTCTGCCGAATATTAATCAGCTTATCGAGGCTACTTCTGGGTATTCTTTACTGAGCTTTTTAGATGCCTTTTCAGGATACAATCAGATTTCGATGTGTAAGGAGGATATCCCAAAAATAATTTTCATCACTCATCAGGCGATATATGCTTATAAGAAGATGACGTTTGGGTTAATCAACGCGAGGGCAACCTATCAGAGAATAATGAATTACGTGTTTAGGAAGCAGCTCGGTCGTAACATGGAGGTGTGTGTAGACGATGAGTGATGAGGACGCTTTTTAGGGAATCAAGAAGTATCTTTCTTTGGTATCTCTACTAATGAAGTCGATCCCTAAGGAACCATTATATCTTTATTTGAAGGTAAGTTCATTGGCAGTCGAAGCAATTCTGGTGCGTGAATCGGGCGAAAAGTAATTCCTTATTTACTATGTCAGTCATGCTCTTCGGGATGTTGAAACGAGGTATCCAAACTTGGAAAGTTTGTATATGCACTGATAGTAGCCAGTCGAAAACTTCGACATTATTTCTCAAGTCGAGTGGTAGTAGTTTACACGGTTCATCCCTTCAAAAAGGTGTTGCATACGCCAGAGGTCTCGGGCCAGCTTGCTACATGGGCCATGGAGTTGAGTCAGTTTGTTCTATAATATCATACACGAACGACTATAAAAGGTCAGGCACTGGCTGACTTTATGGTCAAATGCTCATTCTCTGAACCAGACTCATCGGACCAACCAAGAGAAATTATGGGCTCGGTCACTGATGCTTACCCGGTACACTCCTCGTGGACTCTCTATGTTGACATGCCTTCGACTTCAGATGTTAGTGGGACTGGTGTGATACTGACGAGTCCCGAAGGGTTTAAGGTCCAACACACCATCCAGTTTTAATTTAGGGCCACGAACAACGAGGTAGAGTATGAAGCAATATTAGTCGGGTTGCGGTTAACCAGAAGTTTGGAGGTTCGTTATTTAGTCATCTTCAGCGATTCTCAACTGGTGGTCAAGCAAATTATAGGGGAGTATGAGGCTCGAGGGGCAAGGATGACCAAGTATCTGGCCAAAGTCAAGGATTAGTTCCACTATTTTGGCTCTTATTCTTTTCAGGGAGTGGATCGGTCTGATAACACTGTGGCCGATGTCTTATCAAAATTAGCTACGACGGATGTGAATTCTTTTGGCAGTTTAGTGCCCCTAGAAGTCCTCATTGCTCCGAGCATTCAGAAGGCAAAGGTTTTGGTGATAGAAAGGTCAAACTGTTAGCTCACACCTTACCTTGACTACCTTAGCGACGGAAAACTACCTTCGAATTGAGTATTAGCTAAAAAGATAAAGCACAGAAGTTCATTCTATTGTTTGATTGATGGGGATTTGTACCGACGAGCTTTTTCCTTGTCACTATTGAAATGTCTAGTGCCTTCCGAAGTGGCTTATGTCCTTAGAGAGGTGGGTCTATATAGGAGTAAATGCATTGGCTTACAAGGTCTTAAGACAAGGGTCGCTGCCCGGAAGAGTACTCAGTGTTTTGTGGTCTTATTTGACCCCGCCTCAAACGACAACGGGAGATTCGTCCTTTAGACTGGCTTATAGGACTGATGCCCTTATTCCAGTGGAGATCGGGTCTCCATCTCTTCGAGTCAGTCGATATAAGGAATTATACAATGACACAGGACTTCGACTGAACTTAGATTTGTTAGAGGAGGTTCAGATTCGGCATTGGTATAGTTAGTAATCTACTAACGTAGGATTTCTCGACACTACAACCGGGGCATGAAGCAAATGAGGTTTGAGGTTGGGGATTTGGTTCTTCGGGAGGCTGAAGCTTTTACTCCTTAAAATACGGGCAAACTTATACTTGATTGGGAGGGTCCTTATAAAGTTATTGAGGTGCCGAAGCATGGTACCTATCAGCTTCGGGCAATGGATGAAACAAAAATAAAAAACACCTGGCATACGGTCGTCTTCGTAAATATTATCAATAAGTTGTTTCCTTCTTATACTTATGTAATTTTATTAGTTTATCAATGAAGTTGGTTTTATCGAGCCAATTCATACTTGTAAAAGTTTCCATTTCATTCAAAAAAAACATTTCTTACATAAGAATTCTTTACAAGTTCAAAATAAAAATATAAAAGATAGTTAAGTAGATTAGGGGGGGTTCTTTGACTTCATCCTCTTCATCAAAGAAGTCAAGAACCTTCGGATCAAGGCCTGTCGTTCGCATCCTCTCTATCATCCTGGCCGTTGCATCGTGATAACCTTCACCGAACTGGCGAACGATGTCTTCAGTTAGCTTGGGGGACTTTTTATATTCAGAGATGACTTGCTGTCTGACAGCTTCTCTTAGTGGAGGACATTCTCTCATAATTCGTTCATAGTCCTCCTCCAACTTCTGCTCGGCATCCATCAGGTTCATCATCTTATCATGCATGCCCTTGGCATGATTCTGAAGGTCATCCACAACCTTCTGAAGTCACTCGCTGTCCTCCCTTAGTTCGGTCCATTCCTTTAAGAGCCTATCTCGTAAATTGGTAAGTTTGGAGCATTGGCTCTTCAGCACCTGCAATTCACGTGTAAACTCCTATGCATGGAAGGTGGTGTTGGCATGTAGGCTTTGTTCCTTGCCCAAGTCGGACTTTAGGGATTGGACTTCGGCAACGATGGCTTCTAGTTCTTTTTCCTTGGCCCTAAAAGTAGAGAGGTGGTGAAGCGTTTGGTTTAGGCAAGCCATGACATGTTATACCAAATATATATTCAAATCATGATGAATAAAATATGTTGGAAACGAAAATTCATGTAGTTAGACTTACCCGACCCTGGTGTATTGCATACGAGACGATGAGCTGTTGTGCGGAGTCAAACCTCTCTTCGTCCCAGTGGAGCATAAGTTGTCAAACAGCTCAAAAGGGTAGTCTTCGGGGTCTTCGGGCCATAGCGTCATTGAGGCAAGGGCCCCTCGGGCTAAGGTAGAAGGGGACCCGATTGGTTTATAGGATGAGCTTTGTTGGGGGTCGGGGGATATTTGTAGGTGGGGTCTTTTTGGGGGTGGTTCAGAGATTGACTGTTTTGGTTCTTTTCTTCTTTTTAGGCAGTTCCATGGAGGCTTGTTATGGAGATTCGGTGTTGGCAAGTTTTTGGTTTGGTTCAATTTGGTTTGGATCGATGAGGGGTGTTTTAGAAGATGTCTTCACCAACCTCTACTTTTTCTTAAAGAAAGTTCTTCTTTCGGTAGAGGTCAGTTTTGCGGCATTCTTTCCGGTAGGAGGAAGTGTAGGCATCGAGATGGCAGAGATGGGTTCGACGCTGATGGGGGTTTCAGATTATTGGTTCGACTAAGGATTATTTTCTCTTATAGGTTCGGTGGAGGGATCAAGGATGTCTTCAGTTGGTGGGGCTGCTTTGATGGATGACTGGCCAACCTCCATGATGGATCAGGGTTTGAGGAGGGATACTGTAGATATAAAGGAGTTAGTCAAGGTTAAGATTTAATGTACTTTGTATATAAAAAAAGAGTTCAGACTTACATTTGTGGCTATAAAGCCAGGACTGATCGGACATCAGGTCCATTAACCATTCCTCGGTTGGTATCTTAGAGTAGAAGGATTTAAACTCGTCGACTCGGTCCTTGGGGAACTCGTCGAATACAAAGTTGGCTTTTGAAGATTTGGCCCAGCTAGGAAGGAGGTGAGTGTCGGGGCCACAGATGAAAAACTAGTGTGAGTGCCACCCTTTATTGCTAGAAGGGATCTTCATCTAGATCCGTCGGCTCGACTGTTTGTTTAGCTGACGGAATCGGGGCTCTTTGGAGTGACCCAAGGAGAACATGGCAAAGAAGAAATTTAGGGGGAGTTGGAATCCGCATTCATAGAAAAAGCTATAAAGCATATGAGGTGGATGTACGAGTTCGACAATAGTTACACGAACCCGATTCCGACGAAGCCAAGGAAGGTGGAAATGAACTCGTGAAGGGGAAATCGGATCCCATATTTTAGTGCATAGAGGGGAACGACGGTCTAACCATCGGGGCGCCAATACATCTTTTCGTTGAGTTTCAACGTTTAGAGTTCGTATTGTTTAGGGATAAGGTATTGCTAGCGTATGTTTGATAGGGCTTGGCTATAGATGGAGGATCGAGTGTTAACATGAGAATATGCTTTTTTCGATGAATATTATTTCCGGATCTTTTGCTCAGCGATTTCGGCCTCAGTTCTGATTGGGGATGGAGTACTCTCAATTGTGGAGGATGATATTGGGTCTTGGGGGCGATGATGATGGTGGTAGTGGTTATAGTTTTTGGAGTAGCGTTTGTGGACACTGGTGGTGTTGAGGATGGAGCGATTGGGATCGTGGAGAGAGTTCGTTCAGAGGTGGTTGGGTTGGTCTGAGAGGTGTTGTCTGCTTACATCCTTGATTGATGAATACAGTAAAGTGATGAAGTTTTGATTGGAGGATGGGGAGAGCTTGTGGTGACGAAGGAGTAGCAGAGAGGATGTTGAAAGTTTTTTTGAAAATTTTGGATATGAGATTGTAAATGGCGGTTCTTTTTGGATGGAGAAGGGTTTTGATGTGATAGACCTTTTATTTTCGCACGTTTCTTTAAGTACGACGCAATAATGAAGTGGTGGGTCCCAGGTTGGCACGTGTTGTATGGAAGGAACTGTTTGGCTTCAGTAATAGCAGTTCAATGATTATTAATTTGTGTACTCTCTTATTTTAAATCCCTTAAAGTAAGAGAGTTGGGGCAATGTTGGGACATGATTTTGTGAGCGCGATTGATTCGGTGGGACCTATCCCACATGGCAGAATTTTCCTACATGACGGTGTATCCTAGTTAGGAGATCTATTTTTAAGGAATCTACAATATTGTTTCTATTTGACTTCTTATTTTTATGAAAATAGTTTGGATTAATTTCGACTTCCCATTTTTAAGGAGATTGAGTTCTATCTCAGTATGGTAATTGCTGTTATAAGGAGTCATATTCCTACTCGGGGATGGGCTTATTGAGGTGGTGTGTGCACTATAAATACATGGCTCTACCTTAAATCACATGTAATATCATTTTGATTACTTTGAGCACTAAAACATTAATGTGCCTCCATTGTTAACTTATTCTCCAACCTGTACTTATTCTCACACCGGAGCTATCCCTCGACGGCCACGACGACCGTCAAATTTTTCAATGTGTTCTACCGTTATCGGTGCAAGATTTGGCTCGTTGTTTGGTGATTAGGCAAGCGGACGGATCTTGGCGTTAAAACAGTACACAAGTTTCAAATTTAGAGATATATTTTGTCTTTTAAAATTAATTTATGAAATTCTAATTTCAAAACTAATATGAATTTGTTTAAGTTTTGAAAGCAATTAACAAATATGTCATTAATTGTACAATTTAATTAATTTATTATAATTATATTTGTTTTTGTTAAAAAATTCGTATCATATTGAAGTTTAAAATTTTGTTAACTAATTTAAAAAGTCAATATATATATATATATATATATATATATATATATATATAATTTTGGAATGAATTTTCATCCAAGTAAAGGTGGACATAATTAGACAATTCTAGATCTTCATGTTTTTTTTTCACATGGTAATTAATTAATTGCAAATTGAATTCTGTCATTGAAAATAAAAACTTTCGGATGTCTTAATTATTGCAATTTTATGCATGACATTTTAAAAACTAATGCATAGGAATTATCTAAATCATGTGTGCCACACTCTGCCAAAAATGTTTCAGAAAAACTCTTCAGCATATATTCTAACAATAATATTAATCACCCCTTATTTAATTAAAGAAAATGATATATATTATAAATATTTATGTCAATTATTTAATTGTTAGTTATGTATATAAGTATTAATGATAAATTTTTAGAAATATATGTAATATATGAAACTTTTCTATAATTTCTACCAATCACATATATTAATAAATTTTATAATTATAAATTAATATAATTTTATCGTAATAGATAACAAAACTCTTTGATTAATTAAGCAATGATATTGACTTGAGCTATATGAAAGCGAGACAGCAAAAAATAATAATAAAGTAAAAAAATAAAACAAATGTGTTAATAATTGTTTTTGGTTAAGAGTGTTTGATTTGTTCACGAGGGTTGGTGCATGAATCTTTGTATAAGAGAATAATCAAGAGAAGCACTTTGATTACTTTGAGCATTAAAATATTAACGTGCCTTTATTATTAATTTATTGTCTAGTTTATACTTATTTTCACATCAGAATTATTTTTTGATGGCTCTGGTCGTCAGGTTTCTCAGTGTGTTCTATCATTATCTGTGCAAAATTTTATTTATTGTTTAGTAATTAGGCGAACGGACGGATCTTGGCGTTAACAGTACACAAGTCTCAAAATTAGAGATATATTTTATCTTTTTAAAATTAATTTATGAAATTTAAAGTTTTGTTAACTAATTTAAAAAGTCAATATATATATATATATATATTTATATATATATATATATATATATATATATATATATAATTTTGGAATGAGTTTTCATCCAAGTAAAGGTGGACATAATTAGACAATTCTAGATCTTCATGTTTTTTTCACATGGTAATTAATTAATTGCAAATTGAATTCTGTCATTGAAAATAAAAACTTTCGGATGTCTTAATTATTGCAATTTTATGCATGACATTTTAAAAACTAATGCATGGGAATTGTCTAAATCATGCGTGCCCCCCTCTGCCAAAAATGTTTCAGAAAAACTCTTCGGCATATATTCTAACAATAATATTAATCACCCCTTATTTAATTAAAGAAAATGATATATATTATAAATATTTATGTCGATTATTTAATTGTCAGTTACGTATATAAGTATTAATGATAAACTTTTAGAAATATATGTAATATATGAAACTTTTCTATAATTTCTACCAATCACATATATTAATAAATTTTATAATTATAAATTAATATAATTTTATCGTAATAGATAACAAAACTCTTTGATTAATTAAGCAATGATATTGACTTGAGCTATATGAAAGGGAGACAGCAAAAAAATAATAATAAAGTAAAATAAAAAATGTGTTAATAATTGTTTTTGGTTAAGAGTGTTTGATTTGTTCACGAGGGTTGGTGCATGAATCTTTGTATAAGAGAATAATCAAGAGAAGCACTTTGATTACTTTGAGCATTAAAATATTAACGTGCCTTCATTATGAATTTATTATCTAGTTTATACTTATTTTCACATCAGAATTATTTTTTGATGACTCTGGTCGTCAGGTTTCTCAGTGTGTTCTATCGTTATCTGTGCAAGATTTTACTTATTGTTTAGTAATTGGGTGAACGGACGGATCTTGGCGTTAACAGTACACAAGTCTCAAAATTAGAGATATAGTTTGTCTTTTTACAATTAATTTATGAAATTCCAATTTCAAAACTGATATGAATTTGTTTAAGTTTTGAAAGCAATTAACAAATATATCATTAATTGTACAATTTAGTTAATTTATTATAATTATATTTGTTTTTGTTACAACCAAATAAATTTGTATCATATCGAAGTTTAAAATTTTGTTAATTGCTTTAAAAAGTTAAAATGTATGTATTTTTAATTTTTGAATGAATTGTCATCCTAGTAAAAGGAGGACAACTAGATCTTCATGTTTACTTTAACATGGTAATTAATTAATTGCAAATTGAATTCTGTCATTGAAAGTAAAAACTTTCGGATGTCTTAATTATTGCAATTTTATGCATGACATTTTAAAAACTAATGCATGGGAATTATTTAAATCATGTGTGCCCCACTCTGCCAAGAATGTTTCAGAAAAAATCTTCGGCATATATTCTAACAATAATATTAATCACCCCTTATTTGATTAAAGAAAATAATATCTATATTACAAATATTTATATCGATTATTTAATTGTCAATTATATAAATAAGTATTAATAATAAATTTTTTAGATAGATATGTAATAAATAGAACTCTTTTGATTTCTATCAATTATATATATTAACAAGTTTTGCAATTATAAATGGACATAAATTTATTGCAACAGATAACAAAATTCTTTGATTAATTAAGTAGTGATATTGATTTGAGCTATATGAAAGGGAGACAACAAAAAAATAATAATAAAGTAAATAAAATAAAATAAAATAAAATGTGTTAATAATTGTTTTTGGTTAAGAGTATTTGATTTGTTCGCAAGGGATGGTGCATGAATCTTTATATAGGAGAATAATCAAGAGAAGCACATTAGGTTCATATCAAGTCAAATCAATAATGACCACTGGTTTTTAATCCACGTGAAAAAGAATGCATACTATTCAATCCCTCCAAAATGAATAAAAAGAGCCCCCATTTTAATTTTGACTAGTATGCTTGTCCTTACAAGGGAAGGATATATTTTTTCTCTGTATTGATTCTTTATTTTAATAAAAACTTGTCATATATAATATATAAAATTATTTAACAATTTAAGATAACACAATATTATATTATTATGCACTTTAAAATTTTTAAGAATTATTATATAAATCTTTGTCGCAAACCTCTATCAATATCATATATAATATTCTTCTCATTCTAATATGTAAGATTATTATCGATTTTTAGAAAATTCATTAGAAACATCTAAAATTTAAAATTAATATCTTATTACAACTATACAACAATAAAATATTATAATTAGTTGTATATTTTAGATAGTTTATAGACTAAAATTAAATAAATTTATATTAATTTTGAGTTTGAAAATGCCTAAATGAATTTTAAAATGTCAATAACAATCTTATTTTGTATATAAAATTAACTAACAATCTTATAAATGTACACAAAAAGAAAAAAAAAACTCTTGTTGCAGGAAATAATATGAATTTTAATATGATAAGTATGCTTTAATTTATGGATAAAGTTTTGGAGTTTATTTTCATAAACAACTGAAAATAGAATATTTATTTTCTCAGTCAACTCATGTCCAGCTAAAAAATTCCGTGAACTCAGCTAATATTAATTAATTTTTAATTGTTCTCTTTATTATATATAGTATAAATTTATATATAGATAGTATTTATAATAAAAAAAAAGTATAATTAAAAGTCCAAAAGACTCATTTATGAGTTTTGTATGGGCGGGATATCTTAAAGTTAGGATGACTCACTATAATACACAAAAACATTTTAAAATAGACCTAATTTAAATCCTATCTATGTTTTAAAATTAGAGATATATTTTGTCTTTTTAAAATTAGTTTAAAATTTTTTAAATTCAATATTGATATAAATTTATTTAAATTTTGAAATCAACAAATATAGTCATTGGTTATACAATTTAATTAATCAATTTATTATAATTATAGTTGTTTTACTAAAATCAAATAAATTCGTAACGTTCTGAATTTTAAAATTTCCCTTTTCAGATATCTTTATTGGGATTTTATATATGCATGTCATTTGAAAAAATAATGCCTGGGAAATTATCTCAATCTCGCGTGCCATGCACTCTGTCAATAATGTTTTAGAAAAAATCTTCAGCATTCTGACAATAATATTAATCACCCCATATCTGATTAATCAATCAGCGATATTGACCTGAGCTAGAAGAGGGGCAATATTTATTTGTAATACCCCAATTTTATATTGAAATATGTAAAAAAAATTTGTTTATATATAAGAAATCAAGTTATTAATAATAGTAGTTATGATCTTTTGGGTAAATTTATGTAGATTAAGATGATAAAAAAAATATTATTCAGACAGTTCATTGAACTTTATTATGCTATATAAATTAATTCGAATTTGAAATTTGAGCCGACTTAAGTTGTTACATTATTAGTCAGTTCTTTGACACTATATGAAAGGGGATAAAAAAGGGAAAAAAAAAATCCTTGGCCATAATTTTCAAAGCTTCTTACTATAAGCAAGCATAGAGACATCAAAATTTTCTATAAACACAACAAAGTGAAGAAAGCCAAAGAAGCACTTGAATTTACCGTATGTGACACTCGGAAGATTCAGCAACAAATGATATCTCCATCCTAGTCATGTACTAGTAGTATATATTATAGACCGACAGTTCGTTATATCTTCTTTAGACAATAAAATTCTCGTTGTCAAAATTAGACGATGTATCATACGTAACTGTTTAGTTCAATAGTAATAAACTAACAATGAAATTGTGATAAATAAATTTAAAAATATGGTGCCATTTTTTTTTTATCTGTGAAAAATAATAATTGACAAATACTGAAATGTTATTGTTGAACTGAGGTGGCAACCACATGTGTAACCTGTAGCGGAATTGTATGATCAATTACACATCAATTTATTACCAATGCAGCGCACACTTGTGCAAATTGGCCCAAGAAACATGTTGGATCACTTTCTTACTCAAAAGGTTAACCTTGTTGAGATATTTCACATGAATCTCACATGATAAATTTAAGAGTGTAAATGGGTTAATAAGTATGATGTAGTTTTAAACTAATCGATTGGTTAACCTTTTAGGTAAGGAGGTGATTCAACATACTTGTTGGGCGTGTGCACTATATTGGTGTGATGAATTGATGTGGGATAGATCGTTCAATTTCGCTACAAGTGTTATCAGAGCCCATGGTTCGACGGACCCAAGTATCAGGTTGACACTCTATTATGGAGCATTCGAAGGTCGCGTGTTACTCTTTTTTTGCGCGATTGAGCAGGTAGAGTTAAGTTACTTGGAGCACAAGTAGGTCACTCATGCGTTTGTCACTACGCGGTGGGAAGCTGCTCACAGTGAAAGGTTCACAAGAAGTAAGGTTGTACTCTAACATTTGTTTCTGGCATGGTAGAGTAATATTAGAGTTGAGTAGGCCTCTTGAATGATTCAAAGAAGATGTGCTTAGTAGTGACTACTCTAATGTATGATACTTGTGATGAGTATTTAAATGAAAAGTGGAGATTGTTGGGATATTTTGTAAGACCCCGACTTTTAATTAATAAAACATAATTTTTCTTTATATGTGTTTCTAAAGCAGTAATGTGTTAAATTGATAAACAGTTAAAGTTAAGGATGATACGTGTAAATTATAAGAAATAAAAAGAATGTCGGTGGTGACGCCAAAGAATATTTGATATCGTATGATGGCGTCGTAACAATCAATCATTGGTAGATCTCACAATAGAATAATTATCGAATACAGAAAACGACAAAATAATAATTAATAAAAATTGTCGGTGGAACTGTTATATTTAACTGTTAAAATACCTGACAATAAAGAAACAGTAACACACAGTGTCACTACAGTATTCTACAGTATTGAACCAATAATTGTCACACTATCAAGGGTAATAATGAAAAGTTATATATTTAAAAGTCTCAGGTACTGAAAAGTTAGACAGACTCATTAATACGTTAGATAAATAACACTGTATACATAAATTTCTATGATATTAATACATTAAGTAAATAATACAAAAGATAGACAAATATAATAATAATAATTATGAATAGTAAAATAAATATAATCTTGAAATGTGAAAGTTATGCCAAAATTTATGCGTGGTAGATTAAAAGTAATCTTGAAATATGAAAATTGTAGTAAAATAATGTGTGATAGATTAAAAATAATCTTGAAATGTAAAAAGTGTGCTAAAGTGGATGTGTGGTAGAAGTTGATTATGTTTTGTCTATAAAAGGAGGGGTTTGACATAAGAAGTTGGCATAATCTTCTTACTTGTTCTTTCCTCCCACTTTTTGAATGTTTCTTAATGTGAGTGCTTCTTTAGTGTGCTAAGAATACTTGAGTGTTGGTAATGTCAGTAAGAGTGTAAAGATTGCTCAGGTGAGTCTTTTCTCTAAAGTGTAATTACACAAACACCTACACACATTACACAATATTTATATCTCTTCCTTTAAAGGACTCTTTCTTTAGAAGATTCATTTAAAAAGCTTCTTTGGAAGATTGCTTCAAAATCTTATTTTATTCATTTAAAAATTATTTTAAAAATTTATTCTATTCCATTTTGGACACTGCACAAATTTATTTTTACAAATACTATCAATATATTTTTGACAATTTTACAAGATACGAGTTAGTGTATACCATAAAACTTATATAAGACAATTACTAATTAAATCATAAATATACATTTAGGTTGATCTCCTACATAGGAAGTAAAATCTAGTCCCATGCTAAGGAAAAAATATCATTTTCTTCGCACTCCTAAATTTAAACATACTAGGGTAAGTGTAGACACCCGAAATTTTACATTTCGTTATCTAACCTTGGCAGGACTTGTTTGCCTAAATCTATACTAGCAAAATACACAAGTATGCACAGTTCACAAGTAATATAATGATAAGAGAGTTGTCGATCCCACGAGGAATTATTTAATAATAATTACCAAATACTAACTTTTAACCAAATTAATTTTATTTAAACAATTGATTAAGATTGTGAATTTTTGATAATAAATAACTATTGAAAATAATATTAACTACCACAAGATTGAATCAGACAATGAAGACTTAAGATTACAATTTCACTTATTGCTTCATTTAGATTAACATACTTCTTGTTAAGTTATGCTAACTATTTTGAATTGTTAATCGAGAACTCATCAATATTTAACCAACTCTCGATGTATTATAAACGAATCAACTTAAATCAACAAATGATAGAATTAAGATGAACACCCTAGTTAACTAATTCACTATATCTCTATGTGAATTATAATTAAAAAGGATTTAAAGCATATGTTCTCTTTCAGATTACATGCGACATATAGGTATATCTCTATCCTAGACACAAATCATGAGTTCCATCACCATGCAGAAAACACAATTACATGTTATTATAATTAGGTCTAAATCTATAATCCATCTCTCGAGTTCATATAGATTACCACGATAATTGTTGATCAGACAATTACACAATTAATCATAAATCATAATAGACAATCCGATAATAATCAACAATATTTAACAAGGAAGCATATCAATAAAAGCTATGCAATAAGATCCATTGTAATCTTAAAAAGAAATTAGTTCATGATTATTGAATTAAAATCCATAATCCACAATTGATAAAGCATTCAAGAATATAAAATAAGAGGTAAAGAAGAGAATAGAATCTGTAGACGCAATCCTTGAGTCTCTCCTTCAGCTCCTTAATTGAATCCTTCGTGCTCTTGCAATTGCTTCAAGCCTCCATCTCTTTCTCCCAAACTAGTGTTAGCAAAAAGTAGCAAGATCTCCTCTATTATATGCCTCACATCATGTATTTATAGGTTCTAGTTAAAGTCCTAAACCAACTAGAAGTTACAATCCTTGTTCCATTCAGTTTGGATCAAAAATAAGCTTTTTAACAACCCGACCCAGCGCGGCCGTGCCCAAATTTGGCCTAGAAAGCAGCGTTGCTGCACCCAAGTGGCAGAAACTAAGGTTTTCCATCTGCAGACCAGCGCGGCCGCGCCCAAAATACACTTAGAACCGGCGCACCTGCGCCCGACAAAATTCTGCTCAGACGTCTGTTGGTAAAATGGTCATTACTTTCACATACGAACTCAGAATTAGGCGATTCAAGAGGCTCCAGAAAGCTAAGGAGTAACTCTACAACTTTCATTCTTTGAGCAGTGAGAGATTCGGGATGGATCAAGGTCAAAATTGAGCTTAAAGTGGCTGCTATGTAAATGACAACTCCAAACTTTGAGGTTTAACGTTCGTTGTTAAACGGTCATAACTTTTGCTTCGGGAGGAGTTATGGAGTGTGCCACCTATCAAATCGAAGCTCTCGACGAGATCTATAATAAAATCTAAGTCTCAAGCCATGAACATGCATCCAACTTGGCATTGAAAACCTTTAAATCTTCCCTTCTCGCATTTGCTCGCATATTGTACTCCAAAAGATGTCCGAATTGCATTTCCTTTCGTCTTCTTACAAAATAACATAAAAACACTATAAATACCTAATACTAACTTAAAATACTTAAGAACTCACAAATTATCAAGCCAAACATACTCAATTCGTAGGTATAAAACTCACTCATCAAATACCCCCAAACTTAAATCTTTGCTTGTCCTCAAGCAAACACTAAGAATAACAACTATAATAACTAATTCTAAATAACAACTCACACAACTCGAACAATGAATCAATACAAATTTGCATAATAGCCTCAAAGATTTCCTTTAATGTTAACTCAAGAAATGTTTTCAAAAATATGCAAAGCCTTAAAAATTAACCTAATCATCAGTTCCACAACTACTCATGATCCTTTAAGTGCGTGTGTGCATCCAAATGTGCAAACTAGCCATGACTCACATAAAATTATATAAACAACTACTCATAAAAGATTTTCAAAATCAACTCTAAAGACCTTTTTATCACATCAATCTCCGCTAATAAAGACAAAACATAAAATTTAGAGGAACAAAAGAATATTTCACACATTTAAGCATACTTGAACCCTTCTCAAGTATTTTAAAACACAAATTTTCTTTTATTGTTTTCTTTCCTTTTTTAGTGAGCGCGTTTTACGCTCCATCTCACTTCCCATTGAACGAGTGCGTTTTACGCTCCATCTCGTTTTCTCTCGCACAAGTGCGTTTTACACTCCTTTTTGTGCCTTTGTTTATGGGTAAGTGCGTTTTACGCTCCATTTTAACCTACCACTGGATCCACTTTTTTCACTCGGGAAGGTTCAAAATTTCAAAAACACTCCAAGATTTCCCCCAAACTTATATTAAAGCCTAAACTTCGCTTCAAATGATGCTTAAATAAGATTTATAGAGTTTCAATGATATCTCCCACAAGCATTTAACCAAATATTTTTAAAGCCCCAACTAGCTACTAACCAAATGGATATGTACATATAAGTGTCAAATGGTCACAAATAGTGTTAAACCAACTAATAAGTGAAAACGTAAACTAAGCATGCTTCTTAATTTCCGAAGAGTTAGACATTAAACTCAATTTTTCCTTCTATCATCGACCATCATCAATTACAATCAATTCATTGCTCAACTAGCCTAAAAACATACTATCTAATCAAGGACAAACACTCCCAAACTTAAACTAAACATTGTCCTCAATGGCTAAAATAGAAAAAAGTGAAGCAGAGGACTTTCCTAAAAATATAGCAATCTTCCTCCTTATCTGCTAAGCCTGAAGAATAGGCTAGGCACATTGGAATAAATAAGGCATTGCACTTGAATTAGACTCGAATAACCTGTAGACACATTAGAAGCAAGTTTATTAAATCCTAATAAATGCAAATTTATTAACTACTATGAAACCTAATAAAATAAATAAAACTAAAAACTAAAAGTTAAACTTGGGTTGCCTCCCAAGAAGCGCTTGTTTTATAGTCTTAGCTTGACTTCTTCAATTTCTATCCAATTCCTCTGCGAAAATTGAGGAACCCTCCATCCATTAATAAGCATGTAACAGTTGAGGGTTTTGCTGTAGTAGGGGCCCTTATACCAAGTCCACCTAACTTGTTACTTTTGGATAAAAACTTTATTTATAAACTTCAAATAGCTAGGTTCTTGGTCCATTATGTCTGTGAACGAAATGTTGGATTGAAGCTTTTCAAACACAATAGGATCGTCGGCTATCTTCTCATGGACCCCTTGTTCGTCCCACCATAGTTCCAAATGTATTCTAGCTCTAATGTCATATCGAGTTTTGCCTAAGACATCACTACCAATTGGGCATGGGATTGCAAAACCACCCGGATCCTTGAGCTTTGGTGGAGAAGGTATATGGGGCACTAACAAAATCGGCTCATCAGCGTTGGAACTCGGCTAGATCTTCCTCGACTGTATTTTTTTGATCCCCACGTGTCTCCTCCATATTAGAATCATCGTCAATTAGCACGTCCAGTTGCAGCTTTGGTTTCAAAGCGGTAGACACCTCCATATCTGAATTTTCAAAAATTAGCTTGGGCACTCTATCAGTTTCAAGAACCAAGTTACTTGACAATACACTTTGATGGCGATTGTTAATGGCATTTAAAATCTGTTCTACGTTGTTCTCAATATTCTGGGCCGAAATCTCCTGACTTTTCGCACTCTCCTTATTCGAAGCTATGATCTTGGACAAAAGTTCCTCTAAGCTTGACATCTTTTCTTCTTGAGTACGAGCTTGATCTTGAAATTCTGGAGTATATGAGTGGTTTGGAGCAAAGGTTTGGATTTGATTGTTATTGCTCCATGAAAAATCCGGGTGGTACCCCAAATACCGATGATAAATGTTAGAATAGGCATACTCATTGGGGTAATCGCCGAAGTTGCCACCATACTGCATCGACTCAAAATTGATAGTACATTGATGACTCGAATGATTTCCGGCACAATAATCACAAATCACGGCTACACTTTGAATACGTTGTGCTGCAAAAGTGTAAATCTTCCTCGAAAGTGTCTCAATCTGTGCTAAAAATTCATTGAGCTCATATGCACCTACTGCTCTTGGGTGAGTCATTCCCGTATAAGGCCACTGATAATCATAGGAAACCATGGTGTACCTAAAAAAGAAGTAAAACAGAAAAAGAAATAAATAAAAATAAAACTAAAACGTTTAAATTAAGATTGATTTGATTAAATGTAATATTGGCAAAAAAAAATTATTAAATTAATTCCCCGACAACGGCGCCAAAAACTTGTTTGCCTAAATCTATACTAGTAAAATACGCAAGTATACACAGTCCACAAGTAATATAATGATAAGAGAGTTGTCGATCCCACGAGGAATTATTTAATAATAATTACCAAATACTAACTCTTAACCAAATTAATTTTATTTAAACAACTGATTAAGATTGTGAATTTTTGATAATAAATAACTAATGAAATAATATTAACTACTACAAGATTGAAATCAGACAATGAAGACTTAAGATTACAATTTCACTTATTGTTTCACTTAGATTAACATACTTCTTGTTAAGTTATGCTAACTATTCTGGATTGTTAATCGAGAACTCATCAATATATATAACCATCTCTCGATGTATTATAAACGAATCAACTTAAATCCGCAAAAGATAGAATTAAGATGAACACCCTAGTTAACTAATTCACTATATCTCTATGTAAATTACAATTAAAAAAAAAATTAAAGCACAAGTTCTCTTTCAGATTACATGCGGCATATAGGTATATTTCTATCATAGACACAAATCATGAGTTCCATCACCATGCAAAAAATACAATCACATGCTATTATAATAAGGTCTAAATCTATAATCTATCTCTCGAGTTTATATAGATTACCATGGTGATTGATGATCAGATAATTAAGCAATTAATCATAAATCATAATAGACAATCCGATAATAATCAACAATATTTAACAAGGAAGCATATCAATAAAAGTTATGCAATAAGATCCATTGTAATCTTAAAAAGAAATTAGTTCATGATTATTAAATTAAAATCCATAATCCACAATTGATAAAGCATTCAAGAATACAAAATAAGAGGTAGATAAGAGAATAGAATCTGTAGACGCAATCCTTGAGTCTCTCCTTCAGCTGCTTAATTGAATCATTCGTGCTCTTGCAATTGCTTTAAGCCTCCATCTCTTTCTCCCAAACTAGGGTTAGAAAAAAGTAGCAAGATCTCCTCTATTCTATGCCTCACATCATGTATTTATAGGTTCTAGTTAAAGTCCTAAACCAATTAGAAGTTACAATCCTTGTTCCATTCAGTTTGGATAAAAAATAAGCTTTTTAACAACCCGACCCAGCGCGGCCGCGCCCAAATTTGGCCTAGAAAATAGCGCTATTGTGCCCAAGTCACAGAAACTAAGTTTTTCCATCTGCAGACCAGCGCAGCCGCGCCCAAAATACTTGGAGCCGGCGCGGCTGCGCCTGACAAAATTTTGCTCGGACGTCTATTGATAAAATGGCCATAACTTTCTCATACTAACTCGAAATTAAGCGATTCAAGAGGTTCTGGAAAGCTAAAGAGAAGCTCTATAAATTTCATTCTTTGAACATTAAGAGATTCGGGTTGGATGAAGGTCTAAATGGAGCTTAAATTGGCTGCTATGTAAATGACAACTCCAAACTTTGAGGTTCAACGTCTGTTGGTAAAACGGTCATAACTTTTGATCCGGGAGGAGTTATGGAGCTTTCCCCTATCAAATCGAAGCTCTCGATGAGATCTATAATAAAATCCAAGTCCAAAGCTACGAACATGCATCCAACTTGGCATTGAAAACCTTTCAATCTTCCCTTCTTGCATTTGCTCGCATATTATACTCCAAAAGATGTCCGGATTGCATTTCCTTCATTCTTCCTATAAAATAACATAAAAACACTATAAATACCTAATACTAACTTAAAATACTTAAGAACTCACAAATTATCAAGTCAAACGTACTCAATTCGTAGGTATAAAACCCACTCATCAGATGACAAAAACATCATTTCACTCCTATGACAAGGAACCTAGGTAGAGAACTACAAGGCTTAGAAGGAATGCATAGAGCTGTCACAACGATTGTGACGCCCCCAAATCCGGGTACCTCAAACCTGAATCCGGTGCTACACGGTACATCCCATTCCATACAACATAATAGACATGAATGTAATTACTATATTATTACAACACGTCTTACTCTCAATCCCAGGTTCTATTACCATAACATCATTCCAAATACATAATAAGTCTTAGTATTACAACATTACTAATACAAATAAACTATGACGCCATCTAGACGTTCATCTTGCCCTTTCCCTTGTTCTTACCGGAACCTTCGACCCGCTCGGACTTAGCTGCAATGTTTAATATAAAGCAAGAATGAGCATTCAATTGCCCAGCAAGTATAACAGTTGAATAACAACAATATCATCAATCACATCATTTCTCTTTGACAACTGAACAATAGCTGTGAAATATTCTGAATAAACAGGAATAATACTTTGCTTTCGTTCTAAAAATATCTTTTCGAAACGACATTGAGTGGTCATAAGACCTTGAACTTTCTTTTGCTTTCTTGAAAAGGTACATAGCAATATAACTGTAAACCGTCTGACTTACGAGCACTTCTAGGTGATCAGCCTATTATACTCTATGTTGATCAACACTCTAGCTGGAAACGACTATATGCGTTTGTTTAGGCATTCGATGCCTTGTCAGAATAACTGACTAAAAACTGCCCCTAATATTAGGGTTTGTTCATCTCATTCATGTCTCGGAATCCTAACCAAAGCAATTCGGTTGGATAGCTCTACTTAATCATCAATAACATTTCAAGGATTTATTATCAAATCAATAAAATATTTCAATATCTGTCTAGCCGAAACAAATAGCATCGACATTCTCTATAATAGTTCATATATATGTGAACTTGAAAGCTTCAACAATTTATGTCATAACATAGCTCGAATACTTGTGCAAATACTGAAAAATTTACATAAGTAAGGAATTCACACAACCATATATGTATTGCGTAAATCGGAACTTCAAACATCGCATGAGAGTCAAGAGAATATAATCAAATGAATCAAATAAAGTTGCACAACATACGTCTCTTGTATAAGATACGAAACCTGCATTCAATACTGAAAATGAATGAAGCTAGAGAACTTGCCCAACACAAAGGTTAGACAATGGTTTAGGAAACTTGCCTTAAGCGCTTGCTACTACTTGACGTTAATCGCCCTTCAAATATGTCCTACGCATTTAGACACATATTCACATACCAATTAGTCTCACAATAAACACCAAACATTGACTTACATTACTCAACGCATTATAATCATTACGAACATTGATTGCCACTACGACTACGCCCCCTGAAAGCCAAACGAAAAATGCAACTATGCTATTCATTTCGTTTAAGCAAATCTCACGTGACTTAGTCATTTCATGCTTGGGGTCATTCAACTATTACACTAACATATCATACATATGTCTTGGGGTATTAATAACATGTTGGGTCTATGTAAACATTCATCGCATCAACAACACAAAGTAGCAAAACAGTTCAGCTCTGCAGACCGGCGCAGCTGCGCAGGTCTTATACTTGGGAGTGGCGCAGCTGCGCCACTCTGAATCCAGGGACTTCCAGCTTTGCTAACCAGCGTAGCTGCGCAGGTGCTATGCTTGGGAGTGGCGCAGCTGCGCCACTCTGCATCCAGGGACTTTCAGGTTCTGCTACTGCAGAACCCAAAAACCCAAACTCTTAATTCCGTCCCATTTGCTTCTTAGCCATTATACAACAAGTCTATATGACTCAAAACATACTTTTACAACTGAGCTATGCATCATAACATCATTAAATCAATTAATCATCTCTAATTCTCATGTTCCTTAGAGAAATCATTCTCTTGGACATTAAACCAAATAGTTGGTGGGCATGGCTTTAGAGTTCATAACTCATAGCCTATCATTACATGGTTACCATTGACTTCACATATGAAATCAATTCCCATAGCTCCTGGACATATACAACCAGTACACAACCAAACCAAGATGATTACAACTTCATTATTAACAAAACATGAATAACAGTCCATTAATGTCCATTTCAGTCCATTTCTTGATTCCTTATGCATAGGTCTGGTCCTTATTCATTGTTCCACTTTTACATACCATTAACAAGGTTTTAATAGAGCTAATTAACAACCATACATGTTCATGCACTAACTAGCAAAATCAGTCACATAACTTCAACAAAGCAACCAACACAACACTAAGAACTTGGAAAGAATGTGGAAATGAGCTAAGCTCTATATTGCATACCTCTTGAGCTTGTTCTAAGGTTGCTAATGGACTCAAATACCAGCTGCTACAATACTCCTTCTCCTTCCTCAATCACCCGGGAACACTCTCTTCACTATTTTCTAGTTTCAGTTTCTAACTTAGCAAAATGAAAGGAATGGAGGCTAAACAATGGAGGAGTATATATAGAGGAAAGAACTGAGCTTCAAGGAGGATGGAGGAGCTGAGCATGAAGGCTACACCAGCTCCCCATGTTTGGGAGAGTGAGCTCTTCCTTCCCCCATGCTCATGGTCGGCTCGGGTAACACCCCCTCCTTCTCCCCAAATGTTCTACGCTCCCTTTCCCTCTCCCAAATGCAGAATTTGATGCTCCCCATGCTCTTCCACGTTCTTGGCTTCTCTTCTCCCTCTCCTCTCCTTCTCCCGCACTTTCCTCCTTCTACAAATGGTTCAGCTGATTACATAACCCATTTCATGGGTTGTGGGTCATGGAGTGCGGGTTTGGGTCATGAACTTGACCCATGGGTTTTGGGCTTCAACTTGGGCCACTCTTGGACTTCTAATTTAATTCTAATTGGGCTTCTAATAAATATTCAATTGGGCTAAAATAAAATCCCACACTTGGATTATTAACCCCTCTCATTAACGCTTTGGCGAAATTATGAAAAAGTCATAAAATCGAAAAAGACGTCTTGGCGTAAATAGCGCTTTAGCGCTATTTCTCTAATGATTTAATCGATACCAATAAAATAATATCAATCAAAAATTATCACCTACACATCATATGTAGTAATAAAATATTCACACACATAACACGGAATAATATTAATAAAAGTTCAATTTATTCAATAAAATTCATAGGCTCGTGTTACAAAGTTACCCACGATCCGCGATCGTTACATCCTCCCCCCTTATAAGAATTCTGTCCCCAGAATTACGACATAAGGTTAAACAAAAAAATGGGGATAATTCTTCTTCATCTTATCTTCGAGTTCCCACGTCGCTTCTTCGGCGTTGTGGTTCCTCTATACTACCTTCACAGAATATATGGTCTTACTTCGTAAGACTTGCTCCTTCCTATCAATTATCTGAATAGGAATTTCTTCATATGTTAAGTCTTTCTCAACCTGAATAGGTTCATACTCTATCACATGCTTATAGTCTTGCTTATAGGGTCGTAGTACCGACACGTGAAACACGTTATGGATGTGTTCTAACTCAGGAGGTAAGGCTACCTCATAAGCCACTTCCCCTACTCTTCTCAACACTTCAAATGGTCCTATAAACCTCGGACTCAGCTTCCCCTTCTTCCCAAACCGTATCTCCCCCTTCCAGGGAGATACCTTCAAGAATACGTAGCTACCGACGTCGAAGTCTCTCTTCTGGCGATGCTTGTCCGCATACTTCTTTTGCCTATCTTGGGTCGCGACTAGTCTCGCTCTTATTATCTTGACAATCTCCGCAGTTTGTTGTACCAATTCTGGTCCCAACAATTTGCGTTCCCCTACCTCATCCCAACACAATAGCGTTCTGCATTTTCTCCCGTACAACGCTTCATAAGGCGGTATGCCTATACTAGCGTGATAACTATTATTATAGGCGAACTCCACTAAAGGTAGGTGGTCGTCCCAATTCCCTTTAAAGTCCATCACACATGCCCGTAGCATATCTTCTAAAGTCTGTATCGTCCGCTCGCTCTGCCCGTCTGTTTGAGGATGATACGCCGTGCTCAACCTCAGTTGTGTTCCCAATTGCTCTTGCAGGCTCTTCCAAAAATTCGACGTGAAACGTGGATCCCGATCCGACACAATCGAAATTGGCACTCCATGTCTAGAAACAATTTCCTTCATATAGATTTTAACTAGTTGGTCTAATTTGAACCTAATTCTGATCGGCAAGAAATGCGCCGATTTCGTCAAACGATCCACTATGACCCATATAGCGTCGTATCCCTTCTGCGTTGTTGGGAGTCCTACCACAAAATCCATCGTGATATGCTCCCACTTCCACTCTGGAATCTCTAAGGGTTGAAGCAACCCACTTGGTCTCTGATGCTCGGCCTTGACTCTCTAACAAGTCAAGCACCTACTAACGCACTCTGCGACTTCTCTCTTCATGTTCGGCCACCAAAAATGTAGTCGAAGGTCTTGATACATTTTTGTACTTCCTGGATGAATCGAGCACCTCGAACTATGGGCCTCCTGCAAAACCTCCTCTCGTAACTCGGGTACTAGCGGTACCCAAATTCTTTCTTCAAATCTCATCACTCCATCATTATCGAGTTTATACTTAATTTCCTCCCCCTTGGAAATTCTCTGCCTTATTCCCTCGCACTCCTCATCGCTAAGTTGTGCTTCTTTTACTCTATCCAATAAGATTGGGCGAGTCTCTATCGTGAACAACTTTTCTCCCGATTCTGTCGGGAACCTCACTTCTATCTCCAGTTTAGCCATCTCTGTTATTAGCTCATCTGGAGCCGTTAACATTAATAACTTCCCCTGACCCTTCCTACTTAAGGCGTCGGCCACTACATTCGCCTTCCCTAGATGATATAGAATCTCACAATCATAATCTTTGATCAATTCTAACCACCTCCTCTGCCTCATATTCAAATCCTTCTGTGTGAAGATATACTTCAGACTTTTGTAGTCTGTATATATCTCACATTTCTCGCCATATAAATAATGCCTCCAAATCTTCCGGGCAAACACAACGGCTGCCAATTCGAGATCATGAGTAGGGTATCCCCTCTCATAATCTTTTAACTGTCGTGACGCATACGCAATGACTTTACCGTGCTGCATAAGCACGCATCCAAGTCTCTTGTGTGACGCGTCACTATAAACTATAAAATCACCTGTATCATCCGGTAGGGATAATACTGGCACCTCACTCAACCTTTTCTTGAGCTCTCGGAAGCTCTCCTCACACTTCTCCGTCCAAACATATTTTACCGCCTTCCTCGTCAATTGGGTTAATGGGGTTGCTATCTTCCAAAAATCCTGAATAAATCTTCGATAGTAGCCCGCTAACCCTAAGAAACTACGCACTTCTGTTGGCGTCTTCGGCTGTTCCCAATTAATAACCGCCTCCACCTTCGCTGGGTCTACGGATATACCATCTTTGTCAATCACGTGTCCCAAAAAGTGGACTCTCTCTAGCCAAAATTCGCATTTCGAGAATTTCGCATACAACTTCTCCCTCCTCAAGGTTTCCATCACTATTCTTAGATGTTCAGCATGACCCTCTTGTGTCAAGGAGTAGACTAGAATATCATCTATGAACACCACTACAAATTTGTCTAGATGCTGCCTGAACACTCTATTCATTAAATCCATAAATGCATCTGGCGCATTCGTCAACCCAAATGACATTACTAAAAACTCATAATGGCCGTAACGAGTCCTGAACGCTGTCTTAAGTACGTCCTCTCCCCTCACCTTCAACTGGTGATATCCCGTTCTCAAATTTATTTTAGAAAAGTATTTTGCCCCTTTCAACTGATCGTCGATCCTGGGCAACAGATACTTATTCTTGATAGTTACTTTGTTCAACTCCCGATAGTCGATACAAAGCCTCAGCAATCCATCCTTCTTCTTCACGAATAACACTGGTGCTCCCCATGGAGACATACTTGGTTGGATATACTTTTTATCTAATAATTCTTGCAGTTGAACCATCAACTCCTTCATCTCTACTGACGCCATTCTATATGGTGCCCTTGAAACGGGTGTCGTTCCAGGCGCTACGTCTATCACGAATTCGATCTCCCTATCTGGTGGAAGTCCTGGCAATTCGTCCGAAAATACATCCGCGAATTCATTCACGATAGGTATCTGCCCCATTTCGGCTCCCTCTCGTTGGGTATCAACAACATGGCACAGATAACCTACACATCCCTTTCTTAACAGCTTCCTGACTTGCATCGTCGATAGCAAACTCGAACGTCTAGGAGATTTACTACCGTAGAACACTACCTTAGACTGCTTCGAAGTCTGAAGGTTTACGCTTTTCTTCTGGCAATCGATTACTGCCCCGTGGTTAAACAACCAATCCATTCCTAGTATTACGTCAAATTCTCCCAGTCTAATCGGAATTAAATCTACCGATAACTTACTCCCTCTAATTTTAACTCAACAATTCCTATGAACATGCTCAACAGGGATTACTTCCTTATTCGCAACTTCTATGTTCAAGGGAGACTCTAGTTTCTCTAGAGGTAAGCTTAAACGTTGAGCAAATTCATATGATACAAAAGAACAGGTCGCACCTGAATCAAACAACACATATGCATTAATATTATTGATCGGAATGATACCTGAGACTACGTCTCCTGATGTCACTGCATCTTGGACCGTCATATTGAAGGTCCGGGCTATTGGTCTACTCGGTGGAGTTGGACTAGTCATAGTCAGCTTGCCACTGCTATTCCCATTGCCTCCCCCGTCTGTCCCCTTCTTAGGGAAATTCCTTGCCATGTGGCCTGGTGCTCCGCAAACGAAACACCCACCGATCTTCTTCGGGTTAGGGCAGTTAGGAGAGATGTGTCCCTCGTGCCCACAGTTGTAGCATGCCATCCTTCCCTTCAAGCAGACCCCCAGGTGATTCTTCCCGCAGGTCTTACACGGCTCTACCCTCTTCTTTGGGTTTCCTTGTTTGTTCCCGGTATTCCCGGAATTGTTCCATTTCCTCTTCTGGTTACTTCTACTTCCACTGGCTACATCAGTCTTATTTCCTCCTTCGTTCCTACCCTTATTCTTCTTCTCCCTATTGTAGAGGCTTAGCGCCTCACTCCCTCCTTCGGCTATGATAGCCTTTTCCAAGATTGATCTAAAGGTATCGATCTGTAACACGCTCACCTTGCTATAGAGCCAGGGTTTCAGGCCCTGTTCAAACCTCCTCGTCTTCCTTTCCTCGGTGTCCACTTGGTGTGGCGCAAACCGAGCCAGCTCGTTGAACTTGGCAGCATATTGGGGTACTGTTAGGTTATCTTGCTTCAGTTTTAAGAATCGCATCTCCATGCGACTCTGCATGCTCTTGGGAAAGTAGTTCTCGAAGTACAACTCCTTGAATCGTTCCCAAGCAATGACTCCTTCTCCAGCCCTATTCTGGTTTGCTTCCCACCAGAAGTTGGCCTCACCCTTCAGTAGGTAGGTAGCAAAAGTGGTCTTTTGCTCCTCCCCAACTCCAGCAATGATGAATGCTTTCTCCACCTCCTTAACCCATGATGGAGCCTCTATAGGCTCGGTGGTCCCCTTAAATTCGGGCGGTCCCACGCTCTTAAAGTCCTTAAAGTTGGCAACACGCGCAACTGGAGGAACGACAGGTGGTACGGTTGGAACTCTGTTCAAAGCTCCTACCAGTAAGTCTATGAATTGCTGCATAGGATTTTCTGTTTCCCTAGTCTCACTCTCATTATCGGATTCTCTATCCTCATTCCTCCGTGTTCCCTGTCTTCCTCTTCCTCTCCATCTCGGCGGCATTTTCTGTTAAGCAAATTATGCCACTATTAATCTACTATTCATCCTTGCGCACTATAGTAAATACTAAGGCGTACACATATTAATCACAAGGCACATTAGAATAAACATAATCATCATAAAGCACATTAAAATAAACATACTTATATTAACATGCTTCTTACTTCATACATTCTTGTAACATATACATCTTATAGCTTCTGCTATACGCATACCATATATCCCTCTATTACTAAAAAGATGTGATTTACACCAGATGATCCATTACATATACAAAATTTGGATTTACATCCTTACAAGGTACACATCTAGACCTCGTCTAATCACTGAACTAGACCACGCCTAATGGCGTATGCATACTCGTCATCTGCTATGGCCATCACTAGATCCCTACTAATGGTGTGCCTGGTCTGGCCCTCCTCTGCTGGGTAATGGGTCACCCTGCGCTGAAATCGCCCATGTGACGACCTGAAGGCATAGTTGGACCTATCGGTCCTCACCCTCTTGATCATTGCCTCTTCTTCTAGGTCATCGACCCGATCTTCGGCCCTGATCCTATCATCGATCTCTGCCTCCCAGTAAGCCTCTAACTCATGTCTCTCTTGCAAGAGTTCTTGAACCCTCGCCTCTAAGGCTTGAACTCTACCTCTTAGTGCTACATTCCTGTCAAGTACCACTTCAAACAGATTATTCATGTCTGATGGTGCCACTTCCTCCTCTTCAGGAGGCACAACATCCGATAATATATCATCTGCTTCCTCCTCATGCTCAGACGGATCCTCATCAAGTGAAAGGTCCATCTCTGGTTCCTCCTCCGGATCTTCCTCCGGGTCACTTTCTATCTGAGCCTCAGCCCCTGCTACTGGCTCGGGTGTTGGCTCGGGTGGAGCGATCAGCTCCTCGCTCACTACAAGGATATCTCTATACTCGGGTTCTTCTCCAGACATCTACAAACCAATATACTAACTCGATTAATACATAACAATAACAAATAATATTATAACACTTAACAAATATAGTTTATTTTAAGTATACTTTTAGTTCTTTTGATAAATTTCCTCAATTCACCCTTAACAACTCTATTTGAGTTCATTTACTAACTCTACTATTCTCTCTACGGTCATATTCCTAAGGTTTTCCCCCAACCTAAGGTTTAAAACCTATCAGCTCTGATACCTACCTGTGACGCCCCCAAATCCGGGTACCTCAAACCCGAATCCGGTGCTACACGGTACATCCCATTCCATACAACATAATAGACATGAATGTAATTACTATATTATTACAACACGTCTTATTCTCAATCCCAGGTTCTATTACCATAACATCATTCCAAATACATAATAAGTCTTAGTATTACAACATTACTAATACAAATAAACTATGACGCCATCTAGACGTTCATCTTGCCCTTTCCCTTGTCCTTACCGGAACCTTCGACCCGCTCGGACTTAGCTGCAATGTTTAATATAAAGCAAGAATGAGCATTCAATTGCCCAGCAAGTATAACAGTTGAATAACAAAAATATCATCAATCACATCATTTCTCTTTGACAACTGAACAATAGTTGTGAAATATTCTGAATAGACAGGAATAATACTTTGCTTTCGTTCTAAAAATATCTTTTCGAAATGACATTGAGTGGTCATAAGATCTTGAACTTTCTTTTGCTTTCTTGAAAAGGTACACAACAATATAACTGCAAACCGTCTGACTTGCGAGCACTTCTAGGTGATCAGCCTATTGTACTCTATGTTGATCAACACTCTAGTTGGAAACGACTATATGCGTTTGTTTAGGCGCTCGATGCCTTGTCAGAATAACTGACTAAAAACTGCCCCTAATATTAGGGTTGTTCATCTCATTCATGTCTCGGAATCCTAACCAAAGCAATTCGGTTGGATAGCTCTACTTAATCATCAATAACATTTCAAGGATTTATTATCAAATCAATAAAATATTTCAATATCTGTCTAGCCGAAACAAATGGCATCGACGTTCTCTATAACAGTTCATATATATGTGAACTTGAAAGCTTCAACAATTTATGTCATAACATAGCTCGAATACTTGTGCAAATACTAAAAAATTTATATAAGTAAGGAATTCACACAACCATATATGTATTGCGTAAATTGGAACTTCAAACATCGCATGAGAGTCAAGATAATATAATCAAATGAATCAAATAAACTTGCACAATATACGTCTCTTGTATAAGATACGAAACCTGCATTCAATACTGAAAATGAATGAAGCTAGAGAATTTGCCCAACACAAAGATCAGACAAGGGTTTAAGAAACTTGCCTTAAGCGCTTGGTACTACTTGACGTTAATCGCCCTTCAAATATGTCCTACGCATTTAGACACATATTCACATACCAATTAGTCTCACAATAAACACCAAACATTGACTTACATTACTCAACGCATTATAATCATTACGAACATTGATTGCCACTACGACTACGCCCCCTGAAAGCCAAACGAAAAATTCAACTATGCTATTCATTTCGTTTAAGCAAATCTCACGTGACTTAGTCATTTCATGCTTGGGGTCATTCAACTATTACACTAACATATCATACATATGTCTTGGGGTATTTATAACATGTTGGGTCTATGTAAACATGCATCGCATCAACAACACAAAGTAGTAAAACAGTTCAGCTGTGCAGACCGGCGCAGCTGCGCAGGTCTTATACTTGGGAGTGGCGCAACTGCACCACTCTGAATCCAGGGACTTCCAGCTCTGCCAACCAGCGCAGCTGCGCAGGTGCTATGCTTGGGAGTGGCGCAGCTACTGCAGAACCCAAAAACCCAAACTCTTAATTCCGTCCCATTTGCTTCTTAGCCATTATACAACAAGTCTATATGACTCAAAACATACTTTTACAACTGAGCTATGCATCATAACATCATTAAATCAATTAATCATCTCTAATTCTCATGTTCCTTAGAGAAATCATTCTCTTGGACATTAAACCAAATAGTTGGTGGGCATGGCTTTAGAGTTCATAACTCATAACCTATCATTACATGGTTACCATTGACTTCACATATGAAATCAATTCCCATAGCTCCTGGACATATACAACCAGTACACAACCAATGCACACAACCAAACCAAGATGATTACAACTTCATTATTAACAAAACATGAATAACAGTCCACTAATGTCCATTTCAGTCCATTTCTTGATTCCTTATGCATAGGTCTGGTCCTCATTCATTGTTCCACTTTTACATACCATTAACAAGGTTTTAATAGAGCTAATTAACAACCATACATGTTCATGCACTAACTAGCAAAATCAGTCACATAACTTCAACAAAGCAACCAACACAAAACTAAGTGTTAGGTTTGTACATAGCGCGAATATGCAATCAAATTACATAAATAGTGCGGAAGCGCGATAAAACGGATTTTTAAAAAATTTTCATACAAACCATCACCATGATCATCCATGTGCTCAATTATCAATTAAACGAAAGAGATAGAGATTAAGAAATTATACCCTCGTAGAACCGTGCTTCTTCGGGTACAAGTTCACCTCCAATTCCTTCGCGTTCTCCTTGAATTTCACCGATTAAATTCCTTCCTTTGATCAACGTTAGCCACCCAAGTGTTTGGCCTCTAGAGGTGATCCACCAAGGAATAATACTTGTTCAAGAAGATGGGTGTTGGCAAAACCCTAGTTTCTATCTCTATAGAAATTGTAAGTACTCTCTACAATTTTTATGCAAGAGTGTGTAAATTGTCTAACCCTAAATCATGATAAGACTCCTCTTATTTATAGATATAGGGAACCCTCCTAAACTATTTAGGATTAGGGTTTTTATTTTAATTAAACTCCTTTAATTAATTGAACTCCTAATCCAATTAGGAATTCATGAGAGAGTACTTCTATTAATTAATTCCCAATCCCTATTATGAATTAAATAATAGTAATAGTAATAATAATAATAAGACTCCTCTTATTAATTTATATTTAATATTTCCAAAATATTAAATAATAAATATTAAGCTATTTAATTTATTCTATCCTATAGATTAAATTAAATACACTTAACTTATTATTACAATTATGCCATTTACTTCTTAAATAAATATTTTTCTTTTGCGGTGTGACCCTTTAGGTTCTCCATATTAAACCGGTTGTGAATAAATCAATTAGAACAATTCTAATCTTATTTAAATAAATAAATTAAACTATTTAATTCATTTAAATAAATAATATTTATTCTACAATAAGGGTAAGCCCCCTTAGCGACAACGACTTTCCAGATAATATAGATTTCAACATTAATCACAAAAGAACCTTTCAGTGAATAGTTACCGTACAATTCAATCCTTCTACCATACAATGTCCCAATTAAATATAAGACATGGATTTACTGTCAAGTCTTATTTTATTTAATTATATGTATTTCGATTCTCAAATGCACAACTCTGATAATGCAAATTAGAAACTCCTTTCTAATTTCATTCTGCTTTGGCCAAAGACTTCTGAGTCGTCATTTATCGAATCACATAGGACATTCTCTCCTTTTACTAGAAGTGGTAGATTCTTTGTTGATCATTCACCTATCTTCATGTATAACTTATTATACCCAAGCATACCCTTTGATATACCCTAAAGGTCTTAAGGGACATGTCAAAGTATAACTCATCATACACAAGATACTATGATGATCTCAAGTCCAAGGATCACTTGTACTACTATCACTAGAGGAATTCCTATTGACAGGCGAGTAAAACTCCATTAGGTATTCCTTAGCGAGCCACGTTCAGTGAACTTATTCTCTAATAAGCACTTACATACTTGCTTTAGTGTCTCCACACAAATGATTATGAGATCAATCATCCTCTTCATAAGAGCAAGCAACGTATGTACTAATCTATCCGGATTCACTAATCCCCTTTTTAGTAATCCATCGATTATGAACGATTTTAGTTTATGAGCTATCTAGAATTTAGATCTCATTAGCATGATCCCCATCATGATTCTAAAAGCATTGCTCAAAACTATGGGTTTATCACATTCAATATAACAACATCATGTAGATAAAGTAAAATGCCTTTAATAAACGAATAAGATTACAAAGTATATGCTACATCATATCAAATATGATTGGCTTGTGTGCATACTACTTTCAATCTCCCACTTGCACTAAAGCCAATCGCCATGGTATCTAATACCCTTCTTCTCTAAGTGACGATCATCCTGCTGTTTGGATAAAGCTTCAGTAGATGGATATGCAATGTTGTTCTTGAGAGTCCACTATCTCTATAGTGACTTATCCTCTTTCAATGATTCCACAAATCAAATGAAAGTGCCGCAACACATGTTTGAATCCAAGATGAGACTTAGGAACTATTCCTAGTTCTGTGATGAACTTTTCATCCAAACAATCAACTTGCAGCTTCATTTACAGCTATATACTTTGTCTTTGTCACTAAACCAACAACTCTTTGCTGCTTGGAACTTTTCCAATTCACTGCACCACCTTTCAAGGTAACGATTTACCTTAAAGTGGATTTGTTATCGTCTTGGTCAGTCTGAAAAAACTTGAGTCTGTTTAGCCCTCTAGTTTTAATTCAAACCTACCATGAATTATGATTACATCTTTAATACCGGTTAAGTACTTAAAGATGTTTATCACTGTCTTACAGTGATCTTCTCCAGAATATGACTGATCAACATCAGGCCTAGTATATTCATTGCATACATGATAGTAACTCATGTGATCTCTCTTCCAATTGGGGACAATTTTAGAGAGATTCTCTCCATGGCTCATCATCATGAGACCTCTCTTGGAGTTTGCCATGCTAAACGCCTTTAGCATCAAATGAATATACGTTCCTTGGGTCAAGCCGAACATCCTTTTAAATCTATCAATATAGACTTATATCCCCAATTTATAGGATGCTCCTCCCAAGTCATTCATGGAGGAATGTTTAGACAATTTTATCTTTACTGATTGTAGCATTGGTGTGTTATTCCTTGTCAGTAGTATATCAACATATAATACCAAGAATGTCACAGCGCTCCCACTGACCCTTTTGTATACACTAGGTTCATTCCCGTTTTTGATAAAATCAAACTCTTTTGATTGTCTCATCAAAATGAATGTTCCATCTTTGAGAAGCTTTCTTCAATCCATCAATGGATCATTGTAGCTTAAAACACGATTTGCTTCAACCTTTGAAACAAATTCCTCTGGCTGTATCATACATACATTCTCCTCAAGTCTTCATTGAGGAAGGACGTCTCCACATCTATTTTGCCAGATTTCGTAATAAGCTGCAATCGCAAGTAAAATCCAAATGGACTTGAGCATTACCCGGTAATAAGGTTTTATCACAGTCAACTCCTTGACTTGAAAAACCTTTTAAACAGGTCTGGTCTTATAGGTCTTCACCTTACCATTTGCCCTAGTCTTTCTCTAAAAGACCCATATTCACACTCTAGGCACTATACCCTTTTGTGGAGTAACCAGAGTCTATACTTGGTTCTCATACATGGAGTCCATTTCGGATTTCATAGTCATCTGCCATTTCTCTGAGTATCTTCTACTCATAGCCTCATCGTATATAACTGGATCATCATCCTCTATGATGTGTACCTCATCATCATCCTCTATGATGAATCCATACCTCCCAGGTATCTTCGGCACTCTTCCAGATTTACGATTCGGTTGTGGTACAATAGGTCTATCTACAGGTTCCTCGGTTTGACTTAAAATGCTTTGTGGTTCTTGAACCCCTTCAAGATCTATTACCCTCCCACTAGCTCCTTCAATGATAAACACTTTTATCTAAGAAGGCAGCGTGTAGGATTATAGTAATAATACCCTAAACTTCCTTTAGGATATTCCACAAGTCTGCACTTGTCAGATTTTGTCCCAAACTTATCTTTGAAACCTTTTCACATAAGCTGGACAACCCCTTATCTTAACATACTTAAGAGTAGGAATCCTCCCTATCCATAACCTTTATGGAGTCTTGGGCTCGGATTTTGAGGTTACCTTATTTTGTAGATATGCAGCCGTTTCCAGGGCATAGCCCCAGATGGATACTGGAATGTCGGTAAAAATCATTATGGACTGCACCATGTCCAACAAGGTACAATTTCTCCTTTTAGATACACCAATCAATTATTGCGTATCAGGAGGTTTCCATTATGAGAAAATACCATTTTGAGATGATCTAGAAACTCATTGTACAAGTATTCTTTCCTCGATCTGATCAAAGAATCTTAATACTCTGTCAATATGTTTCACTTCTGAATTCTTTGAACATTTCAAATGATTCAGACTTGTATTTCATCAAATACACATATTCAACTCTTTGAATTACCATCTCCTTTTCTTTTCTTTTATTAGTTTGTTCAATTTGCAAAATATTTTTCATGTAAGTCAAGTTTACAAAGTCTATCAAGTGATCTTTCAGTTACAAACAAAACATTATCATTATAAATAGAACAACAATTGTTCTTAAATATAATACCAAAACCTTCCTTGTCCAACAACGGAAGTAATAATGTTTCTAAAGAGAACTGGAACATAATAACAACTTATTAACTTAATAGACTTGCCCGTAGGCAATGCTAAACTATAAGTTCCTATGGTTAATGCAGCAACCTTTGCTCCATTCCTACACATAAGATTACTTACTCTTAGTTTAGCTTTCTACTTCTGCTTAGTCTCTGCATTGGATTGCATACGTGAGAACTACAGCCGGTATCCAATACCCAAGTAGAACCTTGACTTATAAAAAAATTTATTTCAATCATGAACAAACCTATATCTGTAACCGAAGCTTCACTAAGCCTCTTCTGGTTACCCTCTGCAAGATTCTCGTTACAGTTTATTTTCCAGTATCCAGGCTTATTGCAGTGGAAGCAAACTCCTTTGCTATCTGCATCAGTCTTGTTCTTATTATCCTTTATTTTTGCCTTTCCATTTACCTTCTTTGAATTGTTCTTCTTTTAAGAAGATCCTTTGGCCCTCTTCCGCTTCCTGGAAGAATCATCTACAAGTAAGACTTGGTCTTTCTTGGTTGGAAAGTGACTCTTTACAGTTTTCAACATGTTTAAGCAACTCAGGCAGGCTGACAAATAGCTTGTTCATGTGGAAATTCACAACAATTTGTGAGAAAGAGTCCGAAGTGATTGCAAGATCAAATCTTGGATCAACTCTCCATCCATTAAAACCCAGTTGTCCCAATTGTTCAATCATATTGATCATTTGTCTATACTGTAGTGCCATCGATCATTCTAGATCGGAAGAGCTCCTTAGATATCTGATATCTAATAGTCCTACTTTCCTCACCCTTCAACTCCTTGAAGGTGCCGGAGTACAGTAGGAGCATCCATAGTTTCATGCTGACGCTGAAGCTCGTTACTCATGGATGCGAGCATGATGCATTGAGCCAACTGTGCATCATCTTACTACTTTCTAAAAGTAGCAATCTCTTCCTCTGAGGCATTGTCTGCAACCATTGCAGGGATAGGCATATTAAGGACATAAGATAGCTTTTCAGCCTTGAGAACTATTCTCAAATTCTTTAACCAGTCCTTTTAATACGGTCCGATTAATTAGCATCTAATATGCTCCGCAGTGATAGTGAATTAGACATTGTAAAATTCTATAAATGAATTTGTAATTTAACAACATTTTAGCATACATTCATTTTATTAATTAATTACCAAAATAAATTAGGTCTTTATTTTAAATTGGTATCTCCCACTATTTTCATCAAACTATATTACCCTCATTATATAGTTCGGCAATTCTAATTAAAGATTTGCTAGTGAGACTAAGGATCCCATTTCAAATGTATATAGCCTTGTGGTGACACAACAAACGATATATAAATAAATAGGTAGACAACTATTGTCAATTACATCTCTATGTAACTCCTTGTATTTTGCCTCTTAGATTATTTTGATCAAGTGGTGACACATCCGAATCAAAATTATCCAAGTTAAGTCCATCCTAGCACTTCCATATATTCAAAAGAAAAACACTGTCCTTGTGGTGACACAACAAAACAGCATCGTTCAGTCTATGTATAAGCATCAAATGTGATAAAGCAACATCTTAAATATTTTAATACTTGCCTTGTGGTGACACAACAAACTCATATTAAATATTTAATACTCTATCGCTTTACCATGCTAGAAGGCGACGTTCGATATTCCAAATATCTTTGAACGCTTAGGACTTAATATAATTTCTTTGAGAGGTTTGTTATTATATGTCTCATCTTGTTTAGCGCGCATGCACATATATATATAAAATACGCGTCATATTATTTAACATGCGAAGCATGTTGTATAATATATAATATATACATAGTAAGCATGCACATATAGAATACTATATTCTACCCGGATTGATTATGGACTTTTATTCTAGTTTGGTTCACTAGAGCCACCAAGTGAACCAAAAGGTCAAACCTAGGGTGCAAGAATTAAATTTAAATATAACTATTACATTTAAACCCGGGCTCCATTACAAACGGGTCTTCAAGCGCTCCTTGCTCCTTTGTCTCTAATTCTTCAAGGATTTCTAACTAAACCTATTACATAAACTATTTACAATAAATAGAAACCTTGATCAGCAGTCAAGGGGAAGTACATAGGAGGGAGATAGAATTTACATTAAGAAAAATTAGAGAAGACGAGGTACACAGACCCCATTTATAAAAAACCCATTCATTCAAGCATCCACTAAAATAAATCCAATCACACATTGGTCAATAGTCCATAATCAATCCCTATTTATTATCATACATATCTCTATATGTATCAATAAATAACATTCATCTCATGAATAATAAAACCATTCCATATATGCATTGATATCAATTAATGGGCAATTAAAAGTTTACTAGAAATCTAATTTTGAAACAAAAATAAACTCCTTTATTTTAATCAAAATTTAAATCATAATAAAATTATTTATTTTATTTTATCCAATTTTGAATAAAAATAAACTCCTTTATTTTTAATCAAATTCCAAATCAAAATAAACTACTTTATTTTAATTAACATGGAAACCAATTTCAAGTTCAAAACAAACTCTTTTATTTTAACTTAAAATTGTTGGAAAATAAAATATGTTGAATCCTATTCCTTATCAAAATAAACATCTTTATTTTTAAGGAAACATGGAATCCTATTCCATGTGTGAATAAACTCCTTTATTCTACGAAACATGGAATCCTATTCCATATGTGAATAAACTCCTTTATTCTTATTTTATCAATTAAATAAACCATTTATTTTAATTGAAGGAAAAATTATTTTTCGGATTCTGCTGTCCGGCGCAGCTGCGCCCAGAATGAACTGGGACACGGCGCAGCTGCGCTGAACCCCAGAGAAAACTGATTCTGGGTTTGGGCGCAGCTGCGCTCCAGAATGAACTGGAGCCGGCGCAGCTGCGCCGCGACGCTGATTCAGAAAAAATTTATTCTGCCCAAAAATTTCGATCCAATCGCATATCAAACATACATGGAATTATCATAATCGATAATTAGCACAAGGTTAGGCTCTGATACCACTGTTAGGTTTGTACATAGCGCGAATATGCAATCAAATTACATAAATAGTGCGGAAGCGCGATAAAACGGATTTTTAAAAAATTTTCATACAAACCATCACCATGATCATCCATGTGCTCAATTATCAATTAAACGAAAGAGATAGAGATTAAGAAATTATACCCTCGTAGAACCGTGCTTCCTCGGGTACAAGTTCACCTCCAATTCCTTCGCGTTCTCCTTGAATTTCACCGATTAAATTCCTTCCTTTGATCAACGTTAGCCACCCAAGTGTTTGGCCTCTAGAGGTGATCCACCAAGGAATAATACTTGTTCAAGAAGATGGGTGTTGGCAAAACCCTAGTTTCTATCTCTATAGAAATTGTAAGTACTCTCTACAATTTTTATGCAAGAGTGTGTAAATTGTCTAACCCTAAATCATGATAAGACTCCTCTTATTTATAGATATAGGGAACCCTCCTAAACTATTTAGGATTAGGGTTTTTATTTTAATTAAACTCCTTTAATTAATTGAACTCCTAATCCAATTAGGAATTCATGAGAGAGTACTTCTATTAATTAATTCCCAATCCCTATTAGGAATTAAATAATAGTAATAGTAATAATAATAATAAGACTCCTCTTATTAATTTATATTTAATATTTCCAAAATATTAAATAATAAATATTAAGCTATTTAATTTATTCTATCCTATAGATTAAATTAAATACACTTAACTTATTATTACGATTATGCCATTTACTTCTTAAATAAATATTTTCCTTTTGCGGTGTGACCCTTTAGGTTCTCCATATTAAACCGGTTGAGAATAAATCAATTAGAACAATTCTAATCTTACTTAAATAAATAAATTAAACTATTTAATTCATTTAAATAAATAATATTTATTCTACAATTAGGGTAAGCCCCCTTAGCGACAACGACTTTCCAGATAATATAGATTTCAACATTAATCACAAAAGAACCTTTCAGTGAATAGTTACCGTACAATTCAATCCTTCTACCATACAATGTCCCAATTAAATATAAGACATGGATTTACTGTCAAGTCTTATTTTATTTAATTATATGTATTTCGATTCTCAAATGCACAACTCTGATAATGCAAATTAGAAACTCCTTTCTAATTTCATTCTGCTTTGGCCAAAGACTTCTGAGTCGTCATTTATCGAATCACATAGGACATTCTCTCCTTTTACTAGAAGTGGTAGATTCTTTGTTGATCATTCACCTATCTTCATGTATAACTTATTATACCCAAGCATACCCTTTGATATACCCTAAAGGTCTTAAGGGACATGTCAAAGTATAACTCATCATACACAAGATACTATGATGATCTCAAGTCCAAGGATCACTTGTACTACTATCACTAGAGGAATTCCTATTAACAGGCGAGTAAAACTCCATTAGGTATTCCTTAGCGAGCCACGTTCAGTGAACTTATTCTCTAATAAGCACTTACATACTTGCTTTAGTGTCTCCACACAAATGATTATGAGATCAATCATCCTCTTCATAAGAGCAAGCAACGTATGTACTAATCTATCCGGATTCACTAATCCCCTTTTTAGTAATCCATCGATTAGGAACGATTTTAGTTTGTGAGCTATCTTGAATTTAGATCTCATTAGCATGATCCCCATCATGATTCTAAAAGCATTGCTCAAAACTATGGGTTTATCACATTCAATATAACAACATCATGTAGATAAAGTAAAATGCCTTTAATAAACGAATAAGATTACAAAGTATATGCTACATCATATCAAATATGATTGGCTTGTGTGCATACTACTTTCACTAAGAACTTGGAAAGAATGTGGAAATGAGCTAAGCTCTATATTGCATACCTCTTGAGCTTGTTCTAACGTTGCTAATGGACTCAAATACCAGCTGCTACAATACTCCTTCTCCTTCCTCAATCACCCGGGAATACTCTCTTCACTATTTGCTCTCAAGTTTCAGTTTCTAACATAGCAAAATGAAAGGAATGGAGGCTAAGCAATGGAGGAGTATATATAGAGGAAAGAACTGAGCTTCAAGGAGGATGGAGGAGCTGAGCATGAAGGCTACACCAGCTCCCCATGTTCGGGAGAGTGAGCTCTTCCTTCCCCCATGCTCATGGTCGGCTCGGGTAACACCCCCTCATTCTCCCCAAATGTTATACGCTCCCTTTTCCTCTCCCAAATGCAGAATTTGATGCTCCCCATGCTCTCCCACGTTCTTGGCTTCTCTTCTCCCTCTCCTCTCCTTCTCCCACACTTTCCTCCTTCTACAAATGGTTCAGCTGATTATATAACCCATTTCCCTCATGGGTCATGGGTTGTGGGTCATGGAGTGCGGGTTTGGGTCATGAACTTGACCCCTGGGTTTTGGGCTTCAACTTGGGCCACTCTTGGACTTCTAATTTAATTCTAATTAGGCTTCTAATAAATATTCAATTGGGCTAAAATAAAATCCCACACTTGGATTATTAACCCCTCTCATTAACGCTTTGGCAAAATTATGAAAAAGTCTTAAAATCGAAAAAGACGTCTTGGCGTAAATAGCGCGCTATTTCTCTAATGATTTAATCGATACCAATAAAATAATATCAATCAAAAATTATCACCTACACATCATATGTAGTAATAAAATATTCACACACATAACACAGAATAATATTAATAAAAGTTCAATTTATTCAATAAAATTCATAGGCTCGTGTTACAAAGCTACCCACGATCCGCGATCGTTACAATGATCGCCGAGTATAGAATTATGCAAGCCATAATGGATGACTAAGTGACAGTTAAGGAAAAATACAGTTTATGCATTCTGCTTCATCTTTCTAGATCCAGAATTGGCCCTACTTTATATCATTGTGTATCTCTCGGAAAGAGTTTTCAGAATGGTATGATACGTCTCCCAACTCTTCTCGAATTGAAAGTTATGAATGTTTAAACGAACAGGACAAAAAATTGACTACACAACACGAAAACCAGGGCATGTAGGCCCCACAGGGGCTAGCCGTAGGTAGACCTGTGGTAAGCCCCAGAGCATATATAAGACAATTTTTTAATAGATTTTCAAATAGAGGAGGAAGTTAGAGAGTGAAAGTGAGGGAATTTTTGAGAAATTCTAGAGAGAGATACAATTCAAGCTATATCCAATAGATTACTTCAAATTTCGTATTAGATTGGCTAGATTCCATATAGATTCAAGTTCAATGAGGCTCAATCTATCCATCCAAAGGTGAAAAATCGAATCTTTTGCATAAATTTGGTGTAGATCTAGTAGATCTAATATATTGTATCATTTGTTGTGCTTGGAAATTCTGGAGTTGTAATTATATTTTCATTTTGAAGCTCTTTCAATAGATTAGTTGCTAGGCTAGGGTGATTAAGGAGGATTTCTCAAGTAATTTCCTCCTAGTCACCCGATGATGCCCGATCTACGATTTATTAATATATTTGGATACTAACGCCCCTTTTTCGATTATTTTGTGGGGAGTTGATTATTTTTATTATGGTTTATCCCGTATAATCCTAGATCTATATCTAGTGATGAGGGGGTCCCACCTACCCACTATTAGAGTTTATGCCCTAGAGGCGAATTCTTTGATGTAATTGCTTAACATTTCTTTTGATATTTGATTGAATAAATGAATTATTTTATTATGGTTTCATTTACTATGTTATATAAATGTTAGCATAATAAAAGTCCTTAGAATAATGATACAAATTATATAGCTTTAAGTATGTGACTTGAACATGAGATTATATAATTACAATTAGTATCATTACTCTTAAATGTCCCTAGTCGAGTATCATTGAGAATGGGACAACAGTGATACATTGAGACTAGTATGTGGATTCACTGATGGCCAAATCTCATTGGTCATTAATATATGAAATATTAAGTCAATGCATATGTACATGTTAGAGAACAATGTACTGGACATACCCATCATGAGAATTCTACGTGGAGCATTATGCAAAGTGTCATAAGCAATTCTCATAGTGACAATGATGTGATGGTCCTCCGACTTGAAATCACTATATTACTACACGAAAATTTATGTACTTTGATATCATCAAAAGTCACCTTTAACAGGGTGGACAATAAAGGTGATTATTGGGTACATCATGAATCGTGTGAGGAATATGAGTGATCTAGATAGAATTTAACCCTCCTATATATTAGGGGTGATATCCATAGGCCTCTTGATTGAATAGGACTATGAAATGCATGGCCATGCTCAAATAGTGATTTGTTTGATATAGTCTACTCATTGATCAAGAAAACTCAGATTAAATTATGAAGAGTATGACACATTCCATGGCTCGAGTTTAATCTAGGATGTCAAGGTTAAAAGGATTAAATTACATTGAAATATTGGTCACGAAAAGGTTGTATCAAATCACCGATCTTATTATTAATTGGGTAGCAGTGATGCATTACTAAATGCCGCTCACTGTTTATAATTTTATAATATGATTTTCAAATTATTGCCAATATAATAATAACCTATAGAGTCACACACTTAGAACGTAATTAAAAGAGAATTAATTTAAATTGTAAGGATTTAAATATGTCAATATGATTGATAGTATTTAAATTACGAATTTAAATTAACAGGATAATTTGTATATATGTATATTAATTAAGTAAGACTTAATTAAAATATAATATATATAAATTCGGATTTTACTTTTCTAATAGGATTAGGGTTTTGTTTAATTACTTTTCGGACGCTATATATGTCTGATATATCAGCAGTCTTGTTTGCGTGAAACCAAAAAGAAAACAAAACCCTAGCCGTTTTAGAAAAGAGAGTTGAGAGCAAAACTTGAGAAAATCCAGATCTTGGCAGCTAGTACAGGAGTTCTCTTTGCTGCGTATCGTGTGACGATTTGTGGGACGTTCGTGTGGATACCATAGAGACACAGTTTTGTTAGATTGCGTTGGAGATTCGAAGCCGTTCCAGAATTTCATCGTTCCATTCAAGCTCGGATAATCGGCAAAACAAATCTAAACCTCTGAATTAATTTATTTTTCGCATGGATCCTGTTTTAGGGTTTTGAAATAGATTTAAAAATTTTAAATTCCGCTGCCTTTATGTGTCGGAAACCCTACACCCACCGTCAAAGAATTCTAATAAATTGAATCACTTGATAGCCAGTTTGGGATGCATATTATCGATTAAGTCCCGCCTATATAATTAACAGATCTATAGGAATCTAAATCTTCAGACTTTGTTTTCCTAAATTTTAGATCCTTTTGGGATAGATCTCGGCGATGCATAGTTATCCCTCGATATGTCGGTTTCGATTGTTCAATTAAAAGATTATGGTCCTCAGGAGCTTTTTCTTATGTCGTCGTCGTCGATTTTGTATTTTTATGTGGTCTTGTTGGGGTTTTAATATGTGAGCCTAGGAATGAAGTCATGGCATTAAACCTTGTGTTTAATGCACATTGACGTAATTTCTACGATGAATGTTGTCTTTCAATTGTAGTATTGAGATGTGATCTTGTTGTCAATGTAAATTTAGGCCTTAAAGTGGTATCGAGGGTTCATCCCATGAATATCAGATTTAAGGCCCTGTGATAGTGAAAATTGTGATTACGGGTGTTCGGGGCTATTGAGATGGCTTTCATACCCATGGATGGTCCCGACTCCTCTTCAATGTTTGATTTTGTATGTTTGCGAATGTATGTTGTGTGATTCCTCCTCTAGGAGGCGAACCCGTCAGATGTTAATTACTAGACTCAATGGGGCATTCCCCTGCGAGGCTCAGAAAAGGCACCACTCAGATCCGCTCTAATTGAAAGATCAGATTCATTCCCATCGAGTAGGTTGTGAAGATCTGGGGACTTTCATGTCGAAAAGCCCGCAAGAGTAACCATAGGGTAGGTCAGCCTTATATAAACCCAACGTTACATGAAGTCTCTTCATGCTCTGTTACTCTTCATAAATATGTTATCCATGTTCGATTACATAACTCTGCATTTTCTTATCCTGTCATAAAACAAACTACTGACCTTGTCTTGTAGGAAAAGATTAAAAAACCTTCAAAACAAAACATACTACATTAACATACATCAATCTTTTTCAGTTATTCATACTAAACTATGTACTGTTGTAGGTGCAAGATTTGTCCAAGAACCAGACTCCGAGCCAAAAAGGGTTGAACATCACCTAGTAAGATGGCTGAAATTTTTACATCGAAATCTATTCCTGTTTCTCGAGAAGAGTTCAAGAGTTTCAAGAAATAGATCGCTGAGCTGGCCAGTTTGCTGCAAGAACAGTGTCGAACGATAAAAGATCAACTCGAATCCTCTGCACAAGGAGGCAACCAAATTCCGGGCAAAACTTCGGATAGATCACAAAGAAAGTTAAACAAATGGAAGACGCCATAAGGTCTATAAAAGGAATAGGGAATTACGGGAGCATTCAATATTTTGACTTGTTCATATTTTCGGGAACCAGATATCCGGATAAATTCTAAATACCAGATTTTGAGAAGTACGATGGATTGGGAGACCCTTATACACCTGAAAGTATATATAGGGGAACTTAGATCTTATGCTGAAGACGCGAGCCTCAGAATTCAGCTCTTTCAAAAGAGTTTAACCAGTGAAGCTAGAACTTGGTATGATCGGCTCGACAATTCGAAAATTCATAACTGGGAAGAATTGGCACATGCTTTCTTAAACCAATATAGCTTTCAGGCTTAAATGGCTCCGGATCGATACCAAATGACCAAAATAAAGAAACAACTCAATGAGTCATTCCGTGAATATGCCCAGAAGTGGAGGCGGATGCTAGCTCAAGTGAGCCCACCCATGGACGATAATGAAATGGTCATGACTTTCATCGACATTTAAGAAGCTCCATGCTGTGAGAGGGTGTTGGCAGGCATTAGCAAGCCATTCTCTAAAATGATAAAGCACGAAGAAATGGCAGAGATGGAATTGAAAGCTAGAAAGATCAGGATCTTACTACATTGGAAGCCGTTGCAGAATACATCCAATCCGAAAATTATGGGAACTCACCTAAAAGAAGTCACAAGAAGAAAAAAGAAGATGTCTCTCTAATGCTGCAAGGCAATCCCGAAGAAGTAACAATGCCCTACCCATTCGAATGCAAGACAATCATCCGTAGCCACAATAACTGACATTCGATTAGAATCAAGCTCAAAAGCCCGTTGAAAATAGACGTAACCGTGAATTCACTCCTCTTGGTGATTCCCTTGAAAATATGCTGACACTATTGTTAACTCAGAAGAAGATCACCGAACTTGCTCCACCAGCTAATCCCAAAGGCAAGTGGTATGATCCTAGGAAGAGATGTGCATACTATTTCGGATCCCCTGGTCATGACACTCAAGACTGCTGGTCTTTAAAACACAAGATACAAAACCTGATAGAAAGCGGAAAAATTATAGTGAAGCCACCAGAATAGCCCAATGTCCACACTAATCCTCTCCCTCAGCATAATACGGAAGGGGTTAATATGATTAGTTCTGGGAACGTTGGAAACCATAAATATCTGAGGAAAGTTGAATAATACCCTCAGCGATCTAGGGAAAATACTCTAAGAGGGGAGTATTCAGAAAGCTGTCATACAATAGAGTAGGAGTTAGCAATGATTAAAACGCAGACAAGTCAATTGGCCGAATTGATCGTGTATCAACACTAGTTCATGAGATAAATGATCAGTAAAATCTCAAAAGTCAAACCATCCACCATTCCTCCCAAAGGCATCCCCTTCACCAAAGAGGATCAGGTTAGGCTCCGAGAACAAGAGAGATGGGCAGATACGATAGCCAAAGAGGCCAGGTTATTGAGCAAGGAAAGGGTGAATTGTGAATTGGCTATGAATTAAAAATTTACTCCTTTGGGATAGTCAAAGGAAGAAATATTGCACCTATTGATAAGCAACGAAAAGGTCGTGGAACTGCTGCCACCCCTGAATCCTCGATTAAAGAGATATGATCCCACAAAGATTTGCCTTTATCATTTAGATTTGTCTGGCCATGCCACATAGGAATGTTAGGCCCTCCAGTACAAAATTCAGAACTTCATTGAAAACGGGGAATTAAGAATAGCTTGGAATATTGAGGTTATTACTGTTGGGGAAAACACTATGAAAATGAAGGGTTTATCATACCCATCAGAGATAGAAAGCTTAGGCGAAGTTGTTGCCATGATCACTTATCTTGAAGGCCCGCAAACCAGACCCGTTGAAGTTCAGGGAGTAACGAAAGAAACAGAAAAGATTCCCACGGAAGTAACAGCTGTTGAACCCCTGGTATTAACATCAAGACCGTAATTTCCCGTCCTCAGTCTAAAGTTAGTTTCCTCGAATTATGGGGAAAAAATGGGGGAGACATCCAAATGCATAGCCGTCTTGCCCAAGGACAATCCTTTGTATCTGCCAAAACGAGTGATAAGATCGGTAATGAAGCCGGCTAAGGAAGTATCCGAGGAAAAGGTGGTCAAATTCCTCGCCAAAATGGGACATAATGAGGTGAAGATTATGAAAAAGCTTGAAGAAACACCAATTCAAATCTCTTTCCTTGACTTGGTTTTGGCCTCTAAAGGCCATCGAAAGATAATGGTCAATGTTCTGGAAGAGGCGCATCTCCCTAAGACTCTGGATATGAAAAACTTCAGCCACTTGATCGGCCATATTCTCGATAGTAATGTGATCTTCTTCACTGATGATGATATATCGACCGAGGGAACGGGACATCGCAAACCCCTGCACATCGCGGTGATCTCATTAAGATATATATTGGGTGATGTACTGATTGATGGAGGATCAACCCTGAACATTTGACCTTATGATACATTGAAAAGGATGAAAATCAACCCTAATCGAATCCGAGACAGCCATGTGGTGGTCAGAGCTTTCAACGGATCGAGGAGAGATACCGTCAGAGAAATTGAATTCCCCATAGAAATAGGCCCATATACCTTCACATTGCTTTCTAAGTATTGAATATCAATACCAAATATAATCTTTTGCTAGGACGACCTTGGATCCATATGGCCGGGGCAGTTCTATCTACTCTTCATCAACAAGTGAAATATATTATTGAAGGGAATCTAGTGACGATTTCAGTAGAGCCTGAGTATTCTTCCCATCTGCATGGTGATATTCCCCTGATAGGTCTGGAGGAAGGGGTCGAACCCGCCAGTTTTTAGGCTTTTGAAGTGAGTACTGCCCAGTACCGTCCTATAGGCTCTTCGGCTCTAAAACCAAGGGTATCTCTTGAGATATCATTAGGTCAAGAGATGATCACCAGACAGTTCCATCTGGGATAAGTATTAGGAAGAAATGGCCAAGGAATTAAGGATCCGGTCCAAATATCCACTCAATTCGGAAGGGCAGGACTAGGATGTTCTGGTGGCTCCAGACGGAAACCCCTATAAGAAAGTTCCAATATAATTGGCAACCATCTTTATGCCAAAAATTCGCAGCTTAGGTTCTAGGGGCCCATTGAAAAAGATTCCTCTGCATGTATCAAACCTGTTGATACCTAAGGTTGGCAGCCTGGATAGTGATGCAAGTGATGATGAAGATATGTTGATATCGATCGATGAAAGGAAAGAAAGAAATGAGCAATTCCTGCGTGAGATACATCGGTAGTTTGAGAGGCAATTCCATATCTCCCAAGATCAAGAGTAAGCAAGCCAGTAGGGAAATGTCAAAATCATCCTCCAGTCCAATGCTCAAGAAATCCTCCATTTCATTGATTAAACTAGGGTGAACATCCCCAAAGAATGTGGAAAAGACGGCCAGTGTCAGCAATTATTGAGGACTTACCAAAAGAAATCTTGCCTTTATCTAGGCTATTGACGACTGCATGACTACCGATAATTAGGTAGTGGAACCATAAGTAGTCCGTAAAGGGTAAACACAGGAGATGGGTGTAAATCCCCAAGAGTATAGGGTGTCACGATTTCTACTTTGCTTTATTTTTTGCATATCTATATTACGTTTATCATCTTATCAAATGAAAACTTTTGTATTGAAGAAACATTTTCTTATATAATAAACATTTACTTTTATTGTCAGGTGTTCCGATTTGAATAGTTCTTGCCCTATTGATGATTGCCCAAATCCGAAAGATGATTACAATTTTGATATAGAACTAGATTTCAACTTGATGGGAATCAAACAAGAAGAGGTGGATGATGAAGAGGTGCCTAAAGAAATCAAAGGATGGGTCAAAGACAAGCCCAAACCTAACCTCGAACAAACCATCACCATCAACATTAGGACCCTTGAGAACCCCAAAGAACTCCAGATAGGATCAAAACATTACACCAAGCCAAAAAGAAAAAAATGATTCAGCTCTTTACCCGATACAAAGACGTGTTCGCTTGGTTGCATGAGGATATGATTGGACTGTCCACTGGCATAGTCGTTCATCGATTGCCGATCAAAGAAGGATTTAAGTCAGTCAAGCAGAATTTGAGGAGGTTAAAACTAGGATGGAGCTTAACAGTTAAAGAATAAATTATCAAATAGTTCAAGGCTGGGATAATCATGGTATCCACTTACCCCAAATGGCTGTCTAATGTTGTTCCGGTTCCAAAGCCAGGAGGAAAAGTTCGAGTTTGCGTGGATTACCGAGATCTCAACAAGGCTAGCCTTAAGGATGACTTCCTTGTGCTATTTATCCACATATTGATAGACAACATCGAACAATTCGAAATGTACTCGTTCGTCGATTGTTTCGCTAGCTATTACCAAATCATGGTCGTTGAGGAAGATAGAGAAAAGACAGCTTTCATCACCCCTTGGGGTACTTTCTGTTACATGTGTTTAGCTTTTGGCCTCACCAACGCCGGTGCCACTTATTAGAGAGTCATGATGGCCTTATTTCATGACATAATGCATAGAGAAATCGAGGTCTACATGAACGACATCATTGGAAAGTCAAAAAAGGAAGGGGATCATACTGTCCACCTACAAAAGTTATTTGATCGACTATGTAAATATAATTTGAAATTGAACCCCGCAAAATACGCCTTCGTCGTCAAATCAGGTAAACTTCTAGGATTTCTCGTCAGTAACTGGGGCATTGAGATAGATCCTGCCAAGATAAAGGCCATTACTAAAATGTCAGCGCCACGAAATGAAAAAGAAATACGAGGATTCTTAGGGAGGATCAATTTCATCAGTTAACAATGATGTGCGAGCCAATTTTCAAATTGCTAAGGAAGAGTTCCTCCGGAAAGTGGAATGAGGAGTGCCAAAAGACCTTCCACATTATCAAGGAACAATTGATAAAAGCACCTGTCCTAGTACCCCCGAGGGAGGGAGTTCCTCATTCATCTACATCTTTGTCAATCCCAATGCTATGGGATGCATGCTAGTACAAAAAGACGACATGGGAAAATAAAAAGTCATATATTATCACAACAAAAGATTCAGTAGCTGCGAGCAAAATTACACATTGATTGAGAAAACCTGTTGCGTATTAGCATGGACTGCTATGAGACTACAACATTACCTGCATGGCCACACCATTCTGAAAACAAACCTTGGATTAAATTAACTTCCACCTCAGAAACTTACACTGATCATTGACTCAAACATAATCAATTAATATTTTAAATATTCACCGTTAGAATCAATTCACCATTCTGAATCATTTCGTGTCTTTCCTTAATTTTAGTTAGATAGAAACAAGCGATCTAAATAACCCTAACTATTAAACAACTTCAAACAAGCGCTAAAAGTTTAAACTAGTAGATGCTTTAAAAATTAGAAAAATCGATGAAGCTAAACAACAGAAGCACAAGCGGTTGCATTTAATTTAGTTGAGTATTCTTCCTAAGATATAATAATCTCGTGATCTGCAGTCAATTATTAACCTTAGATGTTTCGTAAATTAGAATGACCAAAGAATTACGGATTTGATATCTAATTTAGCAGTAGATTTTTATGAATAATAAACTAGCGTGCACTCTAGTAATTAAACATATCAATCACAGAAATTAAGCACAGAAGAATTATCAATACTCAAAATAATAACTGAACGATTAAAACCAATTAGATCTCACAGTGTAATAATCTGAGGTTTCCGTCTCCTTAATCCAAGAATAGAAGTTTAGTTACACATGACCTTGAAAACATCAAAGAATTATACAAAGGGAAGTTTGTGGACAAGTCCCTAAGCTTTCTTGGTAATCCTCTATTTATAGGCATAAGACATTAATTCTTTTCCATGTAGGTTTCAACTTCCTAGTGGCAATCAACTTCCTTCAAAAAGATCTTTTACATAGATTTTTCATTCCTTCCATGAATAAGAGCATTAAATATTGCTTGATCACCAAGATATTGACTTTATTGTAATAAAATATTAAATTTTTGCACTCGCGTAATTATAACTTTGCCCATCCTTTTACTTTAAGTCCAAATAATATTCAATTTGTCTCCAAAGCACTTCCAAAGTCACGAGCTCCTTTAATTGCACCTTAAATAAAAGTATAAGAATAATGAGTGTATTTAGGCACAAAATAAATATAAAAGATTAAGAATTAAGGGATAAAAATATAACATATTTTATTTTCATCAAAATTCCCCCACACTTATCTTTGCTCGTCCTCGGGCAAAACAAAAATAAATTATAATACAAAAATTCAACTAACAAACTTGACAAATTGGACAAACTTGAGCCCCAAATTAATATGAACTTCAACATTGGCCTCAAAGATTCTAAACAATAACTCTTGAAAAACTTCAAAACAATGCATCATCTAAAATTCGGGATTATTTATCAATCTTACTATGCTCTCAAGCCTTTGCGTGTCTGTGAATCCAAATGTACCAATCTAATCAAAACTCAGAAAAACTTATGAAATCAAAATTTTGAAAGAAAAAGAGAGGAACTCAAGCACTTATTTTCACACCATTCTTAGTTAACACAAACAGATAACTTCAGAGGATCAAGAGGCTTTTATTTTTTTCTTATCCTTTCTTCCTGCGGTAAGTGCATTTTATGCTCCATCTTACCAGCGAGTGTGTTTTACGCTCCATCTCGCATGTCATGTGTTTATGAGTGAGTGCGTTTTACGCTCCATCTCAACTCACCACATGCATTATTTTTTTTCTTTTTCTTTTTTTTTTCTTTTTCAAACTTGCAAAATTTGCCTAAATCATTTCCCGTTTCTTAGATAATACCTCATATTCACTTCAAGTTATGATCAAATAAATGATAGAGTTCCAAAATTTCCCTCTTAAACATTCAATAAAATAAATTCCTTCCAAGTTAAAACTAGGTCGACCAAATGGACATCTGCTTAAGAATGAAGGGTCTCAAATAAAGTAATAATCAACAAAGAAAATGAATTTAGATTACTCAATACTTATCAATCTTCCAAAAAGTTATCAAAAAGAAATCAAAATTTTATCATTGGTCAAGAATTAAAATCCAAATCAATTCATTGCTCAAGTGACAAATCATAAAAAACTACCCCATTTTTGTAGGAAACACAATTGCACTTAGCATGTGCAACAAGCCTTTAAGCCCCAAGGTTACCCCAAGTGGACGAATTTTGTCTCGTGAGGGTTTGCAGTGAATATACCCACAAAATTCCATATTCAAACTAACAAAAACAAAAAAAAAACAAAATAAAATATGACAGATAAAATAAAAATAAAGCACCCTAAATCATTCCCCCACACTTAAAACTTACATTATCCCCAATGTAAAGTAAAATGCAAAGAAAAGTAAAGAGATACTCCCCTATGGGTAGTCTTTGGCTCCCCAATGCAGCGTTTAAAGTCTTTGGGTCAACCTAATTCCTTCTTTCAAAATACATCAAAAGCACTCCAGAGCGACTGCAGTGTGGATTTTGCCTTTTTCTTTGTCAAATAATGAAGAGCAAATGGAAATGTAACAATAGTATTCTCTTGATCCCCCAGATCTATTGGAAACTAGACATAACCTGACTTCGGAGCATCACTCAAAGCTGCAACAGTTCCTTCATTAATATTCTTACTAAGCACAATTTTCTAGTCATCTTCTCTAACAAGGTCAAAGGTTTCCTGTGCTAAAGAGTCAGTCACATCAATAGAATAAACAGAAGTATCATCAGTAGGATTTTGTATGGAATCATAAATATTAAACTGAACAACTTCGCCATCAAATTCCATTGAAAGTGTACCATTACGAACATCAATCTTAGCTTTGGATGTCTTTAAAAATGATCTTCCTAACAAAATAGGTGCATTTTGGTCACCGTTTTCCATATCAAGCACATAAAAATCAGTAGAAAAAATTAAATCATTGGCCTGCACAAGAACATCCTTAACTACACCCCTAGGATAAACATTAGATCTATCAGCCAATTGAATCACAGTACTAGTTTTACTCAAAGGTTCAAGTTTCAACGAAGCATATATAGAATATGGCATGACATTGATAGAAGCTCCTAGGTCTAACATGGCTTTTTCAAATCTAGTGTCACCTATCGTGCAAGGGATAGTGAACTGTTAGGTTTGTATATGACGCGAACATGCAATCAAATTACATAAATAAAGTGGAAGTGTCATAAAACGGATTTTAAAATTTTTCATACAAACCATCACCATGATCTTTCCTTGTGTTCAATTATCAATTAACGAAAGAGATAGAGATTAAAAAATTATACCCTCGTAGAACCGTGCTTCCTCGGGTACAAGTTTACCTCTAATTCCTTCGCGTTCTCCTTGAATTCCACCGACTAAATTCCTTTGCTTGATCAACGTTAGCCACCCAAGTGTTTGGCCTCTAGAGGTGATCCACCAAGGAAGAATAGTTATTCAAGAAGATGGGTGTTGGCAAAACCCTAATTTCTATCTCTATAGAAATTGTAAGTACTCTCCACAATCTAATGCAAGAGTGTGTAACCCTAATCTATGATAAGACTCCTCTTATTTATAGATGTAGGAATAACCCTTCCTTAAACTATTTAGGATTAGGGTTTCTATTATAATTAAACTCCTTTAATTAATTATCCTCCTAATCCAATTAGGAATTCATGAGAGAGTACTTCTATTAATTAATTCCCAATCCCTATTAGGAATTAAATAATAGTAATAGTAATAATAATAATAAGACTCCTCTTATTAATTTATATTTAATATTTATAAAATATTAAATAATAAATATTAAGCTATTTAATCTATTCTATCTCCATAGACTAAATTAAATACACTTAATTTATTATTACAATTATGCCATTTACTTCTTAAATAAATATTTTTCTTTTGCGGTGTGACCCTTTATGTTCTCCATATTAAACCGGTTGTGAATAAATCAATTAGAACAATTCTAATCTTATTTAAATAAATAAATTAAACTATTTAATTTATTTAAATAAATAATATTTATTCTACAATAAGGGTAAGCCCTCTTAGCGATCAACGACTTTCCAGATAATATAGATTTCAACATTAATCACAAAAAAACCTTTCAGTGCATAGTTACCGTACAATTCAATCCTTCTACCAAACAATGTCCCAATTAAATATAAGACATGGAATTACTGTCAAGTCTTATTTTATTTAATAATATGTATTTCGATTCTCAAATGAACAACTCTAAATAATGTAAATTAGAAACTGCCTTTTAAGAAAATTAATTCTTTTATTAATAAATGAATAAGATTACAAAGTATATGCTACATCATATCATATATGATTGGCTTGTGTGTATACTACTTTCAATCTCCCACTTGCACTAAAGCCAATCGCCATAGTATCTAATACCCATCTTCTCTAAGTGAAGATCAAACTACTGTTGTGTTAAAGCTTTGGTAAATAGATCTGCAATATTGTCTTGAGAGTTCACATGCTCCAGGGTGACATCTCCTCTTTCAATGATCTCTCTAATCAAATGAAACCGCCGCAACACGTGTTTGGATTTCTGATGAGACCTGGGTTCCTTAGCCTGCGCAACAGCTCTGTTGTTGTCACAGAATAAAGGTACGGCTCCTCTAATGCTAGGAACCACTCCAAGTTCAGTTATGAACTTCTTCATCCAAACAGCTTCCTTTGCAGCTTCACTTGTAGCTATGTACTCTGCCTCTGTCACTGAATCAGCAATTGTTTACTGCTTGGAACTTTTCTAACTCACTGCGCCACCATTTAAGGTAAACACATACCCTGAAACGGATTTACTATCATCTTGGTTCGTTTGAAAACTTGAGTCTGTATAGCCCTCTAGTTTCAATTCAGACCCACCGTAGACAAGAAATACATCATTAGTTCTTCTCAAGTACTTTAGGATGTTTTTCACTACCTTCTAGTGCTCGTCTCCTGGATTTGACTGATATCTGTTTGTTACACTAAGTGCATGAGCGACATCCGGTCTAGTACATATCATACCGTATATGATAGATCCTATTGCTGAAGCATAAGGAATCTTACTCATACGGTCTCTCTTCTCAGGTGTCTTTGGGGCCTGTTTCTTGGAGAGATGTATTCCATGGCTCATCAGCATGAGACCTCTCTTGGAATCTTCCATGCTAAACTTCTTTAGCATCGAGTCAATGTAGTTTCCTTGGGTCAAGCCCAGAATCCTTTTAGATCTATCTTTATAGATCTTTATCCCTAAAATATAGGATGCCTCACCCAAGTCCTTCACGGAGAAGTGTTTAGATAACCAAATTTTGATCGACTGTAGCATAGGAACATCATTCCCTATCAGTAATATATCATCAACATATAATACAAGGAATGAAACAGCGCTCCCACTAATCTTCTTGTACACACAAGGTTCATCCTCATTTTTGATAAAATTAAACCTTTTGATTATCTCATTAAAACGGATGTTTCATCTTCGAGAAGCTTGCTTCAATCCATAAATGGATCGTTGTAGCTTACAGACTTGGCTTGTTCCAACCGTTGAAACAAAACCCTTTGGTTGTATCATATATACATTCTCCTCAAGCTCTCCATTGAGGAAGGCCGTTTTCACGTCCATTTGCCAGATCTCGTAGTCATAATAAGCTGTAATTGCAAGCAAAATCCGAATGGACTTGAGCATAGCTACTGGTGAGAAGGTTTCATCATAGTCAACTCCTTATCTTTGTTTGAAACCTTTTGTAACCAGTCGGGCTTTATAGGTCTCTACCTTGCCATCCGCTCCAGTCTTTTTCTTAAAGACCCATTTACACCCAATAGGCTTAATGCCCTCAGGTGGTGAAACCAAAGTCCATACTTAGTTTTCATACATGGAGTCCATCTCGGATTTTATGACTTCTAGCCATTTCTCTGAGTCTTCACTACTCATAGCCTCTTCGTAAGTTAATGGATCATCATCATCTATGATGCGTACCTCATCATCATCCTCTATGATGAATCCATACCTATCAGCTATCTTCGGTACTCTTCCAGATTTACGAATAGGTAGTGGTACAGTAGGTTCTTCTACTTGGTCAGGTACCTGACTTTGATTCGTAGTATTTTGTGATTCTTGAACTTCTTCAAGATATATCTTACTCCCACTGACCCCTTCAAGAATAAACTCCTTTTCCAAGAAGGCAGCCTGTTTCACAACAAACACCTTTTGATCATTGGAATGATAGAAATAATACCCTACAGTTTCTTTAGGGTATCTCACAAATCTACACTTGTCCGATCTAGTCTTTAGCTTATCATGCTCAAACCTTTTTACATAAGCTGGACAACCCCAAGTCTTAACATGCTTAAGATTTGGTTTCCTCCCTGTCCATATCTCATATGGGGTCTTTGGGACGGATTTGGTAGGTACCTTGTTAAGTAGGTATGCAGCCGATTCTAGGGCATATCCCCACAAGGATACTGGAAGGTCGGTAAAACTCATCATGGAACGAACCATGTCCAACAATGTTTGATTTCTCCTTTCAGATACACCATTTAATTGTGGCGTCCCTGGTGGAGTCCATTGTGAGATTATACCATTTTCTTTGAGACAATTGAGAAACTCATTGGTCAAGTATTCCCTTCCTCGATCCGATCGAAGAATTTTAATACTTTTACCAGTTTGTTTCTCTACTTCACTTCTGAATTCTTTAAACTTTTCAAACGATTCAGATTTGTATTTCATTAAATACACATATCCAAATCTAGAATGATCATCAGTGAAAGTAATAAAATAAGAATACCCTCCTCATACATTCGTTATCATAGGTCCACATACGTGTGTGTGTACCAACGCTAACAACTCTGTAACTCTTTCTCCTTTTCCACTAAAAAGAGATTTAGTCATCTTACCCATGAGACAAGATTCACAAGTTGGATATGATTCGTAATCAGATAGCTCTAAAAGCCCATCTTTATGCAACTTGGATAATCTTGTTTCATTGATATGACCGAGTCTATAGTGCCACATAAAGATATAATTAACATCATCTCTTTTTCTTTTCTTAGTTTGTTCAATTTGAAGTATATTTTCATGCAAGTCAAGTATGTAAAGTCCATTCAGTAGTTTCCCAACACCATATAAAATATTTTTATTATAAATAGAACAACTGTTGTTCTTTATTATAATATCAAAACCATCCATATCCAATACAGAAATTGAAATAATGTTTCTAATGAGTGTCGGAACATAATAACAATTATTTAAACTAATGAACTTGCCCGAAGGCAGTGCTAAACAATAAGTCCCTACAGCTAATGCAACAACCTTTGCTCCATTTCCCACTCGTAGGACGACTTCATCCTTGTTCAGCTTTCTACTTCTGCTTAGTCCCTGCATATTATTACCTATGTGAGAACTACAACCGGTATCCAATACCCAAGTAGAATTTTGACTTTCAGAAAAATTAATTTCAATCATGAACAAACCTAGATCGGAAGTCGAAGCTTCTCCAAGCTTCTTTTGGTCCGCAAGATACTCCTTGCAGTTCCTCTTCTAGTGTCCCGACTTATTGCAATGGTAGAAAATTCCTTTGCTATCTGGATCAAGTTTCTTTTTATCCTTTCTCTTCGCCTTGCCTTTAGCCTTCTTGTTTTTCTTCTTTTCAGAAGATACCTTGGGCCTCTTCCTTTTCTTGGAAGAATCATCCACTAGTAAGACTTGGTTCTTGTTGGATGAGAAGTGACTTTCAGCAGTTTTCAGCATGTTACGTAACTCAGGCAAGCTGACGTCCAACTTATTCATGTGAAAATTCATAACAAATTGTGAGAAGGTGTCCGGGAGTGACTACAAGATCAAATCTTGGCTTAACTCTCCATCCATCATGAACCCAAGCTGTCTAAGTTGTTCAATCAGATTGATCATCTTAAGGACATGAGTCTCAACAGCAGTGCCCTCGGTCATACGAGATTGGAAGAGCTCCTTAGATATCTGATATCTAGCAGTCTTACTTTGCTCACCATACAACTCTTTGAGGTGCAGCAATATAGTAGGAGCATCCATAGTTTCATGCTGACGCTGAAGCTCATTACTCATGGATGTGAGCATGATGCATTGAGCTAGGATTTCATCATCTTGCCACTTTATAAAAGTAGCAATCTCTTCCTCAGAGGCTGTTTCTGTAATATTTGCAGGAACTGACGAATTTAGGACATAAGAAATCTTTTCAGTAGTGAGAACAATTCTCAGATTCTTTAAGCAGTCCGTGTAATTCGGTCCGGTTAGTTTGTTAGCATCAAGTATGCTACGTAGTGATAGTGAGTTTGACATTTTTAAATTCTACATGTGAAATAGACAACATTTTAGCATACATTCATTTAATTAATTACCAAAATAAATTAGGTCTTTATTTTAAATTGGTATCTCTCACTTTTTCATCAAACTATATTACCCTCAATATATAGTTCGACAAATCTAATTAAAGACTTGCTAGTGAGAATGAAGATCCCATTTCAAATGTATATAGCCTTGTGTGACACAACAAACTATATATAAATAAATAGGTAGACAACTATTGTCAATTACACCACTATGTAACTCCTTGTATTTTGCCTCTTAGATTATTTTGATCAAGTGTGACACATCCGAATCAAAATTATCCAAGTTAAGTCCAACCTAGCACTTTCATATATTCAAAAGAAAAACACTGTCCTTGTGTGACACAACAAAACAGCATCGTTCAGTCTATTTATAAGCATCAAATGTGATAAAGCAACATCTTAAATATTTAATACTTGCCTTGTGTGACACAACAACCTCATATTAAATATTTAATATTCTATCGCTTTACCATGCTAGAAGGCGACGTTCGATATTCCAAATATCTTTGAACGCTTAGGACTTAATATGATTTCTTTGAGGGGTTTGTAATTATTATTTGTCTCATCTTGTTTAGCGCGCATGCACATATGTATATATATAAAATACGCGTCATATTATTTTACATGCGAAGCATGTTGGATAATATATAATATATATAGTAAGCATGCACATTTATATTCTACCCGAATTGATTATGCACTTTTATTCTAGATTGGTTCATTAGAGCCACCAAGTGAACCAAAAGGTCAAACTTAGGGTGCAAGAATAAAATTTAAATATAACTATTATATTTAAACCCGAGCTCCATTACAAACGGGTCTTCATGCGCTCCTTGCTCCTTTGTCTCCAATTCTTCAAAATTAATTCTAACTAGTCCTATTACAAAAACTATTTACAATAAATAGAAACCTTAATCAGCAATCAAGGGGAAGTACGTAGGAGGGAGATAGAATTTTACATTAAGAAAAATTAGAGAAGACGAGGTATACAGACCCCATTTATAAAAACCCATACATTCAAGCATCCTCTAAAATAATTCCAATCAGACATTGGTCAATAGTCCATAATCAATCCCTATTTATTATCATACATATCTCTATATGTATCAATAAATAACATTCATCCCATGAATAATAAAACCATCCCATATATGCATTGATATCAATTAATGGGCAAAAGTTTTGCTAATATTTAGTTTTGAAACAAAATAAACTCTTTTATTTTAATCAAAAACCAAATCCAAATTAAACTCCGTTAATTTTAGCAATCTGAAATCCTATTCCAGATAAAATAAACATCTTTATTTTAAACTTATATCAATTAAACAAACCATTTATTTTAATTGAAGGAAAAATTATTTTTTGGATTCTGCTGTCCGGCGCAGCTGCGCCCAGAATGAACTAGGAAACAGCGCAGCTGCGCCGCGTAGCAGATTCAGAAAAAACAGATTCTGCCCAAACATTTCGACTAAACCAAACAAGGCCTTGTGGCCCTTGGTTAGTAAAAATGAATTTTTCTTTAAGGTCTAGCCAAACAAGGCTTTGTGACCTTTTAGTTTTTTAACTAATAAGGCTGTTTGGTTTGTAACTGATGAATTGATAAACTACGTGAGGTTTTATCAGTTTATTTTCATAAGCTAGAAAAAAATAAAATACAGAGAAGAAGAGAGAAATTGAGAGAGAATTTTTAGAAAATTGGAATCAAGAATTCAAGCAAGGAGGATTAACCAAGATTTCAAAGCGATAGAAGGTGAATTCTAAAGTCTAGTTATATTTTCTCAGAACACTTTATTGTAAAATAATTTCTTCACTGTATATGAATTTTTACTTATCTGTAAGTGATTATAATCGCTCAATGCATGAATTAGTTGGTTGTATTTAATAATATGTATGTATTAATGATTATATGAAGTTTATAAACCAATTTGAAGGAATTAATCCATGAAAACATGCTTTAGAATTGAGTTTTTGGTTTTACAGAGTTTTATTTCATGTATGGCTTATATGTATGAAAATTGATGTTCAATTAGATTATTAATCAGTAAATTGACGTTTGATTGTATTAATATGATGAAAAACGAAAAGAATGTAAGTGGAATGGATTAAAACAGCTTAGAGATGAATTTATAGAGTTTAATTTTATCAAATAGGCCAAAATATGAATATTTTGTTTTAACAGTGAATTTTTTGAACTGTTATTGATTGATCTTAGATAAGCTATTATACCTCAGTTAAACTCTACTCCATTGATTATTCAATTGCTATCGTTATCATACTGGTGGGCAATTGTTTGCTCACTCTTGCATTAAACATTGCAGCTAAGACTGAGAAATCAGATGAGCCGTCCACTAGTAAAGGCAAAGGCAAGATGCAGAAGTAGCTTGCGAATTATTATCTGTTTGATGAATTTATGTAATAAGACCTGTTTAATTTTATGTTTTAATTCCGCAATGATGTAATAAAGGTTAGATAACCTGGGATTTGTTTACTCAAAGATTTAAGTTGTAACTCCTATTGTGGGGAGATAATTTATTCAATTTAATTATATTGTCTTTTATCATGGGTAGTTAGTTCTGAATGTATGGTATAGTGAACACCAAATCTGTGGAATTGAACTATCGGATTTGGAGGTGTCACACACATGGAATCATCAAAATTGATAATTAGCACAAGGATTTGGCTCTAATACCACTGTTAGGTTTGTATATGACGCGAACATGCAATCAAATTACATAAATAAAGTGGAAGCGTGATAAAACGGATTTTAAAATTTTTCATACAAACCATCACCATGATCTTTCCTTGTGTTCAATTATTAATTAACGAAAGAGATAGAGATTAAGAAATTATACCCTCGTAGAACCGTGCTTCCTCGGGTACAAGTTCACCTCCAATTCCTTCGCGTTCTCCTTGAATTCCACCAACTAAATTCCTTTGCTTGATCAACGTTAGCCGCCCAAGTGTTTGGCCTCTAGAGGTGATCCACCAAGGAAGAATAGTTATTCAAGAAGATGGGTGTTTGTAAAACCCTAGTTTCTATCTCTATAAAAATTGTAAGTACTCTCCACAATCTAATGCAAGAGTGTGTAACCCTAATCTATGATAAGACTCCTCTTATTTATAGATGTAGGAATAACCCTTCCCTAAACTATTTAGGATTAGGGTTTCTATTATAATTAAACTCTTTTAATTAATTATCCTCCTAATTCAATTAGGAATTCATGAGAGAGTACTTCTATTAATTAATTTCCAATCCCTATTAGGAATTAAATAATAGTAATAGTAATAATAATAATAATAAGACTCCTCTTATTAATTTATATTTAATATTTCTAAAATATTAAATAATAAATATTAAGCGACATGTCAAAGTATAACTCATCATACACAAGATACTATGATGATCTCAAGTCCAAGGATCACTTGTACTACTATCACTCCAGGAATTCCTATTGACAGAGGAGTAAAACTGCATTAGGTATTCCTTAGCGAGTCACGTTCAGTGAACTTATTCTTCAATAAGCACCTACATACTTGCTTTAGTGTCTCCACACAAATGATTATGAGATCAATCATCCTCTTCTTAAGAGCAAGCAACGTATGTACTAATCTATCCGGATTCACTAATCTCCTTTTTAGTAATCCAACGATTAGGAACGATTTTAGTTTGTGAGCTATCTAGAATTTAGATCTCATTAGCATGATCACCATCATGAGTCTAAAAGCATTGCTCAAAACTATGGGTTTATCACATTTAATATAACAACACTATGTAGATAATATAAAATGCCTTTTAAGAAAATCAATTCTTTTATTAATAAATGAATAAGATTACAAAGTATATGCTATATCATATCAAATATGATTGGCTTGTGTGCATACTACTTTCATAAACATACCCGGATCTTGACACTTAGTAGGGAGTTTTCTTTGAATAACTGCAGAAACATTCTCCCCTACCTTTACCTTTCCAACCTTTTTAAGTTCTTGTTTCCTCTTGTGTGTATACAATTCTTTCAAAAATTTAGCATATCGAGGGACTTGTTTAATGGCATCTAATAAAGGAATATTTATCTTGCATTTACGGAAAGTCTCATGCAAATTTGAATTTTTCTCATATTTCTGTTTTCTATCAAAGCATGAGGAAAAGGGGGTACCGGTTTATAATCAAAGAGAGGAGGAAATTTACGCTTAGGTACATCAATGTCACACATAACACCACTGCCTGCATTGTTCTTGTCTGTTTTGCTTTGCTCTCACGATATAGGTGCTGACTTTTTAGGATTCTTTACCTCTTTGCCACTTCTCAAAGTGATTGCACTTACATTCTCTTTTGGATTCACCACTGTTTGAGAGGGTAACTTCCCCGACAATGACGCCAAAATTTGGTGTGCTGTCATGGCTTCCTTTTCTTCACAATTTATCCGAGCTTCTTTCCTTAATATGCGTATAGTTCTCTCTATTTTTAGATCACACTTTAAATCACCTTGATTAGTAGATCGAGTTTCAGGCATAAACAATCAAGAAAATTCAAATTACCTACGTAAAACAATTAAAATAAAATAAGGATAACAAAAATATAAAAATAAACTAAAATCAATCCTCGGCAATGACGCTAAAATTTGGTGTGCTGTCGTAGGCAACCAAAAATAAAATCTTATTGCGAAAGATATTATGTAGTAGTTCAAGTAAAAGTCGATCCCACAGAGAATGATTTGTTTTGTTTTTATGTTTTGTAACCAAAATTGGGGGTTTTGATTGTGATTATTAAAGTAAACTAAAAATAATGCAAAATAATTTATTAAAGTAAATCAAAGAAAACAAACCTTGGATTAAATTAACTTCCACCTCAGAAACTTACACTGACCATTGACTCAAACATAATCAATTAATATTTTAAATATTCACCGTTAGAATCAATTCACCATTCTGAATCATTTCGTGTCTTTCCTTAATTTTAGTTAGATAGAAACAAGCGATCTAAATAACCCTAACAATTAAACAACTTCAAACAAGCGCTAAAAGTTTAATCTAGTAGATGCTTTAAAAATTAGAAAAATCGATGAAGCTAAACAACACAAGCACAAGCAGTTGCATTTAATTTAGTTGAGTATTCTTCCTAAGATATAATAATCTTGTGATCTGCAGCCAATTATTAACCTTAGATGTTTCGCAAATTAGAGTGACCAAATAATTACGGATTTGATATCTAATTTAGCAGTAGATTTTTATGAATAATAAACTAGCGTGCACTCTAGTAATTAAACATATCAATCATAGAAATTAAGCACAGAAGAATAATCAATACTCAAAATAATAATTGAACGATTAAAACCAATTAGATCTCACGGTATAATAATCTGAGGTTTCTGTCTCCTTAATCCAAGAATAGAAGTTTAGTTACACATGACCTTGAAAACATCAAAGAATTATACAAAGGGAAGTTTGTGGACAAGTCCCTAAGCTTTCTTGGTAATCCTCTATTTATAGGCATAAGACATTAATTCTTTTCCATGTAGGTTTCAACTTCCTAGTGGCAATCAACTTCTTTCAAAAAGATCTTTTAGATAGATTTTTCATTCCTTCCATGAATAAGAGCGTTAAATATTGCTTGATCACCAAGATATTGACTTTATTGTAATAAAATATTAAATTCTTGTACTCGCGTAATTATAACTTTGACCATCCTTTTACTTTAAGTCCAAATAATACTCAATTTGTCTCCAAAGCACTTCCAAAGTCACGAACTCCTTTAATTGCACCTTAAATAAAAATATAAGAATAATGAGTGTATTTAGGCACAAAATAAATATAAAAGATTAAGCATTAAGGGATAAAAATATAACATATTTTATTCTCATCAGTTGTCAAGATGGCAGCCATTGCCTTCAAGTATATCTCAATAAACTAAAATAATTTTGCAAATGCGTTGGCCACATTGGTAGCACTCATCCACATGTCTAAAAGGAAGGAGGCACCTGTCATTGAATTTGTAATACAGCATAACCCCGCCTATGGAAACTATGTGGGGGAAGTATCAGATGAGATACCGTAATATGAGTAACCGTGGTATCACGATATCAAGGAATATCTACGCGACAGATCCATCCCTACTGGGGCAAATTGAGCCCAGATAGCGAATCCAGAAGATGGCATTAAAGTTTTATCTGAGAGGAGACAGCCTATATAAAAAGGTCGTCGTCATGGGGTTTTTGAGATATTTAGATAAAGATCAAGCCTAAAGGTTAATGGACGAGGTGCACAACGGAGTGTGCGGTCCGCATATGAGTGGCCCGTTTCTTGACAAGAAGATCATGAGAACGGGGAATTATTAGTTATCGCTCAAAGCAGACTGTGATGATTACGTCAAACGATGTCACCAATGCCAGATACTCACCAACATCATCCACCCTCCGACTAACGATCTACATTGCCTGACTTCGCCTTGGCCATTCTCTATATGGGGATGGATATGATTGGCCCAATTAAGGCCAAAGCAAACAATGGGTATAGATTCATATTCACTATGATCAATTACTTTACCAAATGGATAGAGGAAGTGTCCTTTCCTAAAGTGGCGAAGGAGGTGATCATCAGCTTCATCCGTAACAACATTATATGCCGATATGGACAACCGAAAATTCTAGTTTTGGACAATGCCAAGAATTTGAATAACGCAATGATAAAAGAGTTGTGCGACATATTCAAAATTAAACATCTTAATTCGGTCATTTATCGACCAAAAATAAACGGTACGATGGAAGCTACGAACAAGAACATCAAGAGAATTATGGAGAAAATAGTCGTCAATCATCGAGGATGGTCAGACTTATTACCTCTTACCTTGTTGGCCTACCAAATGTCGATTGTAGACACCCAAATTTTGCGTTCCTATGCTAACCGTGACAGGAGGGCAAAATTGTCATTTGAACCGGCCTGCGGGAGCGAAGAATGGGCACAAGTGCGAACACTCGACACCACCACGACGATTTGCAGTCAAAACCGACGTGACAACAGGGCCATCCGAAATGAGCATTCCCGAATAATGTGTCACGTCTCACAGTAATTCCCGGACTGCAAAATACAAGCCTTTCGGCGAAAATCGACAGCACGACGCTAGAATCGAGGTGCGGTGCGGAAACCGAGGAGAATTAAATAACTAAAGTGCATGGCGGGCTGAGTGCATGGCGGGCTAAGGCCAGCCGTAGATTGATCTGCGGCCAGCCGCAGATTGATCTGCGGCTGGGCTTAGCTAGCCTACTTCAGCCATTTCCTTCATTCATTCAGGCAGAGACAGAGAGAGTTGGATCAGGCGAGAACAGAAGAATAAGCAGCAGCAGCACGGAAATTCAAAGAAAAATAGCATAGTTTTTGCAACAAAATAGGAGAGAAAGGAAGAAAAAGAGAGGAATAATATTCTTTTGATTTGATTGTATCATATATACTTCTTCTTCTATTCAAAATACAGAAGTTTACATCCACTTTGATCTCATTTGCAAGGTGAAAATCTCCTTATTGTTGCAATTTCTATCATGTCCTTTGGTTGAATTAAATGTAGTTTTCATGTATTTGATGATGGAATAATGAATTAGGGATTATTAGTGAGGGTTCCATCGGAACAAAATTCTTCCTAATAACCCGATGATATTTATTTATTGACTTTTTGTTTGTTTTACGGTGCTATATTGGGCGTGGTTCCTTTAGATCGCTATTCTAGGATGTCTCGGTATTGTTAGATTATCCGTGTTGATTATTTCTTGTAATATCCGGTTGTGGGTGCGTGGAAATTTGGTTGTGAGCCTAGGAAAGCGACCCCGTGGTCCAAATCCGATGATGGACCTCTTTTTGATGTAAGAAGTAGGAACGATGTAGTTTTCATTGTAAATATGTAATCATCGGGCCTTAAAACGACGCCAAGGCGAGAATCGTGTTTTAGGCCCCGACATAGTGATTGTGGGCGTTCGGGGTTATTTTGATGGCTTACATGCCCATGAATAGCCTCAACGCATATTAATGTTTTGATTTGATTTATGACACAAAATTAATTTCAAAGCTAAACGATAAGATTTCCATAAAATCAATCAAATTAGGTTATTAGAACCACGAGGCTAAAAGTGGGGAGTGCTAATGAATGTCGATCCCTCTTTAATGAGAAGGCTAAAGAAAGAAATCGTTTTCAAACATCACAAAATTGGTTTTAAAAAAATAAATAATGTTTTATTAAATCCTTGTGCATAGGGTTAAAGAGATTCTAGAAGTTGCCCATCATTTGAGTTACGAAAGCAACGTATAGATCTCGATTCCTATTTTGACGAAGGTTTAGAAAATTCTTGTTTTTGCCAAAACGACACCTAATGAAAATCTCATAGTTTTGACAATTAAAAACAAACCTTTCTCATAAAGCTTCCTCGTATAAGCCGAAGGACATTCTAAAGCACTCCCAAAGCACGATTTTCCCTAAAAATCCAAATGATTCTTTCATACAAACTCACCACCACATTCACATAGGCACACACACACACATATGCACACATACACGTTTCATGAATTAAAAGGATATGAAAGTATCAAGATTCCGGTAACCGTGTTTCACGGAAGTCGGGGGTGCCTAACACATTCCCCTCGCTTAAGCAAGCCCCCGAACTCTATGAATCTCGGTTCGCAGACCAATTAATTCGGAGTCACATATGAGCCATCGATTTATAAAAAACGAAAACTCGGATGAGTTGGTACATCCATTTCAAATATACCAACTGGCGACTCTGGTTAATTGGCTCATCATAAAAAACGATCTTTCGAAACCCCGTCGACATTAATACCGACCCTTTCCAAAAATCATTCAATCAAAAGGCTAAAATTGGAAAGGAGACGAAAAACCGGCGTCGACAGCTGGCGACTCTACTGGGGAACATTAGAGGGCTTAAGCCGCTTTTGAATTTTGATGCTATCCTATCCTTTAAAATTTATAAATATGTATGTACGTGCGGTTTTTGTTTATTTATTGTTGTGTGAATGGGTGTTTTGTCCAATAAATGAATATTTGAATGGAGTGGCTTTACTTGAAAGAAATCATTTGCATACGGTGAGGACGATGAATATGAATATATGTTGAGAGAGTAACTCCTCCTGAGGCGAACCTGTCGGTTGCTTATTACTGGACTCGAAGGGGCTGCTCCCCGGAGATGGCTCAGGAAACGCACCACCCAAATCCGCTCCAATCGAAAGGACTCAGACGAGTAGATTGCGAAGATTTGGGGACCTTCATGCCGAAAAGCCCGTGAGAGTAACCCTAGGATAGGTCAACCTCAGATTAACCCAACGCAGGAAAAGTCTCTTCATGCCTTTTTACGTTCACGCGTATAAATGTCATGATCCCATTCATATATGTCTCCCCTGTTGTCAAAAGAAAGTACTGACCTCCATGTTTTGCAGGGAATAGCTGGGAAGGCATAATAAGTCATGTCTATCAATTATTATTGCAATAAGGGACTACTAACATGTTGTTTTGCAAGAAAAGATTAAAAAACCCCAAAAACACAAAAAATTACCGTTTTAGCATGCATCCACATCTCTCATTTCCCAAAGATTAAACTCCAAACCATTTTTTTCTGCAGAATTGCTCCTCAAACGCGTTTACAGTCTAAAAGGGCCAAAGACTCTATATCTGAAATGGCTGATCTTCCACCTACTAATCCTGGTTCCATATCCAGTGAGGAATTTGATGATTTTAAGAAACAGATGCTAGAAATGGCCATGATGCTGAGGGAACAATTGCTACCTAGACAGGATCCACCTAAAGAGGATCCACCCCAACCTAAGGGCGAGCCAGTCATCCCAAATGCCATTCCCGTACCTAACAAGACAGTGATTACTATCCCGAAAGAGGGAGATACTGATGACCTGCGAAAGAAAATGAAACAAATGGAGGAAACTATCCAATCTATGAAGGGCATAGGGTCCCTAGGCAGGGTGAACTATTCAGATCTATGTGTCTTCCTCGGAACCAGATACCCGGAGAAATTTAAAATTCCCGAATTTGAGAAATACAATGGAAAGGGGGATCCTTATACACATATAAAAATATACATCGGGGAGCTTGGATCTTATGCCGAAGACGAGGGTCTAAGAATGCAATTATTCCAAAAAAGCCTGACGGGAGAGGCAAGAATCTGGTATGCCCGTCTTGACAATGCCCGGATCCACAATTGGGAGGAGTTGGCCCACACCTTGTTAACACAGTACAATTCCAGGCACAAATGGCCCCTGATAGATACCAAATGACAAAAGTTAAGAAGCAACCCAGGGAATCCTTCAGGGATTATGCACAACGATGGAGGGGTATGGCCGCACAGGTGAACCCCCCGATGAGCGAGTCGGAGATGGTGATGACCTTTGTGGATATTCAAGAGGCTCCTTATTATGAGCGGGTTATATCAGGGATTGGAAGACCCTTTTCTGAGATGATTAAACACGGAGAAATGGTGGATATGGGGTTGAAATCTGGCAAAATCCGGGATTTCACGGCTTTGGAAACAGCTGCAGAACAAATACAGAGTGGAAACTATGGCAACACTTCCCGTAGGATCCAAAAGAAGAAGGAAGAAGATGTTTCCCTCATCCTGCAGGGATCGGCTAGGAAGGCAGAAAACAATCCTCCAGTACAGGTGCAGAGTGTGGGGCCATCCCGACAGCCTAACTTCACTGATTAGAGGGCGGAAGGGCGAAGGAGATTCGAGACCTCGCAAAATCGAGTATTCACCCCACTCGGGGATCCTCTTGAGCGGATTTTAGCGGTATTGATAGCGCAAAAGAAGATAGTCGATTTGGCACCCCAAGCAAGCGATGCGCATACCACTCAGGTTCCCCTGGTCATGATACGCAGGAATATTGGACGCTGAAGCACAGAATTCAGAACTTGATTGATAGTGGGGAAATTGTGGTAGAACAGCCAGACTCCCCAAATGTTAAAATCAATCCCCTGCCTAGACATGATGGAGGGGGGGTCAATGTGGCAGAAGCCAGTGAAGCCGAGGGGCCGCCAAGGCTGAATTATGTGAAGAAAATTGATGAAATGATCAACATGATAAGTGATCACGGGAGTGCACGGGGAGCGCCCATTAGGTTGATGGGTGTAAGTAGAAATACCACGGAGGGACCTGTCAAGTTGGCGGCTCCGAAACCCCTCATCCTTGCAGCGAGACCACAAATCCCTGTCAGCAGTCTAAAGACGGTACCATGGAATTATGGGGGGGTGTCAGAGGAAGCGGCCAGTTGTGCTTCTGTGACAACAAGGGGGAATCCTTTGTATCTTCCTGGACGAGTCCTTGAGAACAAAACGAAGAAAAATGAAGAGATCTCCGAGGAGAAAGCCATAGAATTCTTGAAAAGGATGGATCCTCCGGAAGCAAGAGGGATCCAGGTATTAAGCGAGGAGTCGACCCTGACATCAATCATGGACTTGGTGTTATCATCCAATGATCACTGCAAAACCCTGGCGAAAGTCCTGGAGGAGGCATACGTTCCCAAAGAAATTAGCAAGGAAGGTTTCGGCCATCTGGTGGACCACCTGTTGGAGAGTGATGTAATATCATTTACAGATGACGATATCCCCAAGGAGGGAAGGGGGCATCAAAAATCGCTACATATTGCGGTAATCTCCTCAGATTATATCATGAATGGGGTGCTGATTGATGGGGGATCGGCGTTAAATATTTGTCCCCTCAGTACATTGTAGAAGATGAACATCAATTCCAAGCGCCTACGGGCGAGTCATGTAGTGGTGCGAGCCTTCGATGGATCCCGGAGGGATACCATTGGAGAAATAGAATTGCCGGTGGAAATAGGGCCTTGTACTTTTGATATCTCTTTCCAAATCCTAGACATTGCGCCAAGTTACAACCTGCTATTGGGGAGGTCGTGGATACACATGGCCGGGGCAGTTCCTTCCACACTACACCAGCAAATCAAACTTATCATCGACGGGAATCTGGTGACGATCTCGGCAGAGTGTGATGACCCTTCTCCTCCCAGGAATGGCCTACCAGTGATTAATGTGGACGAGTCGGCGGCACCTGCCAGTTTTCAGGCACTGGAAATTAGCACTCCCCACTACAGATGCCTGGGAGCTCCAGCCGTGAAACCTAAGGTCTCTCCAGAACTTACCTTCGTTGCAAAGGAAATGATGAAAATGAATTTCCAGCCTGGACAGGGGTTAGGAAAGAGCAGTCAAGGAATCGCCAAGCCCATTCAACTACCCCATCAGATAGGTAAAGCAGGGTTGGGATATCGTGAGGGCACAGCATGGAGACACCGTCAAGGCGTGGCCCCGATTCGACTGGCTGGCAGTCCGGTGACCAAGGTCAACAATGAGCAGGGGACTAGAGGGCCTGTGATTGGGGCAGGGGATGAAGAATTAACCCCCGCAAGTGATGAGTCGACCAAGAGGGAAAGTTTCCTACGAGAGGTCGCGCAAAAGTTTGAAACCAGGTGCTATATCCCCATACAATTAACAAGCAATGGAGAGGGGACGGATGTTGTCACGCCACCGGGAGCCCAACAAGGTGTGCTTGTCATCGATTGGGCAGAGCTAATTATTCCTGAAGAAGGTAGGAAGAGGGACTCAGGCGATGTAGCCGTAGTCATCGGGGAAGTTTCCGATGTGACGCCCCCTTTTATCCAGCGCATTTCATCTGACCTGGCCGTCGACAACTGGACCATGAAACCAGTGATATCCAAACAAGGGTAAAACCCGACATCAGGGTGGTAGACCCTAGAGGATGGGAGGATGAAGAAGTTTATTTTTGTTGTTTTGTATTTTGCATAATTATGTCGTTTCTTCATGTTATCTGAAAATGTGATCGTCGTGGAAAATAACTTATATATGACAAGTATTTTGTTTCATGTCAGGTATACCAATTTGAGTAATCATTGCCTAACAAACGGTCTTTCAAATTTGAATGATGATTATGATTTTGACATTGAGCTGGATTTCGATTTAATGGGCATTGAGCAAGACGAGACAGATTACGACGACGCGCCTGACGAGATCAAAGGATGGGTCGAGGATAAACCCAAACCCAACTTAGACCAAACCATCACCATAGATATTAGAACCCCTAACGCACCCAAAGAGCTCAAGATAGGGACAGACCTTACCCCCAGCCAGAAAGCAGAAATAACTGAGTTGCTAAGCCAGTATGAGGATGTCTTTGCCTGGTCTCATGAGGACATGATCGGATTGTCCACAGACATTGTGGTACACCGGTTGCCCATCAAGGAGGGTTTCAGGCCTGTCAAACAGAAACTAAGAAAGTTGAAACCGGAGTGTAGCTTGAAGGTGAAGGAGGAGATCATCAAACAGTTCAGGGCGGGAATCATTATGGTGTCCACTTACCCAGAATGGCTGTCCAATGTAGTCCCAGTGGCTAAGCCTGGAGGGAAGGTGAGGGTATGTGTAGACTATAGAGATCTAAACAAGGCCAGTCTCAAGGATAACTTCCGGTGCCTTTCATACACATCCTGGTGGATAACACAGCCCAGTACGAGATGTACTCTTTTGTTGATTGCTTTGCGGGGTATCATCAGATAATGGTGGCGGAAGAAGATCGGGAAAAGACCGCGTTCATCACCCCTTGGGGCACTTTCTGCTACAGACGGTTGGCTTTCGGTCTCACAAATGCGGGGGCTACTTATCAGAGAGCCATGATGGCCCTGTTCCACGACATGATGCACAAGGAGATAGAGGTCTATGTGGATGACATTATCGTGAAGTCAAGGGTAGAATCTGATCATATAACCCATCTCAAAAAGCTATTCGATCGGCTCAGAAAGTATAATTTGAAGCTCAATCCGGCAAAGTGCGCTTTCGGAGTGCAGTCGGGAAAGCTCTTGGGATTCCTGGTTAGTGATCGGGGCATTGAGTTGGATCCAGTAAAGATCAAGGCCATTGTGGATATGTCGGCACCTCATACAGAGAAGGAGATAAGAGGATTCCTGGGAAGAATAAACTTCATCAGCCGCTTCATATCCCACTTGACGACTACATGCGAGCCGATTTTCAAACTATTAAGGAAGGATGCTTCCCAAGAATGGAATGAACAATGTCAGAAAGCCTTTCAAACCATTAAAAAGCAGCTGACAGAGGCACCAGTGTTGGTACCCCCGAAGGATGGGATCCCTCTGTTTATGTATATATCGGTCAATGCCATTGCGATGGGATGTATGCTGGGACAGAAGAATGAGGCAGGTAAAGAGCAGGCCATCTATTACCTCAGCAAGAGATTTAGCCGATGTGAACAGAATTACACTCCCATCGAGAAGACCTGTTGTGCCTTGGCATGGGCTGCAGGGAGATTACAGCACTACCTCCATGGGCATACTACGTACCTGATATCGAGAATGGATCCCCCGAAATATATTTTTGAAAGGCCCATGCTGAACTGTCGACTGTCAAGATGGTAGTTAATCTTACAACAGTTCGACATGGTATACATAACTCAGAAAAGCCATGAAAGGGCAGGGAATTGCAGATCAATTGGCGGAAATGCCATCAGGAGGGATGGAGCCGTTAGAAACTCCTCTACCGGGCGAGGATATATTTTAGGTATCACACACGAAATGTGATGACGAAGGGCAGTTCTGGAAGCTGTATTTTGATGGTGCCATGAATGCCGAAGGGGCAGGGGCCGGAGCAGTCCTGGTCTCTATCACCGGAGAGCAATACCCCGTGGCCACTAAATTGCAGTTCAACAATTCGAATAACACAGCTGAGTACGAGGGATGTATATTGGGACTCCGATTTGCCCGCGATATGGGAGTGAAGAGACTAGCGGTGTTCGGGGATTCAGAACTGGTAATCAGACAAGCGATCGGGGTGTACAACACTAAAGAGCTTCGGTTGCTTCCATACCACCGATGTGTTGTCCAATTGATGCGAGAGTTCGAAGATATCGCTTTCCGACATATCCCCCGGGGACGAAATGATTTTGCTGATGCATTGGCAACTCTGGCTTCCTTAATCCACGTAATCAGGAACAGGGACGTTCCACAGATTGAGATAGCAGTACAGAATGCCCCGGCATACGAGGAGCATGTGGCAGTATTATCGGCCGAGGTGGTTCTGCCAAAGCAGCCTTGGTATCACGACATAAGGGAATATCTGAGGGATAGATCTATTCCCGACCAAGCAAGCCGAGCTGAGAGGATGAGAATTCAAAAGATGGCAATGAAGTTTTACCTGACTGGGGATTCACTCTACAGGAGGGATGCTGGGTTAGGACTGTTGCAATGCGTAGATGAGACACAGGCCCAAAGGATTATGGACGAAATACATGGTGGAGTGTGTGGGCCACACATGAGTGGACCGATGCTGGCCAAAAAGATCTTGAGAACGGGGCATTATTGGTTAACACTGAAAGCCGACTGCGATGATCATGTCAAACGGTGTTACCAATGCCAGGCGCACGGTAATGTGATCCATACGCCTCCCAATGAACTGCACTGTATGACCTCCCCTTGGCCATTTCTCAATGTGGGGAATGGATGTAATCGGACCGATAGAGCCCAAAGCAAGCAACGGACACCGATTCATTTTTGTCATGATTGATTACTTCACTAAATGGGTAGAAGCATCTTCTTTCCCCAAAGTAACTCAAGAGGTCATCGTCGGTTTCATCAGGAATAATGTCATTTGTCGATACGGGCAACCTGAGGTTTTGGTCTCTGACAATGCCAAGAATTTGAACAACGCCCTCATGAAGGGATTATGCGACCAGTTTAAGATCAAACACCTCAATTCTGTCATTTACCGTCCTAAGATGAATGGGGCAGTGGAGGCTGCAAACAAGAACATCAAGAAGATCATGGCGAAAATGTCTGCTAATCATCGGGGATGGCCGGATTTGCTACCCCTCACCCTGCTAGCATACCGAACGTCAACGCGTACTTCTACAGGGGCAACCCCTTACGCTTTGGTGTATGGAATGGAGGTTGTTTTGCCAGTTGAGGTTGAGATGGCGTCCCTCAGAATAATGATCGATGCTCAGATAAGCGAGGAGGATTGGATGCAAAGTCGATACGACCAATTGGCCCTAATTGATGAAAGGAGGGTGGCTGCTGTTTGGCACGGTCAGTTATATCAACAAAGGATCTCTCGATCATACGACAAAAGGACAAGACCTCGAAAGTTTAAGGAAAATGATTTGGTGCTAAAAAGAGTCATGCCTTGTCAAGACGAAGCCAAGGGGAAGTTCGCCCCGAACTGGGAAGGACCATTTGTGATTAAGAAAGTGCTATCCGGAGGAGCCCTCATATTGCAAGAAATGGATGGTGAGGTATTTCCACAACCCCTCAATTCTGACTCGGTGAAGCGGTTCTACGCTTGAATCATCAGTTCTCCTTTTTCTTTGAGGAACGAACTACGTAGGACCTGATCTCCCAACTTGTGGGGGTACGTAGGCAGCCATCATGGCACGGTCCGATCCCTTAAAAAATAATCCTTTCCCTAAACAAAACCAATTTCCAACAGCCAGATAAACCTTCCTACACCCTCAAAACCTTCCCGAAACCAGCCGACAAATCAGCTTCATCCTAGATGACATAACCCTGTTCTAACCAAAACAGTTAGCCAAAGATCTAAGACCCAATCCGATGAAATCGACAGGGGTACGGTGATATCTGTCAGATCTCCATCAAGACTTGAGAAGAGAAAGAAAGCGAAATGTCAAAATCGTGGTCAACTGGATAAAATGAGAATCCAATGAAAGGCAACGATACAACGAAAAGGGAAAATGACTAAATTTAAATGCATGTCTATATATAAGTCATTTTATTACAAGATTTCTCTTTCGATAACCGATGAAACTAACATAGTCTATGCAGGATATAAAATAATCTACAAATCTGAAACTAGCTGAAGCAGAATGGATAAAGTGGTGGATAGATCTGAAGCATCAACATCCCCTGCGATCTGCTGCCCCATCATGTCAATGCGGTCCAATAAAGCAGTGGCTCGGCTGACAGTCCCAGAATGAGCATCTATAACTGCCCTAGTCTGAAATACAATGGCGTCTCTGTCAGTGATGGCAGCGTCTCTAGCCAGAATGGCATCATCTCTCTCAACAAGAGCGGCATCCCTCTCAGCTTCAATAGTAATCAAGGCCAGGCGGAGTCGGGTATCCTCGGTAACCCGACTAGGGGCAGAATCAGCTGAGCTGGAATGATCTGTGGTATCATCTGGGAAAATCACTCCAAAGTCATCAAAGGCACCAGTCTGACTCAAACCAACCGGATCCGAGTCTCCGCGCAACCACTGCACGTAAGCAAATGTCTGGATGTGGCAGCTCTCACTATATTCGGCAAAGATCCTGCGAGACCAAAGATCGTATACCCACAGTAGATCCCTCTCGGTCTGGGATGATATAAGGAATCGGTAGGCGGCTGCACCCGTGAAAGGGTGAAAATCTTGTGTCTGATCAAACTGCCCTGTAACCGCCAAGGGATGATAAGTCGTCACGCCCCTCAAGCCAGCAATAGGGATGAAATCCAGGTTGGGCACGTGAGTCAAGAAGCTCATAAAGGAGCAATAACCCGAATAGACCAGGAGATGAAAAGGATCCTCAATGACCGATAAAAATGATATCCAGGAGGCCACATCAGTACAGCTCACGGGACGAAACGAAAACTGCGTGGCTATGTCATGGTTGAAGCAAAAACTTTGGCGACGGAAATGGCCGATGGGACTGAGATGACTCTTAAACCACATATACAATAAGGTCGAGCTCCCTCTGAATACTCTGCCTCGGAAAGACTGGAAATATGAGGCTGACATGTAGGTATCCGCCAATATCATGGGAAGAATGGTGTGATCATCCTGAAGGGCTCTAACGGCCGCGACAACTCGCATGTCCAACCGATCGGGTCCTGCTGGCAAGTAAAAAACTGAGATGACACAGGCCATCAAAACGTCTAATCTCAAAGCATCCCAGCGCTCCTCGGATACGGAAAAATCACCAGAGAATAGGTGAAAACTGTTGGGTGAGCCGAATCGGTCAATCAGGAAATGTAGGGGAACTAGATGGTCTGAGGTGATCACCGATAACAGGAATGTCCTCCGCAAACCGGTGAAAGTCAAGAACTGACGGCGCATGGAACCAGCTGTGACCCTGGCACAAGGTCTATCCAAAGGCAAGCCGGTAAAGCGAGCATACTCCTCGAGAGTGGGGGTCAGCTCTACTGTCCCTAATCTGAACACCTGACGGGCAGGGACCCAATAGCTCAGAACACCCTCCACAAAGCCCGCTGGCACCTGAAAGGATAATAAGGACCAAGAATGTCCCAAAAGACCATCTGCGACAACCCTGTCGGCCGACAATAAACTGTCCAACCAGCGGAGGAGACTGCCGACCAACCATGTGGGAGGAATGGGATCCAAACGTACCACGACATCTGAGGACGACATCTGTGAAAAATAGTATCAAAAGGACTGTACAGGGGTCATTCTCTATCCATGAATCAAAAGCATGCATCGTACATATAATAATAAAACAAGTGAATTTCATAAAGATAAAAACTGTGCATAAATTAATAAAAAAGAGTTCAATACATAGTGCATGAAATGGAAAAAGAAATCTAAACAGGTGCAGGTACAAAAGCCATATCCTAGCCTAATCTAGTCAAAAGTAATGTCGTCTGTGAAATCCGGATCCCCAAACTGATCCCATGGAGTGGTCGAAGTCGAAGGACCAAAGTTCATATCCGGGATATAAGGCGGCACTGAGGCATCAAATGAGCTCGGGCCTGTGGCGAAATTCGCACTGTCGGGATCATATGCGTAAGCATCCTCTGGAGTCCGGCCCAACACCCGAAGATATAGGGATAACTGCTCCACCTGGCGGGTCAAGGTGTCAATCTGCTCAGCGTGAGTGGGACTCCGAACGCAGGCAGCCCAATCGGTCATAATCACCGAGCCAGGAACCATGTCTCCAAGAAAGAATGTGGCCCGAGTCTGAGGACCGATGGTGCGGGGCACCCACCAGATGCGAAAGGCCTCGCTCGTACTGGGACCCGAAGATAATGTCTGGCCATCCTCCCCTGCAAGCATGATCCCCGAAGGCTGAGAATCCAACGGCCAGGAGGTAGTGAAAGGAAGGGAGTGCGGGATGCGGATCTCTCTAGTGACGCATCTGAATGCGCGCTCTCCCAGATACATCACCCAGCCCCCGACACTCTGCAGAGTAAGGCGGCGGGTGGAAAGTGTGAACTCCGGGCCGGAAGGATGTCCATCGGTGAACCCCACGGCCAGATGCTCCGAAAGATAGGGAGTCCAGACAACCTCCACAGTAGTGATCAGCTCCAGCTGAATGCGACAATGGGCAAAGCTGCCAGACACCGGGACCTCCTCTAGAGTGCTGTGGTGCCAGCGCCGACCCCGGGGATAGGTATCCAGACCAAGGGTAGTGACAGGCCTCAGGCACGGAAGTCGCTCGTAGGCCCAGAACTGTGAACAGAAACAAGGAAAGGCATGAGCAACCAACCAATGCAGAAAAGAGAAATGAAATAAAAGGAAGTACGGTAAGAAAAGAAAAAAAAAGGGCTCACCAGCAGAAAGTGGTAGAATCCGAGCCAGGCATCTGTCTATCCCTCCGAGCGTAGACGAAGACCGTGGAGGAAGTAGGCAAAAGTAAAGGACCCCCAATCATTGTCGCTGATCTGGTCTACGTCTCTGACGGCTCCAACGACACTGAAATGAATGGTAGAGGAGTTATTCCCTAGGAAACAACCCCTCATGATGGTCAAGAACAGGCGCCGGAGCAGGATGTCACAGGTAGCTCGATCTGCTGGAATAGGCAGTGCATAGATACCTCCGACAGCATCGACAGCTAATGCCCCGGACCGAATACTGCGGGCCTTGAAGACCCGGTCGTCGGCAGCAAAACCCAGCAAAGCTCGAACCTCCGTTAGAGTGATATCAAGATCCAGAGGGACACGGGACCCGATGAACTCTATACCCGTGATGTACCTCCAATCCCAGGGAGTCAGCACGACCTCACAGTCCAAAAGGTGAAGGGACTGGGTCTGGTGAAACCATCTCTCGGACAGAGCCCGCATATAACCCCAGGGGCACTGGCGCGGAATGCTGGTGAAGAAGTGACGAAACCCCCAGGAATCCACCACCGCTCGGTAATCACTGTGCAAAGCGGTGTAGAGGGAGTAGATGTTGAACCAGTTACCCCTCGGCTGAGTAAACTCGGGCACCTGTGGCAATCACCAATGGGTCAGTCCAGATAGAACGGGAATTGAGAAATTGAGAATAAAATCAGAGTAGAATTGAATATACCTCATTAGCCACGAGAGATGCTGAGGGGTGACGACTGAGATCCCGACCCAACAGATCGGGTATCTGAACAGAGGTGCCAGATAGGGCGCGATGAGAAGAGGGAGCTGGTGTGCTAGAAGATGGCCCCTCTACCGCAACATCCGGGAGAACAACCTCCTCAACATCGGGATGATCAGGCCGGATGACAGCCTCCGCCAGTCGGCGAGCCTGGCGGGTCCGAGGAAGAGCGGGGGCAGGTGCAGCCCTACGGCGGCGAATGCCCGAGGTCCGAGACGCAGAGGAGCTACTAGGAGCGTCGGGATCTATAGCTGGAATAGAACAGGCAAGGAGGAAGGTAAGTTCTTTTTTTTGAATTATGTCACAAATATTCCCATACTCATCGTAGAATAAATGCCACATGATGCATGTTTATTATATGAAAAAAAAAATCGGCAGAGTTTCGTCTGTAAAATGGGCATCTCATGCATAACCAAGCATGTTTTCAATTAATCCAAGCCACAACAAGTCAAAATTGCATTCATATGGGTAATTACAACATGTAAAAGGACCCTAATGCATGATTTTCTTTCAAAAAGAAACAACAGATATGTGTGACCACATGATAAGCATAAAATAGGACTCACACAGTTGATACACAGCATGTATATACAATAATACATAGCATAGCATTATAAAGCATACATTTTTATCTCTAAGCATGCAAATAGCCAAATGTATAGCAAAACATTGACGAAATTGAAAAACGATAGGTCAAAATGTTACCTGTAACGCGTAGATCGATCTGACCGGAGCGGTTTTTGCAAAAAGATTGGAAAAGTCGGCAAAAAGGACGTGCAAAGGTGTGAAAATCGCGTGGGGTACGAATGAAAGTGACAGATCTGGGAAGCGGCTGGGCGCTTAAGAGCCCGATCTTGGCCGCAGATCAATCTGCGACTGGCCGCAGATCAATCTGCGGCTGGCCGCAGATCCATCTGCGGCTGGGCCCAGTTGCTCCCCCTTGGTCCATTGCAAGCTTAATCGATTCTGAGGCCCGTTTTGACTCATAATGTGGTAATAAAATACAAGATTTTGATTAATTGGGGGTCGAACACGACTTCTCAATACGACCGAGCGACCGGAAACGAGACCCGACACTCACAAGACGATCGACCGGCGACGATAACCGGCGATTACGAGATGGGTGACCGACGACGAAACCCGGCCCCAACGAGACGATCGACCGGCGACGATAACCGGCGATTACGAGATGGGTGATCGGCGACGAAACTCGGCCCCGACGACACGATCGACCGGCGATGATAACCGGCAATTACGAGATGGGTGACCGGATACGAGACCTGGCCCCGACAAGACGATCGACCGGCGACGAGACCCGGCGATTACGAGATGGGTGACCGGATACGAGACCCGGCCCCGACGAGACGATCATTCGCATTGACACCCTTTTACGAATATTTTGCATGCCTTACATCTTACGTTGCATCATAAGTCATATGTGTTGCATCACGTATGTATTGTTATTCTTGTGCACTGTCATTCATGCATCGAGTGTCTATTCTTTATCCTGTTCATTTCATTTAACATTGCATAAACATGATAAAGAGGGGCAGCTGTAGACACCCAAATTTTGCGTTCCTATGCTAACCGTGACAAGAGGGCAAAATCGTCATTTGAACCGGCCTGCGGGAGCGAAGAATGGGCACAAGTGCGAACACTCGACGCCACCACGAGGATTTGCAATCAAAACCGACGTGACAACAGGGCCATCCGAAATGAGCATTCCCGAATAATGTGTCACGTCTCACAGTAATTCCCGGACTGCAAAATACAAGCCTTTCAGCGAAAATCGACAGCACGACGCGAGAATCGAGGTGCGGTGCAGAAATCGAGGAGAATTAAATAACTAAAGTGCATGGCAGGCTGAGTGCATGGCGGGCTAAGGCCAGCCTACTTCAACCATTTCCTTCATTCATTCAGGCAGAGACAGAGAGAGTTGGCTCAGGCGAGAACAAAAGAATAAGCAGCAGCAGCACGGAAATTCAAAGAAAAATAGCATAGTTTTTGCAACAAAATAGGAGAGAAAGGAAGAAAAAGAGAGGAATAATATTCTTTTGATTTGATTGTATCATATATACTTCTTCTTCTATTCAAAATACAGAAGTTTACATCCACTTTGATCTCATTTGTAAGGTGAAAATCTCCTTATTGTTGCAATTTCTATCATGTCCTTTGGTTGAATTAAATGTAGTTTTCATGTATTTGATGATGGAATAATGAATTAGGGATTATTAGTGAGGGTTCCATAGGAACAAAATTCTTCCTAATAACCCGATGATATTTATTTATTGACTTTTTGTTTGTTTTACGGTGCTATATTGGGCGTGGTTCCTTTAGATCGCTATTCTAGGATGTCTCGGTATTGTTAGATTATCCGTGTTGATTATTTCTTGTAATATCCGGTTGTGGGTGCGTGGAAATTTGGTTGTGAGCCTAGGAAAGCGACCCCGTGGTCCAAATCTGATGATGGACCTCTTTTTGATGTAAGAAGTAGGAACGATGTAGTTTTCATTGTAAATATGTAATCGTCGGGCCTTAAAACGACGCCAAGGCGAGAATCGTGTTTAAGGCCCCGGCATAGTGAAAATATGTGATTGTGGGAGTTCAGGGTTATTTTGATGGCTTACATGCCCATGAATAGCCTCAACGCATATTAATGTTTTGATTTGATTTATGACACAAAATTGATTTCAAAGCTAAACGATAAGATTTCCATAAAATCAATCAAATTAGGTTATTAGAACCACGAGGCTAAAAGTGGAGAGTGCTAATGAATGTCGATCCCTCTTTAACGAGAAGGCTAAAGAAAGAAATCGTTTTCAAGCATCACAAAATTGGTTTTAAAAAAATAAATAATGTTTTATTAAATCCTTGTGCATAGGGTTAAAGAGATTCTAGAAGTTGCCCATCATTTGAGTTACGAAAGCAACGTATAGATCTCGATTCCTATTTTGACGAAGGTTTAGAAAATTCTTGTTTTTGCCAAAACGACACCTAATGAAAATCTCATAGTTTTGACAATTAAAAACAAACCTTTCTCATAAAGCTTTCTCGTATAAGCCGAAGGACATTCTAAAGCAGTCCCAAAGCACGATTTTCCCTAAAAATCCAAATGATTCTTTCATACAAACTCACCACCACATTCACATAGGCACACACACACATATGCACACATATATGTTTCATGAATTAAAAGGATAGGAAAGTATCAAGATTGCGGTAACCGTGTTTCACAGAAGTCGGGGGTGCCTAACACCTTCCCCTCGCTTAAGCAAGCCCCCGAACTCTATGAATCTCGGTTCGCAAACCAATTAATTCGGAGTCACATATGAGCCATCAATTTATAAAAAACGAAAACTCGGATGAGTTGGTACATCCATTTCAAATATACCAACTGGCGACTCTGGTTAATTGGCTCATGATAAAAAACGATCTTTCGAAACCCCGTCGACATTAATACCGACCATTTCCAAAAATCATTCAATCAAAAGGCTAAAATTGGAAAGGAGACGAAAAACCGGCGTCGACATCGATATGCACATCAATTGGGGGAACCCCGCACTCCTTGGTATACGGCATGGAAGTCGTATTGCCAGTCGAAATGTCTTCACTCCGAATATTGCTGGACACCCAAATTGAGGAGAGTCAATGCATATAAGACCGGTATGACAAGTTAGCCCAGAAAGATAAAAAAAAGAATAGCCATCGTCTTCCATGGGCAATTATATCGGCAACGCATTTCCCGCTCCTACAACAAAAAAGTGCGATCTAGAAAATTCAAAGAAAACGACTTGGTATTGAAAAAGATCATCCCATGTCAGGATGAAGCCAGAAGAAAGTTTACCCTGAATTGGGAAGGGTCATTCATTAACAAAAAGGTACTATCAGGGGGAGCTCTGATTCTCCAAGAAATGGACGACGAGGTATTTCCACAACCCATTAATGGAGATTCTGTGATACTATACTATGCATAAAAAAGTTCTCTTATAATCGGCCTGAACTACGTAAGACCTAACCTCCTCATAGGAGTACGTAGGCAGCTATTTATGGTGCGGTCTAATCCTTGTAAAAATTCAAAATCCTTTCAAAGATTTATCGATAATGAAGTTGTATCAATGGACTGTCTAATCTTCCTTTCTGACCACCCATGTAGCTATCGCAAACACAAATCATACCTCAAAACAAACTCCAAAACCCCAAATCTCTTCCAACAATAAAAATCATAGTATCCCATTAGCCAAGTCAATGACCATTTGGTAAAATCAGACAACATCTCAACGACTATCCACTAAATTGGACGCAAAAACCTAAAACGAGAGAAACAGTAACATAGCAAAACGATAATCATCCAGATGAGATGGAAATCAGATAAAAGGAGAGCATGCATCAAAAAGGAATATTTTTATATAGCTAATTGTTTTGACATACAAAGTTCTCTATGGCGAATGATAAAATGTTATAGTCTGTGCAGAAAATAAGTGAAATGTGATATATAAATCTAAAGTTAAAGAAGCCAAAAGCGAAAGGCAGGGTGCAATCTCAAGAGTCTCAAAAGCGGATTAAAGCTCCCGCTCTGCTGCCTCAACCCATCTCAGCAAAATCAACGCAGTACGTATGGTATCATCCTGGTAATCCAAAACCCGTTGGGGTTGGCCAATAACCTCCTCGGCATAATCCCGATGAGCATCTCTGTCTGTAAATGTTGCTTCTTTATTTGTAACAACGGCATCTCTCTCAGCGTAGGCAGTATCCCTGCTAGCTAAAGCAGTCATCATCACATCCCGGGCCTGATTCCGCTCAAAAGTAAGGCTACGAGTTCGACTCTCTAATACTGCTCTCAGTGTAGCTATGAAATATAATGGGAAGGGGGCATCTCCAACCAATATATCCGTTAAACCAGCAAACAACTCGTCCTCTGAAGGCTCTATATAATCATCCTCTAGGTCCTCTAGAGGCTCCTTCCCAATTGAGCTGTCATCAATGTTTGTAATGCCAATCGACAAATCGGCCTCCAGCCAAGCCGAATACTCAAACGACTAACCTGGATGGCTACATTGAAACTCTGCTGCCACACGATGATCCCAAAACCTATATACTTTGGCTAAATCAGTCTTGGTGGACGATAGAATAGGAAACTGATGCTCAGCGGCACCATCAAAAGAGTAGAGATCCTGCCTCTAGTCAAACTGACCCATTATGGCTAAGGGATGATAGGTAGTGACCCCCCTCAAACCAGCCATGGGAATAAAGTCAAAGTCAGCCATGTGAGTAATAACACTGAAAGGCGAACAATACTCGGAGTACATCAATATCGAAAATAGCTCCTTGATAGATGCAAGAAAGGTCATCCAAGATGCCGGATCTACAAAGGAAGATGGACGAAAAGAGTATCCCATGGCAATGTTATGCCCGAAACAGAAACCATGTCGACGAAAAGTACTGATCATCCGTAGATGTGCCACGAAACTCCCTATCACCGAAGGTCAGACAATAAGAGGCAGATATGTAGGTCTCGGCCAAGATCAAAGGTAAAATAGTCTGATCATCTTGGAGAGCCTGACTACCATCCCAACACCCACATCCAGATGATCCATGTAAATCGTCATATATAAGAACGAAACAATACACATCATCAAAACATCCACTCGGGCCGACCTCCATCTCTCCTCGGATATAGTAAAGTCATCCCTGAAGGCTGCAAAGCTCCCAAAAGTACCAAATCTATTAATCAAGAAATTCAGAGATATGATGTGCCCGATAGTGATCTCAGATAGTACTACCGCTCGCCTCAAACCAACGGCAGTCATGAATTGACGTCGCATATGACCCACATGAACCCGTGCATAGGGACCCACCAAGGGTAAATCAGTGATACGAGCATACTCCTTGAGGGTTGACGTAAGCTCCAGATATCCAAATTGAAAGACAAGGCGAGCCAGAATCCAATGAGAAATCATGGCCTTAACAAATCCCTCCGCCACCTGAAATGATAGATATGATAGCGAGTGTCTCAAAAGCCTATCGACCATCGAATAGTCTACGACAGGCAAAACGTCAAACGAATCCCTCAATCTAAAAGTAATATTGCCAGTGGAATAATGATCCAAGCGAGTAACAGAAGATGATGCCATCTATAAAACAGTATCAAAAGACTACACAAGGGTCAACTCTAATATGATAAGCATGCATCACGATAAATAAAATGAATAAGCATGTGCAATAACACTTTTAACTGATCCATGTATATAAAGCTACAAATTATACATCATTTTTTTACATAAAATATCGTCTCCATACAATACATGAAAGCATGAAAATAAAAGATACAGGGAAAAGGGGCACATGCGCCCAACTATGTCATCTATAAAGGCAGAGTCATCATCGAACTGGCCAACTCTAGCTAAGTCCTCCTGGCTCGGAGCCTTTAGGACAAAGTTCAGGTCAGGACAATAGAAGGGCGAAGCACCTCCCCTAGGAATGTCAGCGGCACCAGGACCAGCGGTTGAACTAGTGCCAAATCTAGCAGGATCACATGTGAAAGCCTCCGCTGGATCCCTACCCAGCTCACGAATGAAAAAGGACAATTGAATTGATCCACCTGACGAGTCAAACTGGTAATCTGATCCTCGACTCTCAAACACAAGCCATCCAATCCGTCATCATCACTAATCCCGGAACGAGATCACCCAAGAAGTGAGTAGCTCAGGTCTACGCACCAATAGTACGGGACCACCACTATGTAGTAAAAGCCTCCGAGGTACAAAGAGCATCAGATAATAAGAAGCCGCCAACGCCCTCCAAGGGAATCTCTGCAATCGGCACATCAATAGGCCAAGATCTTCGAGGAAGAGGATGAAAGGGGATACAGATCTCCCTTGAAACACATCTAAAGGCTCGCTTCTTTAGGTAAAGCTCCCAACCTCCATACGTTAATAATGGAACCCAGTGGGTGGATAATACAAACTTTGGACCACTTAGAAAGCCATCCTGAAACCCAACAAACAGATGCTCCGATGAATATGGAACCTAAGTCACATCAGCGGCAGTGATCAACTCTAGCTGAAGGCAACAATGAGCAAAACTATCAGAAACGGGCATCTCCTTCAAGGTAGTTTGATGCCACCGGCGACCCCAAGGATAAATATCCAAACCTAGAGTGGTAACAGGACAAAGATATGAGAGTCTCTCATAAGCCCAAAATTGTAACATCAATAACAACTACAACAGAATAATGACGAAAGCAAAATAGATTGAGAAGATGAGACGAATCGAGAAAAAGGCTTACCTGGAGGAAGGAAAAAAAGCCAAGCCATACATCAGTTCGACCCTCCGAATGAAGACGCATATCGTGGAGGAAATATACAAACGTAAACGACCCCCAATTATAATCTCCGATACGATCAACATCTCGAATGACTCCCACTATACTAAAATGAATGGTGGAGGAGTTATGTGACGAACGAGAATTTTATAATTTCATTTAAATATTTATTGGATTAAATAAATATTTTTTTCGATGATTTGATTGTTGAATTAATTGATTAATTGATGAAATTGTGGTAGATTAATTTAATTATATGTGTTACATTAATTAAATTAATGTGGAAAATTTTTATATTTAAAGTATGTGTTCAATTGAATTTATTTGATTAAATACATTATTTAAATAAGTATATTATTAAGTATAATGTTATTTCTAATTAATTTAATATTAATTAGAGATTTAATAATTTGTCATTATTAATAAAAGAGAATTTTATTTATGTGACTATGTGATTTAATGTAGTATTATTCTATTTTATTTAATTGAATTAAATGAGATTATTTAGTTAATTTAAATATGTGACATGAACTTTATAATAAGTAATTTATTAAAATAAACCAAAAGAAGAGTTTTTTTAAAGCAAGCCAAACGAGGCCTTAAGGGAAGTTGGAGCCAGTTAACCATTATAGATTAACTGACACCCATGATTATATCAGTTTCTTTTATTCTACGTATTCTTTATTCTTAATATCAGCACACTCATTCCTAAAAACCAAGTCAGGGAGATAATTGAGAGAAAAGAAATTGGAGTTGTAGAAGAAATTAGAAGAATTGTAGAATTTCTCATCATTCTCTAGCATCCTAAACTATTAATTGAAGGTAATTCTTCTAACTAAGTTTAATTTACGTTTTAAATTCTTCCATGAAAGTAGTCTGTAAGTTTTCTGATAATGAAGCTTCATGTGTAATTGTTTATAATTATTTAAATGCATGTATAATTTACTGTATGATGTTTATAAATTGTTTAATTGGATTAATTCATGAGATTATGCCTTTAATTGGAACTTCTAGAATTTACAGAGTAGTTATGTATGAATAGGAACTATATGTATGAAAATTCATGTTTTAAATGCATATGAATCGGTAAATTGATGACCTATTATGTTTATACATTCAAATATGAAAAGAATGCAAGTTATACGAACTGATTTAGTTGTGTAACGAATCCATGGTGAATGAATTCGCTAAATATGTTTAAAAATAGAGTTTTTACAAAAGTATTAGATTTATGGCTTTAAATTCAGATATTTAAGCTGTTTAAGTTAGTACAATAATGCTATGATTGTTATTTTGTGTTTCTATAAAGTCCAGAACCCATGCATAGTGTTTGATTTGTGGCTTGGATAAAACTTTGGCCAAATTTGGTATTTTCTGTGTTCTACGAGAACTAAAATACCTGAGTCTGCCCACCAGCGCGGCCACGCTGGTGCTAAGAACAAAAGTGGCGCGGCCGCGCCACATGTAGACTAGAGCCAAAAGTCAGGCACAGCGCGGCCGCGCTGGTACCAAGAACAAAAGCGGCGCGGCTGCGCCGGTTAGCAGACTGACCCAGAATATTTTATTTAAATGTTCAAGCCCAGAGAATGTAATTGTAACCTAATCTAATGAATATGAAAATGTAATAATCATACATTTTGATGTTAAATGATGCTTTATGAGATTAATGTGTAAATTGATTGCGTTTTAACTCGTTATTTGTAAGGTTTACTAATGTGTTTAAGAGTTGATGTTGTAAATGTCATTAATATAATCAGACTTAGAGTTAAGATAAGATAAAAGAGAATATACTCATGATACTAATTATGTTATAATTAATTGGTATCGTGACTTGAAATGATATGTAGGATTAAGTGAGGAACGTGAATAGTAAACGTATAATCTACGCACGAGGCAAGTTTTCTTAACTTCACTCGTTAGTGTGCAAGTTTACTATCCCTAATCTTTTTATTTCATTGAAAACAAGTATCTTATCCTTATTTAATTATTTCTATGCAAGTTCCTGAACTTCATCCTTTTATCATGCAAGCTTTATAATGCTATTACTTACTTGAGCAAGTTCTTAATTCTATTGTATCTTTTGTAAGATTCAGTCTTTGATTCTCGAATATCAATTACATTTTTTTATTGAATCTTGATTGACTAGCGAACCCTTATTGATTCGACTAGTCCATAGTTGATGAGCGTTCTAAATTCTAGAAACATTATTGAAGTAATCCAAACACAACTTCCTTTGGTGCGGACTCTGATGTCAAACTGAGATGAACAACCCTTATATAGGGGATTTTATTTACGTGTTAGCATTAAGATGTTGTGCACATACATGGTACAAAGGGTTGATTCCCCTGAGTACGACAAGTAAGGTCCATATAGTCTTACGACTGTTAAAGGTTTAAAGTAGAAATACTTGATAACCTGGGACATAGTTTGTGGTCTTAAGACCCTCAAATGTTCTTTTGAATCTTGTCTTATGATCTTGACTCAAAAGCTGAATCTTTGATTATTCAATATTCGTTGATTATTTCACATGTTATTATTATTGTTGTTGTTGTACTTGTTGGGCAATCATTGCTCACTCTTGTATAATAATATTGCAGCTAAAGTTGAAAGGGTTGACGAGCTGTCCACTAGTAAGGGCAAAGGAAAAACAAACAAGTGATGAAGATTTGTTGTATTTGCTTTGATGATGTTTATGTAATAGACTTAAGTATGTTTTCCGTATTGATGTTATGTTAAGGTTAGATGACCTGAGATTTATTTATTAATGATGTTGTAACCCTTTAATGGGATTGCTACTTTATTAATAGTTTTCCTTTATATTTGAATGGGTAGTTAGATTTGATGTGATATGTATTTGGATAGTGAACACCAAATCCTGAGGAAACGAAGTACCCGAATTTGCGGGTGTCACAGGTTGGTATTAGAGCTGTAGGTTATGAACCTTAGGTGGGGAAACCTTAGGGTAGTAGCCTTTTAAGAGATAGAGAATATAATGGTGATAAACTCTTATCGAGTTCTAAGGAATGAATTAAGGAATTCATTAAAGATAATAAAGACTTTATGTGCTATGTGCTTATGTGTTAACAACCAATGTGTTGCGACTAGTGTCGAGTATTAATTAAAACTTAAACTTTGTTGTCAGGATGTCGGATATTGGAGGATTCAGTCAGCCTAGGGAGATTGAGCCCCGAGTGGCTGGAGAGGAGGAGCCCCTTGATATCCATGTTATCCGGGAGCAGTTGATACACAGAGAGCCATCTCCATTGATAACGGTTATGGGTCAGGAGTATGAGCCTGAGTCTGATCCAGAGGAGGATCCTGAGGAGGTAGAGGCTGAGGAGGATGATGAGGATTCCGAGGAGGTACCCCTTACCTCTATCGATGCTGAGATGTACGATGCCTTGTATGATCGTACCATAGAGTTACAGGATAGAGTTAAAGAATTGGAGGGACTGACAAATAGACGCCAGACTCTTATAGACCAGAAGAACGAGAAAATTGAGGATCTTGATATACGTCTTGGAGACGTGGAGTGGAAGTTAGTTCAGGCACAAAGTCAAAAGGAAGATCTATTAGCTGAGAATGAGAAGATGAAACTTGAAATCGAGAAATTGAAGAATGATCTGAGTGAGGAGACAACAGAACGTGCTAGAGCAGAGGATGTTTGGATGAATAACGCTCGACGTGCAGAGATTTTCGAAGAAGGCGAACGGGCAAAGAAGGCTAAGATTGAGGAGACAGACTACACGTTCCAGACATCGATTGATATGGCCCAGGATCGAGTTTTCCACTATCCAGTTCAGTTCGAGGACTTGCCATGGTACATGTTGGATCGCAGGACGATGCTCCGTATCATAGAGGAAGAATGTAGGAAGGCAGTTCGACGCCTTAGTAGGCCGTGATAGGGACATTTTGAATTATTTGTAAATATTTATGGTAGTTATGATGTAAATTCCAGCGTGATTATACACAATGGAATATGACTATTTAATCCTAAAGATTGTTTGATCTTGGGGTAGTTGATGTAAATAGCAGTGATGCTATTTTTCTATGTTTAAGACCTTTGAATTAATAAAATATCAGTTTTATTTGAAGATGTTATGTGTTAAATGTTTAACATGAATTGTTTGGGTTAAATGTGGAACACTTAAGAAAATTGAGTGTTAATCTAATAAGCGCATATTCTTGAACAGAAAATGTCGCCGAGACGCCAACCACGTCAACAAGCTCAAGAGAGCTCTACTAACAACAATGACGCCAATGCTAATCCTGTTCAGCAGTTGATGAACCTTTTGGCTGGAGCACTTGCGAATCAGCCGCAAGCTCCACCAGTGACGTCATTTAAAGATTTCAAAGCGGTAGGGCCGCCAGAATTTAGGGGTTCCCTGAACCCGATCGAAGCCCAAACCTGGGTGATGGAAACGAAGAAAGTATTCGACATTGCGAGGGTTAGTGAGGACCAAAATACTGCCTTTACAACGTTCATACTTAAGTCAGAGGCCAGTTACTGGTGGCAAGCGAATAAGGTGAGAGGAGGTCAAGGTGTAATCGCATGGGATAGATTTAAGGAGATGTTCTTTGAGATGTACTTTCCGACGAGCTCGCGTAACCAGATGGAGATTCAATTTCTAGAGCTGAAATATGGTACCATGACTGTACCGGAATACGCAGCGAAGTTTAATGAGTTGGCTAGGTTCACAACTTACCAAGTGAATACGAATGAGAGGAAGGCGAGGAGATTTGAACAAGGATTGAAGTCGTGGTTGTACAACAAGGTTTCAATGTTCCAATTGAACACTTTTGCCGGAGTTTTGGAGAAGGCGATCATCGCCGAAGGTGGGAGTGATTCTCTAACTAAGTATAACCAGGAGCAGAAGAAGAAGAAAGGCGAGAATGAAAATAACAAAGCGGGTAGTAGTAACAGTGGAGGTCACAACCAGAAGAGGAAGTGGAATGATAATGGATCTACTGGAAATCAGCAAGGAGGTCAGAAGAAGAAGGTAGAAGCGTGTGTTACATGTGGAAAGAATCACGTGGGGATTTGCCTGAAGGGGAAGAGAGTTTGCTATAATTGCAACTAGGAGGGCCACATTGTTAGGTTTGTATATAACGCAAGCATGCAATCAAATTAGATAAATATAGTGGAAGCGCGATAAAATCGGATTTTAAAATTTTATACAAACCATCACCATGATCGATCTATGTGCTCAATTAACGATATAAACGAAAGAGAAAGAAAATAAGAATTATACCCTCATAGATCAAAGCTTCCTCGGGTACAAGTTCAACTCCTAGTCCTTCGTGTTCTCCTCGAATTCCACCGATGAGATTCCTTCCTTTGATCAACGTTAGCCACCTAAGTGTTTGGCCTCCAGAGGTGATCCACCAAGGAAGAATATGTATTCAAGAAGTTGGGTATTGGCAAAACCCTAGTTTCTATCTCTATAAAAATTGTAAGTACTCTCCACAATCTAATGCAAGAGTGTGTAACCCTAATCTATGATAAGACTACTCTTATTTATAGATGTAGGAATAACCCTTCCCTAAACTATTTAGGATTAGGGTTTCTATTATAATTAAACTCCTTTAATTAATTATGTTCCTAATCCAATTAGGAATTCATGGGAAAGTACTTCTATTAATTAATTCCCAATCCCTATTAGGAATTAAATAATAGTAATAGTAATAATAATAATAAGACTCCTCTTATTAATTTATATTTAATATTTCTAAAATATTAAATAATAAAGATTAAGCTATTTAATTTATTCTATCTCCATAGATTAAATTAAATACACTTAACTTATTATTACAATTATGTCATTTACTTCTTAAATAAATATTTTCCTTTTGCGGTGTGACCCTTTAGGTTCTCCATATTAAACCGGTTGTGAATAAATCAATTAGAACAATTCTAATCATATTTAAATAAATAAATTAAACTATTTAATTCATTTAAATAAATAATATTTATTCTACAATAAGGGTAAGCCCCCTTAGCAATCAACGACTTTCCAGATAATATAGATTTCAACATTAATTACAAAAGAACCTTTCAGTGCATAGTTACCGTGCAATTCAATCCTTCTACCATACAACGTCCCAATTAAATATAAGACATGGATTTACTGTCAAGTCTTATTTTATTTAATTATATGTATTTCGATTCCCAAATGCACAACTCTAAATAATGCAAATTAGAAACTCCTTTCTAATTTCATTCTGCCTTGACCAAGGACTACTGAGTTGTCATTTATCGAATCACATAGGACATTTCATCTTTTACTAGACGTGGTAGATTCTTTGTTGATCATTCACCTATCTCCATGCACAACTTATTATACCCAATCACACCTTTTGATATACCCTAAAGGTCTTAAGGGACATGTTAAAGTATAACTCATCATACATAAGATACTATGATAATCTCAAGTCTAAGGATCACGTGTACTACTATCACAAGAGGAATTCCTATTGACAGGCGAGTAAAACTCCATTAGGTATTCCTTAGCGAGCCACGTTCAGTGAACTTATTCTCCAATAAGTACCTACATACTTGCTTTAGTGTCTTCATATAAATGATTATGAGATCAATCATCTTCTTCCCAAGAGCAAGCAACGTATGTACTAATCTATCCGGATTCACTAATCCCCTTTTTAGTAATCCAACGATTAGGAACAATTTTAGTTTATGAGCTATCCAGAATTTAGATCTCATTAGTATGATCACCATCATGATTCTAAAAGCATTGCTCAAAACTATGGGTTTATCACATTTAATATAACAGCACCATATAGATAATATAAAATGCCTTTTAAGAAAATCAATTCTTTTATTAATAAATGAATAAGATTACAAAGTATATGCTACATCATATCAAATATGATTGGCTTGTGTGCATACTACTTTCAATCTCCCACTTGCACTAAAGTCAATCGCCATGGTATCTAATACCCATCTTCTCTAAGTGACGATCAAACTGCTGTTGTGTTATAGCTTTAGTAAATGGATCTGCAATGTTGTCTTCAGAGTCCACACGCTCCAGGGTGACATCTCCTCTTTTAATGATCTCTCTAATCAAATGAAACCGCCGCAGCACGTGTTTGGATTTCTGATGAGACCTGGGTTCCTTAGCCTGCGCAACAGCTCCGTTGTTGTCATAGAATAAAGGTACGACTCCTCTAATGCTAGGAACCACTCCAAGTTCAGTTATGAACTTCTTCATCCAAACAGCTTCTTTTGTAGCTTCACTTGCAGCTATGTACTCTGCCTCTGTCACTGAATCAGCAATTGTTTGCTGCTTGGAACCTTTTCAACTCACTGCGCCACCGTTTAAGGTAAACACGTACCCTGAAATGGATTTACTGTCATCTTGGTCCGTTTGAAAACTTGAGTCTGTATAGCCCTCTAGTTTCAACTCAGACCCACCGTAGACTAGAAATACATATTTAGTTCTTCTCAAGTACTTTAGGATGTTTTTCACTGCCTTCCAGTGCTCTTCTCCTGGATTCGACTGATATCTGCTTGTTACACTAAGTGCATGAGCGACATCTGGGCTAGTACATATCATACCGTACATGATAGATCCTATTGCGGGAGCATAAGGAATCTTACTCATGCGGTCTCTCTCCTCAGGTGTCTTTGGGGCCTGTTTCTTGGAGAGATGTATTCCATGGCTCATCGGCATGAGACCTCCATTACAAGAAAAAGATATAAAATCGACGAAATTAATCTCGACGGACAACATTCCGTCGAAAATAACGTATCCCCGACGGAATAATCCGTCGAATATAAGTCCCTCGTAAATAATTTATTATCGACGGAAATCCGTCGAAAATATAAGACCCTAGTTGGCGCCAAAGTTCCCGCCAGCGCGAATCCTAATTTCGACGGAACAGTGGTTATTTCCGACGAAAATTTCGTCGGAAATAATGTTATTCCGAGGAAAGTATTTCCGTCGGAAATTCCATCGGAAATACGTTATAAAACTTGTCTTCTCTTCAGCCGCCTCATATCAGTTCACTTGTCTCTCTCTCTCCTCACATCTCTAATCTCTACACTCTCTCACCGCCTCCTCACACCGCAACAACCACCTCGTGACGCCGGTCCACCTCATCTCGACGCCGGTCCACCTCGTCTCTCCGTCGGTGCCACCACATCTCAAGGCCGGTCCACCTCGTGACGCCGCCCCTGCCTACTTCATCTCTCTATCTCACTCTTTGTCAATACACAAGGTAACTTGAATTTTGTCATTTAATAGTTAGGGTTAAATTTGATCAAATTAAAAGTCATTATTAATTGATGTTTTAGAAATCTGATATTGGCAATGTATAGTGTTTCAATTTAGGAATTCCGAAATTGGGAATATTAAAGGAGAAACTGAAATTGGTGCATATTGTTGTAGAAATCTGATATTGAGAATTTGCATATTGAATGTATATAAAATCTGCATATTTGAAATTAGGAATATTATTTTGTAGAATCTGAAGTCTGCATATTTTGTAGAATCTGAAATCTGCATACTGAAATTGGTGCATATTATTGTAGAAATCTGATATTGGGAATTTGCATATTGAATGTATCGAAAATCTGCATATTTGAAATTGGGAATATTATTTTGTAGAATCTGAAGTCTCCATATTTTGTAGAATCTGAAATCTGCATACTGAAATTATAAATATTGTAATACTCTTGCTGAACTTGCTCAAATTGGGTGTAATTTGTGCAATTGCAGCTTCTATTAGTTAGTGTGCTCCAATTTTTGTGTGTAGACTTATGTCCGACGGAATTTTCGACGAAAATTTCGTGGAAGTTATAGAATGTAATAAATAAATAAATAATTAACTATAAAAAGCAATTACGACATTGTTTGCCATATAAAATAAACTAATCTCCACAACTAAGTAGCATTTACTTAGTTGAGTACCACTAAAATAAAACAAAAATCTATAATTAACTATAACATCCATAAATATTATAATAAATATAAATAATATAAGAAAAAATGATAAAAATAATATTAATATATATACTAGTAATATTTACTTAGTTTGGTACTCCTAAAACGAGATAAAATAAAATGGCTCTGAATGTATAAATGAAAAAATAGTCAAGATTTAAAATATAATATAATATAATACAAAATAAATTAAAGAAAATATATCAAAATAAAATAACATAAAATTAAAATTAATTTAAATTTAATTAAACTAATATATTATATATTATAATAATAAATAAAATAAAATAAAAAATACTTTAAATTAAATTATAATAAAATAATATAATATATTATCATAAAAAAAATAAATAATTAAAATTTAATTAAATAATATGATATAATAAATAAAATAACATAAAAAGTAATTTAAATTAAATTAAATTAAATTCAAATAATATAATATAATAAATAAAATAAATAGTAATAAACAAAATAAAATAAAACTGTACTTTAAATTAAATTAAATTAAATTAAAATAATATAATATAATAAATAAAATTAAATTAAATTAAAATTAATATAAATTAAATTAAAATAATATATTATAAAATCAATAATAAAGATAAGGCAATAAAATAATTTGAAATAAATAAAATAAAATAAAAAAATAAAAAAATAAATTAATTTAAATTAACTTAGAAGAATATACTTTAAATTAAATTAAATTAATAAAAATTAAAATAATATCTTATAAAATAAATAATTAATATAATATAATATAATATAAAGTAAAGTAAAAATAGTAAATTATATTCATATATATATATATATATAATAGTTCTAATAAACTGAGTACTATTTACTTAGTTTATCTAATAAACGTTTATATATACATGTACTATACTTTGTAGTACTATACCTGTTTGACGATTATGAATGAATGGTGAATAATAATCTCCATGTTCAAATAATAGTTATCATAAACTGAGTAGCACTTACTTAGTTTATAATTGAAAAAATAAACTAAGTAGCATTTGCTTAGTTTTCTACAATTACAATAAACTGCATATATACATGTGCATGTAGTACATTAATTAGGAGCTTAGAAACCCGTTTGACATTCACTCATTAGGAGTGAATGTCGAATAGTCCCCAGTTTGGGACTGTGACTGGATGTTATGTTTCTCACTTAGGTCGGTGTCAATGAGTTCAGTACGTTTTTAATCGTTTTGATGATTTTTCGACGGTTATCTCTACATGTTCTTCGAGTGCATACTTAGAATAATTTATCTTAGTCTATTTCGTGTACTTGGAGACCATGGGGAGGTACTGCCGAAATTTTCTTGAAACAGGTAGAAACGTCCTGAATGTGTTGACACTAGTGAGGAGACACATCCAGGAACGGGATAGAAGCCTAACCCCTGTAGAGTGGAGATACTAGGAACATATAATTCATGCATGGACCACATGAATGAATATCCCTGACATAAATGTGTCTTTTGTTCAGTTAAAGATGTCAGCCGACCGGAGTTGGATGTACCGTAGGATACCCATTGACGGGAGGGGATTAGTGGAAGCTTACCGTGAAGGGGTATGCTACTTTCTGGACAAAGCCATAAAACATGCTGATGATCCGAACGGGAAGATGAGATGTCCGTGTGTCAAGTGTAAAAACTTGATTTGGAAGAAAGCCGACGAGATTAAATTCGACTTATTTTCTCGTGGTTTTGTGGATGGGTATTCTGTATGGATCCATCACGGGGAATCGGTTGAGTTGAGGGAACTGACCGGCTCAGTAGACCAACCAGTTCACGGTGATTCAAACGCCGATGACTATGATGTTGTGGAGATGTTGGTGGATGCATATGGGCCTAACAATATCAATTGGACTGGTGCTGATCATTTTTCAGGTAGTGCTCGACAAGAGCCAAATGACACAGCTGCTGCCTTTTACAAGATGTTATCTGAATCGGGGATCCCATTGTATCCCGGAAATGATCAGCACACTAGGCTATCTGCAGTTACAAAGCTCTTACACTTCAAGAATGAGCATGACTGCAGTGAGAGGGGTTTCAATGCTTTGCTCTCTCTTATCAGCGAGTTCTTACCCAAGGATCACACTTTGCCCTCGAACTATTACGAAGTGAAGAAGATGGTAAAGGGGTTGAATATGGGTTATCAGAAGATCGATGCTTGTGAGCAGGACTGCATGTTATACTATGGGACGGACAAAGATAAGGTGCAGTGTGTTATATGTAACTTACCTCGGTACAAGGTGACAAAACGTGGGGGGAAGGAGAAACATGTGCCCAAGAAGATCCTACGGTATTTTCCTCTTGCGCCGAGGCTGCAACGACTATTCATGTCGTCTCACACGGCTCATCATATGAGTTGGCATAGAACAAGAGATGTCGTGCCTGGTCAACTAACACACCCTGCAGATGGAGATGAATGGAAGAAATTTGATGAAAATTTTCCACTGTTTGCGGAGGAAGTTAGAAATGTGAGGCTCGGCATGGCTACGGATGGATTTTGCCCTTTTAATAATTTTAGCCAGCCTTACTCAGTTTGGCCAGTCATAATGGTAGCTTATAATCTTCTACCGTCTATGTGCATGAGGGATCCGTATTTGTTCTTGACTTTACTCATACCGGGTGATAAGAGTCCTACAAAAGACATAAACGTGTACCTCAGGCCGTTAGTCGATGAACTAAAGATGCTATGGGAGACGGGGGTCCAGACATATGATAAATCAGTTGGGCAGAATTTTTTGATGAAGGCAGCCTTGTTGTGGACTATCACTGACTTTCCGGCTCTTGGGATGATTAGTGGTTGGTCGACTCACGGGAAGCTGTCATGTCCAGTCTGTATGGGGGATGTGCAAGGTCATCAGTTGCAGCATGGGCGAAAATGTAGTTTCTTTGGAACAGCTCGTAGATTCTTGCCTGTTGATCATAACTACAGAAAGATGTCTGCACAGTTCAACAGAAAGACAGAGAAGAAGGGGGTTGTTGGTAGACTATCGGGCAACGAGATCTTGACCTGAACGAGTTGACATTTCCACCGCCAGGCAAGGGGCACAGTAAACATAGCGGTGGTGGTCGCGGCGGGGGGCGATCAGGATCCGGAGACGCGAGCCAGGCTGGAGGCTCGTCTTCAGGAGCTAGTAAGTGGTTTGATTCGTGTTAACGTATAATATATCTCAATATGAATTAGTTTATGTATTTTGACTAAAGTTTTATAATATAATTACAGATGCTCGTTGTCGACGAGACCGACAGACTAACCTCGGTCTCTTCGGTCGTCCACCGGCAGTTCCACAGTTAGTCCGAATGGATGTCGGCTCTTCTCAGTAAGTATTCTACCATGACTTAAAAAGTAAGAGTTAAGTTTATATAATTTGTTGCATTAAACATTTAAAGTAACAATATTCAATTGTTTTTACTGTAGTATACTAGACCCGGTCGCTAAGGCGACCATACACGCTATCTGCCTGACGTACCTCCCGACTGGGTGTATGCGCTTCAGTCAGTACAGCCTATACGATCCCGCGTTTATGGTCACTGTCTTGCGGGAGTTTCACGTAAGTTCATTTTCTTATAAATTACGGACTTTATACGTACATAGTTGTTGCCCAATAATTTAATGGTTCCTAACTTGTAAATTTTTGTTATAGAGATATTTTACATATGCTGAGGGCATCTCTCAGGCAGCCAGCGATGATGTTGTTATTGCACACATCGCCAAGAACTACGCCGGCTGGCTGTATGAGATGCGACAGAGGGTAGCCCGGGCAGTTGATGACCAGCCTGGGACCACGCTTAGAGATCACCCGCCCCGCATAGTCTCTGATGCAGCGTGGGAGGCTATGTGTACGCACTGGGATGCTGACGACTTCAAGAAGAAGTCAGAGCAGGCAAAGAAGAACCGTCGTGAGCTCCGAGTGGTACACACTACTGGCTCGCAGTCTTTTGAGGAGGCGAAATTGGTAAGTGTCATATACTTAGTTGTTTAGTAACTCATTTATGAGAAGTAAACTTCATAACTCCTTTATGAATGTATTTATTAGGCCATGCGACAGAGCTTAGGCCGACCTCCGTCTATGTTAGAGTTCTGGGATAGAGCCCACACGCCAAAGGACTCTACTATGTCTCCCGCAGCATTAGTTATACGGGTAAGTGTAATCATAATTTTACGTAATGTTTAATATTAGTTAGTTCATAAAATAATATAATTAACTTACGTATAAGCCATAAATTATAGGATCGATTTCAGGCTAGTCGGGACCAGCGTGTAGCTGAGCTGCAGGCTGCTAGGGGGGACTCTGGGACGTTAGATTCCACCGTTCCTCCGCCCGAGATTGAATTATCTCGGGATGAGCTGGCACTATGGGTCGCATCTCAGGATCCCCCTACTAGCAGTACCAACAGATATCGAGTGTTGGGTTTGCCGAGGATACCAGCGTATACATTACCTGGAGGTAATATTATTTCTAATAAGTTAAGATTAAGTAACTGCATATATTAGTAGTAATGATATATTTATTTGCGCAGGCTCTAGCCAGCGTCAGCGCCCGAGAGCTTCTGTCGGACCATCTCATACCGGCGCTGGCTTAGACGACGAGATTTTCAAGAGGGTCATGGCGGCGGTGTCGGAGACGTTCCGTACAGATCCGGTCATCCGTCGTCAGGAGTTGCCCAGCCGAGCTCGCCTGCACCAGCTCGCCCAGGATATTGCAGCAGGGGCCACCGTCGATAGTACGGGTATCCCACAGGAGCAGTTCATCGCGATACGCAATGAGGTGCTCTGGTTGGTGGTTACATTACTATCGGAGGCTTTTGGCCCGATTGGGAGTCAGCCCCCGCCTACTCAGGTATATTATATTTACTTTTACTTATTTAATTTGCATGGTTATTCAAATAATACTTTCATACGGACTAATGCGTTATATTTTTAATTGTATCAACAGGGTGGCGATGGTGATGGCGACGACGACGGAGGGCATGCTGACGTTGATTTGCATACACCATAGTCTTCAGCCCATGTTATATATATAGTTTACTTTGCTTAGGTGTTTTGTATTTAGAACTTACTTAAATATTTTGTAAATCATATATTGTAAAGTTTAGTTTGATTCTTTGTAAATCAATGTAATACTCTTTAGTTTTGAATGTATTTCGGGACATAATGATTTAATTTTGATAGTTTTTAACGTTATTAGTTGATTATGATATATGTTGTTCTTGGAAGTAGCTACTAGCATTGTAATATATGTGTTGTTGGGATAAAGCAGGTTACAGGTACAAAAATAGGGTTTAAAAACCTGGAAAATCAAAAAAACAAAAAATTTATTTAAAAAAAAAATAGGTATTTCCGACGGAATAAGGTATTCCCGACGAAAATTCCGTCGGACTTGAACATTAAAATTTATTTCTAAAAATACTTATTTCCGACGGAAATATATTATTTCCGATGGACATTCCGTCGGAATTAACAAGATACTAGACGCCCCAGAAAATGCCACGTGGCGCCTTATCGCCGACTGAATTAGTTTCGACGGACTGGATTCCGTCGAGAAAGAGATATTTCCGACGAAACGTCCATCGGAAATAGTTCTTCGGAAATAGTTCTATTCCGACGGAAGTTTGGACGGCCTTAATTCCGAGGGTTTTATTTCCGACCGAATTTCCGACGGAACATTACGTCAGAAATATGTTAATTCCGACGGAATAGGACTATTTCCGACGGAATATTCCGTCGGAATTAGACTTTTTTCTTGTAGTGCTCTATTGGAATCTTCCATGCTAAACTTCTTTAGCATCGAGTCAATGTACTTTTCTTGGGTTAAGCCCAACATCCTTTTAGATCTATCTCTATAGATCTTTATCCCCAAAATATAGGATGTCTCACCCAAGTCCTTCATGGAGAAGTGTTTAGATAACCAAATTTTGATCGACTGTAGCATAGGAACATCATTCCCTATCAGTAATATATCATCAACATATAATACAAGGAATGATACAGCGCTCCCACTAACCTTCTTGTACACACATGGTTCATCCTCGTTTTTGATAAAATCAAACCTTTTGATTATCTCATCAAAATGGATGTTCCACCTTCGAGAAGCTTGCTTCAATCCATAAATGGATCGTTGTAGCTTACAGACTTGGTTTGTTCCAACCGTTGAAACAAAACCCTCTGGCTGTATCATATATACATTCCCTCAAGCTCTCCATTGAGGAAGGCCGTTTTCACGTCCATTTGCCAGATCTCGTAGTCATAATAAGCTGCAATTGCAAGCAAAATCCGAATGGACTTGAGCATAGCTACTGGTGAGAAGGTTGTATCATAGTCAACTCCTTGTCTTTGTTTGAAACCTTTTGCAACCAGTCGGGCCTTATCGGTCTCTACCTTGCCATTTGCTCCAGTCTTTCTCTTAAAGACCCATTTACACCCAATAGGCTTAATGCCCTCAGGTGGTGAAACCAAAGTCCATACTTGGTTTTCATACATGGAGTCCATCTCGGATTTTATGGTTTCTAGCCATTTCTCTTAGTTATCACTACTCATAGCCTCTTCGTAAGTCAATAGATCATCATCATCTATGATGCGTACCTCATCATCATCCTCTATGATGAATCCATACCTCTCAGGTATCTTTGGTACTCTTCCAAATTTACGAATAGGTTGTGGTACTGTAGGTTCTACTACTTGGTCAGGTACCTGACTTTGATCTATAGTATTTTGTGATTCTTGAACTTCTTCAAGATATATCTTACTTCCACTGACCCCTTCGAGGATAAACTCCTTTTCCAAGAAGGCAGCGTGTTTCGCTACAAACACCTTTTGATCAGTAGGATGATAGAAATAATACCCTGATGTTTCTTTAGGCTATCCCACGAATCTACATTTGTCGGATCTAGTCTTCAGCTTATCATGCTCAAACCTTTTGACATAAGCTAGACAACCCCAAGTCTTAACATGCTTAAGATTTGATTTCCTCCCTGTCCATATCTCATATGGAGTCTTTGGGACGGATTTGGTAGGTACCTTGTTAAGTAAGTATGCAGCCGATTCTAGGGCATAACCCTAGAAGGATACTAGAAGGTCGGTAAAACTCATCATGGAACGAACCATGTCCAACAATGTTCGATTTCTCTTTTCAGATACACCATTCAACTGTGGCTTTCCAGGTGGAGTCCATTGTGAGATTATACCATTTTCTTTGAGACAATTGAGAAACTTATTGGTTAAGTATTCCCCTCCTCGATCCGATTGAAGAATCTTAATACTCTTACCAGTTTGCTTCTCTACTTCACTTATGAATTCTTTGAACCTTTCAAACGATTCGGATTTGTATTTCATTAAATACACATATCCAAATCTTGAATGATCATCAGTGAAAGTAATAAAATAAGAATACCCTCCTCGTGCATTCGTTGTCATAGGTCCACATACGTCTGTGTGTACCAACGCTAACAACTCTGTAACTCTTTCTCCTTTTCCACTAAAAGGAGATTTAGTCATCTTACCCATGAGACAAGATTCACAAGTTGGATATGATTCGTAATCAGATAGCTCTAAAAGCCCATCTTTATGCAACTTGGATAATCTTGTTTCATTGATATGACCGAGTCTACAGTGCCACATAAAGGTATAATTAACATCATCTCTTTTTTTTTTCTTAGTTTGTTCAATTTGAAGTATATTTTCATGCAAGTCAAATATGTAAAGTTCATTCAATAGATTGCCAACACCATATAAACCATTTTTATTATAAATAGAACAACTATTGTTCTTTATTATAATATCAAAACCATCTATATCCAATACAGAAATTGAAATAATGTTTCTAATGAGTGTCGGAACATAATAACAATTATTTAAACTAATGAACTTGCCCGAAGGCAGTGCTAAACAATAAGTCCCTACAGCTAATGCAGCAACCTTTGCTCCATTTCCCACTCGTAGGACGACTTCATCCTTGTTCAACTTTCTACTTCTGCTTAGTCCCTGCATATTATTACATATGTGAGAACTACAGCCGGTATCCAATACCCAAGTAGAGTTTTGACTTTCAAAAAAATTAATTTCAATCATGAACAAACCTAGATCGGAAGACGAAGCTTCTCCAAGCTTCTTCTGGTCCGCAAGATACTGCTTGCAGTTCCTCTTCCAGTGTCCCGGCTTATTGCAATGGTAGCAAATTCCTTTGCTATCTGGATCAGGTTTCTTCTTATCCTTTCCCTTCGTCTTGCCCTTAGCCTTCTTGTTTTTCTTCTTTTCAGAAGACACCTTGGGCCTCTTCCTTTTCTTGGAAGAATCATCCACTAGTAAGACTTAGTTCTTATTGGATGAGAAGTGACCTTCAGCAGTTTTCAACATATTAAGTAACTCAAGCAAGCTGACGTCCAACTTATTCATGTGAAAATTCACAACAAATTGTGAGAAGGTGTCCGGGACTGACTACAAGATCAAATCTTGACTTAACTCCCCATCCATCACGAACCCAAGCTGTCCAAGTTGTTCAATCAGATTGATCATCTTAAGGACATGAGTCTCAACAGCAGTGCCCTCGGTCATACGAGATCGGAAGAGCTCCTTAGATATCTGATATCTAGCAGTCCTACTTTGCTCACCATAGAACTCTTTGAGGTGCAGCAATATAGTAGGAGCATCAATAGTTTCATGTTGACGCTGAAGCTCGTTACTCATGGATGCGAGCATGATGCATTGAGCCAGAATTGCATCATCTTGCCACTTTCTGAAAGTAGCAATCTCTTCCTCAGAGGCTGTTTCTGCAACAGTTGCAGGGACTGGCGAATTTAGGACATAAGAAATCTTTCCAGTAGTGAGAACAATTCTCAGATTCCTTAACCAGTCCATGTAATTCGGTTCGGTCAGTTTGTTAGCATCAAGTATGCTACGCAGTGATAGTGAGTTTGACATTTTTAAATTTTGCATGTGAAATAGGCAACATTTTAGCATACATTCATTTAATTAATTACCAAAATAAATTAGGTCTTTATTTTAAATTGGTATCTCCCACTATTATCATCAAACTATATTACCCTCAATATATAGTTCGGCAAATCTAATTAAAGGTCTGCTAGTGAGAATAAGGATCCCATTTCAAATGTATATAGCCTTGTGGTGACACAACAGACGATATATAAATAAATAGGTAGACAACTATTGTCAATTACATCTCTATGTAATTCCTTGTATTTTGCCTCTTAGATTATTTTGATCAAGTTGTGACACATCTGAAACAAAATTATCCAAGTTAAGTCCATCCTAGCACTTCCATATATTCGAAAGAAAAACACTGTCCTTGTGGTGACACAACAAAACAGCATCGTTCAGTCTATTTATAAGTATCAAATGTGGTAAAACAACATCTTAAATATTTAATACTTGCCTTGTGGTGACACAACAAACTCATATTAAATATTTAATACTCTATTGTTTTACCATGCTAGAAGGCGACGTTCGATATTCCAAATATCTTTGAACGCTTAAGACTTAATATGATTTCTTGAGAGATTTATTATTATTAGTCTCATTTTGTTAAGCGTGCATGCACATATATATATAAAATACGCGTCCTATTATTTTACATGCGAAGCATGTTGGATAATATATAATATATATAGTAAGCATGCACATATAGAATACTATATTCTACCCGGATTGATTATGGACTTTTATTCTAGTTTGGTTCACTAGAGCCACCACGTGAACCAAAAGGTCAAACCTAGGGTGCAAGAATAAAATTTAAATATAACTATTACATTTAAACTCGGGCTCCAATACAAACGGGTCTTCAAGCGCTCCTTGCTCCTTTATCTCCAATTCTTCAAAATTAATTCTAACTATTCCTATTACAAAAACTATTTACAATAAATAGAAACCTTAATCAGTAGTCAAGGGGAAGTACATAGGAGGGAGATAGAATTTACATTAAGAAAAAATTAGAGAAGACGAGGTACGCAGACCCCATTTATAAAACTCATACGTTCAAGCATCCTCTAAAATAATTCCAATCACACATTGGTTAATAGTCCATAATCAATCCCTATTTATTATCATACATATCTCTATATGTATCAATAAATAACATTCATCTCATGAATAATAAAGCCATTCCATATATGCATTGATATCAATTAATGGGCAAAAGTTTTGCTAATATTTAGTTTTGAAACAAAATAAACTCTTTTATTTTAATCAAAAACCAAATCTAAATTAAACTCCTTTAATTTTAGCAATCTGAAATCCTATTCCAGATAAAATAAACATCTTTATTTTAAACTTATATCAATTAAATAAACCATTTATTTCAATTGAAGAAAAAAAAAATTTCGGATTCTGCTAGCCGGCGCAGCTGCGCCCAGAATGAACTGGGAACCGGCGCAGCTGCGCTCCAGAATGAACTGGAGTCGGCGCAGCTGCGCCGCGTCGCTGATCCAGAAAAATTGATTCTGCCCAAAAATTTTGATCCAATTGCATACCATACACATATGGAATCATCAAAATCGATAATTAGCACAAGATTAGGCTCTGATACCACTATTAGGTTTGTATATAACGCAAGCATGCAATCAAATTACATAAATATAGCGGAAGCGCGATAAAATCGGATTTTAAAATCTTATACAAACCATCACCATGATCGATCTATGTGCTCAATTAACGATATAAACGAAAGAGAAAGAGAATAAGAATTATACCCTCGTAGATCAAAGCTTCCTCGGGTACAAGTTCAACTCCTAGTTCTTCGTGTTCTCCTCGAATTCCACCGATGAGATTCCTTCCTTTGATCAACGTTAGCCACCCAAGTGTTTGGCCTCTAGAGGTGATCCACCAAGGAAGAATATGTATTCAAGAAGTTGGGTATTGACAAAACCCTAGTTTCTATCTCTACAGAAATTGTAAGTACTCTCCACAATCTAATGCAAGAGTGTGTAACCCTAATCTATGATAAGACTCCTCTTATTTATAGATATAAGAATAACCCTTCCCTAAACTATTTAGGATTAGGGTTTCTATTATAATTAAACTCCTTTAATTAATTATGTTCCTAATCCAATTAGGAATTCATGGGAGAGTACTTCTATTAATTAATTCTCAATCCCTATTAGGAATTAAATAATAGTAATAGTAATAATAATAATAAGACTCCTCTTATTAATTTATATTTAATATTTCCAAAATATTAAATAATAAATATTAAGCTATTTAATTTATTCTATCTCCATAGATTAAATTAAATACACTTAACTTATTATTACAATTATGCCATTTACTTCTTAAATAAATATTTTCCTTTTGCGGTGTGACCCTTTAGGTTCTCCATATTAAACCGGTTGTGAATAAATCAATTAGAACAATTCTAATCATATTTAAATAAATAAATTAAACTACTTAATTCATTTAAATAAATAATATTTATTCTACAACAAGGGTAAGCCCCCTTAGCGATCAACGACTTTCCAGATAATATAGATTTCAACATTAATCACAAAAAAACCTTTCAGTGCATAGTTACCGTATAATTCAATCCTTCTACCATACAACATCCCAACTAAATATAAGACATGGATTTACTGTCAAGTCTTATTTTATTTAATTATATGTATTTCGATTCCCAAATGCACAACTCTAAATAATGCAAATTAGAAACTCCTTTCTAATTTCATTCTGCCTTGGCCAAGGACTATTGAGTTGTCATTTATTGAATCACATAGGACATTTCATCTTTTATTAGACGTGGTAGATTCTTTGTTGATCATTCACCTATCTCCATGCACAACTTATTATACCCAATCATACCCTTTGATATACCCTAAAGGTCTTAAGGGACATGTCAAAGTATAACTCATCATACATAAGATACTATGATAATCTCAAGTCTAAGGATCACGTGTACTACTATAACTAGAGGAATTCCTATTGACAGGCGAGTAAAACTCCATTAGGTATTCCTTAGCGAGCCACGTTCAGTGAACTTATTCTCCAATAAGCACCTACATACTTGCTTTAGTGTCTCTACACAAATGATTATGAGATCAATCATCCTCTTCCCAAGAGCAAGCAACGTATGTACTAATCTATCCGGATTCACTAATCCCTTTTTTAGTAATCCAACGATTAGGAACAATTTTAGTTTATGAGCTATCCAGAATTTAGATCTCATCAGCATGATCACCATCATGATTCTACAAGCATTGCTCAAAACTATGGGTTTATCACATTTAATATAACAGCACCATGTAGATAATATAAAATGCCTTTTAAGAAAATCAATTCTTTTATTAATAAATGAATAAGATTACAAAGTATATGCTACATTATATCAAATATGATTGGCTTGTGTGCATACTACTTTCACACATAGCGCCGAATTGTCCAAATCTAAAAAAAGGTGCTTGTTTCACATGCGGATCAAAGGATCATTTGACTAGGGATTGTCCCAAAAAGGCAGTAGGAGGAGCAAGAACAGGAGGCAACAAGGGGAATAGTGGTGGTAATACATTAACTATAACCGAATCAGCACCAACAAACCGACCTACTGCTAGGACTTTCAACATGACCGTGCAAGATGTCGCGCAGTCTCGCGATGTGGTGTCAGGTATCATTCCGATCAATAATATAGATACTTATGTATTGTTTGATTCGAGTGCTACTTGTTCATTTATATCTGATGACTTTGCTAAGAACTTAGAATTGCCTAAGGAGGAATTAGATTACCCTTTGAACATAGAAATTGCAAATAGGGAAGTGATTCCTGTTAGGTACGTACACAAGAACTATAGAGTGAACATTAAGGGAAACGTGATGACAATAGATCTGATCCCAATCAAACTTGGGAAATTTGACGTTATTTTGGGTATGGATTGGTTATTCAATTATGGAGTGATAATTGATTGCCAAAAGAAACATATTAACCTTATGACTCCGTCAAAGGTAGTATTTTATGACAACAAATTGCCTAGACAAGCGAGTTATCTGACGATGATGCATGCTAGGAAGTTGTTAAGACAAGGCTGTGTGGGATACTTAGCCTACATAGTTGATACTCGAAAAGAGAGTCTGAAATTAGAAGAGATACCTGTTGTAAGGGACTTTGTAGACGCCTTTCCCGACGATTTTCCAGGACTTCCGCTAGATAGGGAAGTTGAGTTTGTAATCGATTTGGCGCCAGGAACTACCCCGATATCGAAAGCTCCATACCGTATGGCCCCAGTAGAGATGAAATAATTGATGGTGCAGCTATAAGAACTTTTAGATAAGAAGTATATTCAGCCAAGCGAATCGCCGTGGGGAGTGCCGGTGTTGTTTGTTAAAAAGAAAGACGAATCGATGCGACTTTGCATTGATTACAGGGAGTTGAACAAGGTCGCGATTAAGAATAAATACCCGTTGCCAAGAATCGATGACTTGTTTGATCAGTTAAAAGGAGCTAGATAATTCTCGAAGATAGATTTGAGGAGTGGGTATCATCAGTTGAAGGTGAGGAAGGAAGATGTACCGAAGACAGCGTTCAGAACTCGTTATGGTCATTACGAGTTTCTGGTGATGTCATTTGGTCTAACGAATGCTCCTGCAGCATTCATGGACTTAATGAACAGGGTGTTTAAGCCGTTTTTGGACAAGTTTGTAGTAGTATTCATTGACGATATTCTAATTTATTCCAAAACCAAGGAAGTGCATGCAGAACATTTGAAGTTGACATTGGAAGCGTTAAGAAGAGAGAAGTTGTACGCTAAATTTTCTAAGTGTGAATTCTGGATAGAGCGAGTGCAATTTCTTGGACATGTGATTGATAAGGATGGGATTTCGGTGGATCCGCCAAAGGTTGAAGCAGTGCTTAACTGGGATCAGCCGAAAACGCCATCGGAAGTAAGGAGTTTCCTCGGATTAGCAGGTTACTACAGGAGATTCATTCAGGATTTTTCCAAAATCGCGACTCCGTTAACGAATTTGACTAGGAAGACGGTGAAGTTCGTTTGGACGGAGAAGTGTGAGGAAAGTTTTCAAGAATTAAAGAAGAGGTTGAGTACGGCACCTGTGTTGTTTCTACCGGATAGCACAGGAAATTTTGTGGTATATAGTGATGCGTCGCATAAAGGACTAGGCTGTATGCTTATGCAGAACGGTAAAGTCATTGCGTATGCGTCACGACAATTAAAAGACTATGAGAAGGGGTATCCTACCCATGATTTAGAATTGGCCGTGGCAGTGTTTGCTTTTAAAATATGGAGGCATTATCTTTACGGGGAGAAATGTGAAATATATACAGACCACAAGAGTCTGAAATATATTTTTACACAAAGGATCTGAACATACGTCAGAGGAGATGGTTGGAATTGATAAAGGATTACGACTGCAAAATTTTATACCATCTGGGTAAAGCGAACGTGGTGGCTAACGCCTTAAGCAGAAAGGGACGGGAGAAATTATTTATGATTACCACTCAAGAGGAGCTAATTACAGCTATGGCGAACCTAGAGTTGGAGGTAAAATTTTCGAAGGAGAGTGATGAAAAATTATTTCAATTGAGAATCGGTTCAACTTTGGTGGATAAAGTTAAGGAAGCACAAATGGAAGATGAAGAATGTGAGAAAATCAGTAACAGAATATCTGGAGGTGATGAAATGAAATTCAAAGTAGATAACGAGGGAGTATTAAGATTCAAGGGAAGAATTTGGGTTCCGCCAGTACCAGAGATTAAGGAGGAAATTTTGAGCTACGTTCATAATTCAAGATATTCAATTCATCCGGGTAATACGAAGATATACCAAGATCTCCGACAACATTTTTGGTGGCCGAATATTAAGAGAGACGTTGCCAATTGTGTAGCCAAATGTTTGACATGTCAGAAAGTTAAAGCAGAACATCAGAGACCAAGTGGGCTATTACAACCGTTAGAAATCCCAGAATGGAAATGGGAGCATATCACCATGGATTTTGTAGTAGGTCTTCCGATGACTCAGAAAGGTTTCGACACAGTATGGGTTATCATGGACCGACTGACGAAATCAGCACATTTTTTACCAATCAAGATCAAATTCAACTTAGATCAGCTGGCAAAGTTGTACGTCAAAGAGATTGTTTCGAGGCACGGTGTTCCAATATCTATTGTCTCAGATAGGGATCCGCGCTTCACATCGAAGTACTTCTGGAAACTACTACAGGAATGCATGGGAACACAGTTACGTATGAGTACGGCATATCATCCATAGACCGACGGACAGAGCGAAAGAACGATTCAAACATTAGAAGATATGCTACGAGCTTGCATTATGGACTTCAAGGGAAATTGGGATGATCATCTACCATTGGTGGAATTTGCTTACAACAACAGTTACCACGCAAGTATTGGCATGCCGCCTTACGAAGCGTTGTACGGCAGAAAGTGCAGAACTCCATTATGTTGGGATGAAATTGGCGAATGTCAATTGCTCGGACTAGAACTGGTATAACAGACTGAAGAAATCATCAAAGTGATCAGGGCAAGATTGATAGCAGCTCATCATAGACAGAAGAAATATGCCGATCAACATCATAAGAATCGAGAGTTTGAGTCTGGTAGTTACGTTTTCTTGAAAGTGTCTCCCTAGAAAGGGAAGATTCGTTTTGGTAAGAAGGGGAAACTGAGCCCGAGGTTCATTAGACCCTTTGAAGTATTAAGGAGAGTTGGTGAGGTCGCATATGAGGTAGCTTTACCTCCAGCGCTGGAACACATTCACAATGTCTTTCATGTCTCGGTGTTACGACCATACAAACCCGACTACAAGCATGTCATAGAGTATGAACCCCTGCAAGTTGAAAACGATTTGTCTTACGAAGAAGAGCCTGTTCAGATAGTTGACAGGAAAGAGCAAGTGCTACGAAATAAAATTATACCATCTGTTAAGGTGATCTGGAGGAACCACAACGCTGAAGAAGCTACGTGGAAACTCGAAGATCAGATGAGGAGAAACTATCCACAACTGTTTACTCAATCTATGTGTAGCGATTCTGGGGACAGAATCTTTGTAAGGGGGAGAATGTAACAGGACGAATTAATTGAGTCGTGATTCTGGGGACAGAATCCTTTTAAGGGGGGAAAGATGTGACAAACGAGAATTTTATAATTTAATTTAAATATTTATTGGATTAAATAAATATTTTTTTCGATGATTTGATTGTTGAATTAATTGATTAATTGATGAAATTGTGGTAGATTAATTTAATTATATGTGTTACATTAATTAAATTAATGTGGAGAATTTTTATATTTAAAGTATCTGTTCAATTGAATTTATTTGATTAAATACATTATTTAAATAAGTATAATGTTAAGTATAATGTTATTTCTAATTAATTTAATATTTATTAGAGATTTAATAATTTGTCATTATTAATAAAGGAAAATTTTATTTATGTGACTATGTGATTTAATGTAGTATTATTCTATTTTATTTAATTGAATTAAATGAGATTATTTAGTTAATTTAAATATGTGACATGAACTTTATAATAAGTAATTTATTAAAATAAACCAAAAGAAGAGTTTTTTTAAAAGCAAGCCAAACGAGGCCTTAAGGGAAGTTGGAGCCACTTAACCATTATGGATTAACTGACACCCATGATTATATCAGTTTCTTTTATTCTACGTATTCTTTATTCTTAATATCAGCACATTCATTCCTAAAAACCAAGTCAGAGAGATAATTGAGAGAAAAGAAATTGGAGTTGTAGAAGAAATTGGAAGAATTGTAGAATTTCTCATCATTCTCTAGCATCTTAAACTATTAATTGAAGGCAATTCTTCTAACTAAGTTTAATTTACGTTTTAAATTCTTCTATGAAAGTAGTCTGTAAGTTTTCTGATAATGAAGCTTCATGTGTAATTGATTATAAATTATTTATAATTGTTTAAATGTATGTATAATTTACTGTATGATGCTTATAAATTGTTTAATTGGATTAATTCATGAGATTATGCCTTTAGTTGGAAGTTCTGGAATTTACAGAGTAGTTATGTATGAATAGGAACTATATGTATGAAAATTCATGTTTTAAATGCATATTAATCGGTAAATTGATGACCTATTATGTTTGTACATTCAAATATGAAAAGAATACAAGTTATACGAACTGATTTGGTTATGTAACGAATCCATGGTGAATGAATTCGCTAAATATGTTTAAAAATAGAGTTTTTACAAAAGTATTAGATTTATGGGTTTAAATTCAGATGTTTAGGTTGTTTAAGTTAGTACAATCATGCTATGATTGTTATTTTATGTTTTTGTAAAGTCCAAAACCCATGCGTAGTGTTTGATTTGTGGCTTGGATAAAACTTTGGCCAAATTTGGCATTTTCTATGTTCTGCAAGAACTACAGTACCTGAGTCTGCGCACCAGCGCGGCCGCGCTGGTGCCAAGAACAAAAGTTGCGCGGCCGCGCCACATGTAGACCAGAGCCAAAAGTCAGGCACAACGCGGCCGCGCCGGTTAGCAGACTGACCCAGAATATTTTATTTAAATGTTCAAGCCCAGAGAATGTAATTGTAACCTAATCTAATGAATATGAAAATGTAATAATCATATATTTTGATGTTAAATGATGTTTTATGAGATTAATGAGTGATTGCGTTTTAACTAAGAGTTGATGTTGTAAATGTCATTAATATAATCAGACTTAGAGTTAAGATAACATAAAAGAGAATATGCTCATGATACTAATTATGTTATAATTAATTGGTATCGTGACTTGAAATGATATGTAGGATTAAGTGAGGAACGTGAATAATAAACGTAAAATCTACGCACGAGGCAAGTTTTCTTAACTTCACTCTTTAGTGTGAAAGTTTACTATCCTTAATCTTTTTATTTCATTGAAAGCAAGTATCTTATCCTTATTTAATTATTTCTACACAAGTTCCTGAACTTTATCCTTTTATCATGCAAGCTTTATAATGCTATTACTTACTTGAGCAAGTTCTTAATTCTATTGTATCTTTTGTGAGATTCAGTCTTTGATTCTCGAATATCAATTACATTTTTTATTGAATCTTGATTGACTAGCGAACCCTTATTGATTCGACTAGTCCATAGTTGATGAGCGTTCTAAATTCTAGAAACATTATTGAAGTAAATCCAAACCAAACTTCCTTTGGTACGGACTCCGATGTCAAACTGAGATGAACACCCCTTATATAGGGGATTTTATTTACGCGTTAGCGTTAAGATGTTATGCACATACATTGTACAAAGGGCTGATCCCCTGAGTACAAGAAGTAAGGTCCATATAGTCTTACGACTGTTAAAGGTTTAAAGTAGAAATACTTGATAACCTAGGACATAGTTTGTGGTCTTAAGACTCTCAGATGTTCTTTTGAATCTTGTCTTATAATCTTGACTCAAAAGCTGAATCTTCGATTATTCAATATCTGTTGATTATTTCACATGTTATTATTATTGTTATTGTTGTACTTGCTGGGCAATCATTGCTCACTCTTGTATAATAACATTGCAGCTAAAGTTGAAAGGGTTGACGAGCCGTCCACTAGTAAGGGCAAAGGAAAAGCAAACAAGTGATGAAGATTTGTTGTATTTGCTTTGATGATGTTTATGTAATAGACTTAAGTATGTTTTTCGCATTGATATTATGTTAAGGTTAGATGACCTGGGATTTATTTATTAATGATGTTGTAATCCTTTAATGGGAGATTGATACTTTATTAATAGTTTTCCTTTAGATTTGAATGGGTAGTTAGATGTGATGTGATATATATTTGGATAGTGAATATTAAATCCTGAGGAAACGAAGTACCCGAATTTGGGGGTGTCACAAGTTATTCGCCAAGAAATAACCCCTCATGATAATCAGAAATAGACGTCGTAGAAGCCGATCATGCTCCACAAGGTCGTCAGGGAATGGCTCTGACAAAGCCCCTTTGATAACATCAACTGCCAAAGCGCCAGAACAAATGTTACGGGCCTTGTGTGGAGAGAATCCCAGCAATGAACGAATAGTAATGGGTGAGATGTTAACTTCCAGGGAACCCGCTAACTAGTGAACTTAATGCCTGTAATGTAACTCCAGCCTAAGGGTATAATTATCGCATCATAATCCAACAAATGAAAAGATTGGCTCTAATGAAACCATCTCTTAGACAAAGCATGAAGATAACCCAGGGGCAGCGATGGGGATCTATGGTAAACAAATGCTCAAAGCCCTGGGAATCAACTTGAGCCCGGTAATCAGCATGGAAGGTGTAATAAAGAGAGTAGATGCTAAACCAGTTGCCTTGAGGCTTTGTAAACACCAGGACCTATAATATAAAAAATTAAAATGACTACAAGATTAAAAGAAAAAGAAACGACTCAAATTTTCTTATACCTCACTAGTGCACAAGTACGTTGATAGATGACAACTCAAATCAAAACCCAAAAGATTGAGAATGGCCACCCGAGCTCCGGGGAATGTGCGACCATGGGCAGACGCAACGGCAACGTCAAACTCATGAAGATTATTATTTATATTAGCACCATCAACTCGGTTAACGCTAATCAGACGTCTACAAGACTCCATCAGACGATGAGCCTGCCTCATAACATATGGAGATGGGGCTGTATGATGAGGACATCCTTAGCTTAGAAGCCCATGACGAAACCCAAGCGGATCCATTGCATATACCACTTGGACCCATTACGAGGGCTCGGGCTAAACGCCTCAAAGAAAGACTTAACGGGATGATTTATGAATTATGGAACAAGGTTGGAACAAGCACAAAGATGGTAGAGACTGGATACAAGTACGCGATGATCATAAACACATTGATTGCAAGTGTGCCTAAAGCACCGCAATAGACTTCACTGTTGCTGAAAACTGACTTTCTTGGATTACAAGATTCCTTCCCTAAAACAGGGTTTCATGTTTTAATTAGTAGTGTTTTCCACCAATTGTTTTCTTCCCTAAAACAGGTTCCATAATTTAAGTAATGGTGGTTTCCACCAATTGTTTCCTTCCCTAAAACAGGGTTCCATGTTTTAGGTAATGGTGTTTTTCACCAATTGTTTCCTTTCCCAAAACAAGGTTCCTTGTTTTATGTAATGGTGTTTTTCAGTAATTGCTAGGGTTTGTTTGATTCTAGATTGTTCTCAAGCTTAGTATAAGTAGGCTTCATGATGTAATGGTTTAAACAACCAATTTTCAGCATTATCAATATTATTGTGAGTTTGTTTCTCTACTTGTGGTTCTTTGAAGAATTCCTAAGTGTTCCTTAGTTGTTCTTTGAGATTCATAATTGACTTATCATACAATCATTTATAGTTATGTGTGGTGTCTTCTACCGTATCAATCGTCGATTGTACCAAGATTACCGCTTCAATATAAGCGAGGGGCCAAGGTGTCGTTGGTATTCATCCTATGCTGAATTCATTTTGCAAGCAATTATACCAAGATTACCCTCTACATATAGGCGAGGGGTTAGGGTGTTGCAAGCTATCCGTCCTATCAATTTGTTAGAAATGATCCGGGCGACGACCACCTCACGCAAGCGTGCCGTGCAGTCTATCATTTAGTATCAAAGCTAAGTTTCTATCAAGTTACTTATCTTTACTTTTATTGTTGGATTTTAGTCAAAAAAACTGCAAAAAAAAGAAAAGAAAACTGCAGAAAATATATTGCAGAAAATTATTATTGTTGATTGATATTACTGGGATTTCATTTACAAAGAATCACATTTGACGATTGTGAAGTCTTGTTGGTATTCCGAGAGTCACACTTTCTATATTATATTCTTGATAAGTTCTTATTGGATTGAAATTGGAAAATTGAGGTAATATTTGTGTGAATTCAAAAAGAACTTATTAGAGAGAACTACGAGCGGAAAAAGGCAAGAGTAGTGAGATTACTAGAGGGTAAAAGCCATTAGTGTGATATACGAGAGTTTTATATTTGTGTAATACAGTGTTTGAGCGAAACACGTGAGGGAGTGGTGAGGAACATGTTTTCTACTAACCTTTGTTTTGCAGAAAATATGTCTAACACAAGAGATAAGGCAATTAAAAATGAACCTTCTACATCGAATTTTGACCCAAAACTCATGATGGAGGCAATGATAAAAGAATTTTCCCGACAGTTAGGAATTGCTATGGAGTAAGTGCATGATCGCATCGATCAATTGAGTGACACTCGAGGGGAACAAACTCAAATCCCTCCGGGTGGGTGCCCAAAAGGAAAGGCCCAACAAAAGGAAGCAAGGCTAGAGGAGACAAATTACTATGATGAAAGGTTTAGCGAGGAAGAGGATCGAGAAACTGGCTTTATCCCTAAGAGACATTTTGCAAGGGATAGAGGCGGCCGAAATCGAGAGGACAACAACCTCGATAGCATCAAAATGAAAATTCCCACATTCCAAGGCAGGAGTGATCCCGAGGCATACTTAGAGTGGGAGAAGAAAATGGAATGGATATTTGATTGTCCAACTACTCGGATCCCAAGAAAGTTAGAATTGCCGCTACAGAATTTTCAGATTATGCGGTTACTTGGTGGGATCAATTGATGACTAGCCGAAGGAAGTGTAGAGAGCGTCCAATAGAGACTTGGGCATAAATGAAAGTTGTAATGAAAAAGAGGTTTGTGTCAAGCCACTAGTACCGAGATCTGTTTTAAAGTTTGCAAAACTTGAGACAGGGAAGTAAGAGTGTGGAGGACTACTTCAAGGAGATGGAGATGTTAATGTCTAGGGCTGACATCGACGAGGATAATGAGGCAACCATGGCCCGATTTTCAGCAGGGTTAAATTGGAAAATTACAGATTTAGTGGAGCGTCAACACTATGTGGTATTGGAAGATATGGTGCACATGGCTATCAAAATAGAGAAGCAGCATAAGAGGAGAGGTGGCTAGCGAACAAATCCTACCACACGATCATCATGGAATCCCAATAATGTGAAACACGAGGAAAAACCAACTGGTTTCAAACCAAAAACAGAAATCAAGCAAGGAGCGACTACTCAGGGATTGCAAGGTAAAACCAATCAACCTTCTATTAGTCGTAATCGAGATATTGTATGCTTTAAATGTGAAGGTAGGGGACATATTGCAAATCAATGCCCAAATCAAAGAACTATGTTATTGCTTGATAATGGAGAAGTGGAAACCGAGGAAGAAGATAGTGACAATGACTCTATGCCATCATTGGAGGAAGATAGAGAGGTTGCTATGCATGGTGAAGTGTTGGTTACTCGAAGAATGCTTAGTACACAGGTAAAAGAAGAAAGTAGTGAACAAAGGGAAAATCTGTTTCATACTAGATGCATGGTAAATGGTAAGATCTATTGTGTCGTGATTGATGGTGAGAGCTATACAAATGTTGCAAGTATCGCTATGGTGGAGAAATTGGGACTTACAACTTCAAAACATCCTCATTCATACCGATTGTAGTGGCTCAATGACGGCGACATCAAAGTAACCAAGCAAGTATCAGTTCCGTTTACAATTGGGAAGTATGTCGATGAGATTCTATGTGATGTGGTTCCTATACAGGTGGGTCACTTACTACTCGGGAGACCTTGACAGTTCGATCGGCGAGTAAAACACGATGGTTTTACTAATGAGTACTCTTTTGTTCACAATCAAAGAAAAGTTACCTTGTGTCCTATGTCACCAAAACAGGTGTATGAGGATCAAATGCATTTACAAAGAGATCATGAAAATATAAAAATAAAAGAGAGAGAAAAAAAGAAAGGAGAAGAGAGAAAAACAAACATTTTTATAAAAAGGAGCGATGTAAGGCGAGCTTTGGAATCTAAAAAGCCAATGATTATACTTCGGTATAAGGAGGCACTTTTAAATACTAACGTTAATAATCTTTCTTTGCCTAGTGTTGTTTCTGCTCTTTTACAGGATTATCGGGATGTATTTCCCGAGGAACTTCCATAGGGATTACCACCAATTCGGGGAATTGAGCATCAAATTCACTTTGTCCCTGGCGCGACCATTCCAAACCACCCGACATACCGAAGTAATCCCGAGGAAATAAAGGAATTGCAAAGGCAAGTTAACGAGCTAATGGACAAGGGGTTCATAGGGAAAGCATGAGTCCATGTGCGGTTCCAGTTATTTTAGTGCCTAAAAAGGATGGGAAATGGCGTATGTGCATTGATTGTCGAGCGGTAAATAATATCACGGTAAAGTATCGACATCCCATTCCTAGGTTAGATGATATATTAGATGAATTACATGGATCTTGTGTATTTTCTAAAATTGATTTGAAGAGTGGTTATCATCAGATTAGAATGCATGAGGGAGATGAATGGAAAACCGCTTTTTAAACAAAATATGGATTATATGAGTGGTTTGTCTTACCTTTTGGTTTAACTAATTCTCCTAGCACGTTCATGAGATTAATGAACCATGTTTTGCGTCCCTTTATTGGGAAATTTGTAGTTGTCTACTTTGATGATATCTTGATCTATAATAAGGATTTAGTTGAGCATGCATTGCATATAAAATCTGTCCTAGATGTGCTTCGAAAAGAAAATTTGTATGCTAATATGGACAAATGCACATTTTGTACGGATCGAGTTGTGTTTCTTGGTTTTGTTGTCAGTGCGCAGGGAGTGCAGGTTGATGAAGAGAAGATACGTGCAATCCAAGAATGGCCAACTCCTACAAATGTCAGTCAAGTTCGTAGCTTTCATGGACTCACAAGTTTCTATAGACGGTTTGTAAGAAACTTCAACGAAGTCATAGCACCACTTACCAAAGTAATCAAAAAGAGTGTAGGATTCAAGTGAGGTGATGCACAGGAAAAGGCGTTTAATTTGATTAAAGAAAAATTAACCAACGTTCCTTTATTTGTATTGCCTAATTTTAGTAAAACCTTTGAAATTGAATGTGATGCTTCAGGTTTAGGCATTGGAGCTGTGTTAATGCAAGAAGGAAAGCCAGTGGCATATTTTGGTGAAAAATTGAGTGGAGCAGTTTTGAACTATCCTACCTATGACAAGGAGTTATATGCCTTAGTTCGATCATTGGAGACTTGGCATCATTACTTGTGGCCTAAGGAATTTGTAATTCACACGGATCATGAATCATTGAAATATTTGAAAGGCCAACACAAGTTAAACAAGAGACATGCATGATAGATGGAGTTCATTGAGACATTTCCATATGTCATTCGCTATAAGCAAGGTAAGGAAAATGTGTGGCCAATGCTCTTTCGCGAAGGTATGTGTTGTTAAATACTCTTGACACAAAATTACTTGGTTTTGAACAAATCAAAGAATTATATGATAATGACCATGATTTCTATGAAGAGTTTAAAAGTTATGAAAAGAATGTTGTAGGTAAATACTTCAAGATGGATGGATTCTTATTTCGTGAGAATAGATTATGTATACCTGCATGTTCTTTACGTGAAATATTGGTTCGAGAATCACATGGAGGTGGTTTGATGGGATATTTTGGTGTTGATAAGACTTTATCTGTTATAAAAGAATATTTCTATTGGCCCCATATGAAACGAGATGTGGAAATAATTTGTGATAGATGCATTACATGTCGTCAAGCTAAATTTCGTGTTCAACCCTATGGGTTATGCACATTATTGCCTATTTCGAGTGAACCTTAGATTGACTTGTCTATGGACTTTGTATTGGGTTTACCTAGATCTAAGCATGGTCATGATTCTATATTTGTGGTCATGGATAGGTTTTCAAAAATGGCACACTTTATCCCATGCCACAAAACTGATGATGCATCCCATGTTGCTAATTTATTCTTTAGAGACATTGTGCATTTGCATGGCATGCCCCAAACAATTGTTTCGGATAGAGATGCTAAATTTTTGAGCTATTTTTGGAAGACATTGTGGTGTAAATTAGGAACTAAACTGTTGTTTTCAACTACTTATCATCCACAAATAGATGGTCAAACAGAAGTAGTAAATAGAACTCTATCTACATTATTGAGAGTTATCATTAAAAAAATATTAAGCTTTAGGAAGAATGTCTACCACATGTTGAGTTTGCTTATAATAGTATGTTCACTCTGCTACTAAATTCTCACCTTTTGAAATTGTGTATGGCTTTAATCCTTTAACATCATTGGATTTATCACCCTTACCTGTTTCCGAGTATACTAACATGGATGGCAAAAACAAAGCTGATTTTGTTAAGTAGATACATGAGAAAACAAGACTTAACATTGAAAAGAGGACGGAGCAATATGCCAAACAGGCCAACAAGGGTTGGCGTAAAGTAATCTTCGAACCCGGAGATTGGGTGTGGCTACACTTGCGTAAGGAAAGATTTCCTGATCAAAGGCATTCAAAACTACTTCCAAGAGGAGATGGTCTATTTCAAGTGCTTGAACGCATTAACAACGATGCTTACAAATTGGATTTACCTAGTGAGTATATTGTTAGTGCAACTTTCAATGTTTCTGATCTAAATCCGTTTGATGTAGGTGAAGATTTGAGGACAAATCGTTTTCAACAGGAAAGTATGATGAGGACATCCTTAGCTTAGAAGCCCATAACGAAACCTAAGCGGATCCATTGCATATACTACTTGGACCCATTACGAGGACTCGGGCTAAACACCTCAAAGAAGGACTTAACGGGATGATTCATGAATTTTGGAACAAGGTTGGAACAAGTACGGAGATTGTAGAGACAGGTTACAAGTAGGAGAAGATCATAAACACATTGATAGCAAGTGTACCCAAAGCACCACAATAGACTTCACTGTTGTTGAAAACTGACTTTATTAGATTGCAGGATTCCTTCCCTAAAACAGGGTTCCATGTTTTAAGTAATGGTGTTTTCCACGAATTATTTCCTTCCCTAAAATAGGGTTCCATGTTTTAAGTAATGGTGTTTTCCACGAATTGTTTCCTTCCCTAAAATAGGGTTTCATATTTTAGGTAATGGTGTTTTTCACCAATTGTTTCCTTTCCCAAAACAAGGTTTCTTGTTTTATGTAATGGTGTTTTTCAGTAATTGCTGGGGTTTGTGTGATTCTAGATTCTTCTCAAGCTTAGTATAAATAGGCTTCATGATGTAATGGTTTAAACAACCAATTTTCAGCATTATTAATATTATTGTGAGTTTGTTTCTCTACTTGTGGTTCTTTGAATAATATCTAAGTGTTCCTTAGTTGTTCTTTGAGATTCATAATTGACTTATCATACAACCATTTATAGTTGTGTGTGGCGTCTTCTACTGCATCAATCGTCGATTGTACCAAGATTACTGTTTCAATATAAGCGAGGGGTCAAGGTGTCATTGGTGTTCATTCTACGCAGAATTCATTTTGCAAGCAATTATACCAAGATTATCGTCTACATATAGGCGAGGGGTTAAGGTGTTGCAAGCTATCCATCCTATCAACTTGTTAGAAACGATCCGGGCGACGACCACCTCACGCAAGCATGTCGTAGAGTCTATCACCGTAGAAGCCGTCCTACGAGGACAAACCCTTAAAGATGCACGACGGGATGAAGAACTACTCGGCATGTTCGGATCCATAGCTAAATGAAGACCAAACGACATGGAATGAGGTACACCCTACCTCATTTTATATGTTTAAAATGGCATATGCACTAAATAGGGAATTTCTAAGGCATATTAGTCATCGCAATATGCATGGTCTGCATACCCATTAAGGCGAGTCTACATTATTTTAGTGTACACATACGTCCTGTCGTCGGACCTAAGAAAAATTTTGCCAGAATCTCCCCTATAATACAGACTAGCCACATGCACAATAGCATGCATACAGATACCCAAGGCATAACCTAAGAGATAATACATGATTCACAATATTATGCATTTAAAACACTAAATATGAATTAAATGAGGAAATACGATAGTAGTAAAAATATCCCAAAAGTTGGAAGCTTAGCACAAGGATAAATATAACATTAAAACAGATAAATTTTAACAAAAATGTGCGACGAAAAACGATCCTAGATCATGAAAATTTTTGCATATACTTGTCCAGCATAATAAAATACATGCATGCATCGAGTCAGAATGTTTTTATTAAGCCTTAGAGGATACATTTTTGATACATTACATTTTAACTTACTAACATCCATAACGTGACGAAACGAAATCAAAAATGCGCAAATGTTATACGAATACATTACCTGTAAGATGATAAATAAATGTGCAAAGTCTAAACTGACAGAATCAATCCCCACGAAGCAGAATATATGAGAATATGTGTTAAAATATTGGAGAATCCAAGAAAGAGAGCCAAAGGAAGTCAGAGAGAATGAAAGAAGAAAAGGGGTTGAGTGGGGTATAACCGCTACGGCCAGCCGCAAGTGTACCTGCGACAAGGCCTAGTGGGCCCCACCACTCCTACTTTGGTACAATTGAGGTAAAAAAGAGTCCTTTTCAGTCTAAATAGGTGTAACCATAAAGAAAAATATATTTTTTAAAGCTTAAAATATCATTTACAGGCAATGACAGTTAAGAAAATCTAAAATCAGATAATGATGGATCTTAACCTGAAAGTGAGAAAAACGGTAAAAATGAATCAAAAATGAGAAAAAAGATCAAACATCGAAGAAAGTGTCTTTTTTTGACTAATTGATAATGTGACTGTTGGGGACGAGACCTAGCGAAGGCGTCCAAGACAATAGTCGATGATGTGACCGTTAGGGGTGAGACCCAGCGAAGGCGTTGGAGACGATACCCCATAATATAACCGTTGGGGACAAGACCCAACGAAGGCATTGAAGACGATATCCGATAATGTGACCATTGGGGCGAGACCCAGCGAAGGCGTCAGAGACGATACCTGACGATGTGACCGTTGGGGACGAGACACAGCGAAGGCGTCAGAGACGATACCCGATAATGTGACCGTTGGGGATGAGACCCAGCGAAAGCGTCAGAGACGATACCCGATGATGTGACCGTTGAGGACGAGACCCAGCGAAGGCGTCAGAGACGATACCCGATGATGTGACTGTTAGGGATGACACTTAGCGAAAGCGTCAAAGACGATACCTGGTGATGTGACCGTTGGGGACGAGACCCAGTAAAGGTGTCAGAGACGATACCCGATGATACCCAGTGCTAGCCTTAAAACAACAAATTATCCTTAGTAAAGCAACCCAAAATCTAGGATAGTATATCTTTGATCACTTTATTTCATGGTAATTCACGTTATATTCGCATCATCAAGCCATCGATATATCTTGTCATGCATCAGGTGTCTATGTCTTTGTCATGTTTGTGATAACCAAGATTTTCAGAAATTATTAAATAAGAATTTAATAAATAAAATTCTTATTACGAGACGTTTTGAGTTTGAGTATGTGTATATATGTGTTTTATATTATGAAATATGTGATTTGATGTGAAGAGAATTATATGTTCGTGTAATTGGAAAAAAAATGGTTTAATAGTTAATTAAACCATTGAAAAGATTAAATGAAATTGCCATGAGAAGGAAATTAGTTGAGTAATATTAGTTAATTAAATTAAGTTGAAATTATATTCGGAAATAATATAATTTGATTGTTATGTCTTGTGGACAATAAAAATTATTATGAATTAAGTTTTATAAATAATGTGAGTAATTCACTTAATTAAAATAGTGAATTGATGTGAATATATTTTTGTGTAAAGTGTTGGTGCGTATTTTAGTACGCTAACGTAATGAGAATTTTATAATTTAATTAAATTATTAAATTAGAGGCTGAACGATTTATTAAATAAAATGATTTATTTGATAAAATTATAATTTGGCTATATAGAATTATAAATTTTATTAGTAAGGTTTAAATTAGATTTATTAATAAAAATAAGTTTAATTTAAGTGTGACAAGGGTATCATGTAATAAGAAGGTTATTAAAATAAATTAGGATTGGATTTAAAATGGTTTTGCCAAACAAGGCATTGTGACCTTTGGGTTTTTGTAACTGCCAAATTGGAAAGGTTAAGCACGTTGTTTTGTTTTCCTTCTTCAGTTTTATTTTCTTTAGTTCATTAGCAAAACAAAGTCAGTAGAAGGAAAATATAGAGTGTGGGTTTGAAAGAAGAATTCTGAGAATTCAAGAAGGAAGAAGATTTAATCAAAGCTTCTATAATCATCTAGATTGTTTGAAGGAGCCAAAGGTAGCATTCTAATTAGTATTTTCTTTCAAAGCTTCTAATTAAAAGTAAAATGGATTTTTGGCTGATGAATTGTTGAATTGATATTTGTATATGTTTATGGTTATGTGTAGGTTGATTCATGTTATCTATAATCTGTTTATCATCTGTAAATTGTTTAGAGTAATCAAATTTGTGAAATTCGGATAAAAGGAAAAGAGTTGGACTTTATTTGTATTGTATATATATGGTTTGTTTCATGATCAAAATTCGCTGTTGATTCATGAAGTAATCTATAAATTGATGGTTAGTTGTTGTTATATCCTGAGAGATGAAAACTTTGCAAAAAGAATGAATCAAAATGGTTTAGAATCGGGTTTGTGGTGCCTGATTTCGCTAAGTGTGTTAATTTATAAAATTTAACAAGAACTTTGATTTCGCTACATGTTAGGTATTGATTCTACAAAGATTATAATATTTGGGTATGTCTAATTTGTTGATAAAATGAAGAAATTGGGAAATTTTGGTCTAGAATCGCACTGATTCGCGAACTGCAGAAACTGGGATTCAGGTAGCTCGCCCCGGCGAGCTCATTAAGCTGAATTTCTCGCCCCGACGAAAGTTTTGTGAAGGAATTTTCTCGCCTCGGTGAGAGTTTTGTGTTGTAACTTTCTCGCCCCGGCGGGAATTGTAGAAATGAAAATTTTTCTTGTTTTTAATTCTTTTCTTTTTGGTCATCATATGTTACCCTAAACAAGATTTACTTATAAACATTATACATCTAATGTAAAGCAAAGTTTAAGACTTAGCTTAGGGTTAAGTGTCGATTAAAGTGGAACGTAACAAAATGAAGGAGTATGAAATGTTAAGTAGAATTAATACTAAGTGTTGATATGTGGCTAATAAGTGATGTACATGATTATATATATCGTGTAGGATACATGAAGTGCAGATAAATTTAAGCTGGTAATCTACAAACCAGGCAAGTCTTTCAGTTCCTATTTGTTATGTGAACTAAATGATTAACTGTTTTAAATTTATGGTGTAAAAGCATGCTATATTTTTAACAATGTTGCAATTATGAAACGACAAGGTCAAAATATGACTACGTTCGTTAAGTAAAGAATGTTGATTGAGTTATGGAACTCAATCTTTACTTGATATGTATTGATCATTATGTATGATATGTTTAGTCAAATGATTATGATTATGATTTAGATGATGAGCATGTTATCTATGTGCTATGTGATGCATGTAAATTGTTAGATTTTGCTGAGTTGTCGAGCTCATTCTTGCAAATAACCACTTTTGCAGGTTAAAGATTCAAGGTAACATTATGTGCTACCCAAATGACATGGATCAAAATGATGCATGAAGATTAAATGTTTTTGTTGAAGTTATTACCTGAATTATGTTAAGTTTTCAATAAATATATTTATGTTGAGTTGTAAAGTTTGTATTGAGGTGTAAACTTTTGTAATAAGTTCGACAAGGTGAGTCATGATATTAACATGATTCTAAGACATTTAGATGTAATGGTTGAAAATTTTGGGATCGAGAATGATTTGTAATAGAAAAGTTTGAATTATTCCGCATTTTAATAAGTATAACATTGAATAATGTTGTAAAGTCAGAATGAAGATGTATTGCTAACGACCGATGTGGAAAGTTGAATTGTATGAATTTTGGGGTCGTTACAATGTTTATTTCATTGCATTACAAAAACATGACAAAGAAGGGCATCTGTAGACACCCAAAATTTTGTATTTCTTTATCTAACCTTGGAAAGAGGGCAAAAGTGTCATTTCACTCTGACAACAAGGAGCCCAGGCAGAGAACTACAAGGCTTAGAAGGAATGCATAGAGCTGTCACAACGACAATCGAGTATCGAGCTATATCAGGCATGACGGATGACTGAATGACGGTTAAGGGAAGATACATTTTTTGCATTCTGTTTCATCTTTCTAGATTTAGAATTAGCCAAACCTTATGTTATTGTGTAGCTCTCGAAAAGAGCTTTCCGGAATGGTATGGCACGTCTCCCATTTTTTCTCGGATTGAAAGTTATGAACGTTTTAGCGAACAGGACGAAAAGTCGACTGTACGACACACAAATCGAGGTAGGTAGGCCCCACAGGGGCCAGCCACAGGTAGACCTGCGTCTAGCCCCAGAGCCTATATAAAGCAATTTTTTAGTAGATTTTCAAAGAGAGGAGGAAGTTAGAGAGAGAAAGTGAGGGAATTTTACAGAAATTCTAGAGAGAGAGAGATCCAATTCAAGCTAGATCCAATAGATTACTTCAAATTTTATATTACATTAGCTAGATTCCATATAGATTCAAGTTCAATCTATTCATCCAAAGGTAAAAAATCGAATCTTTTGTATAAATTTGGTGTAGATCTAGTAGATCTAATATATTGTATCATTTGTTGTACTTGGAAATTCTTGGAGTTGTAATTATATTCTCATTTTGAAGATCTTTCAATAGATTAGTTGCTAGGCTAAGGTGTTTAAGGAGGATTTCTCAAGTAATTTTCTCTTAGTCACCCGATGACGGGATCTACGATTTATTAATATATTTGGATATTAACGCCCCTTTTTCGATTGTTTTGTGGGGAGTTGATTATTTTTATTATTGTGGGGAGTTTGATTATTTTTATTATGGTTTACCCCGTACAATCTTAGATCTATATCTAGTGATGAATGAGTCCCACCTACCCGCCGTCAAGGAATTCTAACAAAACGAATCACCTGATAGCCAGTTTGGGATATATATTGTCGATTATGTCTCGCCTATGTCATTAACGGATTTATAGGAATCTAAATCTTCACACTTTATTTTCCTAGATTTTAGATCCTTTTGGGATAGATACTGGCAATGCATAGTTGTCCCTCGATATGTCGGTTTCGATTGTTTAATTAAAAGATTAGAATCCTCGGGAGCCCTTTTCTTGTGTCACAGTCGTCGATTGTGTATTTTTATGTGGTCTTATTAGGGTTTTGAATATGTGAACCTATGAATGGAGTCATGGCATTAAACCTTATGTTTAACGTACATTGACGTAATTCTCAAGATGGATGTTGTCTTTCAATTTTAGTATTGAGATGCGATCTTGTTGTAAATGTAAATTTAGGCCTTAAAGCAGTATCAAGGGTTCATCCCATAAAAATCAGATTTAAAGCACCGTGATAGTAAAAATTGTGATTGCGGGTGTTCGGGGCTATTGAGATAGCTTTCATACCCACCCATTTTTGATGTTTGATTTTGTCATTTATCACCTAAAAACGATTTCAAATAAAATGATAAAAATCTTTTAAAATTAAATCGCTCAGGTTAGTAAGACCATCTTAAGTTAAAATTGAATGTGACAAAGAATGTCGATTCTTATTTGGCAAAAGGTTTGAAAACCATAATTTCCAAAACATTATCCCAAAAAAGAGGTTTTTATCAAAATTAAAGTTAAAATGAACCTTTTTCTCAAATCAAATCCTTCGTGCATAGGCTCAAAAAGGCTAAAGTTGCTTTCAAAATAACCCACTTCTCACAATTTCGATTTGAAGATTGTGATGTTCTAGATTTTCTTCTAAATCACACACACACACACACACACACACACACTTTATACTTAGAAAAATATTAAGATACGGTAACTGTGTTTTCACGGAAGTCGGGGAGTGCCTAACATCTTCCCCTCGCTTAAGCAAACCCCCGAACTCTATGAATCTCGGTTTCAAGACCAATTTTACAAAGTCACATATTGGGCTATATTGCGAAAATCCTAAAATATGGATAAGTTGGTACATCTATTTAAATCTTTACCAACTGGCGACTCTGTCTAAATTGGCCTTGCATTAAAATTAACCTTTCAAAACCCTGTCGACATTTATGTCGGCTTTTTCCTAAAAATCACCCCTTTAAGTGAAATAAATAAATCAAAATCTTTAAAAAGGGTAAAAATGCGAAAATAGAAAAAATTCCCGGCGTCAACAGTAAGAAGTTATTATTCGTTTGTACAGCCCTTAACATAAAACGGGGAAAATTTTTGAAATAACAATTCGTTAAAAATTCTTTTATAGTTTGCCCTTCATCTAATATCTTTTGACTTGAACCTTCCTGTTGAATTCTAACCGTTGTATTTGAACTGTGAACATTTTTGACTTTGAACTTTACATTTGGACTATGAACATTTGGACTTTAACTTTCTATTTGAACTGTGAACATTTTAGACTGTTATATATTTCTTGCATCGTGAATCTTACTGTTGAACTTTCCATCTATGAATCTTAGACAATACCTTTGCGCTTGAACTCTTTCCAATATTTTTGGACATCATGTTGACAGTTTGGACATTATTAGATTATGAATAAAGTAAATTATTCCTTAAACAAAAATAAATTCTAGATCTCTAATATTCATTCATTATTTTATTATTCTTATTATTTTTGTTTATTCTTGTTGTTCTACTAACTATCAAGACTCGGGTTGTTGTTTTTTAGCCTGGGTGTAAAGACAATATAGTTATTGGGTGTTTCTAGCATGTGTGGTAAAGACACATAGTGAAAGTTTTCTTTAGTCTGGGTGCAAAGAAAAATTGTTTGGCTTGATCATGACCATTAGTCTTACAGCTGATGGAATCTTGATGATGAATTTTCAATTGGAGAAGATAGTAGATATTATTGTCTATTTGACTCATCTAATGGATTATTTATTCTGCTGCAGTTATTTGTTAAAAAATTATGTTATTTAACATTTTCTAAATCTCCGATACATCACTATTGGTGACTAAAGATAACTTTATTCGTTTGTTATCCTAGTCATGATATTCCTTACTATGCTATTTGAGCTCACCCTTTTATTTTTCTTAATTCTTTTTAGAAAATGAGAATGTAGCTGGGGCTAGTGGGGAGAGCACATGAATGGAGTGATGATCCGATTTAGAGTTATAGTAGTCCTTACCAAATTATAAAACAGTGTGCAAATAATTTTAGTGAGGACTTGGTGTGTGTATTGTCGTACTATACATGACATTGTAATAATTATAATTAGAAAATTTTATGTATGTTGTTTTGTGTTTTAGCGACTCAAATTGAGCTGTATATGCCGAATTTGGGGGCCCACAGTTGGTATCATAGCTTACATATATATAGGGTCCCCATCCGTGCCAACATATTGCCACGGACACTATTTTAGTAACCATGATCCTAGCCGTTGATCCTTATAATAAATGGCTGAGATTGGAGAAGAGAACAACCCTGCTGCTAGAAGGTACAACGGAAATGACATTCTTTCTAATGGTAGGGAAGATTACCAAAACGCCCCTCAGTCAAGCTTACCTACCGCTAGAAGGAGTAGTGGCGGGGAGGAAATTTTACAAAACTGACCTCCCTTAATCAGTGGTAATATACTAAAATGCCCTCACTTAAATCACTCTCTGCCGCTAGAGGCTCTAGCGGCAGCCCCTTAATCCAGATCTAGCCGCTACTGCCATCTCTCCTTAACAGTTTGCCTATAACCAAAATAAGAGAGAAAGAAGAGGAAAGAAGGTCTTGCCGCAACCAAGTTTCTATAGATTTTAGCAACTAAGTTTCCAATGTAACCAAAATATTTATAAGATTATTTCTACTGATTTTGTTTTTAAAAATAAATAAATATTATGATTTATTTTGAAAATTTTATTTTAGGTAAATGTATTCGTGTAAACTTTTAGAGAAAATTAGCAAACATGTCTATGTATACATATATGCATGTGAATTTTAGTTAAAATTAGTGAGTTATGTTTTTGGGTAAATATATGCATGTTATTATGTGGTGAACTAGTGATTATATACAAGTTGTAAATTGTTTCTTGTTAAATTATTGTTAAATATTTGTGGATAATAATTGGAAGGGAGTAGTTTTTTATTATTGTTAATTTAGTGAGTTATGTTTTAGGGACAATATATGCTGTGATGATTTATTGGGATTAATAATGACTATACAAACTTTGTAAATTGTCTTATTTTAAATTATTGTTAAATGGTCATTTTTCGATGATTGGGATATAATTATTTTACATAGTTGGTAAATTGATACAAAATGGTTTTATGTTATTTTTTTAGGTAAAAGATGGATAGCTGAAATTATGGTCCAATTGACCAGAATTTTCTGTATGACTAAAACAATCATGTGTCTAATGATATATATAACGGTGGAGATAGGGGAAAGCTAATCTCTTTTCAATTAACTAAACAAAAATACGATAAATGGAACTTAACAAAAGCCCAAAAAATTCTTCTAGATAAATGCGATTTTGGGATTTTTAAACACGTAGCAGTTGTACACCAAACTGACCTTGGTCGTGTCTGCCCTGGTGGAGAGATGACGGCCGGAGACTAATAGTTTTCACCTAAACTGTGAGTAAATAACAATAACACTAGAGGATGTCCATTTTATTTTTGGGTTACCGGTGGTGGGCAAACCCTTAACTTGCCCCCTATTTGACACCCCAATATCTCATTTTAAGGACTGTTTTGGTCCTGAACTAGCTGTGAATATCAACAATCGAAAAAATGAGGTTCTATTTCATTGGTGTGGCTGCACAAATATTTTGTTAATTGTCCTTTTAGAGCGAGTAAGGAAATTATAGGTTGATACACAAAGACCTATATTCTTTGGCTGTGTGGGATAATATTGTTTTTCACTAGGTCCAAGAATACTGTCTACCCTAAGTATATGTATTTTCTGGCCAACGTGAAAGATTGTGTAACATATTCTTGAGGTGTAGCTCTGTTAGGGTATTTGTATAGGGCTTTATATATGGCCTGTAGGAAATGGGTGAAATATATTAATAATTGTGTAACATTGTTACAAGTCTGGGTCTATGAGCGTTTAATAGTTAGAAGGCCAAACCCTAGACCACAATTAGAGTTATGGTTACCTAGGGTTATAGCATGGGCATACTCTACAACCCACAAATATCTTGATAGACGAGACAATCCCCACCACCATCTGACATTTTACTGAGGGGAGTTAAATGTCCAGCTTTTATGGCAAGTAGTTTGGCGCCCTTACATGAGGTTAGATGATAATCTTAATGGATTTAATTTTGAAGGAAGGTTATTGGGATCGGCTAGGGTCCCCTTGATCGACTTTGATATCGTAGAATATCAAATGTCGGATCGGGTGATGAGGCAATTTGGGTTCCTACAAAGTATACCCTTTCCGACTAAAAATCACGATGACCTAAGAAAGCCCAAAGAACATAGGTTGGACGTCGATGATTGCATGGCCTTGATGCGAGTGTACATCAGGCATTAGGAGGCTTACATGGATTATCTCGAGGGACAGTAGTACGAAATTTCTAATTACGTGAACATTGATGATTACATGGACTAGTAAAGGAGAATTACACGTAGAAAACTGCCTCGACCATAAGGGGACGAAGACCCTATTTATAAGCCTTGGGCCATATACAACCAGTATCATCTAATTAACATGGTACACAAACATCATCAATTTAAATTTTTTGCATTTTAATATCAATATATATATATATATACTTATTGATTTTATTTATTGTTGCTAATAGTTGTGTTCATCTTGCATGGCAGGTTAAGAGTATAAAGTCTTTACTTGATAAGTGGTTTGCATTTATCCAGATGCCTCCCGAGTATGTTCTAGAGAAACAGGGATGGGACCACCATTACGATGTATACGACATTGACGTAAGGGGGAATAAGGTACCTCAGTAGGGGGTACTTATGGTGAAGGATCTCACTCCCAATTCAACGAAGAGCAAGGGAAACCAAGTGATTTTGCACTATAAGAGAGCTACATCCCCACCACCCAAGTCTGTGTTCCCCCCTACTCATTTGAGGGTGCTTATGACTTTATAGGGAAGGAGGACCTTTAACTACAAGAAGTGGGAGGGCATATCTCTTATGGACGGAGAGGGTGCCCAACCAAAAAACTTAGGAAACACAAGGTCGCGTTTATAAATGAACAATTATTTGGGGACGCGGTGGTGGATCAAGAAATATTTCCTATATCACATCCTCGGAAGTAGTATACTTTATACCACATCAAATTATGCGCCTTACGCCCTGACGACGGGATTTTCGAGCATATCCTAGATGCGTACATGTTGTTACTATGGGATAAAGAGGACTACAATGAGAGAGAAAGTAAAAGGTGGGCCCAATTTGCTTTCTTAGGGTCATTCTTCATGCATCTTAGCAACAACTGTATGTTTTTCACAGAGGCATATCGTGCAGCGACTTTCTGCCATCCCTATGTGTACCCAGATGTGGGCCTGCCTTTACACGAATGCGACTATATCTTCATGTCGGTGTGTAATCCAGATAATCGTCATTTTATCTTGATAATATTCTCGGTTGTGGAATAAGTAGTCACCATCCTTGACCCTCTCTATAGTGATACCAAGTATATGAAGATCCAGGAAATGTATAAAGAATTCGTTAACGTAGCGGTATATGTAGTAATTGTTATTGTACTTTTATAAATGCCAAACATTTTACGTGTTAGTAATCAATATTTTTGTACATGTAGGTATAATTGATACCATTTTGTTTGTGAATTGGTGATCTGATGAGCAAGTGGCCCATGTGACGCCCCCAAATCCGGGTACCTTCAAACCCGTATTCAGTGCAACACGGTACTACCCATCCAATTATAACAACATAAACATAAACATAATTAATAATTATTACAATACGTCAAACTCTAGAACCCAGGTTCTCAGATCTTTAAGTCTTTATACATGATGATATATAAAATAATATTACAAACATCCTATCAATTACAAATACTACTCGATCTGCTACTCGTTCATTTTCCCTTTTCCTTTATCCTTACTCGAGCCTTCAACTCGTTCTGCCTTCGCTAAAAACATTTAATTTCTAGCAATAGTGAGCATTTGATTGCTCAACAAGTATTAACAATTAATAACAACAACAAAATCAAGAATCAAATGTTCTTCTTATACAACGCTTCAACAACTGAACAATAGTTATGAAGACATTTCGAATCAAATTGAATAACATAACTTTTCGTTTACCATTTTTGAAACGACATACTCATTATTCATGCTGAGTGGTCGAAAGACCAAAAACTTTCTTTTTATACTTTTGAAAAGGTCTGACAGTAATTCAACTATAAACCGTCATAACTTACGGACACGTTAGGTGATCAACGATTTGTACCCTGCGTTGATCAACACTACATACTTAAACAACATTTGCGTTTGTTTAGGCACTTGAAGACTTACCGGATTAACCGACTAAATTTTTTTCCCATAATAGGGTTATTCGTTCTTAGACTTGAAACCAAACCAAAACAATTCGGTTGGACAACTCTACTTAATCTCAATAACATTTCAAAGATTTATTTTCGAATCAATAAAATATTTTAACATGCATCTAGCCGAATCAAATGGCTTAGACTATCTTCTTAAACAGTTCAAGTATATTAGAACTTTAAAAGATGCATTATAGCAAAGCTTGAACAACTTATACAATTACCAAAAGGTTTGTATAAGTTTGAATTCCTCACAATCTACGAGTATTGCGTAAAGCAAAACATGCATACGGAATAATCATAAGAGTATAGTCGAATGACTATAAAACTTGTACATAAAAACAAATAATGTACAAGGTTAGAATACTTGCCTTATGCGTTCTTTAAAAACTTGACGTTAATCGTCCTTCAAATAGTCTACACAATTAAGTTCATATACACGTACCAATTAGCCACATATTTGACTCTATATATTGATTTACATCAACTCTAGTTCATTTCTTATAATGTCTGTTTCATTTGAATCAGAACACTATTTAGGTTCTTTAATACGTGTCACGATATTTCGACGTTTTCACGTCGTACGCCCGACTTGTCCTATGCGAACGCTCAAGTGACACGCCCGATGTTCGCCGCCCGACGCCCTACCTAGCCAGCCCTTCCCAGGACAGCACCAGTGTCGCGGCTTTCTGCCTAGCGTCGTGGCTCTACATGGACAGCGCCGCGGCGTTGAACTTACTGTCCGCGAATTGAGCCAAAGCTCAAATTTTCAGCTTTTGTCAATTCTAACGTACCTACTTCGTAACTCTATAACTTGCTCATCACTTATCAGAAAAAGTCCGTTCTTAAGCCATTTCCGAGCTCATAACATTCTCTACAATTTCCCTTGAATAGAATAATGTTTTTGATTCTCTAACAAGCCTAAAAATTGGCTCAAAAATTCTTCGTGAACTAGTTTTCACTAAATGACGTTTTTAACGTCGTCTTTTCAAATTAACATAACTCGTTCATCCGAAATCGGATTAAGCTCGTTCTTGAGCCTACGGCTCACGTTTTCCATGAACTACAAAATCCAAAAAATTGAAATTTTTTGGAAGCATTTATTATCCATAATATTGGCCCAAAAATCGTACCAAGTTAGGGTTTTTCGTGTTTTAACGTCTTTTACGAAAAATTTCACTATAACTTCGTTATGGCGTATTATTCCTTCGTTCCACCTGGAACATTTACGTAACTCCCATAACTATATTTCCTTCTTCTCAGATTCACAAACAATCCATAAACAACAAGTTTTACGAGTCTAAATTAAAGTCCTCTACGTTATTTTCATTCCTTTACGCTTAGGTTTACGATTTTAACTTTCGTTTTCATTTTTTTATGCATATTAACAAGTGATTTAGCATATCTAAACCACACATAACTTTATTAATCCAAGATCTTTCATGATCTTCCATTCAAAATAACAACTACCAACACAGCAGTTTATACCAAGTTATAAAGCTTAAAAAGAAAAAAAAATGAAGAACTAGGGTTTTGAATTTACCTTTTGATATTCATTCTTCTTTTTCTTGTTAAGTATAGGTTGATGATCAAAGATTACACCCTCCTTGCTCCTTACCAAGTTTGGATCTTCTACCTCTTTCTCAAGGTACTCTCAAGTTCTTGCTTTCACTTTTCTTTTGTTCTTGCATTCTTTTTCTTATATACTTAGTAAATTTGATGGAATGGCAAAGGATTTGCAAGTATACTTGCTCTAGGTCCTTTATAGACCAACCAAGTTTAGGGTACTTTAGTCATTATACCATACTTGTTAACTTAACCATGCTCTAGTTAATTTAATCTAACTTCAATTAAACTAACTTAAGCTAGATAAAATTACTACTTAAAACCTTGTTTGGCAAGAACAAAATGGATGGAGGGAACAATGCATTAATGCCTTGTTTTTTAGGATAGAAACTTACCATATTTGGTGAGTGACTCATCCCCTTGGTCCCCCAAGCCCCCATGGTCGGTCCCCTTCTTCCTTTCTTCACCTTTTCCCCATTCAATTCACCATATGCCATTTAGCTAACACATGACACCTAGCCCTATATGCTTTGGCTCTAAGTATCGAGGGTTTAACCCTAGCTCAAGCCTTAACTATAACCCTAGACAAGCCACATTAACTCTAGGCTCAACCCTAGGCACCAACCATTGGCTTAACCCTAGCCAAGCCATCCCGAACCCTAGCCAAGCCATTTCAAAACCTAGGCTCAACTCAGCTCGGTTACTTTCAAACTTAGTCGGTTACTCATTTTATTTCTAGTTAGGTTTTTCTAACTAGTTCGATTATCCAAACCGTGAAATTTTCTTTCATAAATTTTTTATTAGAGATTACGTCTCCCATTTTCGAATAAATGTTATGCCGTAATTCGAAAATTTAAAAACACGAAAAGCATTTTTTGACATGAATAGTGTTTTTACGTCTTTTTCCGATAAAAATATTTTTATTGGAGATTACATCTCCTTTTTCTAAATAAACACTACGACGTAATTCGAAATGTCAAAAAACGAAAAGAGCATTTTTTTCGTTTTATGAATAACGTTTTAGCGTTTTTCTCGAAAAAAAATTTATTTCGTTTATAGAACCGCAACACATATACATAATCAAATATCGTATTTATTAGGTCAATAATTTACTTTTAACCACATAACACACGATCATTCCATTAGATATTCATTTTATTCAATAATACTCGTAACCTTAATTACAAGGATTCGAAATATTTATAATCGTCACAGCCCACTTCTGATCCCCGCATGCACGTACCACATAAGTGACCTATGCAGCATAACACATCAAACTGTGGCATTTTAGTCAGCAAGTACGTCGATTACTTCATCAGGGCCTGTGTTGATGTGTGTAAAGAGAATTGGTCCATAAAAGATGTAACGGTCTTTAGATACCGAATCGCGTGAGAACTATACAGACGTCAAGCCAAACTTCTTCCAGCGGATGAGATATAGGAAATCTCGTAGCTTTCATTCCATGTTATTTGGAATTGAGGATGTTTATAAATGTGTACATTGATTTAATTTTAATGGAAGATGTTTAATGGTTATTTTAATGTTTAGCACTATTTATGTTTAATGGTTGTGTAAATGTAAATAAGGTTATATGAATATTTATAAATTTGTACATTGATTTAATATTAATGGAAGATGTTTAATGGTTATGTGAATAATGTTTACCATGGTTGATGTGTAATAGGTAATATGGATGAAATTGGTTTTAAATTATGAAGAAAAAAAAAACAAACTACATTTGCATTTGCAGGAGGGGAGCCAAAAAAAACCAAGGCATTTGGGCCAAAGCACATTGCATCTGCCTCTACACCTTGTAGCGGCAGGGAGAGAGAAAAAAAAACTAAGGCACAAAGGCCAAGCAAATTGCATCTGCCGCTACACCTTGTAGCGCAAGGGGGAGAGAAAAAAAACTAAGGCATAATGGCCAGGCACACTACATTTACTGCTACACCTTGTAGCGACAGGAGGGAGTTAAAAAAACTAAGGCATTTGCACTACATCTCTTATGAGGCTACACTACATAAGGCATGTGCGTGGTAGGAAAAAGGCATATGTCGTTACACCTTGTAACGACAGAGGTGAGCTAAAGGGGGAAGCCAAAATGGCATGGGGAAAAGGAAAAAAGGAGTAGCGGCAGGGGAAAAAGCCTGGTATGTGAAAGGAAAAATGAGTAATAGCAGGGGGGAAAAGGGAAATTTTATTTTTATTTATTTTATTATTTTAATTTATTGTATTTATTTTATTTTATTTCATTCTAATTTAATTTTTTATAATTTTATTTTAAAATTTTGTTTATCTTTTAATTTTATTATTGAAAATTAATAAAATTACTGTTATATTTTTACAATAATTATACACGCAATGCGTATGTTAATAACCATGGATGAAGGGTAATGAGAGCGAGTAGTAAATGCGAGTACAAGAAACAAAAAAATCTCTCGAGTCTAGATACTTTATCTAATTAGTATGCAGTGAAAAGCCTGCAAATTTAATAAAACTCCTTTACCCACTTGTTTCTTCTTTAAGCTTATAGCTGATTATTCATCATCTCCATCTATACATGTACATGTCGTGGAGTACATTAATGGTGATAGCATTTAATTAAGAAGTATGCATAAGGATAAAAGTGATAGCATTTAATAAATTTTAATGATATTTGGAGAAATGGAAAAATAAATGATATTGACTGATAAATATTAGTAAAACTAAATAAATGATATTGACTGATAAAATATCTTAAATGGAAAAATATATTGACTAATAATCAACTTGTTCCGACCTGGGATAATAAGCTCATGAGTTTGGTCTTACTTCACCATCGAGAAACGAAAGAAGACTTCCATCTCTAACTTTCACTCAAGTTTGTTCTCTCTCTCCAATAACTCTTCAACTCTTATTCATCAACCAACCTCAATAGTTTTTTGCATTAATACACAATATTCAACCTCAGATAGAATCAATTTAGCGAATGATTTTTAATCTCAAAATAATAATCAACATAAACTTTCATCACTCAATGACATGTCCATAAAAATTCTACAAAAACCATAGCATAAATAATACAATATTGAATCTATTAAACTATACTTATTTTTTAGGCTCAAGAATCCCTAACACTCGATAGTGATTGCGCTTATCGTGGTCAGTTTCAAAGCTGCAAATTACACATTTTCGGTGAGGCTTAGTACCCATAATTTTCTTCAGTGCACTTTTAAATCTGGATTGCTTTTTTTGGCCCTTTGTTTGAGAAACAATTGGCAGTAAAAACTCATCTTCTTCTTCTTCCTCCGCTTCATCTTCATCATCATTATCGAAACCCATACCTTGAGGTGTATCTCTGATCGCGCTTTCAATGTCATCATTTGTCAGTTCACTAATATTCTCATCCGGATCATACAGCTCAACCAGGGCTTTTCCTCGTGCATTCAGTTTAAGGACAATTTTGTAAGCTCGGGCTGAGAAAGCAACTTTACTCGCTAACTCTTGGTAATCACTCATCAAATGATTATAGTGCATTGCTTGATTTTGTTCAAAGTCAGTAGTCGTTAGGTTAACGAGTAATTCTTCACCATTTCTCTTGTTCGCGTCTCTTATCCACCGAGGTAGAATCATATCATCAGGTATTTGTGAAATACTCTTAAACATGAACTATCTCAAGATGTGCCTACATATTTCACAAGAATGAGAAAACATTTGGCAATTACGTGTTACCGACCCCAGCTAACGATTGTTGACAACTTCTTTATATCTCTGACCACCTTCAGCTGCATCTGCCCTATACACTGCATAGACCTTAGTATCAATGGCGCACAACTCATTAACTTTTTAAACATTGTACCTCAGAGAATCGATGAGTTGACGTTCGAAACGTCTAAATATCTCTTTTGTATACACCTTTGTAGCATTTACTTCCAAAGATGACCTGCATACTATATTCCTTTTTTGATGTTTTATTATGTAGTCACCCTTCCTCTCTCTGATGTATTATTTTTCTATAACCTTCTGGCTCTACACTACAAATTCTTCCATGCCTGTTGAAGCATTAACGTACTCATCAAAAAAATGGTTCATGCTCTCGTTTCTTCTGGTGGTTATCATTCTTGTTGCAAAATATCTCTTTGTATATGTAGGAATCCATTTCTCCCATACATCATAAAAACTTTTAAGCCACTCATTGTTATACAATTCATAATCCCTTATAAGAATCTGCCAACGCTTTTCAAACTCGCCAATGGACAATGAATTATACACACAATTGTTAAAATGATCTTTAAACGATAGGTGCTCAAAATAAACATGATGCAATTTCTCAAAATATTTATTGTTAATATGTTAAGAACACAATACATGATAAGTGGAAGGGAGTACCATAGTAATAGCATTACTCAAGGCTTTATCTTGGTTAGTGATGATGTTATAGGTGTCTTTTAGTTCATGGCTTCTAGCTACGTCTCTAATACCCAAACAAAAGTGTCCTCTATCGCATCCTTTAACAATGCAAATCTAAACAAAATAGACTGATAATGGTGGTTGACCCCAGTAAATAAAACAAACGGCATGTCATACTTATTTGTCCTATACGTAGTGTCAAATGTCACAACGTCTCCAAACCGTTGATACATTAACCTTGATAAGGCGTCAACCCAAAAAATACACGTTATGCGATTGTTTTCACTGGGCTTCACATGGAAAAAAAATTATTCGCACTTCCGGATGCAAGTTTTTTCAAATAATTGCATGACTGGAGCTTGTGCATCATTTTCATCTTCCGAATCACGCCTTAAATCTCTCACCACATTCTGAATATTTACATCAGAGAAAGGAACATTTTGCATCCTACTGGGTCTAATACCAAATTTATTTAAAATGTTAATTAATTATTTTACAACCGGAGTAATATTCCTGTGTGTTTCAATCAAATATACCTTGGTAAGGGTCACTAAGTGATGATTGTGCTCTAATTTAACAGTAGAAATATGCCAATTATCTTCTTTCTTATTATGGACAACATATATTCTACCTTTGTATAATGTGTGTCCAATAGAGTCTCTTTGTCTAGTTATTTTATTACTATCATCTTCATCATCTGGTAAACTCTTTACAGTAGTTGGTGTACTAACTTTTTTACATACATACAACCTAGAAGACACATCATTCGTATGAGCATGTTTATGACTTATTGCAATTCTAATCTCAAATTCATTTTTTTAGCATAGGCTCTATAAAAATTTTCAACTTCTTCCAACTTAAAGAACAACTGACCAACATATGGAACTATTTCAAATTTACTACTTTCAACTTCATTTACAAACTCAGAAGCATTTGTACAATCTAAACTAGTAACATAATTTGAAGAACTAGATAAAAATAGATTATGCGCAGGTATTTTTCTTGCCATTTTGCAAAACTTACCTAGATGAAGAAGGAACTTAGTAATTTGAATCGCTGGAGAACAACTGCTTGAACTTGGGAGTGATAGTGGGCGACGAGATCTGGGAAAGGAAAGGAAAGGAAGATATCTTAGAGAGGAGACTAAGCTAGCTGCAGGAATACATGAGAATGCCCCTTGCCGCTACTCCTTCTAGCGACAGGAAAGCTTGACTGAAGGGCGCTTCGGTAAGTGTCTGTGGCAACTTAAGCTCGACTAGGATCATGGTTGCTAGAATAGTGTCTGTGGCAACCGGTTGTCATAGATGGGGACTCATATAGGGTTTAGAGTTTATTAACCAAATCCTAAACCTTGGTTAATAAATCCTAAACCCCAATTAATAAATCCTAAATATTAGTTTACAAACCCTAGTTAATAAACCCTAAACATTTATTGGTAAAGTCAAACCCTTATTCTAATTACCGTTCACTACTAATAGTAGCGGACGCCGATTTTCAGTTTTCAATCCTAGTTGTTCTTTTTTATTTTTAATGGTATAGATGGTGTATACACTATAAGGATCCGTAACAAGGGCAAAGGTGCATAATTACCCATGAGGTTTGGACAGAAGTCCCGCTTAGTTCTGGAACTTTTTTTTTCTTCTAAAAGTGCCCTCGACGTTGTAAAACCTAGCTCAACTATGCCTCTCCCATTAAAATAGTGTCAGCTAGATAAACGGGTGTTAGTGGTGATTAACACATGGCAAAAATAAAATTTAATAAAAAATATATTATTTTCTCTTTCTTCTCCCTCTTCTCTCTCTCCCATCTCCCTCTTTGTAACCGCAATTAATCTAAAAATCACATAAATTATGCCCTATATCACAAAAGTAGTGACATTGCTTGAAAATTATATCTTAAATCCATTTATTTGGGTTGCCTATCCACTGGACTTAGTCCCTTGAACAATTTTGAAAAAATTAGGAGCTCAACATCATCAAATCATCTCAAAATCAACCCAAAATCCAAAAATTCTGCTAAATCGCGAAACTCCAAAAAAAAACCTAAAAGCTTGCTTCAAATCCCATCAGATCATTCCATTAGAGCTTGCAAGTGACTGGGCTTTGTTCCCCAACAAATTTTGAGTAGAATTAGACCAAAATCAGCTACAAAAAGCTCAAAATAATGATTAAATCTCACCTCAAAAGTATGATAGCGAACTTCTTATCGCGAAGGTAATTTTTAGTCAATTTTTTCATCAATTTAGGTACAAATCAACTACATATGCTCGATCTTCCCCTAATTCCTGAACCTCTTTGTCCTTTCCACATCTTTAATCTTCCACCCCATGAATCTGCATTGCCAAAACCCTTAACAGGGGCAACGAAACTTAATTACAAAAACTAACAAAAGGACAGGTATTAAAATGACTAGTAATTAACATTTCGTCATGATTATAGCTATAATTTTAAAAATTTACAATTCTCTCCTCTTCCACTATATGTGCTCTGTCTATCTACGTCTGAGATTTGAAAGTGAGTGATAAGATGGAGGGGGGTTATTAAGGGTTGTATATCGAATATGATGGTTTAAGTTTAGATTTGTGAGAGTGAGGTGGTATGGATTGTTAGATGGGCAGAAAGTGTCATTATTGTAAACTTGCTGCTTATGGCCGTGTACGAGCTGCCAGCGGGGTTGTGGCGAATGGAGTTGAGGAGTAAGCGGGGACGTAGGCTGATGTGGCTTTATATGGACTTTGTCATCTTTTTCAACCTCAAGATCTGTATCGAACGGTGTGAGACAATTTGTATATAAATCTTAAATGGTGGGGTTTTGATCATGGAGGTTTCGTATCCTATGGCGGCGATGAGTTTATGGTTTTTTTTATGGCGAGAGTAGAATCTGAGAAAAAATGCTTTAATAGGCAAGATTGTTTAATCGGGATGGTAGAATCTGAAAAAATGGTGGATTCCGGCAAGATCTGTTTAGGGCGGAGATGTAACAGATTAGGATGGGTAAATAAACGGGTGTGACATGACATGAAGAGTCATGACATGGCTAGACATTGATCCCACGTGGCAGTCGATTAGAGAGCTGCAGTACACCCGTTTGTTTAGTTGGCAGTTTTTTTAACAGGAGGGGCATAAGTTGAGTTAAGTGTTATAACGTCAGGAGTATTTTTGGAAGAAATTTTTTTGCACCGCCCAAACCTCAAGATTATACATATTTACCCTATATATATATATATATATATATATATATATATATATATTTAGAATGCCCTCACACACACCCAGCTACAAACACACACATATATGTGTGCCCTCGCATATATTTTTTAATTTGAGATATTTTGGTTATTTCATTATAATTCATTTCACTTTCACACCAACAAAAATTATGACATGATTTAAGACATTTTATGGATTTGAAGACAAACAATTTGAATTCAGATATGTTGTTTTAACTTTTAACCATGGTAAAAAATTAACCGTAAATAAATAAATCAATAAATTGCACATGACAAAATATAAGATGGGACATGAAATCTAGAGAAGAGATTTGGACTCAAAGGACAGTAGTATGAATTATGTATGAATTATGAAGAGGGCAAGATCTAGACAATTTTGTCTTTATCATTATGTTCCGGCCAAAAAGACAAAAAGGAAAAAGTGGAACAGGTTTCGGTTCTAAATTATAATTCTTTTTCAATAGTTTTTAATTAACTTCCAATTTTGTCACAACTCCCAAGGTAATTGTGTGACAAGATTAAAATACATACAAGCGGGGAATATATCATTGGAGGACAAACCATATTGTAACATAAAAAACTTCATGGCACGTTTAAAACGTGAAAATTTTGAGAAGAAGAAAGAAAAAAAAAAACACAAAATAGATGTACCCAAAAAAAAACTATTTTATGGAATAATTATGTAATTATTTATACTTATAAAAAAATCTAATATCAAAAACAATTTTAAACTATTAGGAAACCAATGGTTATAAAACTATAATAAAATTTTGCGTTTTCATTTCCTTTTCATTTTCCAAATTCCAAATTTAACGTTAAGTAATTTTCATTGGAGGCTTAGGAGCAATAATTTTTCATTTGTTATTGTATTTTTTTTGAGATTTTATTTTATAACAATTAAATTTTAGGGATATCTTTTATTCTACACGTACGCATAAAATTTGGGAAAAATGTCATGAGGGGAGCTAAGAGTAAATTTAGGAAAAACTTATGTTCTTGAAGTAGTATTTTTGTTAATTTTGATTTCTTTTAATTTCTATTGACTAGTGATGACTCAAATCTTACGTAACAAAAAAGAGACCTTTATTATTAAGCATCAACTTTAGGTCTAGAGCAATAATTTATTTGGACAACAAATCAAGGGTTGAGGTGCATGGATACGGATCATGGGTCATGGATTGGGCTCCGTTACCAACAACCACGTGAAAAACAAATTCTTAATAATGTCTCAGTCCGTCCAAAACATTATCTATTCCTTCTGAGAAATTATTGTTTCTGAACTTTTCAGAAGTATTCAAATGTTTGAATTTTGGCTGAACAAATTCACTTCTTTTCCTGGAGCTGCTGCTTCATTATTCAAACCTGGACAATGATAGCTTGGCTGTTTTCATTCTTTATAATATTTCTTGATTAGGACCTCTACAAATATGAACAAGCACATCCTTCCAACTTTGAATAACAAACTTTTTGTTAAAAAAAATGATATATATTACGAATGTTTACATCAATTTTTTATTATTAATTACGTGAAAAAGTATTAGTGGTAAGTTTTTTTAGCAAATGATATCTATTACGAATGTTTACATCGATTTTTTGATTATTAATTACGTGAAAAAAGTATTAGTGGTAATTTGTTTGGAGAGACATACAATAAGTAGGGTGTTTCTATAATTTCTAGAAATCTCATGGATTGATAAGTAAGGGTGTAAACGAGTCGAACCGAACCGAACAGAGAGCTGTTCGAATTCGACTCGAAACGTTAAATTCATACTCGAATTCGACTAGAATTTGAATTGTATTTAAAAAAATTTACTCAGATTCGACTCAACTCGAATATATATTATTCGAATTCGATCCGACTTGGATCGAATTATATTCAAACTATTCGCGAGCTTCAAATTCAAGCTCGAATTTGAGTCTCCACATAATAACTAGTTTTATAATAAATATAATTATAAATTGAATTTGTTATTTTACTTAGAAATGAGAAAATATAATTACTATTATACTTTACAAATATAAAATCACAATTAAAATTAAAAACAAAATAAAATAATAATAATTAATTATTCTAATTTGATTTAATTTTGTATATATTATAAGAGAATGTATCGAGTATCTAATCGAATCTGTATCAATCGAGTATGTATTGAATCACAATCGAGAATTCCAGTAGTTTGAATCTTAAACGAGTCGAGTATAACCTTGCTCAAATTCTACTCATTTTTATTCGAACTATTTTTTATGCTCAAATTTGGATCATATTATTAACGAATCTGAGTCCCGCTCGTATTTTTTCGAGTCGAGCCCGAATCGAGCTCGAACTATTTAGTTCATTTACAGCCTTATTGATATTTTCGTAATTGTAATTCGACATAAATTTATTGCAATACTCTTGTTATAATAATCAATTTGATTAACTCATAGCTTTGAATCACCAGCTTCCATTATGATTACTCGAATCAATCACACTAAAACTTGAATGATGTTGCTCTTATATGAAGTGCAGGATATGACGCTCCCAAATTCGGGTCTGTACCATCCAATTTGAGTTGTCAAAATACATATCAGAAACACCAAATTTTCTATTTACAGCTGTTATAATATCATGCAAAATACGACAACACATACACTTTAAATTCTTAGTACAATTATTGTACGTATATAGTACGACAGTATTCACACCCAAATTATTACGATGTCTTATAAAATACAGCAACACACATATTTAGTCCTTAGAACAATTATTGCTACACTATTTTATAACTTGACGAGGAAAGCCACTAACTCGGATTATCACTTTATTCCCCTATTATCCTTACTAGTCTCAGTTACATACTCATTTCTTGAAAGGAATTGTGAAGCAAAATGGTGAGCACAAATAACCAGTAAAAAAATATCATGACTAAGATAAATAAATTATCAATAGCCTTCAACAGTAATAAATCAAATATTTAGAACATATGGTAGATAATATAAGTTTTCAACAAATAACTACAACGGAATTAGCAATCCATTAAAAGAGTAAAATAAATCATAATGTTTACTATCCTCTCCAATTGAAAAATTCAACATCAATATTTTATCCCTGTAACATCAATCAATAGTTCTTTTTTGCACCCAGGCCAAAGAAAACTTTTACCACATGTCTTTACTTGTAACACCAAATATCATGATTGTACCAATTCACAGTTCTTGTTCATAATCATTTCAATCTATAGTTTCTGGTCATAATCATGTCGATCAATTCATCTTTGCACCCAGGCTAAAGATATTTAACTGTAACACAAATGGTCATGATCATACCAATCAACAATTTATCTTGGCACGCAGGTCAAAGATATTCAACTATAACACCAATGGTTATGATCATGTCAATCAACAATTTATTTTTGCACCCAAACCAAATATATTCAACTATAACACAAATGGTCATGATCATGTCAATCAATAATTACTCTTTACACCTAGGCCAAAGAGAATTTTCATCAGGTGTCTTTGCCACACAGGCTAAAGACATTTAAAATAATAATATCTTTGCATTCAGGCCAAAGACATTCTCAATAACTTAATTTTGATAATTAGTACAAATCAATGATATGATGAATAGACAAAAAGAATAACAAGATAAAAAATACACATTAGCGATTTTCAATTTAATTTATCTAGTCCAAATTATTAACACGATATCCAGAAAATCGATTAGAGTTCTTGATAGAATATAAAATTCAAGAAAATATAAGGTTCAAATTTCAAATACTACTATTAAAATTTAATAGTAAGACTAGATACAAACCCCCGCGTTGCGGCAAAATTATTTATTTTGTTAATAATAAATGTGTATGTGCAATTAATAAATTAAATTATAATAAGAAGATGATAGTTTTGTCTCACGGGTTGACAGTAAATTCATGTTTTTCATTGTTTTATGACATGTATGGCTTATGGTTGCTTTTTTTAATTTTTGAAAACACGATCCTTGCATATAGACAAACATGAATCAGACAATTTTGCAACGTGCACTACATATTATATCTCATGTTGACATAATTACATATATTGTGGTAAAATCGAAATTAAAAAACTAAGGTTTCTCGTTAATGTTAGGATTTGAGAGTTAAAATGAAAGATGTGAAAATACCTAAATGTATGCAAAATTAATCTTTTGAGCGGGTTATGGAGTTCTTCGAGTACACAAAAATCTATCCACTTTTACTATTTGAAATTCGATCTTTAGGATGAGTGAGTGTATTAGAATGGAGTTCCTCTAAGTAAAAGATTATTGTGTTAGCAAAAAAGTAATAAAATTTGTTAGTAGTACAAAAAAGAAGAATAAAAGAAGCAAAGTAATATTATTGTATAGTAGAAAAGTATAATATTATTTTTTTAATTTGAATAAAAAATACTTGTATTGTGCTAATCACGAATAAATAACAGTAGTAGACTAAAGAAAAGAAATATAGCAATAGTAGGCTAAAAGAATACATGTGTTGTGGTAATCACAAATAAATAGCAATAGTAGACTAAAGAAAAGAAATATAGTAGTAGTAGGCTAAAATAATACCTGTATTGTGCTAATCACGGATAAATAGTAATAGTAGGCTAAAGAAAAGAAATATAGCAGTAGTAGGCTAAAAAAATACCTCTGTTATGCTAATCACGGATAAATAGCAATAGTAGGCTACAGAAAAGAAATATAGTAGTAGTAGGCTAAAAGAATTCTTGTGTTGTGATAAAAGAATACTTTTGTTGTGATAATGACGGATAAAAGATTATGTAAACTTTTATAGCTGAAAATTATAACTTTTTGATATATAACAGTAGTAGGATGAAGAAAACAAATTGTGATAATAACGGATTAAATTATGTTTTATTTATTAGTTATCCTAATTTTAATAGGATTCAAATCTCCAAATTTTAATAAGATTTAAATTTCTAAAATTTTAAAATGCAGTTATATAAATTAGTGTATATTTTAAATTATTAAAATATTAAAATACAGTTAAAAGTTTTAAATTTTAAATTAGTGTATATCTGTGTATATCTTAAATTATTAAAATATTTAAATTAGTGTATATCCACCCCAATTAGTGTATATCCACCCCAATTATTTATAGATAAAATTTTAAAATGCAGTTACAGATAAAAGATATATATTGCTTGGTACTTTAAGTGCAACCAATGATGTATATGTGTGTTTATTTTAAAAGTTTTATATTATTAAAATTTTAAAATGCAGTAAAAGATATATATTGTTTGGTACAACCCCGAGCGTTGCGGGGGGATTATTTATTTTGTTAATTATAAATTTATATATGTAATTAATAAATTAAATTATAATAAGAAGATAGTATATATGTAAATTGAAAATTTATCTGAGAAATGTATAACAAAAAATCCAATTATGAGATAATAAAAAAATTCAAAATCAAATTATTGGATAATATCAAATATTTGTGCGTTATAGTTATTTGCAAAATTGGGATAGTAAAAAAAATTATAAATCAAATTATTGGATAATATCAATTTGAAATTGCTGCAATATTGGGATATAATATCAGTTTAGATTTGTATGCGTTACATATTTATGGGATAATGTTACAATTTTTTATGTAAGTACAGAACTAAAAAAGAGTAAAATACAATGACACCCTATATAGATAATTATAATAATACTTGTCACCCCTCTAGTTTTTCAATTAACAGTCAGTAATAATTTTGCGCTGCGGCGAGATTATTCATTTTGTTGATTATAAGACAAATAATATTTTCTGTTGTTAAACGCCAAAAACTAAACTATCAACATACTCAATTACTCTAATTAGAACAACACCGTTAAAATATGTTGTTTAAAAATATATATATTATTCATGAATTAAAATTTGATGACATGTAAGGATAAATATGTCACTTTATTTATTTAGTCAACCCTAAAAACTTGTAGATTGTAGGGTACTAACTGATACTTAAAAATTTAGATGGGAGCTGAGTATTATTATGATTGTCTAAAATATAAATGTAATTATCATAATTGAAAAACCAATTTATTGAATAATATCAATTTGGAATTGGTGCAATTTTGGGATATAATATCAATTTAGATTTGTTATTCTAACCTTAACTAATAGATATAATAAAAAAATAGAGAGTAATAATTATAATATAAATATTTCTTGGGTGATTTTATTAGATATTATTTGATATCAGTTCAAAAATCAAATTATTGGATAATATCATATATTTTTATGTTCGAGTTATCTGCAAAAATGGGATAATTAAAAAAATTCAAAAGTCCAAACTCAAGCGTTGTGACGGGGTGTTATTTAGTTTGTTAATTATAAATTTGTATTTTATGAAATAACCCTTAGTATGCCTGTTTCTTGTTTGATAATCTAAGACTGTAATATTTTTTTTAAGATGGTATTTTTAAATTAAAATTGATTGATTATAGTACCTATGAATAATTAAATATTAATTATGTAATTTTTTAATTACAACGTAATTATTATAAGTCTTTCGCACATAAGAAAAATTAATGTACATAAAAAATTATAAAAATAAGATAGTACTCAATCAATATAACTAAATAAAAATTATCCCAAAGAATTAAAATAATACGATCATAAAATAAGAATATCAGTTTGGATTTTTAGGATGAGAATAAAATTTTAAAAAAAAATTGGAAAATTTTAGACGTGAAAATTATATGTAAATTAAATTCAATAGTTCAATTTATGATTTTTATGTTATAATATTGAGAAATTAAATTAGTTGATAATATTAGAATAGTTTAAATTTTAGATTTTTTTATATTAGTAGTTTTTAAAAGTTGGATATAAATTTATATTACAGATTGTTGTGTGAGCATGTATAATATAAATAATATTATAAATCTATCTGTGATTTGGATTCGTTTTTGGTAGTATTTGTTTAAGGAATCTTTTATTTTAGTAATTGTTAAAATTTTGGTTAGAAATCTATTACATAATGTTGTGTGAGGGGTAATTAATGTTGGAGGGGAGGTAGTGCATTTTAGTATATATAATAGATAGTAGATAATAGATTGGGGAGCATTAATGAGGCATGACAAGTGTTGAATTGTGGGATTGACATATGTCATGATGTGGTCATGTTAACTGCGTTTTAGTATAATTAATAGATTCAAGTAAAAATATTAGATGAAGTACAAACTATTAAAAATATTTTAATCAATTTCAGAAATTTACACCATTTAATAATCTCTTATTATTATAATAATCTCTTATTATAATATGGAGTATGAAAGAAAATGATATCCCTTACGTTAATAGGAAACTAGATTTGATGGTTATATAGGAGATTAACTTGAGAAATTCTTGCACTATTAGCAACACTCAGAATAAACTTATACTCAAAAAAATACTCTGAATATTGTAGTAAGAGAATTTTGTATTTTTGGTGTATTCTTCATTACTCAATTGAGCAACCTATTTATAAGAGAATGGTTAGCACACCTCGTTTGAAAATTTTCGCAAGAGAAACAGAGGGACACACCAGGTTTGAAAAATTCGTTCGTCTGAATTTTTTTTATAATATAATACTCTAATAAAACAGATAACTTTATATATATATATATATATATTATAATATGTTCTAATAAAACAAATAATTTTATATATTAAAAACTTTTCTGTTTTATATAAAAAAAATTCTGTTTTATTACTATTATTATAATAACATTATTTTAAAACTTTGTAGTATAAAAGAAACTTGGGCACGCCAAATTTGAAAGTTTGCAGGATAATTTTGATTGTGGATCCCAGAAGAATTTAAAAAAAGTTATGGGTCCCATGAAAAAACAAGTCAATCTTACAACAAACGTCTTCTACTAAATCCCTCTATTTATGTTAAAAATTAAATAAACATCTACCACATATCATTTATTATACTTATATTTAATCAACACCTTTTATTCATCAATTATTTACACATTTTAAATCTTTTCACAATTATTCACAATTACTATTCACAATTCTGAAAACCAAAATATTCCCAGGAAAGAGGGAGCCTTTCATAGAAACATCGCGTAATTAAATAACTTATTTCCTTGATAGAACTTCTACAAGTCGTCAATAATACTAAATTTGTCTAATAATATCATATCAAATAATATGTGTTATTGTGCTATGGCAATTATTGATTTAATAATGTGAAATATTGTGCAGTTGCTACTGTAACAATTATTGAGTTAAAATACTATGCAATTACTACTGTCACCATTATTGAATCAATAATATGAAACACGGTGTAATACCGTGTGTTACTGTGTGAACTTTTGTCTAATATTCCTAGACAGAATGAATATTCCCCGACAGAACGAATATTTCCCGACATACTTTTTATCTTATAATTTGCACATATTACCTTTAACTTTATCATTTTATCAATTTAACAATTTACTGCTTAGAATAAAAATTATAAAAAAAAAATTAAATTCTATTTATAAAAAGTCGGGGTCTTACACAGGGTACATGCTCATCTCAACGTTCTTCATCAAATAGTTATGAATAATTGCAGTTTTAATTTATGTACATTATAATTAAGAAACCATTCTTTGTAACCATTCTTTGTAACCATGGTGATACTTTGTTTAATTAACGCAATGCACCTTTCTTTTTTTTTCAACAATTTTCCTTCTTTTTTTATTTAAATTAAATGAAATAGCTTAGTAATAAGGTGTAAGTTCGAATATTCGAATTTGTCTTCTAACTGAAATAGTAACGTAAATAACAAGCGTTACATATATTTTATATGTTTTCTTTAAGTTTCTCATAGTTTCCCTTTCTGACCTTTCTTGTGATTTACCTTAACTCCCTAAGATTGAAATATACCTCTAAAATTAAATTATATAATAGTTTAGATAAGACTCTTCTTTAAGTAACGTGTGATTAAGGTCACAAGTTCAAATACATCCTATACCTAAAATATTAACGGAAATAGCATGTGTTATATATTGAAGGTAAATTTCCAATAGATTCTTCCTAATTCTCCTTGTGACCCTTTTCTCCAGTTTTCCCTCGAGTCCCTAAGATTAAAATGTACCTTTAAAATTAGATTACAATACTATAGGTTTTCAAAAATAAAATAAAATAAAATCCTCTTTTAGTTATCACTTAATTGACATATTAGTCATAAATTAGAATTTTATTATGGTTTGCATAAAATATTTACTTGATCTAATAATTCGAATAGAATTTGTAAGCACATGGTCCCGCCTTACAATAGATTTCTATGCACCATGATGAGCAATAATCCACAGTGGTGTAATGACCCTCAAATGGCTTGATGTATTCAGAATTAACGAAAAAGGGTTAAAGACCCAAGTGATTTCTAAATTATTATTCTCTTTGTTTTATAAAAGAGGCTCATATATAAATTTTATAAATATTAAAAATATGTTGTTTTCATTTATTCCTTAAAATAATAGGTTTACAGTTTAGTAATGATTCCATGATGATAAAAATATAATGACAAAATTAAAAATATTGTGTTATTTTACACTGCTATTACACGTAATACATAAATTTTAAAATTTTACGAATTAGCTTCACGTTATGAAAAATGTGTATCATAAAATTGTAACACAGTTATCCTTGAATTTTTTGGTTAGACATTCTTTTCCTTTTTCCTTATTTTTTGTGTGTGTGTGAAGCCTTCCTCCCTTATATTTTGGGAAGTAAGTACAAATAAAACGAATTTTTATAATTAACATTAAGTACCCAATTATCTCTATTAATAAAGCCTCCAACTTTTATAACTGTCACTTTAGTGATTTTGTGTCATAATATAATTTAGTTTCAACTCCTATTTTATCTCTACTAACCTCTCTCACTTTATCAAGTCATGTTTCTTCTCACCCTCTGTTTATTTTATTTTGAACATAAATTTTTTTTCTTTTTCTCTAAAAAATAAATTTTTATATTACGATAAAAAAATGTGTACTAGGGTGACTAGTAATTATAATATCAGTAAACTCACATCTCATATGAGGCAATAAGCTCTCATATGAGGCAATAAGCAAACTCCACAAATGTTAAAAGAGTAAATAAACTCAACCAAATGTGAGAATTAAACTTAAAAATTCGGTTTCCTCATGGCTAAGACTTAATTGACTATTACTAGGCATTCAATCCCATTACTATGGGAATATATATAAACTCACATCTCATATTTGTTTTTTGAAGTACATTTTAGTCAATTTACTACAAAAAAAGAGATCATTGTCGACGGATAAGCTTGTCGTCGCCAATGACTCCTGTGCCGTCGGCAATGAGGTCATTGGTGACGGACATGCCCATTTCCAAGCCTGTCGCCCCAGTGGTCATCACCCTGTTCCCGTCGACCACCATTGGTAAAGAGGTCATTGGCGACGACGTTGGCGGCGAACTGTCTGTCGTCAATGACTCGTCTAAAAAAAAAAACTCATTAGAGACAGTCACTCCGTCGCCAGTGACTCTTTGCGGTCGGCAATGAGTTTTTATTTTTATTATTAAAGGATTCATTGACAACGGACTGTCCGTCGCTAATGTCGTCGCCAATGAGTCATTGACGACGAAAAGTCTGTCGCCAATGACATTTAAATTTTTTTTTTGTTGAAAATTTGCAAAACCCCATGTTATTTTACATATACATAATTGTACCTATTATAAACCAAAAGCAACAAATAATTATTCACTAACGCATACCAATAACTATCAAATATATATAATCAACCATCAAATGCGTACACAACGTAATCACATAAACTATAAGATGTAACTAGATAAAAAATGTAATCATGTACAACTCAACAACTAATTTGATACATAAACCATCAAGTTAACTAGATAAGAGACTCTAATCTGCATAACCCAAAAACTAGGTAGTTACATACATGAAAGTAAAAATATAAACATAAATTAACTATATCCCCCGGTCAGCATCATCATTACCATCGGTAGACAAACGAACATCGTCCATCGTGCCACTGCCGGTCCTACCCTCCGTAGCATCATCAACATCGACTCGGCGGTCCTCACCCACTACACCAAAAAGGGCATCTAGTGAAAGACAAATCCTTCACAAGACATAATTTATCACTCACAAGAGATTTATTCCGAAGAAATATTTCCTTCACACGATTGCTCGCATTAGACCTCGTCGCATTAGGGTATCCTTCGCTAAGTAGTAACTAAATATTTTTGTGTGAATCATATATATTGTGAATAACTTTTTATTCACAAATTATATTTGGTAATGGAATATTGTTATTTAGTGAAAGGGTGGTTTTTTTCATGAATAATATTTTAAGGACTATTTGAAATTAGTGAATAGCTTTATTTCCTCACAAATAATATATTGTGACCAACAAATTTATTTAACGAGAGAAGATTTTCCTTCACTAACTATAAGTTGAGAATTTTTCTTCAATTTAGTGAGAAAAATTCATTCATTGATTACTAACTAATTAACTAAAAAAGATTTTAGTAAGGAAAATAATCCTTCATTAATGTCCATTCCTCAAATAAAATCATTCACAAATTATAAATTTGTAAATAACAAATTAATTGCTAAATAGTCAACATTCATTGAAAATTATATTTAATTTTCAAATCAGTGATTTTATATTTATTATTATTATTATTATTAATCGCTATAAGAAATATTAAATTTAATATTTTAAGTAAATATAAATGTCATACTTGTTTCAAACTAATTGATAAACTAATACATAAAGAACTAATAAAATCAATACTCCATATATAAATAGATAATGCTCGAGTCACCATAACTACAGAATTTGTTATTGTATCTTGGTCTCCCAAGGACCATACTACCTACCATTTTTATTAACTAACATAAGAAAACTGAAAGAATAACAACGAACTAGAAGGGATAAAATATGTCATGTTAGGTCCACTTCATCATCATTTTCTTCAAGGAAATCAAGGTTGGGCATGTAAACTTTATGCTGCAAGAGAAACACCAAAATTTAATTTCAATGAGATGAGGAATAAGAAAAGATGAAATAGGTGAACTTAAATTAAGAGAGAGAGATTAATGAAGGATAAAGACAAAAATAGAAATAGCAGCTCATATTTGCTTAATGTTGTTGCCAATACATAAATAGAAATAGCTACTAGTGTATTGATGCGGTTCAGCAACTACTATGCTGCTATAATTTGGTGTGTTGCTACTGTTGTTCCTTAATTAGTCTAGTGTAGACTACTCTTATTATACATATATAAACAAGTATACATAACTATTACATATATATGCCCAATTACCTAAAACTTCAAGACCTATAAAGATAACACTCTTTCCTTATCATTTACCTACTTAAAACTCCCACTAGTTTGTTACCGTCTCCCTATTTTTCTTTCTCATTTTTTCGTTTATTTTTTTGTAGTTATAGCAAAGATTATACTTAAAATATTATAGAAAGATAAGATATTATTACCTTAGAGTAGCAGACAAGTGTAGTAGTGCTTCCGTGTTTAGGTCCAAAAAGAGTTCTTGTAACACCCCATCTCCGAAATAGGAAAGGGAGGTCACGTGCAAAGCACAATAGAACTTATAAAATAAATCAAAAGCTCTAAACCACAAAATGAATAACTCCAATAACTAATAATTGTCATAAGTCAACCCATAATAAATGTCAAACAGTTCAACCCATATTTAAAATATTTAATACAACTCCAAATCAACCTAAACAAAATATCTAATTCATTGGATAGAAGAGATCTCTCATCACACTTGTCCTTGATCCCCCTGATTACCTGCCGGAAGAAAAACACAGCATGAGCCAAATGCCCAGTACGAATATAGATATACAAAAAAATGTATAACTGAAATACGAAATCAACTGAGATAATTAGATAGAGTACAAAAAATAATAAGCTGATTCAAATGGTTGGGTGTTATAATTTCATACTGAGCTCAAATACAAATAGCCAAAGGCTAACAAAATACATCGGTACCATGATGTATGCAAATCGAATCGGATAGTACGCACGACACATACGTCACTAATCCGCTAAACAAATCAAATCAAATCAAATACTGGGTCGACCCATACGTATCCTGAACAAATATATTAAATGGCCAAGCTCACACACCAGAGCATACAAAAGGATACGCCGTGGACTGATCACACCGCCACGGAAGGTGTCATGCCCCGGTGTCAAGAGGACATGCCTGTGGTACCCCCACAGGTGGTTAGCTCAAGTATACCCTAAGGATCAAACTACAAAATGTAAGCCAAAAGGGGTTCAAATCACAAGACTTACATGACCATCTCCAAATGATATCGAATTATTTCAAATACGAACATATTTCACTAACACAAGATACCAACGATCAAAATAATTTAAAAAGTACAAATACGAATTCTAAACGCCAAAAGGTAACCATCATATGAATTTTACAAGAAATAATTATATGAAATAATAACGAAATTCGAAATGAGGAACAAAACAAAATAATTAAATTTCACAAGAGTATTGCTGAAGGAGTACGGAATCCGTACCTGATACGCAAAATCACTTATAGCACACTCCACAAAATCTTACCCTCAAATGTCAACGATATCAAATACCAAATGCTATTCACCACCTAAACATATCCGCCTCGAATTAAATATAATCCAACTAATAATTCCAAAATAATTCGTAATTCATTCAAGGTGCCTTTAACTATCGCTTTAAATCAATTATTAATACTCCAAAAATTTATGTTTCTAATATAAATCCTTAAATCCCCTTCGTCCAATATAATAAAATAAAATGAAACTTTATTACTATTCCAATTATCAACAACATGATACTGTTCAAATAGTTATTAATTTCGAATTAATAAGGTTCGATAAGGGACTCGTTAGGAGAAATATTATTTTTGATGAAGAAGGAGATATATTTATTGTCATGAATATTTCTTAGAAAGTATGAAAAGTGTTATTTTATGGGACTTGTTAAAAGATGCTCTAATATATGGTGATAAAAAAAATAAAAAAAATAAAAAAAAATTAAAAAAAATCCAACAAACATAGAAAACCCACCTTATTAGACTTATGGTATCAATTGTAGGAGGAAGATATATGTTCCGTTCTCTTCTATTTTCCTTCCTTTTGTTCTAACTAATTAGTGTATGTAAGAGAGAGAAATGAGAGGAGAAGAGAAAACAAAATTTGCTGATATAGACATAGAGAGGAATATGAAGAGAGAGAGGGATATGAAGAGAGAGAGGAAGATGAAAAGTTGAGTAGGTGAAAGGTTTATTTATTAATTAACTAATTCATTTAATATTTTATTGTTATTATTATTATTTGGTCGGGTATTACATTACCTCCCCCTTAAAAAGGATTCCGTCCCCGGAATCAAAATAACGGGATGTACCTAATTATCAAATAGATGTGGATACTCTGCTCGAATAGACTCCTCCATTTCCCAAGTAGCTTCCCGCTCCGAATGGTTTCTCCACAAAATCTTAACAAACGGAATTGTCTTCCTTCTCATAATTCTCTCTTGACGATCCAAAATCGCCTCAGCTTACTCCTCACAAGTAAGATCATCCCGAATTTTATCGAACGGATATTGCACCACATGCAACGGATGATAATGATAACTTCTCAACACTGACACATGGAACACATTGTGCACATGAGCTAGCTGTGGAGGCAAAGCTAATCGATATGCAACCTCACCAACTCTCTCCAAAATCTCGAATGGGGCCAATATAACGTGGACTAAGTTTCCCTTTTAACCCAAATCGTCGTTCGAATACCCTTCCAAGGAGAAACTTTTAAAAACACATGTTCACCAGGTTCAAACTCTAAGGTCTTCCTATGCTTATCAGCATAACTCTTCTGTCGTGATCGAGCCGATCTCAATTTTTCCTTGGCCATCGCTACCTTTTCCGTAGTGATTTGAACTAACTCAGGCCCTTCTATGGCCTTCTCGCCAACCTCATCCCAACAAGTTGGAGCCCGACACTTCTTACCATACAACGCCTCAAACGGAGCCATTCCAATACTTGCATGCCAGCTGTTGTTATATGCGAACTCCACCAAACTTAAATAATCATCCCAGTTTCCTGTCCATTCTAAAGCACAAGATCGCAACATGTCTTCTAATGTCTGAATAGTTCTCTCTGATTGCCCATCCGTTTGCGGATGAAAAGCTGTACTATAATTGAGTCGCGTTCCCCAAGCTCGTTGAAACCCTTTCCAGAATCGTGAAGTGAACCGTGGATCCCGATCTGAAACGATAGACACCGGAGTACCATGAAGTCTAACAATCTCCTGCTGAAAGATCTGTGCCAACCTGTCTACCGAGTAACCCTCGTGGATAGCCAAGAAGTGTGCCGATTTGGTCAACCGGTCTACCACAACCCAGATAGCATCATTCTTCCTGAAAGTCTTTGGCAAACCAGTCATAAAATCCATCGTGATATTCTCCCATTTCCAAACTGGAATGTCTTACTGTTGCAGCAATCCACTAGCTCGTTGATGCTCTATCTTCACTTGTTGACAAGTAAGACACTTCCCCACATATTCAGCCACATCTCTTTTCATCCCATTCCACCAAAAATTCTCCTTCAAATTCCTGTACATCTTTGTAGACCCCGGATGAATAGAGAATGGCGAACTATGAGCTTCGGTCAACACTGCCTCACGAATCATTGGATTCGACGGTACACACAATCGCTTACCCAACCAAATCACACCATGGTCATCAATATGAAACTCGGGTTGTTTGCCCTCTTCCAGATTCTGTGCCATTCCCCACAACTCACCATCCTCCTTTTGGGCTTCTTTAATCCGCAAAATAAGAGAAGGTTCCACTCTCATGCCTGCTACCAACCCATCAGAATCTCTAACATATAACTCCAAACCTAAACGTTCCATATCCGAGATGAGTTGAGATTGTGTAACCAAGTAAGCTACACTCCCTGAACTTTTCCGGCTAAGGGCATCTGCAACCACATTAGCCTTACCGAGATGGTACTGAATTCTCACATCATAATCCTTGAGAAGCTCTAACCAACGCCTCTGCCTCATGTTGAGCTCCTTCTGAGTAAAAATATATTTAAGGCTCTTGTGGTCAGTGAAAATGTCACAAGTCTCTCCATATAGATAGTGTCTCCAAATCTTTAGGGCAAAAATAATTGCTGCTAATTCTAAGTCGTGGGTAGGGTAATTCACTTCATAAGGTTTAAGTTGTCTAGAAGCGTAAGCAATTACCTTACCATGTTGCATTAAAACACACCCTAAACCCTTTTTAGAAGCATCACTATAAATCTGATAACCTCCTGTCCCCGACGGTAATGTGAGTACTGGAGCTGTCACAAGCCTCTTCTTAAGCTCCTCAAAACTCTTCTCGCGCTCTTCATTCCACACAAACTTTGTAGCCTTTCTCATCAACTGAGTTAATGGCAAAGCTAACACGGAGAATCCTTCCACAAATCGTCTATAGTATCCTGCCAAACCCAAGAAACTCCTAACTTCAGTTACCGTAGTGGGCCTTGGCCAATTAGTGATAGCCTCAACCTTCGCAGGATCTACCTTAATACCTTCCGCAGACACGACATGTCCCAAAAATGCTACCTCTTCTAGCCAAAACTCACACTTGGAGAACTTAGCATATAACTTGTTCTTCTGTAGAACACCCAAAATAGTACGAAGATGCTCTTCATGCTCCTCCTTGGACTTAGAATACACCAAAATGTCATCAATGAAGACAATGACAAATTGATCTAAGTACTCGCTAAAAACCCGATTCATCAGATCCATGAACACTGTCGGAGCGTTAGTTAGCCCAAACGGCATCACCAAAAACTCATAATGCCCATACCGAGTACGAAAAGCTGTTTTAGAAATGTCTTCATCCCTCACCCTTAACTGATGGTACCCCGACCTCAAATCTATCTTTGAAAAGAACTTTGCACCTTGGAGCTGATCGAAAAGGTCATCTATCCGTGGAAGTGGATATCTGTTCCTGATAGTGATCCGATTTAGCTCCCTATAATCTATACACAACCTCATAGATCCATCCTTCTTCTTCACAAACAAGACTGGAGCGCCCCATGGTGATACGCTTGGTCTAATGAATCCACGATCTAACAACTCCTGCAATTGTTCCTTCAACTCTTGTAACTCTAATGGAGCCATCCTATAAGGTGCCTTAGAGATAGGTTCCGCTCCAGGAATAAGCTCAATGGTAAACTCAACTTCCCTTGGCGGTGGTAATCCTGGCAGATCTTTAGGAAATACCTCAGGAAATTCTCGCACAATTGGATAGTCTTCAAGTTGAGACTCATCCTTCGAGGTATCTTTAACATAAGCCAAATAACAATCACATCCCTTAGAAATCATTTTGCTCGCCTTCAAAGCTGAGATCAACCTTACAACGCTATTCGGTTTGGAACACTGAAACTCGAATTATGGAGCTTCTAAAGTTCCAAAAATAACCTTCCTCTCCTGACAATCAATAGTGGCTCGATGCTTACTCAGCCAATCCATACCTAAGATGATATCGAAATCATGCATTACTATCGGAAGTAAATTAACTGCGTACACCTTCCTCCCTAACTTCAAAGGACACTCGTGAAATTGCTCAGAAATAATCACAGAATTTCCCATCGGGGTAGCAATAGATAAAGGAGGATCTAATATATGAGAAGACACTCCAAGATGACGAACAAATGAAAGTGCAACAATAGAATGTGTAGATCCAGTATCAAACAAAACTGATGCCTCACGATTCCCTATAGAAAGGGTACCTGAGACGGTACCTGGTGCTTGAGCCGCCTGATTAGCTGTCATTGCAAATACTCTCCCACCGGTATTCCGCTGACCGCCATTACCAGCATTACCGCCTCCCACATTACCACGTTGAACTGTGCAGTCCCTTGCTTTATGCCCTCTTTGGCCACATAAGAAACAAGCCCCTGTCTCTCTATAGCATGTCCTACCAGCATGATATCCACCACAAGTAGCACATGGACCTGGTGGAAGTGGCAATAGGTTTGGATTGCCCCCACCTACTGGTCCTGGATATCGCCCCTGAATCTGACCCTGCTGACGATGCTGACCCTGATTCTGATTTTGCTGGAAACCTCTATTCTGTTGAAATCCCCTATTTTGATATTGTCCTCCAACTTGCCACTGACTCTGTTGCTGACCTCCACGATTACCTTGCTGTGTTGGGTAAGTAACATCCATCCGAGGATTAAATCGCTGACCCGATGGAGGCTCATTCCAACTATACTGCCTTCTATTTTGATTTCTGCCAAACTGATTCATTCCTTGCCTTTGTTGATCATCTCTATCTCTCTTTCGACTCCCTTCTGATTTGGAAGCTCGAAAGTCCTTATGCTCCATTTCTACACTCTTAGCTGCATTAGCCACCTGGGACACATCTGTAAATATAGTGTGGATGATTGATCGCCTATATTCATATTTCAAAGCCCATTTGAACTTTTCTGCCTGCTGTGCAGCTGTCCCTGCTATTGAACCCGCAAAACCAGCCAATCTAGTAAACCTCGCCATGAAATCAGTAATAGTCTCATCCTCTTTCTGCCTAATGGACACAAACTCCCTAGAGTACGCATCCCTATCAGCGTTTGGGAAATACTGCTGATAGAAAAGTTCACAAAAGTCACTCCATATCAGTGCATCCATGAATCCATCCCCCTGCGTAGCCTTCAATGATTTCCACCATCGCTGAGCATCATCCTCTAGCTTATAAACTGCTAGTTTCACCTTCTGATTTTCTGAACACCCAATCACATCAAAAATTTTCTCCAAGTGGGCGATCTAGTTCTCCGCATCAATCGGAGTCGGAGCTAAACGAAAAGATTTGGGCTTTTGCTTAATAAACCTCTCCAACAACATATATAAAGGTTGCGTTGGTTGACCCTCTTGATCCTCGGAATACTCATTTTGCTCATGTTGTGATATCTCTGCATCACCCCCATACTATTTGCTTGATGACTTCCTTGCACTTGCGGAATACCCTACATAGCCTGTGCCACAGCCTGCGTAACTGCCTCATTCACCATCGCTGCTATCATAGCCGGGGTTATTGTTGCATTACCCTGTGTCTCAGCGTTTCCACCCTGATTAACAGCCTCAACTTGGGGCTGTCCCTGACCCCTCATACCATTATTACCTTGCCTCCCAGCAATTCTCGAAGACCTACGAGCCATCTATGATACAAAATCAAACAAATAAGAACGAAATAGATCAAAACAAATAATCGAAGCCAAAATTATGCAGAACGAAGATCAAACACAACATAAACACTATAATAAAATCTTATAACTACCCAGTGATCTACCCATAACTCACAGGTCAAGCCTAAAAGGTAATCTACAAGATCATAACCTAAGCTCTGATACCAACTTTGTAACACCCCCTCTCCGAAATAGGAAAGGGAGGTCACGTGCAAAGCACAATAGAACTTATAAAATAAATCAAAAGCTCTAAACCACAAAATGAATAACTCCAATAACTAATAATTGTCATAAGTCAACCCATAATAAATGTCAAACAGTTCAACCCATATTTAAAATATTTAATACAACTCCAAATCAACCTAAACAGAATATCTAATTCATTGGATAGAAGAGATCTCTCATCACACTTGTCCTTGATCCCCCTGATTACCTGCCGGAAGAAAAACACAGCATGAGCCAAATGCCCAGTACGAATATAGATATACAAAAAAATGTATAACTGAAATACGAAATCAACTAAGATAATTAGATAGAGTACAAAAAATAATAAGCTGATTCAAATGGTTGGGTGTTATAATTTCATACTGAGCTCAAATACAAATAGCCAAAGGCTAACAAAATACATCGGTACCATGATGTATGCAAATCGAATCGGATAGTACGCACGACACATACGTCACTAATCCGCTAATCAAATCAAATCAAATCAAATACTGGGTCGACCCATACGTATCCTGAACAAATATATTAAATGGCCAAGCTCACACACCAGAGCATACAAAAGGATACGCCGTGGACTGATCACACCGCCACGGAAGGTGTCATGCCCCGGTGTCAAGAGGACATGCCTGTGGTACCCCCACAGGTGGTTAGCTCAAGTATACCCTAAGGATCAAACTACAAAATGTAAGCCAAAAGGGGTTCAAATCACAAGACTTACATGACCATCTCCAAATGATATCGAATTATTTCAAATACGAACATATTTCACTAACACAAGATACCAACGATCAAAATAATTTAAAAAGTACAAATACGAATTCTAAACGCCAAAAGGTAACCATCATATGAATTTTACAAGAAATAATTATATGAAATAATAACGAAATTCGAAATGAGGAACAAAACAAAATAATTAAATTTCACAAGAGTATTGCTGAAGGAGTACGGAATCCGTACCTGATACGCAAAATCACTTATAGCACACTCCACAAAATCTTACCCTCAAATGTCAACGATATCAAATACCAAATGCTATTCACCACCTAAACATATCCGCCTCGAATTAAATATAATCCAACTAATAATTCCAAAATAATTCGTAATTCATTCAAGGTGCCTTTAACTATCGCTTTAAATCAATTATTAATACTCCAAAAATTTATGTTTCTAATATAAATCCTTAAATCCCCTTCGTCCAATATAATAAAATAAAATGAAACTTTATTACTATTCCAATTATCAACAACATGATACTGTTCAAATAGTTATTAATTTCGAATTAATAAGGTTCGATAAGGGACTCGTTAGGAGAAATATTATTTTTGATGAAGAAGGAGATATATTTATTGTCATGAATATTTCTTAGAAAGTATGAAAAGTGTTATTTTATGGGACTTGTTAAAAGATGCTCTAATATATGGTGATAAAAAAAAATAAAAAAAAATAAAAAAAAATTAAAAAAAAATCCAACAAACATAGAAAACCCACCTTATTAGACTCATGGTATCAATTGTAGGAGGAAGATATATGTTCCGTTCTCTTCTATTTTCCTTCCTTTTGTTCTAACTAATTAGTGTATGTAAGAGAGAGAAATGAGAGGAGAAGAGAAAACAAAATTTGCTGATATAGACATAGAGAGGAATATGAAGAGAGAGAGATATGAAGAGAGAGAGGAAGATGAAAAGTTGAGTAGGTAAAAGGTTTATTTATTAATTAACTAATTCATTTAATATTTTATTGTTATTATTATTATTTGGTCGGGTATTACAGTTCTTGTCAAATTTGCAACATACAAGCAAACATTAGATTCATCAGATAAACAAATGTCCTGATATGAATGCATATTCTTTCTTATATTCATAATAATCATTAAAACAAACAAATTCTATTACATACCTTTTTTATTTTCTTTACCCCTGTTAGCTAGTTGTCCACAAAAGCTCCTGAAAAGACGAAAGCTTCATCAATTTAATATACATAAATGGCATATGCAACAATAGAGATTTATACCGACTTACAAACTACACTTTAGAAACTAAAATTACATACACTTAATTAAAGATGTTGGTAAAAAAGTTTCCAAAATGTTAGATCAAAAAGGAAAATGAACATATGGAGAATATCTGATTTGAACTGATATAACGACACAACAAAAGTCTGGTGTACGTACTTCTATTTAGGTTTCTCTTCCCCCTGTATCTATTCATCCTCACATAGCATATCATGCACAGATTCAAATGCATCACATTGCTGTCTTTGAACCAAAAATATATCAATCAAATTATGAGTGCAAAACTAAGTATATTAAGTTTGAAATCCAGATAATGACTGCATTCTTCAAACTACCGGTCAATCAGGATTGAAACTGGAAAGTTCTGCCAATGGTTCAAATTCATTGAACTAAAATTAGCAAGGAAAAAAGGCACAACAAAAAGAAGAAAGAAAGATATTAATTAAAAAGTAAGAGATCCATTTGGGAATTTGCTTTGTCAGTAGTTTAATCAGATGTCAATTTGTCTGAAATCTTGTGAATAGACTCTAAAAGCCGTCTTAAAGAAACCTCTATTTTGTTCAATAGTAATGCTAGGGGTCTCAAATGTCTCAAATATACATGTCATCAAATAGGTAAGTAATAATAACTTAGGACCCACCATAATATGGAACAATCATGACACTGTGTTTGAAACTGTTTAAAAACAACAGAAAATATCAGCACAATAAATAATATATGAAACTCTAACGAACAATGATAATCTTCAAATCCTACAAATAGCCCAAAGGAAGACCTTGAGATCAACACACTAACGATACTAGTTCTGTCTAAAGCACCAAACGTCTTGTATATTGTGTTAGATTGAGGCCACAACCTGCCACTAATTTTGCAGTGCATCAATAAAATAATATTAACCTCAGCCAACGGTGCCTACATACTCTTTTGCCCAATTTATTTTCTTATTGAGACCTGGTAGTCATCCTGATGATTAACTACAAGCACATAACTGACGAATTCCCTATTAGTTAACAAGATCATTTTGGCTATTAACTCAATCCTATAATTAGAGTCCACGTATGAAAGTCAAACTTCTGAACTAAAAAATAACTTCAAGACGATCAATAACCAAGACTAAATCTAATTTGAATATAATGACATGATTACTCTTAATTCGAAAAAAGTTTTGGGAAGCATTTGTGCCCAATTTCATTTCTTTGTTAAGACAAGCAATCAAGTTTAACAAATAAAAGATACAATATATATCAAAAAATTACCAAAAAAAATTACCTGGCGTACTAAACAATTCTCCACTTCAAATGCATCATCTATGGGTTACTTTAGTTCAGTCATCTCTTGCACACAAATCTCTTCACCGCCATCCTCCAGCTCAGGTACACTTTCTACTTGTTCCAGACCTTGTTGTACAGATTCCACTAGTTGATATTGTTGTTCATCAATACCATTGTCAACCATAAGATTGTCATGGTCAAGTAGATTATCTCTAATAGTGACTTGTTACTCATCATTCTGATTTCCTATAAGATTTTCTTGTTTAGGAAGATTACCTATGAGATTTTCTTGTTCAGACAGATTACCTATGAGATTCTTTTGGTCCTGGTCAAGCTGATTATCTATATGATTGTCTTGGTCTTGGTCTTGGTCAGGCTAATCCTGGTCATCTATGTCTAGAATAACTTCGGTTAGAACCTTATAACAGTTTTCCTCAATAAAAGCCCACCCATCATTACTATAAACCTTAACATAAAAAGCAAAACAACTAGCATTCCATAATCCCAACTCAAGAACAAAACTAAAATTGAAGAAAACCTATATGTCATATCACACTCTCTTACAGCAAAAACACTTATGTAAAACAGGAAACACATAAAATGACAAACCTTGAGGAGGTCTATAATGACCGAGAATCCTGATTAGCTTGTAATTAGGTTTTTATGGAATAAATTGATTTTTTTAATATTACTTTGTGTTATGTCTTTAAAGGTCGTATTATGACCTAGATAGTGTTTATATGTTAGAATTAACGAACTAGGGTTTCATACGGAGAAATAAAAAATTTTCTCCAAAAAAGACGAAATAACACTATTCACGCTAAAAACGCCTTTCACATTTTTCAAAATTTCGAAAGAGGCCATAGCGTTTATATGATGTCACGAAGCGTAATATCTAATAAAATTTGAAAATAAAAAATGCAGTTTTTTGGTTGTGGATCAAATTACGAAAAATCAACTGAAAGTCAACGAAAGTCAAGATTTTAATCTTTAATCATTCGTGCTTTGTTTTTAGGAGCCCAATGGGAGTAATGTAGGAGGCCCAACATAATTTAATTAAGGCCCAAACAAATTGTTAATAAAGCCCAAAGGATTGGCCCAAACAAATATAAATTAAGCCTAAAACCTACTTAGATCGAAGCGGGTCAACCATGGATCGATGGTTGGGCAAAAGAGAAAATGGGGCAACCCATGTGGGGCCCCTAAGGGGGTATGAACCGACCAAATGGGCAGGGGGAAAGCTTTTTGGAGAAGCTTGGCCAAAGCCTTGAAAGTCTTCTATGACACCCCCAAAATTCAGGTACCAATACCTCGAATCTAGTGCTTGATGAGTGGATTTTATACCTACGAATCAGGTCTTGTTGGACTTAATTATTGTGGTCTTTAAGTGTTTTTAGTATTGTTTTATTCGTTTTTGTGTGTGTTTATTGTAGGATTGGAGCTGGAGGGGCAAAAGGGTAAATTTGGAGCTTAAAGGACATTTAATGGCATTTTTGTAAATATGTGGGCATGACCTAGCGCCAGAGGCGCTAGGATTAGTACTACTATAGTGCCAGAGGCGCTAGGGCACGACTTTGGGTGCTGAGTTGCGGCTGGAGGAGGAAAAAGAAGCCAATTTGGAAGAGTATTTAGACTATGATTGATCAGATTTAGAGAAGGAAACCTTAAGAGGGAATTTGGAGACTTTTATTAGGATTAATTATTCTACTTTTCTAGAGTTAGTTTTGTGGAGTTTTACTGTGGATTATTTTTGTTCAAGTGCTGGATATTGATGTGGGTTGAACTTACTTTGGATTTTATTCTTCAATTGGGTTTGATTAATCTAATTCTTCTTACTTCAATTGATTGTTTATTCGCCATGTTTAATTTTGATCCCATAATGGCTTTTGGTTCAGACATGAACTAATCTCCATTATGGGATTCTAACGGATTTTAATATGTAGTCTAATTATAAGCTTGATTGTTAGATTGTTTTGCATATCATAAGGAACCTCTATCATGATTGTTTTGCATGTATGAATGCTTGATCACCATTCGATTTCAGTGCTTTTATGGAATTGAGAAATAACATATGAGTATGGATTGTAATCCTGATAGCTTGCGAATATGAGGCTTAATTGGATAGCTTAATATTTTGTGAATCAGATAGAAATATATTGTTTCACCGTAGCTTGTGCTTCAAATCAATATAATTGCAATTTCACATAGAAATATAGTGATTTTGGTTATAGTGGTGATTACATGGTGTCTATGGAGTATGAATATTATGTAAGTAGGTCATAATACATTGACAAATGGTTATGTCTATTTTAGTGTCTTTGGCTACTTTTCTGTGATATGTGAACTTATTAGCATGATAGTGGAAATTAAATGAACTATTAAATGAAGTTAGGATCCCATTAATTCCAAGTTTGATACATTTTGTTAGTATTTGCATCTTTAGTTGTTAATTGATTTAAAAACAATTTTGTTAACACAATCAAGACATTAGTTTAGGAAAATAAATATAGTGATAGGACTGATGCATAGTAATTTAATTTAGCACTTTCTCTGTGGGACGATACTCTACTTCCTCTGTATTACTTGTTGACCACGTATACTTGCGTGAGTTAGAGCTCTTTTATTAAAGATTAAAAAGGAGGCAACAAGTTTTTGGCGCCGTTGCCGGGGACAAGAGTTTAAATTTTTATTATTATCATCAGTTTTAAGCTATATTGATTGACTTAGACAAATCTAATCTTTTCTCATTTCTATTTTTATTTCTGTTTTGGTTTCAGGTACGTGTAGAATTTTTATGCACACACGATCATCCAACTCAGAATTGACACCAGCACAGGATAATATTGACGGCAGAGGTTGGAAAGCAAGAGTGCGTAGAAATTTACGAGCACAGTTGGAAGAAATTATTCTGAATATGGCAAAAGAGCGAAGAGAGGAGTATAAAGCTTTGCGGGACTATTCTATGCCGAATATTAATGAACTGCAGTCTAGCATAGTCAGACCGGCAATAGCAGCAAATACCTTTGAGATAAAACCGGGAACCATTCAAATGGTGCAGAATTCGGTTTAGTTTGGGGGTGCTGCTACAGACGATCCTAATGAGCATCTATTGAGCTTCATTGAAATATGAGATACATTTAGGTACAATGGGGTGACGGAGGATGCTATCCGACTAAGACTATTCCCATTCTCATTAAGGGATAGAGCGAGAAGTTGGCTTCATTCTTTGCCTTCAGGATCAATTACTACATGGGAGGACCTAGCATAGAAGTTCTTAGCCAAGTTTTTCCCCATGGCGAAAACTGCAAAAATGAGGACAACAATCTCTCAATTTGAGCAACAACAGGGGGAATCCTTATACGAGGCCTGGGATAGGTATAAAGAGATGCTAAGGAAGTGTCTGCACCATGGGATGCTAGATTGGATGGTGATCAACACATTTTATAATGGATTGGGATGGCAGTCTAGGCATATGGTAGATGTAACTGCGGGTGGAGCTCTAGGAGCAAAGAGCTATGACGAGGCTTATAACCTTATCGAGACTATGGCAGCGAATGATTTTCAAAACCCTACAGCCAGAATGTCACAACCTAGAGTTGCAGGTGTATTGGAAGTGGATGCTATTACTCAGTTGTCAGCACAGATGGCGGCTATGGCAAAGAAAATAGAGTCGTTGTCAGAAAGCAAAGTCAAGTCAGTTGCCTTCGTATGCGAGATTTGTGCGGGGTCGCACTCAACAGATCAATGTGCTATCAACTCAGAGTCAGTGCAGTATGTGAACACTTACAGGAAAGACCAAGGTCAGTTTCAGAACACATACAACCCCAACAACCGCAGTCATCCAAACTTTAGTTGGTCAAGCAATCAAGGAAATCAGCAACAACAGTTTCAGCAGAATTAACAGTTTCCATCTCAGCCAGCGCAGCAACAGTTTGCTCCACGACCACCTTTTCCACCGGGATATTCTCAACAACAGCATCCTACTCCATATGCACCTCAGCATGAAAAGAAATCAGAAATGGAGGAGATGATGTTGAAGTACATGGCAAATTCAGAGGTGATGATCAAAAGCCAGACAGTGGCTATTAAAAATCTGGAAACTCAGATAGGGCAAATGGCGACTATGCTTAACAGCAGGCCCCAGGGTTCATTACCAAGTAACACAGAGGCAAATCCACGGAGAGAGGGTAAGGAACAGTGTCAGGCCATTACACTCAGATCGGGAAAGCAATATTCAGGAAATGCACCAGACACAGCAGCACCGAGTTTACAAGGGGATGACACTGGGATAGAAACTGAGACAGAAATTGAAGCTGAACAGAAAGAGATGAAGGATGAGTCCGAGTCGCAGCAAGTAGAGAAGGAGAAAGCGAGTTCAGATAAGAAGCCTGTGAATACAGTACCACAAGTTCACCCTCAAGTTCCGTATCCGCAGAGATTGAACAAGCAGAGGGACGATAAACAGTTCAGAAAGTTTTTGGAGGTTTTTAAGAAACTGCAGATCAACATACCTTTCGCGGAGGCATTGGAACAAATGCCAAGTTATGCAAAGTTCATGAAGGGTATATTGTCAAGGAAGAGAAGATTAGATGAATTCGAGACAGTGGCCTTGACGGAGGAATGCAGTGCAGTGCTTCAGCGTAAACTACCTCCAAAGCTGAAAGATCCGGGCAGTTTCACTATTTCATGTACAATCGGAAAGTTGAGCTTCGATAAATGTTTGTGTGATCTTGGGGCTAGTATCAACCTCATGCCTTTGTCTGTATTTAGTCAGTTAGGACTACTGGAACCAAGGCCAACAAATATTTCCTTACAGCTAGCTGATAGATCTATCACATATCCACGGGGGATAGTGGAGGACGTACTGGTGAAAGTGGACAAATTTATCTTTTCGACGGACTTCATCATTCTGGATTATGAGGAAGACAAAAATATACCAATCATACTAGGGAGACCATTCCTAGCAACGGGGAGGACTTTGATAGACGTGCAGAAAGGGGAGCTTACAATGCGTGTACATGATCAGGAGGTGACGTTTAACGTCTTCAAGGCAATGAAGCTCCCAACTGATGAAGAAGAATGCTTCAGAGTTGACTTGGTGGATAGTATAGTGCATGATGAAGTTGAGAGTTTGTTGGGCTATGAACCACTGCAGAGAGTGATTGCTCAAAATTCAGATTTGGAGGATGAAGAATGTGCTGAACTTGTGCAATATCTAGATACCACCCCCAAATTCAGAAAATTCAGAACACCTGTCGAGCCACTTACGAAAGCTGGAGAGACGTCGATAAAGTTGAAACCATCTCTTGAGACACCTCCCAAACTTGAACTAAAACCACTTCCAGATCATCTCAGGTACGCATTTTTAAATAAAGATTCAAAGCTACCTGTGAATATTTCTTCTGCATTAACATCTTTTCAGGAGGAAAAACTGCTACGAGTGCTTAGAGAGTTTAAATCAGTTATTGGACGGACCATAGCAGATATCAAGGGGATAAGCTCTTCTTTTTGCATGCATAAGATCCTGCTGGAAGATGGTAGCAAGCCGTCGGTTGAGTAACAAAGAAGGCTTAATCCGATAATGAAAGACGTGGTCAAGGATACAGGAAAAGTTGAATCGAATGATGATAGTTATTTTCTGCCAATGGATGAAGATAAGTTTGGGGGTTTTCAAACGTACAATGATGCCAAGGAATTCAAATAAAAGACTAAGAGGAGGCATACAATGACATTTTTTGCGATTGAACAAGAATGAGATTCAGAGACAGTCAAGCTAATTGACTATAACTTAGCGCTATCTGGGAGGCAACCCAGCGGTTTAATTTTCTGTTTTTCTTTTGTTTAGTCAATTATTTTGTTTTAAAAAAAAGGAAAAAAAAGAAGAATTAAAAAAAGGGTGTCTGCAACTAATTTTGGACTTTGGATTGATTTATATGCAGGTATAAGCAAGAACTGAGGAAATTTGGCTAAGTAAGGTCCAAGTGCCTAAAGCGCTCTAGGCGCCCCATGATGCACATAACCAGCGCTCTAGGCGCTGGCCAAATAGCCGGACACTGCATATCAACGCCTTAGGCGCTTTGCAGCGTTCGAGCCGGCACGCTGTTTCTATATATCAGCGCTCTAAGCGCTTGTCAAGGCCAAAACACAGCGCCTGATGCGCTAGACCCGGGGCTCAGACACTGCAAGTTAGCGCTTAACGCGCCCAACCCTTCACAATCCACAGCGCCTAAAGCGCTCGGCTGGGAACTTTGAAAAAAAAATGCAAAAACCCTAGATCGGGCTTAATGAGGGAACCACACACAAAATTAAGTCTTCTTTTTCTTCTAGCCACTTCAAGCCGCCACTAGTCTCCATTGATGCTGAATTGAAGCTTCCCAACACTAAATCGCATACAATCTCCATACCTTTTTCAATCACTTGCCGGCAAGAACATAGAACCAAGTGATGATGAGTAGTGCTTCATCAGGGGAGTCCTCTGTTCTTAATCTCTTATTATTTTTCAATGAGGACATTATCTTGTTCAGTTTGGGGGGTAGTTTTTTTGTTTTCATGCATGTAGATTGTTATGTTTCATTGTGTTTAGACTTGTTGCATGGTAGTTACATTGCATTTTAGGTTGTGTTATGCATCAATTGATATAGTGTCTAAGGTGGCCAATGATAATTCCTCTCTAAGAGGTCATAAACCATTACACCAAGCTGAACAGAAGCCCCACGCCGACCGTGAATCTCTGCCTCTAGCTCAGCAATCCTCTAGTCCTTTTCATGCAGCTTCTGGGTCAGCTCAACCTTTTCCTCCAAAGTCTGATACGCCAATAACCTGTACTGCTTCTCTCGATCCTGGTGATCCTGGTCTGTTCCTCTAAGTGGGCTACTCGATTCTCGAGCTCCTCATTCCTATTTGTTAGCTCCTCGATGATGTCACTAGTAGTAGTGCCCATGCCATCTGCCTACTCAGGTGGCTCATCTTCCTCCGTCACTAGATCCTCCTCGGGGTCCTCTTCCTCCCCCTCATCGCTCAACAACCTCAGCATTCCATCGGAAACTGGCTCCTCCTCAGAACCATACTCGGTCTCAGACTCATCCCTAGTGTCCATCATCTCTGGCTCACTCGGCTGCACCTCCATTAAATGCCCTGTGTCCACATGAATGTATGTGAACTCTACCTCTCTAGCAGGACTGTACTCTCCCATCTCAGACATCCTACAGCCACAAACAGAAATAAATAGGCGGCAAGATGTCAGTGCCACAATAAAATATATTCATTGATAGAATGAAATGATATTTTATCATGCACAACTCGACTCGATGGATTGCCACAATCCACCTCAATACATGATCACCAAATGAATCTCCTCGATTCACCTCCTAACGTACTCAATACGAGTTTAATACTAAGGTTATAACCTAGGTTTCGCATTCCTAAAGTTTATAACCTACAGGTTTGATACCAACCTGTGACACCCCCAAAATTCAGGTACCAATACCTCGAATTTCGTGCTCACGATAAAGTACATCCATATACATCTAAACAACATAAATCAACTAATGTGGAATAAATAAACATATATTGTTCATTACAAAAGGTTTACTACGGTCCTAAGGTCTAAAACCTTAAATAAATACATCGCAGAATACAATAATAATACAAAATGATTCCACGATTACATAACGAGATAGTACATATAACTACTCCGTAAGCTTTCCTTTGCCTTTGTCCGCTTTGGAACTTCTCGGTTTAACTGTAATAGGTTCATGATATAGCAAGGGTGAGCAACTACTTTGCTCAGCAAGTTTAAAATGAATAAAGAGGATATATCATGAATGAAAGAGAACAATAATCGCATAGTTCAATAATTTAAGAACATTGAAGAAATAACTAACAATATAATCAAAGTTCAAATGAAGAAATGAATATTGATTATTTACTGCTGAGTGGTCCAATAGACCATGAACTATTTGGCCAAAGGATCAGTCATTCAACTAACCCTTTTAAACGCCTGGCCCGTCAGTAGTACTCGAGAGGATCAGCCTCTCGTACCCTATGTATATGCATAACATTTAGCTCTGACTGCATCGAATAATCGACACATTAAAATCCCTTACATAAGGGTTGCTCTCTCAGTCCAAGAATCCGCACCAACAATCGGTTTGGATAGCTTTTAAAATAATAACCTGTACGTATCTAGCCGAAACAAGTGGCGTAGACTATTCCCTTAAACAGTTCATGAATGAAGAACAATTGTTTCACAGTCCAACAACAGATTTCGAATTCAAATGCACAATGTGCGAATATCAATAATTATCCTTGATGTGGAGTAATTAACAATAATTAAACCACTAACCATAATTGAAATATGATAACTCGAGTTGAGTTAGGAAACTTGCAATAATATAGAATGATTGCTCAATTAATAAATAAACTCGCACATTAAATGAAAGCTGTGCGATTGAGAAAAACCTGCCCAATATTAAATTGAGTTAGGGTAAGGAAACTTTCCTGAAGTGCAGCTACAATATTACAACACACGCTCCTTAATATTCTACACATGGAAATACATATTCGTATAACAATTAGTCACATAAAGACTAGGTTCAAAATAGACGTTGCATCATTAAAACACATTGATTGCCCTACGACTATCCAGTCGGGGGTTGCATCCAGGTTACTTAATTTACGCCTTAAGACAATACCAATTTGGTTGACATTTGGAATACAATTAAGCATTTAGGGCTTAACAAAATGTGCTTAACTAACATGTCTAATCATTTAGTACAAAGAAATATATAAGTGTTGGACCAGCCGAAAGGATTCATTAAGTCCGACCCAACCCGATCCGGTCTGACCGACCCGACCCAGGCTGAACACGGCACTGGCGCTGTAGCGCCAGGCCCTAGTGCTGGACCTCACGCTGCGGCGCGAGTCCCGCGTCCTGCCTCTGCAGCGTGGCGTCGCTGCGGCGTGGAGCTTAGTGTTAGAAGCCACACTGCAGCGTGAGCTCCGCTCCCCGCCTCCTGCCACGTGGCGCTGTGGCGTGAGTTGCAGGGCTTATGAGTGGCATTGTGGCGCCATTCTGCAGTAGCCGGATTCTGGGTTTGTTACCAGTTCGCGACTCCGACCTCCGGCCACTCCAACCTCCATAACTCCTTCAATACACAAGCAAATTGGTCCAATCCGAACTCTATGGACTCCTAACTTATGGGGCTACAACATATCAAAAATGCAGAGCTACCCATTAACATTAACATGGCCAAATCTTAAGCCAAAGTGTAAAGTTCATACTCTGTTCTTCGAGGTCTTGACAAGTATTACAAAAATCATTACTACGAACTCGTTTTAACTCCTTTTTACTCCATTCCAACAGGGTTAGCTTCGTAACCCATGGAACTATAATACCATTACAACAAACAAAATTAACAAACACGAAATCATAGTTTTATAGTCCTCTAAAATGGTCCGAATGTCCAAAGTCCATGTTTTGTCCATTGTTCTTGCTCCATTAAGCCAAGGTAAGGATTTCTTGCGTTTTTGTTCCACTTTGATGTTATTAATGGCTTACATAGTCTCTTAACAACATATATAAACATCTAGAACAAGCAAAAACATCCAGAATTGCTAGAAAATCAATCCACAAGCTCAAGAGTTCCAAAACTAAGAAAACTTGAAAACTTAACAAGAAATCGAATGGAATGGATTTGATTGATTGTTTACCTCTGTAAATCCTTCCTAGATGTTAAGGAGCTCGGCTAGGCTTGATTCTGAGGGTTCTCCTTGCTTGGATTCTCTTCTTCTTCCACCCGTGCCTTCTTCTTCTTCCTCCTTCCTTTTTCCGGCTACCTTCTTCTCTTTTTCCGGCGACTTCCGGCGACTTCCGGTGACTTCTTCCTCCCTTCTTTTCTGCAGCTCTCTATCTCTCTATCTGCTGAACTTAGCCAAGGAATGGAATGGGAGGGAATGAATTATTTGGGAGAAGTGGAGTAATTTTGGGAGAAAATGGGAGTGAGGCTCAAGGTGGCACCGACAGCTCTCCACTCTCTCATCCTAGCAATTTGATTGGTTGTTAGGTTTTGGTTGGTTCCCTCTTGGAGTAACAAGCCAAAATAAATACCCAAATACACAAAAATATATCCGAAAACTCTCACTTTTGTACTAAAATAGGTAAATAACTCTACCCAAAATTAAAATGGGTACTCCCATAAATTATTGGGACGCATAAAAATAATTATTATGGGATTTGTCCAATTATTCGGAATACCCATATAATACATTTCGGATACGGGTAAAATCACGTATCAGCTCAAATAAAATTTCCGACACTTGAAAAAATTATTCGTACGCATACACGTATTTATGAAATTATTCAACATCGAAAAAGACACAAAAACATCTGGCATAAATAGTGCCTTGAGAAACGTGCCCCGTGAATAGTGATTTAGCGACGCTACGTGAAATCGATTATTCACTTAAACAAAACTATAATACGTAAAATTTCATGCATTCACATAATCTAGGCTGTCACACAACCTTTAAACATGCAACACAAAAATAATATTAATAAAATATAATATATTCATTAATATTCAAAAATTCGAATTACAAGGAAATTTCAGAATTCTCGGTCGTTACATCTTCTCCATTTAATGCTTAGAAACTCTAAAGTCCAAATGTGATGATTTTAATTTAACCTGGTTAGTTTAATTGTCCTAAGGTTAAGTTAGCAAGGGTTGGTTAATGAGAATTTAGAAAATTGAGTGGAAAAGCCACACAAGACCAAACCTAAGGATAATACTTACAAAACCTAGCAAAGTTGTCTTAAAGACTAAAGTGCCCTAACTTTGAAAAATCTATAAATAGGAAGCTCATTTCTTCATAATCCTTACCAATTCACTAAACTAAGAAGAGAAACTCTAGAAAAATTGTAAGAGAGAGAGAGATAGAGATTTCGGATTGAGCAAGGAGAGAAGGAAGGAAGAGCTAGCCACTTTGAAAGTTAGTAAGATCAACCAAGAACATCCAAGAAGGTAAGAACCCTAAAATCACTTTTATGCTTTTCATATAGTTAGGAAGTGCATTGTTGGTGGTTATTGTGTAATAGATCATTGAAGGATCTTGGTGTTATAAGGATGATGAACATTAGAGGACTAATATTTACTTGGTAATGCATGCTAAGCGAGAACATAACGTTAATAACAAATCAAACCAAGAAAAACATGATAATCAATGTAAATGTTATTGATGGACAAGTTTAAAACCATCGTTAGTAAGTTGGTCGATAAAACCTAAGAAGAAGGAAATAAATGTGTATAAGTCTTGTAAATGTTTCAAGTGGAATGGAATAAAAATGTGCTACAACGAAGTCATGGCGAAAGTTAGAATAAAAGACGTTGACCAAGGTTCAGCACAGCTGCGTTGGTCCTTGGCACAGCTGCGCTAAGTCCTCCCGAGAGCTCAGCGCAACTGCGCTGTGCACCTGCACCGACTGAGGCCAAGGGTTGGTTAAGTGTGCTACTGTGCAGTCGAGCGTCGGGCGTTCGTGTACATAACGTGCAATGCCTAAGTCAATAAAAGAGATCGTTTTAAGTCCTAAAAGACGAATAGTATGAAATGTAAAAGACTTAACATTAATCAAGGAGTCTTGTATGAGTTTTAAAAGCGTACTAAACCTACGCATTGGCATGTTGCCTAGGCGTTTGTGCAGTCAGGGTTGGGCATATGACGTGTGGACGTCTAAACGCCAAGTCAATTGTAAATGAACTTAAAAGGTATTCCATTTCTAATGAAACAGACATTGTTAAACATTGAATAAGGTTAATGTAAACCAATTATTTGGCGTCAAATATGTGATTAATTAGTACGTGTATGTGAACTTAATTGTGTAGGCCATTTGAAGGGAAAACTAGCATAAAATCTAGAAGGCGCTTAAGGCAAATTTTTCAACTTTATTTGACTATGTTCTTGTAAAGTTTATTTGACATGTTGTTATTCAGATTTACATAACCCTTGAATGGTTATGTGAATTCCAGACTTATGCAAATCTTTTAGTATTTGTACAAGTATTCAAGCTATGCTATGCATAAACTGTTAAAGCTTTCAAGTTCTATATTTATGAATTACTTATGAAGACTGTCGATGCTATTTGACTTGGCTAGACAAATGTTTAAAATATTTTATCGATTGCATTATAAATCTTTGAAATATTATTGATGTTAAGTAGAGTTATCCAACTGAATTGTTTCGGTTAGGATTCAAAAGCATGTATGAAATGAAAAACCCTAATAATAGGGAAAAAGTTTAGTTGGATATTCCAGCAAGGCTTCAAGTGCCTAAACCAAATGCATATAGTCGTTTACAAGTAGAGTGTTGATCAACATAGAGTACTATTGGCTGACCATCTAGACGTGCTCGTAAGTACATTGGTTTGAGGTAGAAATACGATGAAACCTTTTATGAATGAGAAATAATGTTCAAGGTCTTATGACCATTTAGTATGTTGTTTCGAAAATTTCTTCAAACAAAAGCAAAGTAATATTCTTACTTATTCAACATGTTTCACAACTATTGTTCAGTTGTTGAATTGTTATGATATGATTCTTAATTTTGTTATTATTCAACTGTTATACTTGCTGAACAATTGAATATTCATCCTTGCTTTTAAATAAATGTTTTCAGTTAAGTTAGAGGTTGTCGAAGGTTTCCGTCGGGACAAGGGCAAAGAAAAAGTTAACGCGTAGGATTTTAATATCCATATATGTAACAGTTTAGTCTATAATAGACTTATTATTATTATTATTATGAATGATGTAATAATTATTAATATTATAGCAATGAATGGTGTAATGGTTATAGAACATGGACTAGAGTAAGACATATTGTAATAATATAGTAATTATATTTATGTCAATATTATTGCGATGAATGGGTAGTACCGTAACGCATCGGACCTAGGTTTAAAGGTAAACCCGAATTTGGGGGTGTTACAAGGTCATTAAGAGTTTTCCGAACCAAATCCTCAAAAAACCCAAAAGCATGAATATCATCATATGCAGCATCCTTTCGCATGTTACCCACCTGCAAAATTTCACCCATAATTTCATATTTCACAAATATCATAAATGGGTATTCCAAAAATGCTAACAAATTTAGAAAAATAGGGATTTGGTTACCTTTGGGCGTCTTCAATTTTTTTTCTTTGAAACAATATCTATTATAAATCTGGTAAAACGATTTAGATGTCTTTAATTTCCCTCAATCAAATGAAATCATTACAATAAGCTCTGTTTGGAAACATACCCGAGCGAATAGACTGAGTAGCCAGGGCTTGGATTTTTTGATCTTTGGCTTCATTTCCCTAAGCTATATAGATAGAATCATGGATGGTCGACAAATCTGAGATGAAAATAAACCAGATCTGAGATGGAAGATGGACGACAGTGCAAATTATTTCAAAAATCAGAGAGCATATTTTGGTTCAAAGATGAGCAATTTTGGAAAAAATGAGAGAGGAGAAACCTAAATTGGTAGATAAGAAAGCCAAATTGGTAGAGAAGAAACCTAGCTAACTCATCTCTCTAATTGAAACATCGAATTTTGGCTAAGGAAGAGAGATGAAACCCAATTGATCTCTGTTTCATGCTTTCCAGACCACGCACACACACAACTAAGGGAGTACTCTGTTCCAAAAAAAGAGTTTGATAACATTTAAAAAAACAACTCTTTTAAAAGTAATATTATATGTAAAATTATTATTTCAAAAATTTAAAGATAAGTCAAAATTTAAATCTTAGGATATCATAAATTAATTATAACAAATTGAAATATAACTCTTTTGTAGAACAAAAAAAGTAATATTTTAACATTTGTAATCTGTTCCACAAAAAAGAGTCATAATTATTATAATTTTGTTTATTGTCAATTTATAATATTTTAAAATTTAAATTATTATAACTTAATATTTTAATTAATATAATTAATATTGTAAATTACTTAAAATTTATTATTTAAAATAAAAGTTTTATTAAAATATTAATTACATTACAATTTGAATTGTAGTATATTATAAATTAAATAACAAACTCAAACTTAACTCTTTTTGTAGAACATGTGAGTATTTTTTGGCATTTGTACTTTATTCTATAAAAGAGCGCCACTATCGTTTTTTTTGTCATGATCAATGTATGAAAATTTAAAGTTTAACGTAGTGTAAAGTTATTTACTTTATAGTTTATTAAAAAAAATAGTCAATATTGTAAGATACTTAAAAAGTGTTATTAAAAATAAATTTACTACAGTAAAAAAGTTAATGTATTTATATTATAATATATATTCACCACAATTAATTCTAAAAAAATTATTTAAAACAAAATAGTGACCAATTTTATCTCTCGCAAAAAATCTCTGAATACTAATATATAGTGAGTAATAATTCCTTCATTAATTATTTTTTTTCTCGTAAAATTTCACATAAATTGGCACCAAATATCCTTCTACCACCTTAATTTTGTGAAAAAAAATATAAAATGTGAAAGATGTTTCTTTCGCTAATAACTATATGGTCACTACATTTTTTTCCTTCACTATTCCTTCGTTAAAAAATTCCTCATGTGAAGGAATAAATTCCTTCACAAAATTTCCTTCACTACGTCCCAAATTTCTTGTGTGCCATCTCCTCTAGGGTCCTCGCCAACTCCTCTACGGTTATCACCTTCGCTGCTGGCTCAACCCATGTCACGAGACTCATCAACAAGACCCTACAAAATTAAAATATTAACTATAACGTCACAAAAGAGAGCATATTTAAAAAAAAATTAAGTGTTCTTTATACAAGTTAATTCGACAAACGAGTAGATAACACGACTACCGGAGTTCAGAATCGAGTCCCGTAACTGGTAACGTATTCGAAATATCAGAGAGGTGTTTCGCCTATGGTTTCGCGGGGGCAAGTTTTGGTCTACTTTTCCTAAATTTTTCTAAGTATTTTTTATTTTATACAAGTTAGGCAAACAAGCGGATAACTCGACCACCGGAGCTCGGAATCGAGTCCCGTAAGTTCTAACGTGTTTGAAATATCAAAGAGGTACTTCGACTATGGTTTCGCGTCGTTTCGACACCCGGGGCGAGTTTCAGTCTACTTTTCCTAAATTTTTCTAAGTATTCTTTAATTTATACAAGTTAGACAAATGAGCAGATAACTCAGCCACCGAAGCTCGAAATCGAGTCTCGTAAGTTGTAACGTATTCCAAATATCTAAGAGGTACTACGTCTATGGTTTCGCATTGTTTCGACGCCCAGGACGAGTTTTGGTCTACTTTTCCTAAATTTTTCTAAGTGTTCTTTAATTTATACAAGTTAGGCAAACGAGCGGATAACTCGGCTGTTGTATCCCGAGTATTTGTACGATGCTAAATCAGGATATTTTATGAGTACAACGAGTATGTTATGCAATGATCCTTAGAGAAAGGAAATGAATGCGTTAAGGGGTTAAAGAATATATAATACTCGAAGTGTTCCGAGTTAAGTGAAAGTGATGAAATAAAACCTACATCAGGGTAATGCGCTAAGTTATTTAACGATAATTGTAAAAGAGATTTAACGAAGACCGGGTAAGGAGGGTTTCGGTGATTCCGAGGACGAAATCCTTATAAGGAGGGAAGGATGTGATAACCCGAATTTTCAAAAATTATTAAATAAGAATTTAATAAATAAAATTCTTATTACGAGAGGTTTTGGGTTTGAATATGTGTATATATATGTTTCATATTGTGAAATATGTGGTTTGGTGTGAAAGAAATTATATATTCATGTAATTGGGAAGAAATGGTTTAATAGTTAATTAAACCATTGAAAAGATTAAATGAAATTGCCATGAGAAGGAAATTAGTTGAGTAATATTAGTTAGTTAAATTAAGTTAAAATTATATTGAGAAATAATATAATTTGGTTGTTTTGTCTTGTGGACAATGAAAATTATTGTGAATTAAATTTCATAATAATGTGAGTGATTTATTTAATTAAAATAAGGAATTAATGAGAATATAATTATTTTAAAATACTTTATCGAATAAATATTTGATGGGAACTACTGTAGAATAATTTATATAAGTGTGTTAATATTAAATCGATGATAAATAATTTTAGGGTGTGTGTATTTTATTACGCGGGTAATATCCTAATTTAATTGAATAAGTAAATTAGGGGATTAGTGGTTTATTAAAATGTTTTATTGAATAGAAGTTATAATTTTATTAGTAAAGTTTAATTGGACTTATTAAGAAAGTAAGTCTAATTAAATTAAAGTGTGACAATATCATATAATAAGAAGATTATTAAAATAAGCTAAAATTGGTTTTATTGAGTCTAGCCAAACATTGCCTTGTGACTCTTTGGCTTTCTAACTACTGAAAACCTCCAACCAAAAAGTCACGTTCTTTTCACCAGTGGTCTTTCTAAGCCAAAAACACAGAGAATAGGAAGAGAGAAAATTGAGAGAATTCTTGCGAAATTGAGAAGAGATTTGAGAAAATCAAGAGGAAGAAGATTTAGCAAGCCATTCTTATCATCTATTTGGTCTAAAGAAGAAATCAAAGGAATAAAAAATTACTCCAAACTTTAATTACTTCTCTTTTGAAGTTTTCTTTTGTAAGTTGGGGTTTTGATGAAGAATTGATAAAGAAATTGGTTGTTTATGTTATTGGGTTTATTTAATTGTCAGTAGATGATTTTTGTAGTATCAAATCCATGAAAACTTGCTAAGAAATAGAAAATTTGTGTTTTGGAAAAATTAAGAAAAAGTTGATTTAAATCCTTTGGGTTTTGTTATTTTGGTTGTATTAGGTTGTTAGAATTGATAAATGAATGCTTAGTAATGTTTTTAAGAAGTTCATGATAATTGGGTATGCTTGATTTGGTGTCTGATGCTTTAAAATTCGTGTTTTTGGGTTAAAAATTCTGTAGTTCGCGAACTGCAGAATCTGGAATCCAGGAGTCTCGCCCCGGCGAGCTCATTAGGCTAATTTTCTCGCCCCGACGAGCCCACTGAACTAAATTTCCTCGCCCCGGCGAGAGTTTTGTATAGTAAATCCTCGCCCCGACGAAGTCTTGCCCCGAGGAGAGTTTTGTGTTGTATTTTCTTGCCCCGACGGGAATTGCAGAAAATGAAAATTTTTCTTGTTTTTAATTCTTTTCTTTTTGGTCATGATATGTTACCCTATACAAGATTTACTTATAAACATTATACATCTAATGTAAAGCAAAGTTTAAGACTTAACTAAAGGTTAAGTGTCGATTAAAGTGGAACGTAATAAAATGAAGGATTATGAATTGTTAAGTAGAATTAATACTAAGTGTTGCTACGTGGTTAATAAATGATGTACATGATTTTATATATCGCGTAGGATACGTGAAGTGCAGATAAATATAAGCTGGTAATCTACAAACCAGGCAAGTCTTTCAGTTCTTATTTGTTATATGAACTAAATGCTTAACTGTTTTAAATCTATGATGTAAAAGCAAGATGCATTTTATATATGTTACATGTATGAGACGACAAAGTCAAATTATGACTACGTTCGTTGAACTAAGAATGTTGATTGAGTTGTGGAACTCAATCTCTATTTGTTACGTGTTGATCATTATGTATGACATGTTTAGCCAAATAGTTATGATTTAAATAATGAGCATGTTATCTATGTGCTATGTGACGCATGCAAACTGTTAGATTTTGCTGAGCTGTCGAGCTCATTCTTGCAAATAACCACTTTTGCAGGTTAAAGATTCAAGGTAACGTTATGTGCTGCTTGAATGACATGATTCAGATGTTATGCATGAAGATTAATTGTTTTAGCTTAAAATATGTTTTTGAACCATGATTAAGGTTCCGGATGATGTATTTGATGATGTATTATATGTAACAGATGTTGAGTTGTAAAATTTATATTGACTTATAATTTAATTTTATCTGATGTATAAAGGGTATTGAATCTAGAAGTAAGATTTATTTTATTATAACTCTGATAAAGTGAATCATTAAGCAAATATAATTTTAGAATATATAAATGATTAAAGGTTATGATTCAGGGAAAACAAAGAAAGAAAAACTGAAAAGTTTAAAATTATTCCACATTTTATTAAGTTTAACATTGAATATTGTTGCAAAGTCAGAATGAAGATGTATTGATAACGACCGATGTTGTGAGTTGGATTGTATAAATTTTGGGGTCATTACATCGGCCACGAGAGCTCAGAATCGAGTCTCATAAGTTTTAACGTGTTCCAAATTTTGAAGAGGTGTTACGCCTATGGTTTTGCGTCGTTTCAACGCCTGGGTGAGTTTCGGTCTACTTTTCCTAAATTTTTCTAAGTGATTTCTTAAATTTAAACAACTTAGGCAAACAAGCGGATAACTCGACCACCGGAGTTCGGAATCGAGTCCCGTAAGTTGTAACGTGTTCCAAATATCTAAGAGGTGTTAGGCCTATGGTTTCGCGTCGTTTCAACGCCCGAGGCGAGTTTTGGTCTACTTTTCCTAAATTTTTCCAAGTGTTCTTCAGTTTATACAAGTTAGGTAAACGAGTGGATAACTCGGCTACCGAAGCTTGGAATCGAGATCTGTAAGTTGCAATGTGTTTCAAATATCTATGAGGTGTTACGCCTATGGTTTCACATGGTTTCGACACTTGAGGCGAGTTTTGGCCTACTTTTCCTAATTTTTTTTAAGTGTTCTTTAATTTATATAAGTTAGGCAAATGAGCAGATAACTCGGCCACGGGAGCTCCGAATCGAGTACCGTAAGTTGTAATGTGTTCCAAATATTTAAGAGGTACTATGCCTATGGTTTGGCGTCGTTTCGACGCCCGGGGCTAGTTTTGGTAAACGTTTTCTAAATTTTTCTAAGTGTTCTTTAGTTTATACAAGTTTGAAAAACGAGCGGATAACTCGGCCACCGGAGCTCGAAATCGAGTCCCATAAGTTATAACGTGTTTCAAATATCTTAGAGGTGTTACACCTATAGTTTCGTGTCGTTTTGACGTATGGGGAGAGTTTTGGTCTACTTTTCCTAAATTTTTCTAAGTGTTCTTTAATTTATACAAGTTAAGCAAATGAGCGGATAACTCGGCCACCGGAGCTCCGAATCGAGTCTCGTATATTGCAACATGTTTTAAATATTTAAGGGGTGTTACGCCTATGGTTTTGAGTCATTTCAATGCCTAGGGTGAGTTTTGGTAAACGTTTCCTAAATTTTTCTAAATGTTCTTTAATTTATACAAGTTAGGAAAACGAGCAGATAACTCGGCCACCGAAGCTCAGAATCGAGTCTCATAAGTTCTAACGTGTTTCAAATTTCTAAGAGATGTTACGCCTATGGTTTCGCGTCGTTTCAACGCCCGGGTGAATTTTGGACTTTTTTTCTTAAATTTTTCTAAGTATTTTTTTAATTTATACAAGTTAGGCAAACGAGTGGATAACTCGGCCACCAGAGTTCCGAATCGAGTCCCGTAAGTTATAACGTGTTTTAAATATCTAAGAGGTGCTACACCTATTGTTTTGAATCATTGCGATGCCCGGGGTGGGTTTAGGTCTAGTTTTCCTAAATTTTTCTAAGTGTTATTTAATCTATACATGTTAGGAAAATGAGCAGAGAACTCGGCCACCAAAGCTCGTAATCGAGTTTCATAAGTTGTAACGTATTCCAAATATCTAAGAGATATTACACATATGGTTATGCGTCGTTTCGTCTACTTTTCCTTAATTTTTCTAAGTGTTCTTTAATTTATACAAGTTAGGAAAACGAGCGGATAACTCGGCCACCGGAGCTCCGAGTCGAGTCCCGTATGTTGTAATGTATTCCAAATCTCTAAGAGGTGTTATGCCTATGGTTTCACGTCGTTTCGACGCCCGGGGCGAGTGTTGGTACACTTTTCCTAAATTTTCCTAAGTGTTCTTTAATTTATACAAGTTAGACAAACGAACGGATAACTCGGCCACCGGAGCTCAAAATCGAGTCTTCTAAATTGTAACATATTCTAAATTTCTAAGAGATGCTACGCCTATGGTTTCGCCTCATTTCGACGCCCGGGTGAGTTTTGGTCTACTTTTCATAAATTTTTCTAAGTGTTTTCTTTAATTTATAGAAGTTAGGCTAACGAGCGGATAACTCGGCCACCGGAGTTCGGAATCGAGTCCCATAAGTTATAACGTGCTCCAAATATCTAAGAAGTGCTACGCCTATGGTTTCGTGTCGTTTTGACGCCTGGGGCGAGTTTTGGTCTGATTTTTCCAAAATTTTTCTAAGTGTTCTTTAATTTATACAAGTTAGCCAAACGAGTGGATAACTCAGAATCTAGTCCCGTAAGTTTTAATATGTTCCAAATATCTAAGAGGTGCTACGCCTATGGTTTCGCGTCATTTCGACGCCCGGGGTGAGTTTTGGTCTACTTCACTTAAATTTTTTTAAGTGTTATTTAATTTAAACAAGTTAGGCGAACGAGTGGATAACTCGGCCATCGGAGCTCGGAGTAGAGTCCCGTAAGTTGTAACATGTTCCAAATATTTAACATGTGTTACGCCTATGGTTTTGCATCGTTTCGATGCCCGAGGGGAGTTTTGGTCTACTTTTCTTAAATTTTTCTAAGTGTTATTTAATATATACAAGTTTTAGGCAAACGAGCGGATAACTCGGCCACCGAGGATCGGAATGGAGTCCTGTAAGTTGTAACGTGTTTTAAATATCTAAGAGGTGCTACATTTATGGTTTCGCGTCGTTTAGATGCCTGGGGTGAATTTCGGTCTACTTTTCCTAAATTTTTTAAGTGTTCTTTAATTTATATAAGTTAGGCAAACGAGCGGAGAACTCGGCCACCGGAGCTCAGAATCGAGTCTCGTAAGTTGTAACGTATTCCAAATAGGTAAGACATTTTTTTAAGTGTTTGATAGTTTATATAAGCAATATAATTACAAATTAAAAGATATACTTCAAGACATCGAGCAATATTTTTATTTACCTATCGAATATGTAGAGGAAAGAAGTTGGCAAAGACAACCCCGCATACTCGAATAGCCTCTTCCCAGACCAGATCAAAGAGCTCGTCAGCAGATAATGAAAGATCTATGGAACCGTGGATGATCTCCTGAGCTAGCTGGTAGATCCGCTGGCATGATAGTGCGCCTGATTGGATTACACTTCTCTCCATGCATGCCTCTATGATCCGCAGGAAGAACTCGTTAGATAATGAAGGGCTGGCACCTAATTCACTCGCACCATCTATTCCGATGGGTGGGCGATGCCTCGCTCTCATAACAGGCACGACAGTGTAGGTTGGGACCCGTGGCATGCCCAGAATCCTACTCTTCTTCGGTCCTCATGTAGCCTACAACTAGTCCTCCATCTCCTCATCCTCGCGCATCGAGAGATCTACGTCGCTGTCCTGCTGGCTGCTAGTAGCTCTCTGGCTACTCTGCTCTCCAGTAAGTCTCTCAAACCTATGCTAAAAAAAACACATAAAGATATGAAAAACACAGTTGTTTAAAGAATATGAATACGAATTATATGAATTAAAATACAAACAAAATAAAATCGGGTTGAATTACTTACAACTATGCCCTCTGCCTTAGCTGAGATATAACTACCCTCACCTTTCTTCTGGTGGGCGTGCCACCAAAACTCTAAGCGAAAAAGTGGCTGCTTGTAACGACCCCAAATCCGGGTCACCTTGACCTCGGGTCTGGTTCGTCACGATACTACATAAACAATACAATTCTTACAACATAAATGTAATCTCTATAATATTACAATACATCTAAATCTACTCCCAGGTTTTCTAACCTTTAATCATACGCATCATTCTAAATCAGAGTATAGAATACATCAACTTGTAAATAATAGTGCAATATTAAAATAATATAATATCGCAACATAGACTTTAGTTTTTCGTTTAAATGTCTTTCCTGCAGTCATCTTCTTCTTACCATCCAGGTCCTTGTTCGCTAGCTGCAAAAATCTGTTTGTGCGGTGGGTGAGCAACAATGTTGCCCGCAAGTTTAACAGTTACACATAACACATAAATCATGTATCATGCATGCTTCACAATATATCCATGTATAACAGTTATACATGTAAACATATTAACACATAAGTCATATATCATCATGTTTTTCACTGCACAATATAAAGTTTAATTGAACAGTTGAAATGAACATATCAGCTTAAATTAACAGTCATAGCATGTTATAATGTAACAACGCATTAACATATAATGACATTTTACACATAAGAGCAAGTTCTGAAAAACTTACCTCAGTCCGTATCGCATCGAATATTTCGTTTTCTTCCTTCGATTGACAACCTAATTTAATGAAATAATATTCATCAATTAAGCACGTTAAATATTGTGCTTAAATATTAATATTATATTTATATAATATTAATACACTTAAAATAATCATATTAATATTATAATTAAATAATATTAATATACTTAAAATAATCCTCACTTATATATTAATATTATAATTAAATAATATTAATATACTTAAAATATTCTTCAATTATATATTACTCCAAGCACTTAATACCATTACTTGGATACTTTTAAGTCTCAATGTTTAGATATACAAATTCTCTTAGGCATTTTATCGAGCATGTTGTATGCATTCATTAACAATTTACATGTTATGAACTACATATAAGCACATGACATCAATATTTATCCATCCTTATACACCGGATTCACTATGATCCCCAACATGTCAATGTATGTCATCACATAACAACATATATCATTTTTCAAAATTTTACTTCAAATAAAAATTATAAAATCCATTTTCACAATTTCTTTAACAAAACGTCGTTTTCGTTTTTAACGTAACTCCTTCGTTGCATGACTCTTTTTGTTCCTTCTTATATCAAATTAAACTTTACTTAGTGTACTACAACCTCATCTAGGCCTTAAAGTCAGACTCTTAACCATTTAAAACAGATTCTAAAATTTCATCAACTAGTCTAGAAAATTTCATTTTCTGGACAGCTTTAATAAATAATTTATTTCGAACATGATTCGTTCCATAAAATGGCTCAGTTTCACGTGTGCAGCTAGAAAACTTCAATATCTACAACTTTACAGTTTTAAGTTTCTTCAATTCCAAACACACGAGGCTGCACATCTCAAGGAATGACTAAATTAAAACTGTTTCGCGAGAAAACTGGCTGACAGACCCTAGCTCGCTTAAACAGTCATAACTTCTTCGTTATTTACAATTTTTGGGTGATTCTAGCGGCCAAGCGAAGCTAACTTCTGTATCCACAACTTTGTCCTACTAAAATGTTTTTCAATTCCCAACACATCAATACAGGAATCGCACTTAAGGGGGTTGACCAAAATTCGCTGAACAGTTTTGCATGACAAACTAGATTGGTCATAACTCTTTGCTCCGAAGTCGGAATCAGCCTGTTCCAGAGTCCATGGAAAGCTTATTCAGTGTATAATAACATACCAAAAGCCCAAAATTTTTAGAGCAATCTAGCTAGCCCCGAATGTTTCATTTTTGGGCAGTAGCTCACTAGATCATTTAATTTGAGGAAAATAACCTTCGCTTCTCTCCTTTCGATTTTTATATTTTGAGTTTTACACAACCAAATCAAATGATTTCAAGTTCTATGAATTCCTAACTCATAATATTACAACATATTAAATCTATACAATTTTTCATCAATGCCCACTATGCGGATCTAAGGATCAAAGAGGAAAGTGACGGTTTTAGAGTTTTAAAAAATTATTTCTCAAATCTAAGTTTAATAACCCATCAAACCTCTAGATCCAACCATGAATCATTATAAATCATGTAGATCTATCATTATCTAGTTCAATCACAACAACTCAACACTAGATCTAAGTTAAATCACAATAAAGTGGGTAAAGTTTTGAGTTATACCTTGCGTTCTTCATTTTTTCTTTCTTTCCTTCTATGGCTTCTTCCTAAGCTTTCTTCTTCCTCCTTTTTCTACATTATTGGTAGCCTTCTCTCCTTTCTTCTCTCTCTATTTGGTTGGGTGAGAGTGTGAAGAATAGAGGATAAAGTGTTAAAAATTTGTCTAATTAAGCTTAATCATTTAGCCAACATCAAGGGCAAAAGAGTCATCAACTATTGCTAGGAAAGGGCATAATGGTCTTTAAAACATCTCAAGAAAATTTTCTAGAAATTTTCTCCTAGGACACAATGGTCATAAGTAATTTTCTTTAAGGATAAAATTGTCATTCTCCCATTACTAGGAAACTTCCTAGCAATTTCCTCTTAGGACACAATGGTCTTTAATAATCTTCTCTAAGGACAAAATAGTCTTTCCCTCACTATTAGGAAACTTCTTAGAAATTTTTTTCAAGGGTACTATGGTCATTAATACTTTTCTTTTGGGACAAACTAGTCATTCCCCAATTATAAGAAAACTTCCTAGCAATTTCCTTCTTAGGACACATGAGTCATTAATCACTTTTTCTTGGATAATATAATCATTTCTCATAATTTCCTACATTTAACTCAAACATGATTAGTTCCTAACCATAGTTATTCTGCTAACACATGTCCCATTATTTTGGGCTACTAAATTAAATTCTCATTGGGCTTCTTCATTGGGCTTATCACAAGTTTTTAATTAAATAACTTGGGTCATCTTAATTCTTTAAAATTGGGCTTGACACTATAATTCTTTGGACTTTCTCATATAAAGTTAGACCAAAATTTGGGTCAACTTAATTCTCCACAACTATTTTATACATTGGGCTTGCAACCTAGATTAATCTCTTACTAGGAAATACATAACACACATACTAACAAATAAATATATATCACATATATTTATTTACTCATCACACTTATACAAAATATTGTCCATATAAACTTCATTCTATTAGAACAAAGTACATACATTAATTCACTAATTTTAACTAAGTGAATTAATTAACTCATATATAAAAATTTAGTTCATAATAATTTTATTGCCGTCCAAGGCTCAATATTAAAATTATATTATTTAATAATATAATTTTAATTTAATCTCAATCGATTAATATTAATTAATTAATTCCATCAACTTTTTTTTAATGATTTAATTAAATATTAAATCTATTTTTCCCAATATATGTATATATTTCACATCTATATATACACATTTAGTCCATTACGCAAAATCACATACTTCACATTATATGAAATACATATATACATATGTATCCACATCTACTTTATCTCTTAATAAGAATTTTATTTATTAAATTCTTATTTCAAAATTTTAAAATATCTAGGATATTACATTCGCCCATTTTTCTAAGAATTTCGTCCTCGAAATTAAGGCATAGTCATCTCTATTCCTTCTACTCCTCTATTTATTGATTCAAGATCTTATTTACAAGTCTCATAAAGTTTCAGGTTATCACAGTGCTTAAGGGTACCCTAGAGTCTCTCCCTAAAACGGTCGTATAACTGAGACCCCATATAGTGTGGCAGACGACTCTGCCGTCGGGCTATTGTACGTTGTGTCGACATCTTCTAAAAAGTAGAGCCCTATCAAATGCTGCACATTTACTCCCACACCGCAGTCCCGATAAAATCTGGATGGACATCTCTAAGTGTCTGTCCGTCAACCATCTTGCTCTGGGCCTTCTTCTTCCAGTCGTGGACCCACTTATGCTAATTCATCTCTAAATATCCCCGAAGAATAACTATACCATGGGATTCCTAACCGTCCTCAAATCGGTAATAGTGCTGCATATTACACATTACAATATTAGTAAACACAATAAACTGACATGTCAATGATAAATAATAACATGCAAATGACATAGGAAACTAACATATGAATGATATCTTACCCAAAACTCATTTATAATCAGCTGACATGTGTGCTCATCAACATCCACCCATCTCATCTACGCGCTTGAGAATCGGTTGTGCACGATCCCAAGCAGCGTATTCTACGGAGTCGCGTCAAGGATACTGTAATTGAAATTAATACATTTGAAAATTCTAAACTATATATACATGTAAAATTAAAATAGGAAAAAAGTCTAGGCCAGGTGCTAATGATCTTTGCTAAAGAAGAAAGAATTTTCATGTGCTTTGGTGGGTGAGTAGTTTGATACAAGTCCAAAATGGAATATATAAGTATTTAAATTAGTGTTTCGATTCAAAATTAAAAGGGTGTTTGGGTTTTAGATAGCTAGCTAGCTGTTTGATTTACATACATACATTGTCTTTTCATAATCAAGTTAAAATCGAAAACGGGTACACATACACACGCTACCAAATCGCTAGCCATTTGATTAGCTAGCTTATAATGAAAAGTAATATATAGTAACAAAAGTTTGGAAAAAGAAAGGGTACTAACATCCATATAAGAGATGTGGGTAGCATTTTAACTATTGTTTGAACTAGTATAATTTTTCTAATACTAGGAAATTAGTAAAGCTCTCATTACAAAGATCACACAAAATGTATAACAAATGTGAAATGCTAAAAATAAATGTCAAATTACATGCAGTATTTTATGTAAAACAAATGTTAAATGCTACAAACATAATCTAAAATTATCTGTTAGTCCCGACACGGTATATATGCGGTGCCTGGGGAGGATTCCCTCGCAAGCCACGTGATAATCCCATTAGAGGCCTACGACGATCACCTATGTAGTGCAATATCTGAATAAATTTATATAAATGAATATCCTTACAATAATATATAAAAATAATAGTAAGATGTAAAAAAAATTTAACATGTAATTATATTTGAAGATCTGCCCTACTGATCACCCCCCACGGCCTGTACTGCCAGCACGCCCACCACGATCGCCATGTGGTGTACGTGCCATATATATATATAACTGTAAAGACATCAACCAAAAATTATAAGACATTTGTAATCACAATAATTTTGTACCTTAATTAGTAGAATAATATAAGTTACACCATCATGATTGCACTACTACAAACTATTACATATGGATACAACTAAAAAGAAAACTAGTACATACTCATAATCATTTATATCATCAAAGCCATCAATATCAGAATCGTCATCCTCGAGCAATAGCTCTTCATTCTCGCTGTCATCACCATCTTCGTCATCCTCGACCATTTCTTCATTTATATCTTACTCCTCAACATCATTATCTTCACTTTCGACAGTGAGATCGACATTATCCTCGTCTTCACTAGACTCACTAATAACTATCACATCAGCAGGTGTGACATTAGTAGACTCCAATTGTAAAGGTTCATCGTCCGGACGAGGAGATGTGCCTTGAAAACCATGAGATTTAGTGGTTATAATAGCATACCATGAGCTTGCAAGAGTCTCAACACTCCGTGCGTAGTACACCTGCGTTGTTTGACTTGCTAAAATAAAAGGCTCGTCTGAGTTTAGTTTTAACTTAATATTTACTGTCACTAGTCCTGAGTTTTTATCTACTCTAACCCCATTTTTAACATCAAACCAATGACAATTGAAGCAAACTAACTCTTTTTACCCCAATATTTGAGAACGACTACTTCTAGCAATCGTCCATACCAGTCATCCCAAAGATTATTATAGCAACTACCTTTAACCAGTATACCAGAATTAGATGACACGACTTCCCTAACATTGCAACACTTAAATTTGTAATAGTTGACAGTACAACATATAAAATTATCTACAGATCTTTCAGGGTCGTAGGCTATAAGATTTAGCTGAATATCAGCGTTATCATCTATAAGGACTTAATGTACAGTTACACAACATATTTTAAAGTTAATTATGCCATAAGATTCATTCATGAGGGTAAATGCATTTAGATATCAATTTAAGACACTTACTATATCTTTAAACCATTACACAAATTCTTTATTTCTCAAATTTTACAATTCTTCGTTCGATATAATTAGATTTCCTTCACGTATCTCAACATCATATTGACTGTAGTACAGTTATAAATGACATTATTATGGTTACGAACTTAATGGGTATGCAAAGAACTTTTAACAGGTACAAACGACATAGTTATGACTAAATACTTAATGTATAACGCAACTTCATTCATGTTTACAAGTGCATATAATATAGTAGCTGCATACTCACTATCGGTCAAGAATCGCCTTTTTTTCCTACCGAATGGTTGTACCGAATGACTAAAGGCCATTGAATTTCCATTGTCCTTGTGTGCAGTAGCCTCATTCCGACATAAGCAATTATGCCTCGTCTGAACATTCGGCTCAAACTACAACGAGCAGAAATTAATGAGCTCCTCCATAACATAACTTTCAGCAATTGACCCCTCCACACGGGGTCTATTCTTCACATTTTGCTTTAGATATCGCATATACCTATATAATATATATGCATGTATACATTAGAAAACAAGAACGAACATTTTAACAGTATTTAAAAATTATTAATGTCATTACCTCTCAAATGGATACATTCATCTATATTGCAAGCAAATGCTCCATTGAATCAAAAATGATGGAGGGAAGATTATTTCTAACTTGCATAGTATTTCCATTATTTGCCACCCCATTTTATCTCTGTCTCTGAGCTGGAGCTCCGTGAAGCATAAATCTCTGAAGAAGTTAGAAAGCTCTATTAATGCTTCAACCACATGTTTCGGCAACAAGTTGATAAATGCCATGGGGATCAACTTTTGCATGAATACATGACAATCGTGACTTTTTATACCCTGAAACTTCAGCTCTTCGACATTACAACACCTTGCTATATTTGAAGAATATCCATCTGGAAGCTTCAGACCACTAATCTAATTACATATCAATATCAATTGTTCCCTGGTCAAAGTATAATCAGCTTTAGGCATTACCGTCTTACCACCTTCTTCATACAGCCATAAATGTTCCCTAATGTTCATTTCTACCAAATCAAGTCTCGACTTATTATTGTCCTTTATTATACCACTGACATTTAACACTGTATAAAAAATGTTATCAAATATATTTTTTTGGGTATGCATCAAATCTAGACAATGACAAATGTTGAGTGTAGCCCAATAAGGCAACTCAAAGAGCATACACCAATGTGTCTAGTTCTGAACCTTACCATACTTATGAGCTCGCTTTAATTTATGATTCTTCCCTGGAGGTGGAAAATTTAAGCCACTAATCCAACTCAACACTGCTATCCAAGAAAGACGATTAGGTACTTGACGTTTCTCTGATTTTCGATTGCATTGTCTAGTCAGCCTTTGATAACGATGTTCAATCGGCAAAAATTGTCTGGAAGTTGCAAATAAACTAATTTTCTCCCCGTGTTTGAGCCGCATAGCTTTAACTGACCCCATGCACACGGGATATGTAAGCTCCTGTGGGTCAACCATCCAATGATCATTCCCAACGCCAGGAAGTCAATTATGGTCCACAATAAAGTTGCCCTCACGTCAAAGTTCTCTTTAAGAGATACGTCATAAGTTTGAACCCATTTATCCCATAATATCTCCAACTCATCAACTAATGGCATGAGGTAGACATTGATGTCTTTATTTTGACTCTTATCACCCAGAATCAGTAAAGGCATGGACATGTAGGGATCTTTCATACACATCGAAGGTAGGAGGTTATACACAATAATAATCACTGGCCAGGTTGAGTAGGGCTTGGTGTAAGGCCCATTAAACGGATTAAAGTCATCCGTAGCAAGTCCAAGCCTAACACTGTGAACCTTTTTAGTAAATGAGAGGTGCTTTCTGTCAAAAAATTTACGCTCAAGTCCATCTACCGGGTGTGTCATTTGACCCTCGACTATGTCCCGTGTTGAGTGCCACCTCATATACTTGGCGGTATGTGTTGATATAAACAACTGCTAAAGCCTCGGTGCAATAGGAAATTAACGTAAGATCTTTCTCGACACGTTTGTTTCCTTTTTCTTGCGCTGTTAATAGTATTTACTTGTACCGTAGATATCATATGACCTCTTATCTTTATTCTCATCACTGTAATACAACATGCAATCACTCTCACAAGCATCAACTTCTCATACTCTAGATTGAGCCTTTTTCACCAGATTCTTCACATCGTAGTACGATTGCCTGCTGGTAAGAATTCCTTCACAAAGTTGAGTAGTTCATTAAAACCTCTTTCGCTGCAGTCATGTTTGTTCTTAAAGTGTAAAAGCTTAGTTACTGCGGATAAGACAGTGTACTTTTTGTGTTTGTCATGCAATGGCATCGCTGATTCGTGCAATAACTGATAAAAACCCTTAGCCCCGTCATTCGACTCTTGTTGGATGCTACCGTCACCCTTGTTTGTATTCCACTGGAAGAATGAACTAGCAGCTTCGACTATTATGTTAGTACAGTCAAAGGTTTCGTTACCTCTAGATTTCGGTTCAAATTCATGTTCATTTAACCAGGTTTTCCCATGATAGATCCATATGCTATAACCTTGCTTGAACCTATATACAAATAGGTCGCACATGACATCACTCATTTCCTTCCACATTTCATTCACACGCCTCTTACAAGGACATCTGATCTCATCGCCGCTGACTTGCTCAAATGCAAAATTAAGAAACTATTTAACCCCACTACGATACTCAGAGCTAAGCCCACTCTTATCAGTGGCTACCCTACGTTCCATCTAACTTCGATCAATAGACATCTTAGTCTATTCACTATGAGCTGCTATATATTAGGAAAAACAAAACACAAATAAGAGTGTTAATGTCTATGCATACATATGAGTTTCCTAACTTTATCTCCACTCTAACGGGTTAGGCTTCTATCCTATTCCCAAATGCGTCGCTCCAACTAATGCTAACAACATGAACACATCTTTATATTTTAAGAAATTTCGACAACATCTCCCCATGGTTTTTAATTACACGAAATAGACTACCACGTTGTAGTTTAAATATGCTCCTAAAGAACATCAAGAGATATTCACCAAAGATTCTCAAAATATAAAGACTTGCTCAAGCCATTAACACCGACTTAAGTGGGATCGAAACATTCAGGAACAATCCCAAAATGGGGACTATTCGAGATTCACTTCTATAAAGTGAATCTCGAGCCGGTTTCTAAGCTTCCTAAACTATATGGAAAATATGCAAATGCAGTAATCGCAATGATAAGTTTGAATATTGAAACAATATTCTCTTTGGAGTATTACAAAGAACGGCAGTCCTTAAGCTAGATCAAGAAACACGTAATATAGTATGAGCTTATTAAAATATAAACTACACACACATCATTTTTTGTTGTTCTACCAAGAAAGGAGTTGGGTAAAGCAAATTCCATACCTTCAACAATTTCAAAGGCATTAGCAGATTATCTACCACCAAGTTATTACATATGTGCATACATACACAAACTGAATTGATTTGATATAACTTGTATAAAGCAAATATCAAATATCACTAACAAACATAACAAGATGAACAATAAAAGAAAACTTGTAAAACTAATAAAATCAGCAAAAAAACATTGATAAGGACATAACACCTGTATGAATTCATAATGCAATGTGATACTAAAACTAATAAAATCAACAAAACACAGAGACATAAGAATCTACACATAGGGACAATGTAGATCACAAAGCTACTTCCACAAAAAGAAAATTATGCTCAATAACCTTATAAAATCATCATAGGGACAATTTCCATAACCCAATTGCTCAATGCATTAAATCACATCACATCATATATTAAATTACATGTTAAGTTTGTAGGTATCTAGGCATCATAGGGCCACTATTTCCATTCAAGGTACTAATAATTTTGGTACAGAAAGAATAATGTGTTTGGTATTTTTATACATAAGATATTTAGTGACTTGATAGTAGAATATTGTGAGATATTATATAGATAATTGTAATGTGAAACAATTGGTGACTCTAAGATGCAAAATTTTGATTGAGAATTAGATGATTTGAGACTGCAAATATACCGCAATACAGATATTACTGTGGGACAAAATTTACAAAGTATCAGCTCAGATAAAAAAAATATATTTTTACAAGCATCATGTGACATCTTTAAGAAGAATAAATGGAGTTATGAACTGCATGTAGGTGTAATTAGAACCAAGCTAATTTTTTTTTTTTATAAAAAAGATAGTATTTCATTAAGTCATCATTTGAAGAAGCTCCTTTTATTGCCAAACCAAAAAGCACATTCATTTTATTTCTACCCATATGGACTATTATGATGTCGTTGCTACTGGGGGTATGTAAAGATATGTATTTTACCGATTGTGGTGGAATTAAAAAACTCTGCTATGACGAATACTTGACCGAAATCACCACCTTGGGAGAGTCAATCTAAGGATACAGATACTCTTAGAATGTAAGAATGATATCTTGATACTTGGAGTTGGAAAATTCTTCTAAAGGAAGAGGACTTATGCTTATATTTCTCAAAATGAATGAATGTCTTCCAAGGAAGATTACAAGCCTATTTATAGGTATTAATACGAAGAGGCACACATGGGTGGTTGACACACATAGGTTGGCATACATGGGAGGTTGACACACATAAGTTGACACACATGGGTGATTGGCATACATAGGTAGTTGGCTCACTAAGATATGGTGAAACATATGAAAGAAATTAAGATGGAGGGTTGGTATTGGTTAGTATGCATGTCTTACATGTTCAATAAGAAAGACACTCTTGTGTCATACTCCCCTTGTTAGAAAAGACTCATCTTTAAGTCTGACTTGTCCTTATCTTTAAAGTATGGTGATAGATCAACAACATTGAATGTAACTGATACATTATAATCTCTAGGAAGTTCAACCTTGTATGTATTTTCATCAATTCACTTAATTACTTTGAAAGGTACATCTGCTCTAGGTTATAGCTTTGCATATCGTCCTGGTGGAAATCATTCCTTCCTCAAGCGAATCCATTCTAAATCACCTTCTTTGAAAGCAGCAGGCTTACGAAATTTGTTTGCTTGCTTCTGTATCACTCATTTTTCTTCAGAATGCGGCTTTTCACTTGTTCGTCCAATTCCTTGATCTATTTAGCTCTTTCGTCAGCATCTGCACTGAATCGCTGTTGAGTGGCTTTAGGAGTGAGTTCCACCAGTGTGATAGGATTTTTCCCATACATTACTTCAAAAGGGGTTTGACCTGTTGTCTGGCTCGGTGAGTGATTATAGGTAAGTTCAGCTTCAGCTAAGATCAAATCCCATTGCCAGATATTTTTTCCCACAAAGATTCTCAGTAAGTTTCCCAAACTTCGATTAATTACTTCTGTTTGTCCATCAGCTTGGGGATGTGCTGCTGATCTAAACTAAAGTTTTGTTCCCATCTTGCTCCACAAGGTCCTCCATAAATGACTCATGAATTTAACATCACGATCTGAGGTGATAGTCTTTGGAATCCCGTGTATTCGCATAATCTGTCAAAAATAGAGATCGGCTATGTAAGTAGCATCATGGGTCTCGCTACATGGTACAAAGTGAGCCATTTTGGAAAATCTATCCACAACAACCATGACTGAATCTTTGCTTCTCTGCGTGCGGGGTAGACCAACAACAAAATCCATGCTAACATCTTCCCAAGGAGCTTCAAGGACAAGTAGAGGTGTGTAAAGCCTCGTGTTCTGGACTCGAGTCTTGGCAATATGGCAAATCCTGCACTTTTTAATGTGTCGTTCTATGTCTCGGACCAAGCATGGCCAATAAAAGCTTCCTTGCACAAGAGCTAATGTCTTATCATGACCGAAATGACCAACAAGGTTCCCATTATGGCATTTATTCAGTATGGCTTCACGGAAGGAGCACTGAGGAATGCACAATCGGTTACCTAAAAATAAGTAACCATCTTGTAGATGAAATTGGCGGTAAGGACTTTCACAACACTATTTCCAAATATCTTTAAAGTTTGGATCATCCTCATACAACTCCTTGATGACTTAAAACCCAATTACTTGAACTTGAAGTGTAAAAAGCAATGTGTAACAACGACTTAAAGCATCGACAACTTTATTTTATGTACCTGACTTGTGCTTTAAGACATAGTGATAGGTAGAGAGGAATTCACTCCATGTGGCATAGTGTCCCTTAAGCTTGTTCTGATTGTGGAGGTATTTAAGGGCTTTATGATCAGAATAAAGCACGAATTCCTTTGCCAACAGGTAGTGTCTCCAATAATCTAAGGCTCAGACAATGGTATAGAACTCCTTGTCATATGTTGAATATTTTCTCCGAGTCTCGTTAAGCTTCTCACTGAAAAAGGCAATTGGACGATTCTCTTGGCTAATAACAGCACCAATGCCCACATTAGAGGCATCACAGTCGACTTCAAAGACTTTATTGAAGTCTGGAAGTGTTAAAATTGTGGCTTCCGTTACTTTATGCTTTAATGCTTCAAAACTGTGACACCCCCAAATCGGGATACTTCGTTTCCTCAGGATTTGGTGTTCACTATCCAAAAATATCACATCACATCTAACTACCCATTCAAATTTAAATGAGAATTCTTAATAAAAATGGAAATCTCCCATTAAGGGTTACAACATCATTCAAAAATAAATCCCAGGTCATCTAACCTTAAATAAACATCAGTGCGGAAAACATAAATGAAGTCTATTACATAAACAACAATAAAGCAAATACAACAAGTCTTCATCACTTGTTTGCTTTTCCTTTGCCTTTACTAGTGGAAGGCTCGTCAGTTCTTTCAACTTTAGCTGCAATGTTATTATGCAAGAGTGAGCAATGATTGCCCAGCAAGTATAACAACAACAACAATAATAACATGCGAAATAATCAACGGATATCGAATAATCGAAGATTTAGCTTTTGAGTCAAGAATGTAAAACAAGATTCAAAAGAACGTCTGAGGGTCTTAAGACCACGAATTATGTCCCAGGTCATCAAGTATTTCTACTTTAAACCTTTAACAGTCGTAAGACTATATGGACCTTGCTTCTCGTACTTAGGGGGATCAGCCCTTTGTACCATGTATGTGCACAACATCTTAACGCTAACGCGTAAATAAAATCCCCTGTATAAGGGTTGTTCATCTCAGTTTGACATCGGAGTCCGCACCAAAGGAAGTTTGGTTTGGATTTACTTCGATAACGTTTCTAGAATTTAGAACGATCATCAACTACGGACTAGTCGAATCAATAAGGGTTCGCTAGCCAATCAAGGTTTAAAAGGTGTAATTCGAGAATCAAAACTAAATCTCACAAAAGGTACAATTGAATAAGTCCTATATAACTGAAGTATTACAAAGAGGAATTTAAAACGTCTCATTTAATCCATAAAATTGAATGGAATAGAAATAATATCTTGCTCGAGTAATTAATAGCATTATGAAACATGTATGATAAAAGAATTAAGTCCAGGAATTTGCGTAAATGTAAAAAGTAAGGATAAGATACTTGCCTCGTGCGTAGACTATAAATTTAAGACTCACGTTCTCTAATCAACCGATACATTCCGTTTATAAAACAGTAACAATAATTAGTTACAGTATTATAAACACTTCAGAACTCATTCTCATCTAATTTCATTTTAATAGCTCAGTTGACACCGAACAATCAATGGGCTTATGCTACCACCTTTCACAGTAATTTAACATTCATTTTATACATGAGCCTAAGCTTTAGGTATATCTACGATATCATAACATGATCTCTAAGAAAGAAGAAAATTTTTACTCTCGTCTTTTTACACTTTTTTTTTTAAATTCCCGCCGGGGCGGGAAAACTCTTCACAAAATTCTCGCTGGGGCGGGAAAACTCTTCACAAATTCTCGCCGGGGCGAGAAAACATAGTTCAAAATTCTCGCCGGGGCGAGCAATCACAGTTCAAAATTCTCGCTGGGGCGAGAAACACGAAATTCAGTTCCTGCAGTTCGCGAAGAACGCAGAAAAATGCCAAATTTGGCCAAAGTTTTTCATCGAATTGATAATTTAAGTATACCCATTCGTCATATGTGTTATAAAATCAAAACCCAACACATACAGAGTGATTTTAACATCACAGACAATCTAAACAACCAATTAAAACTAAAATTTTCACTGTTCATGCCTTATTAACAAGTTTTGATACAGTTAATCGTAATTAATCACTGTGAATTCGTTTCTTAGCTAATTCAATCTATTTAACTTTCATTCTTTTCGTTTTTACAAGCATAAACATAAACAACTATCAATTTAACGATTAACATGTAATTCAAGCATAATGTTTTATACATATAAGTCATATTTAAACTCTGTTTCTCTGTAACTTTCAGAACTTCTAATTCAAGGCATAATCTCATGAATTAATTACTCTAAATCACATATACATCATATAAAAGACGCTTATACGTGCTTTCTAACATCCAATCATCATTCTATAAAAATTTAACCATATAACTTAATTTACAGAAAACTCAAACATGCATTCATGGAGAAAATTAAGAAAACATAAATTAAAGTTTAAAATTAAGAATTACCTTTGGTTTGATGCTATATTATGCAACTAGATGACATGATATCTTGCTTCACTTCTCTAATTCCTCTCAATTCTCTCTCTTTTTCTCTCAAGTTTTCTCTCTAGTTAGGAATTAGAACTCAGGCAATATTCACGTATCAAAGAACTGATATAATAATGGGTGTCAGTTAATCCATAATGGTTAACTAACCCCAACTTCCTTTAGGGCCTCGTTTGGCTTGCTTAATAACTCTTCCTTGGTTTATTTTAATAACTTACTTATAATATAGTTCATGTCACACATTTAATCAATTAAATAATCTTATCAAAATCAATTAATTAAAATAGAATAATTCTACATTAAATCACATAAATAAAATTCTCATTTATTAAATATGATAAATTATTAAATCTCTAATTAATATTAAATTAATTAGAAATGATATTATACTTATTTAAATAATGAATTTAATCAAATAAATTCAATTAAACACATATTTTAAACATAAAAATTCTCCACATTAATTTAACTAGTGCAACACATGTAATTAAATTAATCTACCATAAATTCATCAATTAATCAATTAATTCAAGAATGAAATCATCGAAAAATATTTATTTAATTCAATAAATATTTTAAATTAAAATACAAAATTCTTGTTCATCACAAAAACTCTTTTGAGCAGTTGGTGTCCACTCAAATTTACCTTTTAGCAATTTCATGATTGGGACAGTTACAATACTAAAATTCTTGATGAATCATCGATAGAAAGATGACAGGCCATGAAATCTTTGAACATCATGAAGTGATTGCGGTGTCGGCCAGTTGACGATAGATTTTATCATACTTTCATCCATCTCGATTCCTCTACTTGAGATGACATAGCCAAGAAAATTCACTTTATCAGTTAAAAAGTGACATTTCTTGAGGTTAACATACAAATTTTGCTCCCTCAAAGCCTTTAAGATCTGTCGAAGATGTGCTAGATGCTCTTTTTCATTTTGACTGTACACCAAAATGTCATCAAAATAAACCACAACAAACTTTCCAATAAATGGTCAAAATACCTGATTCATAAGCCTCATGAAAGTGCTTGGTGCATTGGAAAGTCCAAATGGCATAACCATCCACTCGAACAAACCATCTCTTGTTTTGAAGGTAGTCTTCCATTCATCACCAGGTCTCATACGAATTTGATGGTATCCACTTCTCAAATCAATCTTCGAAAAGACTGTCGATCCATGTAGTTGATCAAGCATATCATCAAGTCGTGGAATGGGAAAACGATACTTGATGGTAATTTTGTTCACAGCTCGACTGTCAATACACATACGCCATGATCCATCTTTCTTTGGAACAAGTAAAGTTGGGACCGCATAAGGACTTATGCTCTCTTTTATCAATTATTTAGCCATGAGCTCGGTCACTTGGCATTGTAACTCCTCATGCTCCTTCGGACTCATTCGATAAGCTGCTTTATTTAGAATCACAACTCTTAAAATGAAATCAATGAAATGTTGAATGTCTCGCATGGGTGGCAATCCGGATGGGATTTCTTCTGGAACTATATTTTCAAATTTTTGAAGAAGTGATTGGATGTTCTTTGGAATGGTGCTTCTTTCCTCATTCTCTTCTAAGATGACAAGGGCACAAACAACCTTGGTTTCCTCTACAATCTTGGCAATCATTGTCTTGGAAATCAGATTGGAGCTTGATAGGTGCATAATATCTGATTATTTTCATTCCTTTATGCTTAGTTTAGTTACATGTTATCTGTCATATGAGCTGATTTAAGGTATTTATTGATTTATAGAAGGATTTGATGTGATTCTGCAAAAAAAAATGTATTTTAATGCTGAGTTTTATGTTGTTTAGCAGAATACTATACGTTTGTAGTGTTACAGTAGTAGCCTGACAGCTCTACGATCGTAGGAAGGATAAGGCAGAGTCACGCGACGATTTGATTTGGTACTCTACGTTCATAGAGTGGGAGCTCTATGTCTGACGAGAGTTACTCTACGATAGTGCTGTCTGTTCGACGACTCCGAAGTCTACTCTACGATTGGCAAGTTTACTCGGCTGCTAGTTACTCTACGATTCCGAGGTTTACTTTACGATCGCGATAAGTGCTGGTGCGGAGTATACTTTACGTTTTGCTAAAAGAGTGTTGACTCTACGATTTTGATCGACATACAGGTTTCCAATTCTGAGTAGGATTTGAAACATTGAAGCTTAAAGATATGATTCCTAATAGGATTTGGAGATGAAGTTACAATCATAGATGGAAAGTATCTCTGACTTTGGGAAGTGGAGTTTGATATGGAATCTGAGTCGAAGTTCAAATATGGAAACTGAGCCGAATTAGAAAAGGAAACTGAGGAAGACTTGGATTTGAAAATAAAATTTAGTTTGAAAAGGAAGCTACTTAAAGCTGGATTGTAGAGGATTTAGAATCCTACCATATCTACAAAATGAAGACTTCCTAAGCAGAATTGGCTTAGAATTCTTCTAGGCTTTAGAGATTTATCTATAAATACCTATCACTTGTAATCATCCAACCCAATTCATCATCCATTATCCCTGATCTTAGATTATACTTTATCAGCATGCTAGCTTAGTTCTTTTATTCAGTTCTGAAGGGATGTGGAATCATATTTACAGTTATTATAATAATTAAATTATATTATTGATTCCTTTGTGTGTGAAATTTATTCTGATTATCCGGTTGAATTTCTTATATGTTATTCAGTATACTAATTTAGTTTCTGCAGGATTAAATTGATGAATTATTATCATCTGCTACATTAAGGTATAATATTAAGCAAACGATATTATATCTGATCACAGGTAGTACTTAGTAATATTTGATTGTGGACAAGCTTTTGGATATTATTAAAATTATCAGAAGGCAAGTTAAATAATCTCTGATAGTGTGATTCTTGCTTAGAACAACCTAATTCTCTAATTCTTAATGCTTCTGTCATATTAAATCTAAACTGATAGTTTTAGGTTATATAACAGTTAGAGTCTAGTGGGGGCGATTGTCACATTATATTTAAACCTAAGGAGAATTTTGGATAATTGAGCGATTTATGATCATCTAGGGTTGTTAATTTCATTGAAGGAAGAAATAATATTAACTTGATTATTTTATTATTGTAAATTGGTGAAGCTGAACTGAAGAACTGAAGCTTTTACATATTTGATAACCTTTATTAATTTAATTCTGTTTTCCTTTGTTAATTGCAATTGATTCCAAAAAACCCCAATCTTTATTTCTTGTTTATAGTTAGAAACATTAGAATAAATTTAAAATAATATCAATTCTCTGTGGGATCGATCCTTACTTACTATTGTACTAGTTATTTGACTTCGTAGAGTGCAAGTGAGGTTAATTTTGGATTGCTTGACGACAGCTCTCCCAGAGCTCTCTTCTTTTGAGTCACTAGCCCATTCTTTCTTTAATGGTGCTAATATGATCTTCTGGCCATCCTTGGTAAATGAATAAGTATTTTTATAACCATCATGCATAGCACGACGATCATACTGCCAGGGTCGGCTTAACAATATATGACAAGCATCCATAGGGATAACATCACACCATACCTTGTCTTGGTACTTCTTGCCAATGGAGAATTTAATCAAGCATCTCTTTGTAACTTTGATCTCATTACCCTTCCTTAGCCAAGTTAACTTATATGGACTTGGATGATCTTCAGGAGGCAGGTTCAATTTGTCCACTAATTTTGTTGACACCGTACCACATTCTTACAGCTACCACTGTCGATGATGACATCACAACCCTTGCCATGGGAAGTGCACCGAGTGTGGAAAATGTTATGGCATAGCCAATCTTCTTCTCTGGCAATAGTCGTATTCAAGGCACGACGTACGACAAGCATCTCACCATCGTTGGCATGGATGATCTCATTGTCTTCAATTTCTGGTAAGGCTTCATCCTCGTCTTCTTCCTCACATGATGCTTCCTCCATAAATGACACTATTCTTCGATTTGGACAATCGGATACAATATGGCCCCATGACACTTAAAGCATTTTCTAAAATTACTACTAGAAGTTGTGGCACGTGTCTTACCAACTGTTTCAGCATCCTTCTTGGTGGTGGTAGATGATGATGGTTTTGTCGAAGTACTCCCCTGGTTAGGACTATTTGTCTTTGCTACACTCCTTGTTCCACTCCATCTGAAAGTTTTCTGTTGGCGTTCTACCTTTAGTGCTAGCTTGATTACATCATTGAGTGTCCAATAAGGTTGAAGTTGAACAACATTCGAGATTTCAATCTTCAATCCTTTGAGGAATTTAGCAATAATGTGTTCTTCTGGCTCATTCAGGTCACAATTCATCATGAGTTGTTCAAACTCTGCGGCGTAATTATCAACTGACATATCTCGTTGTTGAAGATTGTGAAGCTTGATCAATATATCTTGCCTATAGTAATCAGGCAGATACTTGCGCCGAAGTTCTCTTTTCATCTTTTCCCATGTTGTGATCTTACTTCTCCCTTCACATTCTCGTTTGCGCTTAAGATTCTCCAACCATGTTGAAGCATTTTTCTTAAGCTTAATGGCAACAATCTTAACTTTGCGGTTGTGACAACCCGAATTTTAGAAATTATTAAATAAAAATTTAATAAATAAAATTTTATTATGAGATGTTTTGAGTTTGAGTATGTGTATATATGTATTATATATTGTGAATTATGTGATTAAGTGTGAATATAGAAAATAAACACTACTACAAAACAGTAAATAGATAACGCGTAAACAACGTTGTGGTTTCTATCAGAAAAACGTCGTGGTTAAGGGTGTCATCTATTTGACACCCTTATACAACGTTTTAAAACGTTGTAGTTAGGCATATTATAAAACGTTTTTTTCTTAAAAAACGTTGTAGATTTATTTTCCATAAATTAGTGGATGCTTTCAATTAAATCCAAATCAATAAATCACACACAGATCAATTGATTAAAGAAATTCAGTAAGTAAGATAAATTTACCAAGAACATTTTTTGTTGCTAAATTTGTTTGTGTATTAAAAATGCAAAACTTTGGATAATACAATGAAACTCTGCAAGTACATCTGCAAATTTAAAATTTGAAAACATGTGGGTCCCCCTATTGCTCAGCCCAAGAAACAACAACACTCTGCCCTATACTGGAAGACTTCGAAACATTGAAGATGCAACACAGATCGTCGGCGAACTCCTGTTGGAGAACCAAAAGCCTCCCAAACCAAACAGGCCAAATCACAACGAAATAGAGGACAAAATCCAAATCGAAAAATGAACAAAGATAACCAGTAACTACAACATGAAACCAGATTGGGAAATCACATGGATCAACCGGAGAAGGCCATAAGACCAGAACAAACTCCGGCCAAAAGCCCCTTGCAGTCAGTTAACTCACCACAACGGAAGAAACAAAATCAGCCAAATCATAAAACAAAAACAGCAACAGCACCGAATCAACTGAGATTGAACAAAAGAATCCTAGCCAAATTCAACACATACATATCGACCCCAAATCGAACATCACCAATCCAAATCGTCAGCCTTAGAACCAGATCCAAAAATGGGTGGGCCGGTAGTTGAGGAGGATAGGGAAATAGATGGCCGGATGGGGATGACGGGTGAACTGGGAGGAAATGAAAATAGATCCAAAATCATTTTCTAAGAGATAACAATCAATACTGAAAATATGGATCATAAAAGGGAGATCTAAAAACCGGACTCAGATCGGCAGATCCCGAACCCATAGCTTAAGAAATCACATCTAATAAACAAGATTAAACCAAGATTTCACAGGGTTTTGGTTTCGTTGAAGGCTATATATATCTATATATGTTGGATTTAAGATGAAGGAACCAAAGAGCAGATAGAGAGAAGGAAAACTAGAGAGAGAAAATGAAAAGAAAAACCGAAAGAGTATGTCTTTTAATTTTAAGTGTTCACTTGAGCTCCATGTTTTTTAGATAGATAACTTTTTTCTTAAAAAAACGTTATCTAGTTAAAACCAAAAAATACCCTTTTAAATACATAACGTTTTTTCATATATATTTACAAGGTTTTGTTAAAAACGTTGTGTAAAAATATACCATAACATTTTTTATAAAAACGTTGTGGTTTAAGTGTTGTCTATTTACTACTTTGTACTAGTGAAATATTGGGAGAATAAGGTTTAATAGTTAATTAAACCATTGAATGAAGTAAATAAAATTGTTACGAAAAAGATATTAACTGAATATTAGTAAGTTAAAAATTATATTATGAAATAATATAATTTGATTGTTATGTCTTGTGGGCAGTGGAATTGTTATGAATTAAATTTCATAAATAATGAGAGTAATTCACTTAATTAAAGAAGTGAATTGATGAAAATATGTATATGTTTTAATAAAACGAGAAAGCAACGTGCTACATATAAATGTAATATGTTAACGTAATGCGATGATGAATTTCGTAGATAGTTAAAACATTTATCTAATAAAATAAATATTTTAGTTGGAATATTTTATTAAATAAGATAAATATTTGATGAAAATTATTATGGAATAAATTATTTAAGTATGATGATATTGAGTAAATTGATGATAAACAATAGTCGGTACGTATTTTATTACACAAGTGTAATGGAAATGTTCTAATTTAATTAAATAATTAAATTAGAGGATGAGTGATTTATTAAATAAAATGATTTATTAAATAAAATTATAATTTGGCTAAATTGAATTATAATTTTATTAGTAAGGTTTAATTGAGTTTATTAATAAAATAAATTTGGTTAAGTTAATTGAGGTGTGTCATATTTCCCATATTATAAGAAGAATATTAAAATAAATTAAAATGGAGATTATTTGGGTTTTAGACAAACATGCCTAGACCTTTGATTTTTCCTAACTGCTGAGACCCTTGGTTTGTATAACTGCTAGCCAGTTATTATATACGTGATATTGTTAGTTAAGTCTGAGAAGGCTTAGAGTGTAGAGAGGAAGAGAGAAATTGAGAGTTCTCTATGAAAATGGAAGAAGAAAAAACTTTGAGAATCAAAGAAGGACGAAGAAGGGTAATCAAACTATCCTAATCATCTAAGTCTAAAGAAAAATTAAAGGTACACAATTTGTTTCTAAAAGTTCTTAGTTCATTTTCTAAATTTAATTCTCTATAGATGGTTTTGATGATTAAATTGTTGAGAAATTGGTTATATATGTTGTTGGGTTTTAATAATCTGATTATATGTTGTATATGAACGATTTTGAGTGATCAAAATCCATGAGAATATGTTTTAAAATAGAGAATTTGAGTTTTTGGCATAATATGTACGTTTTAGCCTATTTTAGGATTAAAATTGATGGTTAATCCTTGTGGTAATTTGTAAATTGATGGGTGCTAGTTATAGTACTCTGAGAAACGAAAACAATGCAAAAAGAATGAATCAATTTGATTCAGAAACGAATTCGTGCGAGTTGGATTCGCTAAATGTGTTGAAATACGAAAATAGAGCATAAACAATGATTTTTGAGCCTCTAAGTTGAATGTTTATGTTATTTTTGTTGTTTAAATCATTGTATACGTATTGGGTTTTAGTTTTATAAAGTTTATAGCATCTGGATTTGCTTAAATTATTATTTGGGTGAAAAAATTGGGGATTTTTGGGATGTTCTGTTCAATTCGCGAACTGCAAAAACTGTAACTGACGAACGGTGCCGCATCCCCGCTTGCTAGTTCAAAACGCCGCAACGCCGACCTTGTGCCGACTCGAAAATTTGTGACCCAGCGCCGCAGCGCCAGTCCTTAGTATAAATGTGGCGCCGCAGTGCCGGTAGTCAGTTTTGCCCAGAAATGAGATTTTAATTGTACAATTCTAGGAATGCCTATATAACCCTAATGAATGACTGTAATGAAATGTAAAATATGTTTTAAGACCTAATAACATGTTACAATTACACAAATGATGATTTAAAAGTGATGCTTTAGTAAGTTATATAAGACTTAAGCTTGATGTTCGTGAGGTGTAAAAATTTGAAAGATTGAGATGTGGATTAACTTAATAAATGCAATTGCGTGTTATTCACCTATTGTGATATAATGACAGGTTATAAAGACTTAACTGAATATTGAGTGATAATTACAGAGGATCCTAAATGAACCTAAGATGGATGGTTATTTAAGTTATGTTAACAAATGTAATACATCTAATTTGATGTAATGATGAAGCTTAAGACTTAACTAAATGTTAAGTGTTAAACAAAGTAAAGTATGAAGGGGTTATAAGATAAAGTTGTTTCATCAACTATAATAAATTTTATTGAATGTTAGATTCATAATATAGAGTCATGAACTTCGAGTGTCGCCTAAGAAGAATAGAAATAAGGTGTAAGGTGAAGTTCACACAATCAAACTTAATTGAACAGTGTGCATCGATTAAAAACAAAGTTTATAGAATGTAAAGTAGAGTTAACACAAACAATTACTAAGCGTTGCTATGTGACTACTAAATGATGTGCATGATTATATATGGTGTAGGATACGTGAGGTGCAGATAATTATAAGCTGCTTATGGTAATTGGTAATCTACGAGCCAGACAAGTCTTTTAGTTCCTATTTGTTATATGAAATTGATGTTTGATTTATTGTAACCTATACTACAAAGAGCATGTAGAATTGCCTATGTTGTAATATGAATTGCGAAAGTTAATATATGACTATGCTGATTGAGTAAGGAACTCAGTCTTTACTTGATATGTGATGTACAACATACATGATATGTTTAGTCAGATGTTTATTATGTATACGATGAGCATGTTGTTCATGTGCTACGTGATGTATGAAAACTGTTAGACTTTGCTGAGCTGTCGAGCTCATTCTTGCAAATAACCATTTTTGCAGGTTAAGGATTCAAGGTAACGTTATGTGCTGCTTGAATGACATGAATCAGATGTGATGCGTGAAGATTAGATGTTTTAGCTTTAATTAATGTTTTTGAACCATGATTAAGATTCTAGATGATGTGTTTGATAATGTATGATATTTAAGAGATGTTGAGTTGTTAAATTTACTTTTTATCCGATGTATAAAGGGTATTAAACCTGGGATGTTCTGTTCAATTCGCGAACTGCAAAAAACTGGAACTGAGGAACGGCACCGCATCCCCGCTTGCTAGTTCAAAACGCCGCAGCACCGACCCTGTCCCGACTCAAAAATTTATGACCCAGCGCCGCAGCGCCAGTCCTTAGTATAAATGTGGCGCCGCAGTGCCGGTAGTCAGTTTTGCCCAGAAATGAGATTTTAATTGTACAATTCTACGAATGCCTATATAACCCTAATGAATGACTGTAATGAAATGTAAAATATGTTTTAAGACCTAATAACATGTTACAATTACACAAATGATGATTTAAAAGTGATGCTTTAGTAAGTTATATAAGACTTAAGCTTGATGTTCGTGAGGTGTAAAAATTTGAAAGATTGAGATGTGGATTAACTTAATAAATCCAATTGCGTGTTATTCACCTATTGTGATATAATGACAGGTTATAAAGACTTAACTGAGTATCGAGTGATAATTACAGAGGATCCTAAATGAACCTAAGATGGATGGTTATTTAAGTTATGTTAACAAATGTAATACATCTAATTTGATGTAATGATGAAGCTTAAGACTTAACTAAATGTTAAGTGTTAAACAAAGTAAAGTATGAAGGGGTAATAAGATAAAGTTGTTTCACTCAACTATAATAAATTTTATTGAATGTTAGATTCATAATATAGAGTCATGAACTTCGAGTGTCGCCTAAGAAGAATAGAAATAAGGTGTAAGGTGAAGTTCACACAATCAAACTTAATTGAACATTGTGCATCGATTAAAAACAAAGTTTATAGAATGTAAAGTAGAGTTAACACAAACAATTACTAAGCGTTGCTATGTGACTACTAAATGATGTGCATGATTATATATGGTGTAGGATACGTGAGGTGAAGATAATTATAAGCTGCTTATGGTAATTGGTAATCTACGAGCCAGACAAGTCTTTCAGTTCCTATTTGTTATATGAAATTGATGTTTGATTTATTGTAACCTATACTACAAAGAGCATGTAGAATTGCCTATGTTGTAATATGAATTGCGAAAGTTAATATATGACTATGCTGATTGAGTAAGGAACTCAATCTTTACTTGATATGTGATGCACAACATACATGATATGTTTAGTCAGATGTTTATTATGTATACGATGAGCATGTTGTTCATGTGCTACGTGATGTATGAAAACTGTTAGACTTTGCTGAGCTGTCGAGCTCATTCTTGCAAATAACCATTTTTGCAGGTTAAGGATTCAAGGTAACGTTATGTGCTGCTTGAATGACATGAATCAGATGTGATGCGTGAAGATTAGATGTTTTCGCTTAAATTAATGTTTTTGAACCATGATTAAGGTTCTAGATGATGTGTTTGATAATGTATGATATTTAAGAGATGTTGAGTTGTTAAATTTAATTTTTATCCGATGTATAAAGGGTATTGAACTTGGGATGTTCTGTTCAATTCGCGAACTGCAAAAACTGGAACTGAGGAACGGCGCCGCATCCCCGCTTGCTAGTTCAAAACGCCGCAGCACCGACCCTGTCCCGACTCGAAAATTTGTGACCCAGCGCCGCAGCGCCAGTCCTTAGTATAAATGTGGCGCCGCAGTGCCGGTAGTCAGTTTTGCCCAGAAATGAGATTTTAATTGTACAATTCTAGGAATGCCTATATAACCCTAATGAATGACTGTAATGAAATGTAAAATATGTTTTAAGACCTAATAACATGTTACAATTACACAAATGATGATTTAAAAGTGATGCTTTACTAAGTTATATAAGACTTAAGCTTGATGTTCGTGAGGTGTAAAAATTTGAAAGATTGAGATGTGGATTAACTTAATAAATCCAATTGCGTGTTATTCACCTATTGTGATATAATGACAGGTTATAAAGACTTAACTGAGTATCGAGTGATAATTACAGAGGATCCTAAATGAACCTAAGATGGATGGTTATTTAAGTTATGTTAACAAATGCAATACATCTAATTTGATGTAATGATGAAGCTTAAGACTTAACTAAATGTTAAGTGTTAAACAAAGTAAAGTATGAAGGGGTAATAAGATAAAGTTGTTTCACTCAACTATAATAAATTTTATTGAATGTTAGATTCATAATATAGAGTCATGAACTTCGAGTGTCGCCTAAGAAGAATAGAAATAAGGTGTAAGGTGAAGTTCACACAATCAAACTTAATTGAACATTGTGCATCGATTAAAAACAAAGTTTATAGAATGTAAAGTAGAGTTAACACAAACAATTACTAAGCGTTGCTATGTGACTACTAAATGATGTGCATGATTATATATGGTGTAGGATATGTGAGGTGAAGATAATTATAAGCTGTTTATGGTAATTGGTAATTTACGAGCCAGACAAGTCTTTCAGTTCCTATTTGTTATATGAAATTGATGTTTGATTTATTGTAACCTATACTACAAAGAGCATGTAGAATTGCCTATGTTGTAATATGAATTGCGAAAGTTAATATATGACTATGCTGATTGAGTAAGGAACTCAATCTTTACTTGATATGTGATGTACAACATACATGATATGTTTAGTCAGATGTTTATTATGTATACGATGAGCATGTTGTTCATGTGCTACGTGATGTATGAAAACTGTTAGACTTTGCTGAGCTGTCGAGCTCATTCTTGCAAATAACTATTTTTGCAGGTTAAGGATTCAAGGTAACGTTATGTGCTGCTTGAATGACATGAATCAGATGTGATGCATGAAGATTAGATGTTTTAGCTTTAATTAATGTTTTTGAACCATGATTAAGGTTCTAGATGATGTGTTTGATAATGTATGATATTTAAGAGATGTTGAGTTGTTAAATTTAATTTTTATCCGATGTATAAAGGGTATTGAACCTGGGATGTTCTGTTCAATTCGCGAACTGCAAAAACTGGAACTGAGGAACGGCGCCGCATCCCCGCTTGCTAGTTCAAAACGCCGCAGCACCGACCCTGTCCCGACTCGAAAATTTGTGACCCAGCGCCGCAGCGCCAGTCCTTAGTATAAATGTGGCGCCGCAGTGCCGGTAGTCAGTTTTGCCCAGAAATGAGATTTTAATTGTACAATTCTAGGAATGCCTATATAACCCTAATGAATGACTGTAATGAAATGTAAAATATGTTTTAAGACCTAATAACATGTTAAAATTACACAAATGATGATTTAAAAGTGATGCTTTAGTAAGTTATATAAGGCTTAAGCTTGATGTTCGTGAGGTGTAAAAATTTGAAAGATTGAGATGTGGATTAACTTAATAAATCCAATTGCGTGTTATTTACCTATTGTGATATAATGACAGGTTATAAAGACTTATATAACTGAATATTGAGTGATAATTACAGAGGATCCTAAATGAACCTAAGATGGATGGTTATTCAAGTTATGTTAACAAATGCAATACATCTAATTTGATGTAATGATGAAGCTTAAGACTTAACTAAATGTTAAGTGTTAAACAAAGTAAAGTATGAAGGGGTAATAAGATAAAGTTGTTTCACTCAACTATAATAAATTTTATTGAATGTTAGATTCATAATATAGAGTCATGAACTTCGAGTGTCGCCTAAGAAGAATAGAAATAAGGTGTAAGGTGAAGTTCACACAATCAAACTTAATTGAACATTGTGCATCAATTAAAAACAAAGTTTATAGAATGTAAAGTAGAGTTAACACAAACAATCACTAAGCGTTGCTATGTGACTACTAAATGATGTGCATGATTATATATGATGTAGGATATGTGAGGTGAAGATAATTATAAGCTGTTTATGGTAATTGGTAATTTACGAGCCAGACAAGTCTTTCAGTTCCTATTTGTTATATGAAATTGATGTTTGATTTATTGTAACCTATACTACAAAGAGCATGTAGAATTGCCTATGTTGTAATATGAATTGCGAAAGTTAATATATGACTATGCTGATTGAGTAAGGAACTCAATCTTTACTTGATATGTGATGTACAACATACATGATATGTTTAGTCAGATGTTTATTATGTATACGATGAGCATGTTGTTCATGTGCTACGTGATGTATGAAAACTGTTAGACTTTGCTGAGCTGTCGAGCTCATTCTTGCAAATAACTATTTTTGCAGGTTAAGGATTCAAGGTAACGTTATGTGCTGCTTGAATGACATGAATCAGATGTGATGCATGAAGATTAGATGTTTTAGCTTTAATTAATGTTTTTGAACCATGATTAAGGTTCTAGATGATGTGTTTGATAATGTATGATATTTAAGAGATGTTGAGTTGTTAAATTTAATTTTTATCCGATGTATAAAGGGTATTGAACCTGGGATGTTCTGTTCAATTCGCGAACTGCAAAAACTGGAACTGAGGAACGGCGCCGCATCCCCGCTTGCTAGTTCAAAACGCCGCAGCACCGACCCTGTCCCGACTCGAAAATTTGTGTGACCCCAGCGCCGCAGCGCCAGTCCTTAGTATAAATGTGGCGCCGCAGTGCCGGTAGTCAGTTTTGCCCAGAAATGAGATTTTAATTGTACAATTCTAGGAATGCCTATATAACCCTAATGAATGACTGTAATGAAATGTAAAATATGTTTTAAGACCTAATAACATGTTACAATTACACAAATGATGATTTAAAAGTGATGCTTTACTAAGTTATATAAGACTTAAGCTTGATGTTCGTGAGGTGTAAAAATTTGAAAGATTGAGATGTGGATTAACTTAATAATTCCAATTGCGTGTTATTTACCTATTGTGATATAATGACAGGTTATAAAGACTTAACTGAATATTGAGTGATAATTACAGAGGATCCTAAATGAACCTAAGATGGATGGTTATTCAAGTTATGTTAACAAATGCAATACATCTAATTTGATGTAATGATGAAGCTTAAGACTTAACTAAATGTTAAGTGTTAAACAAAGTAAAGTATGAAGGGGTAATAAGATAAAGTTGTTTCACTCAACTATAATAAATTTTATTGAATGTTAGATTCATAATATAGAGTCATGAACTTCGAGTGTCGCCTAAGAAGAATAGAAATAAGGTGTAAGGTGAAGTTCACACAATCAAACTTAATTGAACATTGTGCATCGATTAAAAACAAAGTTTATAGAATGTAAAGTAGAGTTAACACAAACAATTACTAAGCGTTGCTATGTGACTACTAAATGATGTGCATGATTATATATGGTGTAGGATACGTGAGGTGAAGATAATTATAAGCTGTTTATGGTAATTGGTAATTTACGAGCCAGACAAGTCTTTCAGTTCCTATTTGTTATATTAAATTGATGTTTGATTTATTGTACCCTATACTACAAAGAGCATGTAGAATTGTCTATGTTGTAATATGAATTGCGAAAGTTAATATATGACTATGCTGATTGAGTAAGGAACTCAATCTTTACTTGATATGTGATGTACAACATACATGATATGTTTAGTCAGATGTTTATTATGTATACGATGAGCATGTTGTTCATGTGCTACGTGATGTATGAAAACTGTTAGACTTTGCTGAGCTGTCGAGCTCATTCTTGCAAATAACCATTTTTGCAGGTTAAGGATTCAAGGTAACGTTATGTGCTGCTTTAATGACATGAATCAGATGTGATGCATGAAGATTAGATGTTTTAGCTTTAATTAATGTTTTTGAACCATGATTAAGGTTCTAGATGATGTGTTTGATAATGTATGATATTTAAGAGATGTTGAGTTGTTAAATTTAATTTTTATCCGATGTATAAAGGGTATTGAACCTGGGATGTTCTGTTCAATTCGCGAACTGCAAAAACTGGAACTGAGGAACGGCATCGCATCCCCGCTTGCTAGTTCAAAACGCCGCAGCACCGACCCTATCCCGACTCGAAAATTTGTGACCCAGCGCCGCAGCGCCAGTCCTTAGTATAAATGTGGCGCCGCAGTGCCGGTAGTCAGTTTGGCCCAGAAATAAGATTTTAATTGTACAATTCTAGGAATGCCTATATAACCCTAATAAATGACTGTAATGAAATGTAAAATATGTTTTAAGACCTAATAACATGTTACAATTACACAAATGATGATTTAAAAGTGATGCTTTAGCAAGTTATATAAGACTTAAGCTTGATGTTCGTGAGGTGTAAAAATTTGAAAGATTGAGATGTGGATTAACTTAATAAATCCAATTGCGTGTTATTCACCTATTGTGATATAATGACAGGTTATAAAGACTTAACTGAATATTGAGTGATAATTACAAAGGATCCTAAATGAACCTAAGATGGATGGTTATTTAAGTTATGTTAACAAATGTAATAAATCTAATTTGATGTAATGATGAAGCTTAAGACTTAACTAAATGTTAAGTGTTAAACAAAGTAAAGTATGAAGGGGTAATAAGATAAAGTTGTTTCACTCAACTATAATAAATTTTATTGAATATTAGATTCATAATATAGAGTCATGAACTTCGAGTGTCGCCTAAGAAGAATAGAAATAAGGTGTAAGGTGAAGTTCACACAATCAAACTTAATTGAACATTGTGCATCGATTAAAAACAAAGTTTATAGAATGTAAAGTAGAGTTAACACAAAAAATTACTAAGCGTTGCTATGTGACTACTAAATGATGTGCATGATTATATATGGTATAGGATACGTGAGGTGAAGATAATTATAAGCTACTTATGGTAATTGGTAATCTACAAGCCAGACAAGTCTTTTAGTTCCTATTTGTTATATGAAATTGATGTTTGATTTATTGTAACCTATACTACAAAGAGCATGTAGAATTGCCTATGTTGTAATATGAATTGCGAAAGTTAATATATGACTATGCTGATTGAGTAAGGAACTCAATCCTTACTTGATATGTGATGTACAACATACATGATATGTTTAGTCAGATGTTTATTATGTATACGATGAGCATGTTGTTCATGTGCTACGTGATGTATGAAAACTGTTAGACTTTGCTGAGCTGTCGAGCTCATTCTTGCAAATAACCATTTTTGCAGGTTAAGGATTTAAGGTAACGTTATGTGCTGCTTGAATGACATGAATCAGATGTGATGCATGAAGATTAGATGTTTTAGCTTAAATTAATGTTTTTGAACCATGATTAAGGTTCTAGATGATGTATTTGATAATGTATGATATTTAAGAGATGCTGAGTTGTTAAATTTAATTTTTATCTGATGTATAAAGGGTATTGAACTTGGGATGTTTTGTTCAATTCGCGAACTGCAAAAACTGGAACTGAGGAACGGCGCTGCATCCCCGCTTGCTAGTTCAAAATGCCGCAGCACCGACCCTGTCCCGACTCGAAAATTTGTGACCCAGCGCCGTAGCGCCAGTCCTTAGTATAAATGTGGCGCTGCAGTGCCGGTAGTCAGTTTTGCCCAAAAATGAGATTTTAATTGTACAATTCTAGGAATGCCTATATAACCCTAATGAATGACTGTAATGAAATGTAAAATATGTTTTAAGACCTAATAACATGTTACAATTACACAAATGATGATTTAAAAGTGATGCTTTAGTAAGTTATATAAGACTTAAGCTTGATGTTCGTGAGGTGTAAAAATTTGAAAGATTGAGATGTGGATTAACTTAATAAATCCAATTGCGTGTTATTCACCTATTGTGATATAATGACAGGTTATAAAGACTTAACTGAGTATCGAGTGATAATTACAGAGGACCCTAAATGAACCTAAGATGGATGGTTATTTAAGTTATGTTAACAAATGTAATACATCTAATTTGATGTAATGATGAAGCTTAAGACTTAACTAAATGTTAAGTGTTAAACAAAGTAAAGTATGAAGGGGTAATAAGATAAAGTTGTTTCAGTCAACTATAATAAATTTTATTAAATGTTAGATTCATAATATAGAGTCATGAACTTCGAGTGTCGCCTAAGAAGAATAGAAATAAGGTGCAAGGTGAAGTTCACACAATCAAACTTAATTGAACATTGTGCATCGATTAAAAACAAAGTTTATAGATTGTAAAGTAGAGTTAACACAATTACTAAGCGTTGCTATGTGACTACTAAATGATGTGCATGATTATATATGGTGTAGGATACGTGAGGTGAAGATAATTATAAACTGCTTATGGTAATTAGTAATCTACGAGCCAGGCAAGTCTTTCAGTTCCTATTTGTTATATGAAATTGATGTTTGATTTATTGTAACCTATACTACAAAGAGCATGTAGAATTGCCTATGTTGTAATATGAATTGCGAAAGTTAATATATGACTATGCTGATTGAGTAAGGAATTCAATCTTTACTTGATATGTGATGTACAACATACATGATATGTTTAGTCAGATGTTTATTATGCATGTTGTTCATGTGCTACGTGATGTATGAAAACTGTTAGACTTTGCTGAGCTGTCGAGCTCATTCTTGCAAATAACCATTTTTGCAGGTTAAGGATTCAAGTTAACGTTATGTGCTGCTTGAATGACATGAATCAGATGTGATGCATGAAGATTAGATGTTTTAGCTTAAATTAATGTTTTTGAACGATGATTAAGGTTCTAGATGATGTGTTTGATAATGTATGATATTTAAGAGATGCTGAGTTGTTAAATTTAATTTTTATCCGATGTATAAAGGGTATTGAACCTGGAAGCAAGTTTTATTTTATAATAACTCTGATGAAATGAATCATAGAATAAATATGATTCTAGAATACGTAAATGATAAAGGTTTTGATTCAGAGAAAACAAAGGAAAAAGACAGAAAAATTTAAAATTATTCCGCATTTTCTTAATTTTTACATCGATTAATGTTGTAAAGTCAGAATGAAGATGTATTGATAACGACCGAAGTCGAGGGTTGTATTGTATGAATTTTGGGGTCGTTACAGCGATGGTCTGGAATATCTTTATAGTCAAAGACTTGTTCTACAGTATGCATCCATTCAATAAAATCGTCTAGATTTAACTGTCCTTCAAAATCTGGCATGTCCACTTTCATTCCATGGTCTTGATCTTGTTTTCTTCTTTGATATGCTCGGCGTCGTGGTTCTGCTTTTCTCCGGATGATTCACTTGACAAACTGTGGAAAAGATTAATCTCAACTTCTTGATCATCTCCCGACTCACGAGCTTTCTCTCCATGTTGCTCATATTGTTCAAGTCATTATTGGAGCTGTCGAATTTGTTGTTACAATTCTTCTATGGTGACTTCTTCAACAAGCCTTTTTCGGTTACGTCGAGGTGGCTGTAACAGCCTGGATTTTTCTAGAGCACCCTTGTAATTTGGGTTTATTAATATTATGGAATATATTAAATTTTTATTTTTATGTGATGTGTTTTAAGGTTATTTTATAATCTGGATGATGTGAATGTATGAATTTTTATATGTTGTTGAACCGTAGGAGTGAAAAATTGATTTCGCGAAAATCACAAAATCACTATTCACGGAGCACGGTTCCTGAGACACTATTCACGCCCGAATATTTTTACGTCTTTTTTAATTTTTATTAATTTCGTTAAGACGTGTACGCGAAGGAATAATTTTTCCAAGCGTTGAAAATTTTATTAAACCCGAACGAGATTTATTTCATACCCAAAATGTTTAATGCGGGTTATCCGAATAAATGAGCAAACCCCGTTGTTATCCCATGAATAATAAAACCATTCCATATATGCATTGATATCATTTAATGGGCAATATTAGTTAGTATAAAATTCAATTTCAACTCCAATTAGTTATCATGGAATCCAATTCCAACTCTAATTAGTTATCATGAAATTCAATTTCAATTAAAATAAACTTCTTTATTTTAATCATATTCCAAATCAAAATAAACTTTTTTATTTTAATTTATCCAATTTTGAATAAAATAAACTCCTTTATTTTAAATCAAATTCCAAATCAAAATAAACTTCTTTATTTTAATTTATCCAATTTTTTTGAAATAAAAATAAACTCCTTTATTTTTAATCAAATTCCAAATCAAAATAAACTTCTTTATTTCAATTTATCCAATTTTTTAAATAAAAATAAACTCTTTTATTTTTAATCAAATTCCAAATCAAAATAAACTCCTTTATTTTAATTTACAAAAATAAAAAAAAATAAAAAATAATAATTTTAACAAACAATTATGCCCAATTAAATTGTTCTAAACACATATCAATGTATATACAGAATCAAAACAATTAATAATTCGCATAAAGTTTGGCTCTTGATACCACTGTTAGGTTTGTATAACGCGAACATGCAATCCAATTACATAAATAAAGTGGAAGCGCGATAAAATCAGATTTTAAAATTTTATACAAACCATCACCATGATCTTTCTTTATGCACAATTATTAATTAAACGAAAGAGATGGAGAATAAGAATTATACCCTTGTAGAATTCTAGCTTCCTCACGTACAAATTCACCTCCAATTCCTTCGCGTTCTTCTTGAATTCTACCGATTAAATTCCTTTCTTTGATCAACGTTAGCCACCCAAGTGTTTGGCCTCTAGAGGTGATCCACCAAGGAATAATACTTGTTCAAGAAGATGGGTGTTGGCAAAACCCTAGTTTCTAACTCTATAGAAATTGTAAGTACTATCCACAATTCTTATGCAAGAGTGTGTAACCCTAATCTATGATAAGACTTCTCTTATTTATAGATGTAGGAAAATCCTTCCCTAAACTATTTAGGATTAGGGTTTCTATTCTAATTAAACTCCTTTAATTAAATTAAACTCCTAATCCAATTAGGAATTCATGTGAGAGTACTTCTATTAATTAATTCCCAATCCCTATTAGGAATTAAATAATAGTAATAGTAATAATAATAATAAGACTCCTCTTATTAATTTATATTTAATATTTCTAAAATATTAAATAATAAATATTAAGCTATTTAATTTATTCTATCTACATAGACTAAATTAAATACACTTAACTTATTATTACAATTATGCCATTTACTTCTTAAATAAATATGTTTCTTTTGCGGTGTGACCCTTTAGGTTCTCCATATTAAACCGGTTGTGAATAAATCAATTAGAACAATTCTAATCTTATTTAAATAAATAAATTAAACTATTTAATTCATTTAAATAAATAATATTTACTCTACAATAAGGGTAAGCCCCCGTAGCGATCAACGACTTTCCAGATAATATAGATTTCAACATTAATCATAAAAGAACCTTTCAGTGCATAGTTACCGTACAATTCAATCCTTCTACCATACAAAGTCCCAATTAAATATAAGACATCGAATTACTATCAAGTCTTATTTTATTTAATTATATGTATTTCGATTCTCAAATTCACAATTCTAAATAATGCAAATTAGAAACTCTTTTCTAATTTCATTCTGCCTTGGCCAAGGACTACTAAGTTGTCATTTATCGAATTACATAGGACATTCACATCTTTTACTAGACGTGGTAGATTCTTTGTTGATCATTCACTTATCTCCATGTACAATTTATTATACCCAATCATACCCTTTGTTATACCCTAAAGGTCTTAAGGAACATGTCAAAGTATAGCTCATTATACACAAGATACTATGATGATCTCAAGTCCAAGGATCACTTGTACTACTATCACTAGAGGAATTCCTATTGACAGGCGAGTAAAACTCCATTAGGTATTCCTTAGCGAGCCACGTTCAGTTAACTTATTCTCCAATAAGCACCTACATACTTGCTTTAGTGTCTCCACACAAATGATTATGAGATCAATCATCCTCTTTTTAAGAGCAAGCAACATATGTACTAATCTATCCGGATTCACTAATCCCCTTTTTAGTAATCCAACGATTAGGAACGATTTTAGTTTGTGAGCTATCTAGAATTTAGATCTCATTAGCATGATCACCATCATGATTCTAAAAGCATTGCTCAAAACTATGGGTTTATCACATTTAATATAACAGCACTATGTAGATAATATAAAATGCCTTTAATAACCGAATAAGATTACAAAGTATATGCTACATCATATCAAATATGATTGGCTTGTGTGCATACTACTTTCAATCTCCCACTTGCACTAAAGCTAATCGTCATGGTATCCAATACCCTTCTTCTCTAAGTGACGATCATCCTGCTGTTTAGATAAAGTTTCAGTAAATGGATATGCAATGTTGTTCTTGAGAGTCCACTATCTCTATAGTGACTTTTTCTTTTTTCAGTGATTCCTCTAATCAAATGAAAGTGCCGCAACACATGTTTGAATCCAAGATGAGACTTAGGAACTATTCCTAGTTCTGTAATGAACTTTTCATCCAAACAATCATCTTGCAGCTTCATTTACAACTATATACTTTGTCTTTGTCACTAAACCAGCAACTCTTTGCTATTTTGGAACCTTTCCAATTCACTGCACCACCAATCAAGGTAACAATTTACCCTAAAGTGGATTTGTTATCGTCTTGGTCAGTCTGAAAAACTTGAGTCTTTTTAGCCCTCTAGTTTTAATTCACTCCTACCATGAATCATGATCACATCTTCAATACTGGTTAAGTACTTACGATGTTTATCACTATCTTACAGTGATCTTCTCCAGAATATGACTGATCAACATCAGACCTTGTATATTCATTGCATACATGATAATAACTCACGTGATCTCTCTTTTATTGGAGATAATTTTAGAGAGATTCACTCCATAGTTCATCATCATGAGACCTCTCTTGGAATTTGCCATGTTAAACGCCTTTAGCATCAAATGATTATACGTTCATTGGGTCAAGCCGAACATCCTTTTAAATCTATCTATATAGATTTATATCCCCAATTTATAGGATGCTCCTCCCAAGTTATTCATGGAGGAATGTTTAGACAATTTTATCTTTACTGATTGTAGCATTGGTGTCTCATTCCTTATCAGTAATATATCAACATATAATACTAGGAATGTCACAGTGCTCCCACTGACCTTTTTATACACACTAGGTTCATTCTCATTTTTGATAAAATCAAACTCTTTTGATTGTCTCATGAAAATGAATGTTCCATCTTTGAGAAGCTTGCTTCAATCCATAAATGGATTATTGTATCTTAAAACACGATTTGCTTCAAACTTTGAAATAAATTCCTCTGGTTGTATCATACATACATTCTCCTCAAGTCTTTATTGAGGAAGGACGTCTTTACATCCACTTTGCTAGATTTCGTAATAAGTTGCAATCACAAGCAAAATCCAAATGGACTTGAGCATTACCCCGTAATAAGGGTTTATCACAGTCAACTCCTTGACTTGAAAAACCTTTTAAACAGGTCTGGTCTTTTAGGTCTCCACCTTGCCATTTGCCCCGGTCTTTCTCTTAAAGACCCATATTCACCCTCTAGGTACTATGCCCTTTAGTGGAGTAACCAGAGTCTATACTTGGTTCTCATACATGGAGTCCATTTCGGATTTCATGGTCATATGCCATTTCTCTGAGTGTATACTACTCATAGCCTCATCGTATAAAACTGGATCATCATCCTCTATGATGCGTACCTCATTATCATCCTCTATGATGAATCCATACCTCCCAGGTATCTTCGGTACTCTTCCAGATTTACGATTCAGTTGTAGTATAATAGGTCTATCTACAGGTTTCTCGGTTTGACTTGTAGCACTTTGTGGTTCTTGAACTCCTTCAAGATCTATTATCCTCCCACTAGCTCCTTCAATGATAAACACCTTTATCTAAGAAGGCATCGTGTAGGATTATAGTAATAATATGCTAAACTTTCTTTAGGATATCCCACAACTCTGCACTTGTTAGATTTTGTCCCAAACTTATCTTTTGAAACCTTTTTCACATAATTGGACAACCCCTTATCTTAACATATTTAAGATTAGGAATCCTCCCTATCCATAACTTTTATGGAGTTTTGGGGCTGGATTTTGAGGTTACCTTATTTTGTAGATATGCAGCCGTTTCTAAGGCATAATCCCAGATGGATACTGGAATGTCGGTAAAAATCATTATGGACCGCACCATGTCCAACAAGGTACAATTTCTCCTTTTAGATACACCAATCAATTATTGCGTATCAGGAGGTGTCCATTATGAGAAAATACCATTTTGAGATGATCTAGAAACTTATTGCACAAGTATTTCTTCCTCGATCTGATCAAAGAATCTTGATACTTTGTCAATTTTTTTCACTTCTGAATTCTTTGAACCTTTCAAATGATTCAGACTTGTATTTCATCAAATACACATATTCAACTTTTTGAATGATCATCTCCTTTTTCTTTTACTAGTCTGTTCAATTTGTAAAATTATTTTTTCATGTAAGTCAAGTTTACAAAGTCCATCAAGTGATCTTCCAGTTTCAAACAAAACATTATCATTATAAATAGAACAACAATTATTCTTAAATATAATACCAAAACCTTTCTTGTCCAACAACGAAAGTAATAATGTTTCTAAAGAGAACTGGAACATAATAACAACTTATTAACTTAATAGACTTGCCCGTAGGCAATGCTAAACTATAAGTTCCTACGACTAATGTAGCAACCATTGCTCCGTTCTCCACACGTAAGATTACTTACTCTTTGTTTAGCTTTCTACTTCTGCTTAGTCTCTGCATTGGATTGCATACGTGAGAACTACAACCGGTATCCAATATCCAAGTAGAACCTTGACTTACAGAAAGATTTATTTCAATCATGAACAAACCTATATCTGTAACCGAAACTTCACTAAGCTTCTTCTGATTAGCCTCTGCAAGATGCTCTTTACAGTTTCCTTTCCAGTGTCTAGGCTTATTGCAGTGGAAGCAAACTCCTTTGCTATCTGCATCAGTCTTGTTCTTATTGTCCTTTGTTTTTGCCTTTCCATTTATCTTCTTTGAATTGTTCTTCTTTTAAGAAGATCCTTTGGCCCTCTTCCGTTTCCTGGAAGAATCATCTACCAGTAAAACTTGGTCTTTCTTGGTTGGAAAATGACTCTTTATAATTTTCAACATGTTTAAGCAACTCATGCAGGCTGACATATAGCTTGTTCATGTGGAAATTCATAACAAATTATGAGAAAGCGTCCGGTAGTGATTGCAAGATCAAATCTTGGATCATCTATCCATCCATTACTAAACCCAATTATCCCAATTGTTCAATCAGATCGATCATTTTGAGGATATTTGTCTATACTGTAGTGACATCGGTTATTCTAGATTGGAAGAGCTCTTTAGATATCTAATATCTAGCAGTCCTACTTTCCTCACCATTTAACTCCTTGAAGGTGCAGGGGTACAGTAAGAGCATTCATAGTTTCATGCTGACGCTGAAGCTCGTTACTCATGGATGCGAGCATGATGCATTGAGCCAACTATGCATCATCTTGCCACTTTCTAAAAGTAGCAATCTCTTCCTCAGAGGCATTGTCTGCAACTATTGCAGGGATAGGCATATTAAGGATATAAGATAACTTTTCAGCCTTGAGAACTATTCTCAGATTCCTTAACCAGTCCGTGTAATTCGGTCCGGTTAATTAGCATCTAATATGCTACGCAGTGATAGTGAATTAGACATTGTAAAATTCTGTAAAATGAATTTGTAATTTAACAACATTTTAGCATACATTCATTTAATTAATTACCAAAATAATTTAGGTCTTTATTTTAAATTGGTATCTCTCACTTTTTCATCAAACTATATTACCCTCAATATATATAGTTCGACAAATCTAATTAAAGATTTGCTAGTGAGAATAAGGATCTCATTTCAAATGTATATAGCCTTGTGTGACACAACAAACTATATATAAATAAATAGGTAGACAACTATTGTCAATTACATCACTATGTAATTCCTTGTATTTTTCCTCTTAGATTATTTTGATCAAGTGTGACACATCCGAATCAAAATTATTTAAGTTAAGTCCAACCTAGCACTTCCATATATTCGAAAGAAAAACACTGTCCTTGTGTGACACAACAAAACAACATCGTTCCGTCTATTTATAAGCATCAAATGTGATAAAGCAACATCTTAAATATTTAATACTTGCCTTGTGTGACACAACAAACTCATATTAAATATTTAATACTCTATCGCTTTACCATGCTAGAAGGCGACGTTCGATATTCCAAATATCTTTGAACGCTTAGGACTTAATATAATTTCTTTGAGGGGTTTGTAATTATTATTTGTCTCATCTTGTTTAGCGCGCATGCACACACATATATATATATATATATATATAAAATATGCGTCATATTATTTTACATGTGAAGCATGTTGGATAATATATAATATATATATAGTAAGCATGCACATATAGAATACTATATTCTACCCAGATTGATTATGGACTTTTATTCTAGTTTGGTTCACTAGAGCCACCAAGTGAACCAAAAGGTCAAACCTAGGGTGCAAGAATTAAATTTAAATATAACTATTACATTTAAACCCGAGCTCCATTACAAACGGGTCTTCAAGCGCTCCTTGCTCCTTTGTCTCCAATTCTTCAAAATTAATTCTAACTAGTCCTATTACAAAAACTATTTACAATAAATAGAAACCTTGATTAGCAATCAAGGGGAAGTACATAGGAGGGAGATAGAATTTACATTAAGAAAAAATTAGAGAAGACGAGGTACGCAGAACCCATTTATAAAAACCCATATATTCAAGCATCCACAAAAATAAATCCGATCACACATTGGTCAATAGTCCATAATCAATCCCTATTTATTATCATATATATCTCTATATGTATCAATAAATAACATTCATCCCATGAATAATAAAACAATTTCATATATGCATTGATATCATTTAATGGGCAATATTAGTTAGTATAAAATCCAATTTCAACTCCAATTAGTTATCATGGAATCCAATTCCAACTCTAATTAGTTATCATGAAATCCAATTTCAATTAAAATAAAGTTCTTTATTTTAATCATATTTTAAATTAAAATAAACATTTTAATTTATCCAATTTTGAATAAAATAAACTCCTTTATTTTAAATCAAATTCCAAATCAAAATAAACTTCTTTATTTTAATTTATCCAATTTTTTTTGAAATAAAAATAAACTCCTTTATTTTTAATCAAATTCCAAATCAAAATAAACTTCTTTATTTCAATTTATCCAATTTTTTAAATAAAAATAAACTCTTTTATTTTTAATCAAATTCCAAATCAAAATAAACTCCTTTATTTTAATTTACAAAAATAAAAAAAATAAAAAATAATAATTTTAACAAACAATTATGCCCAATTAAATTGTTCTAAACACATATCAATGTATATACAGAATCAAAACAATTAATAATTCGCATAAAGTTTGGCTCTTGATACCACTGTTAGGTTTGTATAACGCGAACATGCAATCCAATTACATAAATAAAGTGGAAGCGCGATAAAATCAGATTTTAAAATTTTATACAAACCATCACCATGATCTTTCTTTATGCACAATTATTAATTAAACGAAAGAGATGGAGAATAAGAATTATACCCTTGTAGAATTCTAGCTTCCTCGGGTACAAATTCACCTCCAATTCCTTCGCGTTCTTCTTGAATTCTACCGATTAAATTCCTTTCTTTGATCAACGTTAGCCACCCAAGTGTTTGGCCTCTAGAGGTGATCCACCAAAGAATAATACTTGTTCAAGAACATGGGTGTTGGCAAAACCCTAGTTTCTATCTCTATAGAAATTGTAAGTACTCTTCACAATTCTTATGCAAGAGTGTGTAACCCTAATCTATGATAAGACTTCTCTTATTTATAGATGTAGGAAAATCCTTCCCTAAACTATTTAGGATTAGGGTTTCTATTCTAATTAAACTCCTTTAATTAAATTAAACTCCTAATCTAATTAGGAATTCATGTGAGAGTACTTCTATTAATTAATTCTCAATCTCTATTAGAAATTAAATAATAGTAATAGTAATAATAATAATAAGACTCCTCTTATTAATTTATATTTAATATTTCTAAAATATTAAATAATAAATATTAAGCTATTTAATTTATTCTATCTACATAGACTAAATTAAATGCACTTAACTTATTATTACAATTATGTCATTTACTTCTTAAATAAATATGTTTCTTTTGCGGTGTGACCCTTTAGGTTCTCCATATTAAACCGGTTGTGAATAAATCAATTATAACAATTCTAATCTTATTTAAATAAATAAATTAAACTATTTAATTCATTTAAATAAATAATATTTATTCTATTTCTTGGTATATCCAGATAATAGGTAGGAGCATAAACTGAAACATTCAATAAGGGTAAGCCCCCTTAGCGATCAACGACTTTCCAGATAATATAGAGTTCAACATTAATCATAAAAGAACCTTTCAGTGCATAGTTACTCTACCATACAATGTCCCAATTAAATATAAGACATGGAATTACTGTCAAGTCTTATTTTATTTAATTATATGTATTTCGATTCTCAAATGCACAACTCTAAATAATGCAAATTAGAAACTCTTTTCTAATTTCATTCTGCCTTGGCCAAGGACTACTGAGTTGTCATTTATCGAATCACATAGGACATTCACATCTTTTACTAGACATGGTAGATTCTTTGTTGATCATTCACCTATCTCCATGTACAACTTATTATACCCAATCATACCCTTTGTTATACCCTAAAGGTCTTAAGGGACATGTCAAAGTATAGCTCATCATACACAAGATACTATGATGATCTCAAGTCCAAGGATCACTTGTACTACTATCACTAGAGGAATTCCTATTGACAAGCGAGTAAAACTCCATTAGGTATTCCTTAGCGAGCCACGTTCAGTGAACTTATTCTCCAATAAGCACCTACATACTTGCTTTAGTGTCTCCACACAAATGATTATGAGATCAATCATCCTCTTCTTAAGAGCAAGCAACATATGTACTAATCTATCCGGATTCACTAATCCCCTTTTTAGTAATCCAACGATTAGGAACGATTTTAGTTTGTGAGCTATCTAGAATTTAGATCTCATTAGCATGATCCCCATCATGATTCTAAAAGCATTGCTCAAAACTATGGGTTTATCACATTTAATATAACAACACTATGTAGATAATATAAAATGCCTTTAATAACCGAATAAGATTACAAAGTATATGCTACATCATATCAAATATGATTGGCTTGTGTGCATACTACTTTTAATGCCGACATGGTGCTATATTTTTACAAAACCAAATGTATTGGTTTTACTAAAGGAAGGACATTCTCCTCAAAATGATTTTCAAGGAGCTCGAGTTACTCCCTCCATTCTCCCGATGCTTTACCATTCCTTCCATTCTCCATAGTTGCTGCATGAAGTGAGAGTCCAACCGCAGAAGATTGAGAGTTAGAGAGAGATAATATGTAGAGAGGGAGTTATTCTAGAGAAAGGAAGAAGAAGGGTTCGGGGGAAGCAATGAAGAAGAAGAAGGAAGAGAAGAAAAGCAAGGGAGAGAAGAAGGGACTCTAGCAGACTCCATAACCATAAGAAACAACAATCCAAGAGGTAATCATCCTCTTCAAACCATTTATCTTCCATTTTCAAGTTTCTTGAGTTTTCAAGCTTTTGTGATGGGTTTGGTTTTCGGCGATTATTGTTGTTGTTAGTTGTGATTATATTGTTATGAAAGTTGTTAATACCTTAAACAACTTCTTAATAACACTAAAATGGAACGAAAAGGACAAGAAATCCGTACCCTATGCTTAATGGATGAAAAACATGAACATTTTTAGACTTTGGACCTTCGGACGAATTTTAGAGGATTTGGAACTTAGATTCCATGTTGGTATAATATGTTTGATCTTATGGGATTGTAGTTCCATGGGTTACGAAGCTAACCCAACTGGAACAAATTAAAAAGACCTAAAAACGAAGATTTGATGTTGATTTTATTGAAGAACACCAAGAATACCTAAAATAGAGCACCAATTGATATTTTGGCCTAAGATTTGGACATATTAATATTAATGGGTAGCTCTGAATTTTTGATATGTTATAGCCCCATGAATTAGGAGCTCATAGAGTCCGAAATGGACCAATTTGAACATGTATAGAAGTAGTTATGAAGATCGGAGAGGGTCGGAATCGCGAGCTGGGAAAAACCCAGTAGATTCTGGGTCTGATGAATGGCGTTGCGGCCCTGTTCATAAGGCTAAATGGGGTGCTGCGGCGTCAGACACGTGTCAAGCGCAGACATGTCCGAATGGACTGTTTTGACCTCTTGTAGTAAAATGAGTATAACTTTCTCATACGAACTCGAATTGAGGTGATTCAAGATGCTTTGGAAAGAGGAAGAGTAGACCTACAACTTTCGTTCTTTAAGAATTTTAATTTGAGGTCTATAGCAGGCCTAAATTGGCCATTTGTAGGACTGATGTGTAATTGGAGTCAATCGAATGGTGTCGGGCATACGCGTAAGCACGTGTAATGCTCTTGACAACGTAAAATGATGTTCTAAGTTATAAAAGATGAACATTATGGATTATAATGATGGTTAGAATTAATCAATGATGAATTAGATAATTGTATGAGCATGCTAAGCATGTGCGAAGGAGGCGAATTAGGTCGTGTGACGTATAAACGTCGAAACGCCGTGTAAAGTATTAATGGACTTAAATAGTGTTTCGAGTCTAATGAAACGAATATTATAATATATGGAATGGGGTTAACATAAACCAATAAGTATGGATGATGATGAGGGTCGTAACGTTTCCGAACGACGCGACGCCGAGAGATGTATTAGAGTTAATCGCGTTTATTAATTATAAAATACGAACAATACAAAATGAAGGTTATTATTTTAGTATGTAAACCAATATGAAGTCTATATTTGGCTAATTGGTATGTTTTTATAAATGATATTGTGTAGGCTATTTGAAGAGCATTATAACGTAAGTTGTAAGCAGCGCATAAGGTAAGTTTCCTAACTTACTCAATATTTACATTTGAGCAAGTTCTCTAACCTCATATGATAATTTTCTTATGAAGGCTATGTTGATGTAAAGTTCAAGTTACGCAATGTCTATATATATTGTGTGGATGTTAAACGTGTGCAATTTCTTTAATAATTGTACTAGATGTTCAAGTTATGCTAAATTGCAAAGGTATGTATATTCTGATGTTGGAATTTCATTAGTTACATGAAATTCATAAGATGAGATGAGATGAGATGAGATGAAGTTTTTCATTTGGAAAGTTTATTAGATGTAGATGTGAATTGTAATTATTCTTGAATTGTGATTGAGTAATGACGCCTTATCAAATAAATTGGGTAATTTATGGTATAAATTGCACTCCGTGCAATAATTTATTATTGTAAGTAAATGTAGTCATGATTTGCACCCCGTGCAATGATGTGATGGCGATTATAAATATTAACGTGCTAGACCAATATTCGCACTTAGGTGCAATTCAAAGAAATGTTCGTTAATTGAACTGTTTAATATACTAAGTCCTAGAAATCATGAGTTATGATGAGAAATAGGTTAATGTTAATTGTTTTTAAATATAGTGATAGTGATGATGATGTTAGCAATGATAGATGATAAGGAATTTATATTATTCCTGTTTATTCGTATGAATTCACAATTATTGTTCAATTGTTGAAGATTTCAGTCAGATGTTATTTTACTCATATGATGTTGTTTGTTCAAACTGCTTATACTTGCTGGGCAATTGAATGCTCACTCTTGCAAAAATTCTAACTTTTTTGCAACTAGAATCGAAGGGCCAGATTAGTACGAAGAAGAGAAGAATTAGTAACTGTTAAGTAGGACTAAATTTTTTTGTTGTAATATTATTAAATTTAGTAATATTATTTGTTGATGTATTAGTAAACGTCTTCGTACCTAGGATTAGATGAGAATATGTTGTAATAATTTTGTATTACATTCATGTAGTGAGAGTTTGTTGTATGGGTAGTACCGTGACGCGCCGGAATTGGGTTTAAAGGCAAGACCCGAATTTCGGGGGCGTTATAGTTGGTATCAGAGCTGATAGGTTATAAACCTTAGGTAAGAGTACCTTAGGCTATAACCGTAGAGAGGATGAAGAAGATATTGAAGAGATAAACTCGGATAGAGTTTGAGCAATAAGGAATAGATTTAGAAGATTCCTAAAGAAAGGAATTAAGATATATGAGAAGATTCAAAGAAGAATCTTGAAGAGTTATAAAAGATGAGGATTTGGAGTTACCTGACTCCAGTAATATAGATGACAAGTATTAATAAATAGACGAGGTAGAGGTATAAAGATCATATAACGTGATTAAATAGAAGAGTAAGAAGATCGTAGGACGATCGTAGGATAAAGAAGATCGTAATGTAAAACGATTGTAGAATAAGATTACGACGTGATCCGATTGAGTTATGAAATGACAGATAGTCTGTTGAATGATTAGAAATTTATAGCTGACGCTATAAAGAGAAGGTACGTACTATGAACTAGTACGATAAAAACTTCAGAAGAGTTATAAATGATAAAATACGGATTAAAGAAAATTTGTATTTATAAATGAGAAGACTAGAATTTTGTGGGATTTTAATTGAGAACTCATGTGATAGCTGAGTTGTACAAATCCTTGTATGGGCAGGGGTTGTGTGCTTGGTTTAACAACTACTCAGTTTGTCACATTGATAATCATTGAAATGTTGGTATCACGTTATCGGTATATATATGATGAAAAGGTGATTCTTTTCTCATATCTATATTTGATGGTTAGAGGATATTAAGATTAGATGTGAGTTCTTGAAACTCATGTTTATGGTAAATTTGTGACTCATAATCATATTGTATGTTTTGAGCCCTTAAGCGTATGGACAGTCCTTGATTTGTTCTTGGACTACATATTAATAGGACAAGCTCCTAAACTCATATTATTGTGGCAAGTTCCTGAACTCATAATGTGTGGTAAGTTGATGAACTATACTGGGGTATAGGAATGTTGTAGAGTGAGGATTATGAATTCTCAATATGAGGAGCATTGATGATGTTAGAAATAGATAGAATTATTAAATAGTGGAGTAATGGATGAAATTTAAGTTGATGAGGAGACATAAATATTCCAAATCTTCTAGCTATGCTAGATTTCGAAATTTATTGACTTCGTGCTGATATTTGCACTTTTATGTCTTCGAAAAATGTATGGGGCCAGATTATTGGACCAATGATTTTTAAAAGTACCATATTCATATATCTATGCTAATAGTTTCGGCTAGACAAAGATGATTTGAAAATATCAAAACGTATTTTATGTAATCATTCACATCATAGAATATGGTGTAGCAATAATAAACGATGGAGTCATCGATGCAATGTAACCTAGTGTTGGATGTGATCATTTGATCATCAGCCCACTATGGTATGATGTAGTATGACAAAGTCATAAAATGATGGAATCCTCAACGTACTATATAGAGTGCGGTATCATGACGTCAAAAATGATTTTTGTTTTCTTTAAAGTATGAAAAAGTATGCCAGTTGAGTTGGCTAAAATAATTCGATTGACGTTCGAGTTATTGATGTAAGTCTAAGCTATTTGATTTGGCTAAACGAATGTTGAAATATGTTTATGAAACTCAAGCATTATTTGAGAATTTATGCCAAACCAAATTATTTTGGTGCAGAATTTTGTAGTAAGCCTGAGGTGAGCAACTCTATTATTGGGGTATTTGATGTCAAAAAAACTTTGACTGACCCATGAGGTGGTCAAACTAACGCATATAGTCGATTAGCTACAATGTTGTGCACAACGTCAGAGTATAAAACGCTGATCATGTAACGGGACGAGTTAATTGAGTCGTGATTCTGGGGACATAATTCTTTTAAGGGGGGAAAGTTGTGACGAACGAGAATTTTGTAATTTAATTTAAATATTTATTGAATTGAATAAATATTTTTTCGATGATTTGATTGTTGAATTAATTGGTTAATTGATGAAATTTGTGATAGATTAATTTAATTATATGTGTTACATTAGTAAAATTGATGTGGAGAATTTTTATATTCAAAGTATGTATTTAATTGAATTTGTTTGATTAAATGCATTATTTAAATAAGTATAATGTTATTTCTAATTAATTTAATATTAATTAGAGATTTAATAATTTTTCATTACTAATAAAGGAGAATTTTTATTTATGTAACTATGTGATTTAATGTAGAATTATTCTATTTTATTTAATTGATTTAAATGAGATTATTTAATTAATTTAAATATGTGACATGAACTATATTATAAGCTATTTATTAAAATAAATTAGAAAGGAGGAATAACCAAACAAAGCCTTAAGGGGGGTTGGAGGTAGTTAACCCATTATGGGATTAACTGACACCCATGCTGCCTGTTTCATGTTATACGTGTTTTATTTCATCAGTTTCTGAAAACTAAGCCAGAGAAAAAAAGAAAGAGTTTGAGAGAATTGAAGAAGGAAATCCAATCATCTTATTGCATAATCTAGCATCTTATCGAAGGTAATCCTTAAATTAAAGTCTTTGATTATGTTCTTCTTTAATTTCTACAGGAATGTACGTTTTGAGTTTTCTGTAAATTAAATTGTATGGTAAAATTGTTAATAAAATTGATGTTAGATGTTTGTAAGCATGAATAAGTGTATTTTATATGATTTGTATGTGATTTAGAGTAATTAAATCCATGAAATCATGTTTATATTAGTGTTCTGAAATTTACAGAGTAGTTGTATACGAACATGGTTTAAATGTATGAAATTGATGCTTGTTTTGCATATTAATCGGTTAAATTGATGACTAATTATGTTTATGCATGTAAAAACGAAGAAAATAAGAGTTAAACGGATTGAATTGGTCAAGAAACGAATTTATAGAGATTGATTTTGTTAATTGTATCAAAACTTGATAATAAAGTATGAACAGTTAAATTTTAGCCTTTAATTGGGTTGTTTAGGTTGTCTGTGATGTTAAAATCACTGTGTATGGAATGGGTTTTAATTTCATACCATATATGATAATTGGGTAGTGATTTAATCGGTGAATTGTGAAAAACTTTGGCCAAATTTGGTATTTTTCTGCGTTCTTCGCGAACTGCAGAATCTGAAATTCGTGTTCCTCGCCCCGGCGAGCTCAATGAACTCTGTTTCTCGCCCCGACGGGAGCTCACCCCGGCGAGCTCATTGAACTGAGTTTTCTCGCCCCGGCGAAGCCTCGCCCCGGCGAGAAAACTGTAAAGGAAATTCTCGCCCCGACGAAGGCTCTCCCCGGCGAGAGATTTTGTGAAGGAATTCTTGCCCCAACGAGCTCATTGTAGGAAATGTTAAAATTTTTCTTTGTTTGTAGTTATGCTATGTCACCCTGTGCATGTTTAAAACTTAGATTAATGTGTTGAACGAATACCAAGATGTTGAGTTGGATGCTAAGCATATACTTGCTGATTATAGAATATAAAGATTGATGAACCCTAACTTGACGTTGAGTTTTAGGAACTCTTAAGTACGATATTGCTTTAATTAGGCTTACAACTTCTGAAGTGAGACTGATGACCAGAAAACAGTTTAGATATTAAAATAAACATTGGATGTGAATGAATCCTGAAGTGTTTATAATACTGTAACTAATTTTGTTACTACTTTATAAATCGGATGTATAGGTTAATTAAAGAACGTGAGTTTTAATTTGTAATCTACGCACAAGGCAAGTTTTCTACCCTTAATCTTTTATTTCATCGAAAGCAAGTTTACTACTCCTAATCTTTTTATTTCGTTGAAAGCAAGTATTTTATCCTTATTTAATTATTTCTACGCAAGTTCCTGAACTTCATCCTTTTATCATGCAAGCTATATAATGTTATTACTTACTTGAGTAAGTTCTTAATTCTATTTCATTCAATTGTATCTTTTATGAGATTCAGTCTTTGATTCTCGAATATCAGTTACATTTTCATTGAACCTTGATTGACTAGCAAACCGTTATTGATTCGACTAGTCCATAGTTGATGAGCGTTCTAAATTCTAAAAATGTTATTGAAGTAAATCCAAACCAAACTTCCTTTGGTGCGGACTCCGATGTCAAACTGAGATGAACAACCCTTATACAGGGGATTTTATTTACGCGTTAGCGTTAAGATGTTGTGCACATACATGGTACGAAGGGCTGATCCCCCTGAGTACGAGAAGTAAGGTCCATAGTCTTACGACTGTTAAAGGTTTAAGGTAGAAATACTGATAACCTGGGACATAGTTCGTGGTCTTAAGACCCTCAGATGTTCTTTTGATTCTTGCTTATATTCTTGATTCAAAAGCTGAACCTTCGATTATTCGATATCCATTCATTATTTCGCATGTTATTATTTTTGTTGTTGTTATACTTGCTGGGCAATTGTTGCTCACCCTTGCATAATAACATTGCAGCTAAAGTTGAAAGAACTAATGAGCCATCAACTAGTAAGGACAAAGGAAAAGCAAACACGTGATGAAGACTTGTTATATTTGTTTATATTATGTTTATGTAATAAACTTAAGTATGTTTTCCGCATTGATGTTATGTTAAGGTTAGATGACCTGGGACTTATTTGTTAAAGATAATGTAACCCTTTAATGGGAGATTTCTATTTTTATTAAGAGTTTTCATTTATATTTGAATGGGTAGTTAGATGTAATGTGATGTATTTGGATAGTGAACACCAAATCCTGAGGAAACGAAGTACCCGAATTTGGGGGTGTCACAGATCACCTGGCGTACAATTTTATTTTGTCCGTGAAAACTGGTAGAAATACTTGAGAACCCAGGACAAGTTCATGGTCTTTATGGTCCCTCAGCATAATATGAAAAGTTTTTTTTGGGGAATATTTTATTTCCTATTCGTTTAAGCTACTTCACAATTATTGAGCAATTGTGAAGATTCCTCCAAGATGTTCCATAATTCTGGAAATGAGATGAGAAGAAAGGATGAATTCCATAAAGGAAATTGATAGGTTGAGGAGATGATAATACTCAGAATACGATTGAGCTTAATAAAGGTTATGGAATAAACCTACGATAATTGTGAGGAAGATGAATTAAATAGGTAATGTAACACCTATATTATAGTAATACGTTGAAATTATTCAACGATAAAATTTCGGAAGAAGGTTTACGCGGACCAAGTAAGAATGTTTCGGTGATTCCGAGGACGAAATCCTTATAAAATGGGAAGAATGTAACAGCCCGGATTTTCTAGAAGGATATTTATAATAAGAATTTATGTGAGTTATGTGATAAGTGAATAAATATATGTGTATTATATATTTATTATAGATTAAGCGATGAGATGAGGTCTAGTAGTTAGTCAAAGCTAATTAATTTAGTTAGTATGAACTAACTGACGAAGTGTATAATTGTATAGGAAGAAGAATGTAGCGATCACGAATTGAGAGCACCCTTGTAATTTGGATTTATTAATATTGTGGAATATATTAAATTTTTATTTTTATGTGATGTGTTTTAAGGTTATTTTATAATCTGGATGCTGTGAATGTATGAATTTTTATACGTTGTTGAACCGTATGAGTGAATAATTGATTTCGCGAAAATCGCAAAATCGCTATTCACGGAGCACGGTTCCCGAGGCACTATTCACGCCCGAATATTTTTATGTCTTTTTTAAATTTTATTAATTTCGTTAAGACGTGTACGCGAAGGAATACTTTTTTCAAGCGTTGGAAATTTTATTTGACCCCGAACGAGATTTATTTCGTATCTGAAATGTTTAATTTGGGTTATCCGAATAAATAAGCAAACCCCGTAGTTATTATTTTTACGTATCCCAATAATTTATGGGAGTATTCATTTTAATTATGGGTATTTTTGTTGTACAAATTTGGTACAAAAGTGGGGGTATTCGGATATATTTTTTGTGTATATTCAGTTTAATTGGGGAGACATTTAACCTCCAACCAATAAGAATTTGCCAAGTGTGACAAGAGTGATCAATCGAATAAGAGGGAGAGCAAATGCCGACATGGTGCTATATTTTTACAAAACCAAATGTTTTGGTTTTGCAAAAGGAAGGACATTCTCCTCAAAATGATTTTCAAGGAGCTCGATTACTCCCTCAATTCTCCTGATGCTTTACAATTCCTTTCATTATCCATAGTTGTTGTAGGAAGTGAGAGTCCAGCTGCAGAAGATTGAGAGTTAGAGAGAGATAATAATATGTAGAGAGAGTTATTGAGGAAGAAGAAGGGTGGTTCGGGAGAAGAAGGAAGAGAAGAAAAGCAAGGGAAAGAAGAAGGGACTCTAGTAGACTCTATAACCATAAGAAACAACAATCCAAGAGCTAATCATCCTCTTTAAACCATCTCTCTTCCATTTTCAAGTTTCTTGAGTTTTTAAGCTTTTGTGATGGGTTTGGTTTTCTGCGATTATTGTTGTTGTTAGTTGTGATTATATTGTTATGAAAGTTGTTAATACCTTAAACACCTTCTTAATAACATTAAAATGGAACGAAATGGACAAGAAATCCGTACCATATGCTTAATGGATGAAAAACATGAACATTTTTGGACTTTGGACCTTCGGACAAATGTTAGAGGATTTGAAACTTAGATTTCATATTGGTATAATATGTTTGATGTTATGGGATTGTAGTTCCATGGCTTACGAAAGCTAACCCAACTGGAACGGATTAAAAAGGACTAAAAATGAAGATTTGGTGTTGATTTTAGTGAAGAACACCAAGAACACCTAAAACAGAGCACGAAATGATATTTTGGCCTAAGATTCGGACATGTTATTGTTAATGGGTAGCTCTGAATTTTTAATATGTTGTAGCCCCATGAATTAGGAGTTCATAGAGTCCGAAATGGACTAATTTGAACGTGTATAGAAGAAGTTATGAAGATCGGAGTCGGAGAGGGTCGGAATCGCGAGCTGGGAAAAACCCAGCAGATTCTAGGCCTGATGAATGGTGCTGCGGTGCCATTCATAAGGATAAATGGGGCGCTGTGGCGCCGGACATGTGTCAGGCGCAGACATGTCCGAGTGGACTGTTTTGACCGCCTGTAGTAAAATGAGCATAACTTTCTCATACGAACTAGGATTGAGGTGATTCAAGATGATTCGGAAAGAGGAAGAGTACACCTACAACTTTAATTGGTTAAGAATTGTAATTTGAGGTCTGTAGCAGGGCTTAAATTGGCCATTAGTAGGACTGATGTATAATTGAAGGCAATCGGAGGGTGTCAGGCATGCACGTAAGCACGTGTAATGCTGTCGACAATATAAAATGATGTTCTAAGTTATAAAACATGAACATTATGAATTATAATTATGATTAACATTAATCAATGATGAATTAGATAATTGTATGAGCATGCTAAGCATGTGCGAAGGAGGCGAATTAGGCGTGTGACGTATACACGTCGAAACGCCGTGTAAAGTGTTAATGGACTTAAATAGTGTTTCAAGTCTAATGAAACGAATATTATAATATATGGAATGGGGTTAATATAAACTAATAAGTATGGATCATGATGAGGGTAGTAACGTTTCCGAACGACGCGACGCCGAGAGATGTATTAGAGTTAATCGCGTTTATTAATTATAAAACGCGAAGAATATGAAATGAAGGTTATTATTTTAATATGTAAACCAATATGAAGTCTATATTTGGCTAATTGGTATATTTGTATAAATGATATTGTGTAGGCTATTTGAAAAGCATTGTGAGAGTTTGTTGTATGGGTAGTACCGTGACGCGCCGAAATTGGGTTTAAAGGCAAGACCCGAATTTCGGGGGCGTTACAGTTGGTATAAGAGCTGATAAGTTATAAACCTTAGGTAAGAGTACCTTAAGCTATAACCGTAGAGAGGATGAAGAAGATATTGAAGAGATAAATTCGGATAGAGTTTGAGCAATAAGGAATAAATTTAGAAGACTCATAAAGAAAGGAATTAATATTTTTATATGAGAAGATTCAAAGAAGAATCTTGAAGAGTTATAAAAGATGAGGATTTGGAGTTACCTGACTCCAGTAATATAGATGACAAGTATTGATAAATAGACGAGGTCTATAAGACGTAGAGGCATAAAGATCATATAACGTGATTAAATAGAAAAGTAAGAAGATCGTAGGACGATCATAGGGTAAAGAAGATCGTAATGTAAAACGATTGCAGAATAAGATCACGACGTGATTCGATTGAGTTATGAAATGACAGATAGTTTGTTGAATGATTAGAAATTTATAGCTGACGCTATAAAGAGAAGGTACGTACTATGAACTAGTACGATAAAAACTCAAGAAGAGTTATAGATGATAAAATACGGATTAAAAAAAATTCGTATTGAGCAATGAGAAGACTAGAATTTTGTGCGATTTCAATTGAGAACTCATGTGATAGCTGAGTTGTACAAATCCTTGTATGGGCATGGGTTTTGTGCTTGATTTAACAACTACTCAGTTTATCACATTGATAATCATTGAAATGTTGGTATCACGTTATCGATATATGTATGATGAAAAGTGATTCTTTTCTCATATCTATATTTGATGGTTAGAGGATATTAAGATTAGATGCGAGTTCTTGAAACTCATGTTTATGGTAAGTTTGTGACTCATAATCATATGACTTCACAATTATTGTTCAATTGTTGATGATTTCAGTCAGATGTTATTTTACTCATATGGTTTTGTTTGTTCAAACTGTTTATACTTGTTGGGCAATTGAATGCTCACTCTTGCAAAAATTCTAACTTTTTTGATAAATAAATCACATAAATGTTGAATTTAATAATATCTCATATTTACTTTTAGAAATCAAATGTTATCCTATACTCTTCACGTCCCTAAAAGATTGGCTCAAGAACAAATTTTACACAAATTAAGGTAGTCAAATAAGAGAATCCAGTATAAATTACTCTCCATTTTGCGTTTGTATTGATATGTGTGTTTGTTAATTACATTAATTGGCTCTTGGATTTGTAGAGAAAGAATGAATTAATTTGAATCATTTATTTGTGATGTGATTAATTGACTGTTTGCCTTAGATGTAATACGGTCAAGGGTAAATTAGTCAATATAATATCTAGTTAACTTATATACTTTAGATATACTTTTGAGGATAAAGTTTTTTGTCACTGAAATCATCCTTTTAGGGAAGGAGTATGTATTAATTAAGAAGGAAGAAAATATTAGTGGCATTCAGATTTCAGTCATTTGTGTGGATCACTAGGTACCTACTCTCTCTTGATAATATCGTATAACATAATGAATTATCCAAATATTTAGTATATATAAATATATATATATATATATATATATATATATTATATATATGTAGAGGAGTGATCCATATCAAGTACTTATTATTGCATTATTTTGGTAAATACATATGATCGTTCCTAGAAAAATTGTGTAATTCAAATTTAAGAAATAAGTGTCATCTGCTACTAATAGTGTTAGGATGGATTAAAATTTTTAAATTTGGATTGTTCGATCTTCTATAAACAGTCAAAAATATATTTGTCCAAATAATGTTATAATAAATACTTGTTATGAATTATTTCCCAATATACATACATATGTACATAGATACGTACGTAAGTACATATACATACATATATATATATATACATACATACATATATATATATATATATATATATATATATATATATAAGTACAAACATTGGAGAATCTATAGTGATTACTGATTCGGTTTGGGACATCTTAAACTTTTTTTTTATTTTTTTATTTTTTTTAATTTTTTTTAAATAGTCTATACAGGATTGAGAATTATATTAAATCTTATTATTGTAAAGGAAGAAACTAAAATGAACATCTTCCATTTAAAAAGTAGGACAAGATCACAAGGTAAGGCATCAAACTAAACACCCCCACCACGGAATAATGAACTTTGTCAATTTTTATCGCCGTTTATACATAGAAGCAACTCAACTTCCCTCTTTATATAATAGAAAAAACTAAGATAAACCTTACTCCTATTGTGATAACCCGAATTTGCAGAAATTATTATTAAATAAGAATTTAGCAAATAAAATTCTTATTATGAGACGTTTTGAGTTTGAGTATGTGTATATATGTGTTATATACTGTGAAATATGTGATTTGGTATGAATATAGAAGAGGAATATATATATTCTTATATTGGAAGATGAGGTTTAATGGTAAATTAAACCATTGATGATAGTAAATGAAATTGTTACGAAAAGGATATTAACTGAATGTTATTAAGTTGAAATTATATTATGAAATAATATAATTTGATTGTTATGTCTTGTGAACAATGGAAATTATTGTGAATTAAATTTCATAATAATATGAGTGATTTATTTAATTAAAATAAGGAATTAATGAGAATATAATTGTTTTAATAAAATGAGAAGGTAATATGTTACATAGAAATATAACATGTTAATGTAGTATGATTATGAATTCCGTAGATTAAAATATTTATCGAATAAATATTTGATGAAAATTATTTAGGTATGATAATATTGAGTAGTTGATGATAAACAATTTTATCGTTGGTGCTTATTTTGTTACGCTAATAGAATGGTAATATTCTAATTTAATTTAATAATTAAATTAGAAGATTAATGATTTATTAAATAAAATTATAATTGTCTAATTAGAGATTATAATTTTGTTAGTAAGATTTAATTAGATTTATTAATATAATAAGTTTAATTAAAATTTAAAAGGTGTGACAAAATATCATATGGTAGGAAAGATTATTTAAATAAGCTAAAATGGGATTTAATGAGTCTAGCCAAACATGGCCTTGAGACTCTTCATATTTCTTTTATCTGATGAAAACCTTTCCCATGTGTAACTGTGCAAAGTGGAAGTTACGTTAAAAAAAACTTAGAAGAAGGGAGGAAGAGAGAATTAGGAGAGAAAGCTCTCTGTGAATTGGTGAGGAGTTTTGAAAAAATCAAAGAGGAAGAAATTATTTGCTTAGAAAGAGGTATAAATAACCCTAAACCTTTGTATTTTTATTTCCTTTGAGTTCTTCATTATGAAATTAGTTTTGATGAGAAATTTGTGGAAGAAATTTGTTATATTTGTGTTCTTGAGTATATATAATCCATTGTATGATGTTTGTAATTGAGTTTGAGTAATCAAATCCATGTGAACATGTTAAACAAGAAGAAATTGAGTTTTGGTTGTTATATGTATGTTATGGCTTACTTTGGAGTCAAAATTGATGTTTAATTTGAGTAATAATCTGTAAATTGACGGTGGATTGTTGTTATGCGTTAAAAAATGAAAACAACGGAGGTTGAACGGACCAAATTGGTTGGGAAACGAATCTGTAGTGAGTGATTGCGCTAAGTTTGTAAAAGTTTATAAAACTAGCATGAATATTGATATTTGGTTGTTTAAGTTATTTAAAATGTTAGAATCATTGGATACATGTTAGGTATTGATTCTACAAAGATTATAATATTTGGGTATGTCTAATTTGTTGATAAAATGAAGAAATTGGGAAATTTTGGTCTGGAATCGCACTGGTTCGCGAACTACAGAAACTGGGATTCAGGAGGCTCGCCCCAGCGAGCTCATTAAGCTAATTTCTTGCCCCGGCGTGAGTTTTGTGTTGTAATTTTCTCGCCCCGACGGGAATTGCAGAAATGAAATTTTTTTTCTTGTTTTTAATTCTTTTCTTTTTTGTCATCATATGTTACCCTAAACAAGATTTACTTATAAACATTATACGTCTAATGTAAAGAAGAGTTTAAGATTTAATTAAATGTTAAGTGTCGATTAAAGTGAGACGCAATAAAATGAAGGTTTATAAGGAGAACTTAATTTCTAAGTTGAGAATTATATAGAGAATAAAAATGAAGGATTATGATATGTTACGTAGAATTAATACAAGTGCTGCTATGTGGCTAATAAATGATGTACATAATTATATATATCGTGTAGGATACATGAAGTGCAGATAAATTTAAGCTGGTACTCTACAAACCAGGCAAGTCTTTCAGTTTCTATTTGTTATGTGAACTAAATGATTAACTGTTTTAAATTTATGGTGTAAAAGCATGTTGTATTTTTATATATGTTGCACTTATGAACGACAAGGTCAAAATATGACTACGTTCGTTAAATAAAGAATGCTGATTGAGTTATGGAACTCAATCTTTACTTGATATGTATTGATCATTATGTATGATATGTTTAGTCAAATGGTTATGATTATGATTTAGATGATGAGGATGTTATCTATGTGCTATGTGATGCATGCAAACTGTTAGATTTTGCTGAGCTGTCGAGCTCATTCTTGCAAATAACCACTTTTGCAAGTTAAAGATTCAAGGTAACGTTATGTGCTACCCAAATGACATGGATCAAAATGAGGCATGAAGATTAAATGTTTTAGTTGAAGTTATTACCTGAATTATGTTAAGTTTTCAATAAATGTAGTTATGTTAAGTTGTAAAGTTTGTATTGAGGTGTAAATCTTTATTATAAGTTCGACAAGGTGAATCATGATATTAACATGATTCTAAGATATTTAGATGTAAAAGTTAAAAATTTTGGGATCGAGAATGATTTGTAAGAGAAAAGTTTGAGTTATTCCGCATTTTTATTAAGTTTAACATTGAACAATGTTGTAAAGTCAGAATGAGGATGTATTGTTAATGACCGATGTGGAGAGTTAGATTGTTCAGAATTTGGGGTTGTTACAGTTAGTATCAGAGATGATAGGTTAGAAACCTTAGGTACGATTACCTTAGGCTATAACCTTAGAGAAGAGAGGTGAAGATGATAAAGAATAAGCTTAGATAGAGTTTGAACAATAAGAATTAATTTAAGAAATTTATAAAGAAGGGATTAAAACATGTATAAGAAGATTCAAAGAAGTATTCCGCAGGGTTATAAGAATAAAAAGTTAAATATAAGTTATGGTACAATCGTACTCTTTAATGGTTGACGTATGGTATCTGGGCTAAACAATTCCTTCAGAGAGCGGAGGTTGATACGAACTAGCAACCGATCTAACTCGCAGTGAAAGATAGTGTAGAGGAGACGGAAACTAGTTTGTCGGTTTTTTGTGGGAAACCACTCAGGTGCTATACTGAACACTGTTAGGGACTCGATGTGTATCAAGTATATAATTATGGATGTGTATGATTAAGAAGTGATTTTTTTTCCGTATAGGTGGATACATGAGATAAGTTAAGTCCTAGAAACGTTACAAGGAGAAGATGCTAATGACGCGTAGTAAACTCGAATAAAATAGTGAATGATATGAATGAAGTTAGAGATTCTTAAAGGAAGAATTTATATATAAACAAGAAGATTCAAAGAAGAATCTTGAAGAGTTATGAAAGATGAGAACCAAGAGTTACCTGACTCCAGTAATAAAGATGGTGTTAATAAATAGATGATATCTATAAGATGAGAATGGTATAATGATAAGAATGAACTCAAATAGAGTTTAGAGAATTCATGTGAGACAAGATTATGATAAAATGATTAGGTTCAAAGAAGAACCTGAAGAGCTAAAAGAGCAGGGAACACCTGAGTTGGTTAATCATAAGATAACGTGATTAAAGAGAAGAATAAAGAAGATCGTAGGATGAGACGATCATGAGATAAGAAAGAATCGCAAGAAGAGTTGATGATAGAATGAGATCAAGACGTGATCTGCTAAAGTTGTAAAATGTCAGAGGATCTTAAATGATTGAATAGTAATAACATGACGCTATAGAGAGATGGTACTATGAAATAGTACGAGATAAACTCACGAGGAGTTATGGATGATGGAATACGAGAAATTCGTATCAAGCAAAGAGTTAAGTTAAGAGCAAGATGAAATTATGTGGGATTTCAATTGAGGACTCATGTTAGTGGCTGAGTTGTACGATTCCTGGTATGGGACGGGAATTTGTGCTTGGTTTGAAAACTACTTAGCTTCCTATATTAATATAGTGGTTGAGTTGAACAAGTCCTGGTATGGGACGGGATTTGTCCATGGTTTAACAACCGCTCAGCTTCCTATATTGATTAGTGGTCGAGTTGGTTCGGCAACCACTTAGCTTTCTATATTGATAATTATTAAAATGTTAGTGTTGCACTATCGATATACATATGACGAGAAAGTGATTCTTTTCTCATATTTATATTTGATAGTTAGAGAATATTAAGATTAGGTACTGTTCTTAAAACTCATACTTATGGTAGGTTCGTGACTCATAATCGTATGGTGGAACCCCTCAGCGAATGGACGATTTTGGTCTGACTAGGATAAGTTCCTAAAATCATATAATTATGTTAAGTTCCTGAACTTCCAAAGTGTGGTAAGTGTGATGAACTATGTTGGGTATAGAAAAGATATGGTATAGAGAGCATTGATGATATTGAAGAATGATAGAATGATTGAGTAATGAAGCAATGGGGTAAAGATTGAAGTTGATGGAGAGAAAATGGAGATTCTAATTCATCTAGCTACGCTAGATTTTTGAAATTTATTGATATCGTGCTGATATTCGTAATTTTGTGTTCTCAAAAATATATTGGGTTAATGTTTGAACCAATAAGTTTTAAAAATGTGCTATTATTTGTACGTCTATGCTAATTGTTTCAGCTAGACAAAAATGATTTGAAATTATCAAAATGTATTTTGAACGACTGAGTCATCAATGCAATTGAACCTAGTGTTGGATGTGATCGAAAGATCATCAGCCCACTATGGTATGATGTAGTATGACAAAGTCCTAAAGTGACGGCATCCTCAACGTACTATTAAGACGGTATGGTATCATGACGTCATAAAAGAATTTTTTTTTCTGTTAAGTTATGAAAAGATATGCCAATTGAGTTGGCTAAAAATGTTTTGACTAACGTTCGAATTGTTGTTCAAGGTCTATGCTAATTGATTTAGCTAGACAACTATTGAAAGATGTTTATGAAGTTCAAGAATTCTTTGAGATTTTATGCCAAACCAGTTTATTCTGGTGCGGAATTTGTATTAAGTCTGAGGTGAACCAACCCTGTAATGGGGGAATACGCAATAACGTTAATATGTATGTGCACAATACATAGTACGAAGGGCTGATCACCTGGAGTACGAGAAGAGATGGTCCACAGTCTTTTGACTGTTCAAGGTTATAGTAGAAATATCTGTTAACCTAGGACAAGGTTCAAGTCTTTACGACTCCTCAACAGAATATTGAAAGTTTTTGAATGTATCTTTAAATTCATGAGTTATTCATACTGCTTCCCAATTATTGAACAATTGTGGAAGATTCTTATTCTCTTGAAAGGTGAAAGTGGAAAAAAAATATTCCTTACGAAGGGATAGATTATAGAATGTGGCATGTGTTGATGAGTAAGTTCAACAAGCTATAATAAATCCAAGAAAGGAATGAAATTCCAGTAAGGGAAGAGATAAATTTAGTTGATGATGACTAATGATGTGAAATTTTTAGAAGAGGAAGATGAGAAAAATGCAATGATCTTAGAAAGATCCTTAGAAAAGAATTTGGTTGTATAACCCAATGAATAAGTAGAGTTTAATGTAGAGTCCATTTTGATAAACGGAAGGAACGGATATTAGTAAATCAAAATTTCAAGGACGAAATTCTTAGAAGAAGGGGTGAATGTGATATCCCGAATATTTATGCGATGCTAAATCAGGATATTAAATGATTACAATGAGTATGTTATGCAATGATCCTTAGAGAAATGAAGTGAATGCGTTAAAGAGTGAAAGAATATATAATACTCGAAGTGTTCCGAGTTTAAGTGAAGGTTATGAAATAAAATCTACGCTAAGGTAATGCGTTGAAGTTATTCAACAATAAAATTTTGAAGAGATTTAACGAAAACCGAGTAGGAAGGGTTTCGGTGATTCCGAGGACGAAATCCTTATAAGGAAGGAAATATGTGATAACCCGAATTTGCAGAAATTATTATTAACTAAGAATTTAGCAAATAAAATTCTTATTATGAGACGTTTTGAGTTTGAGTATGTGTATATATGTGTTATATACTGTGAAATATGTGATTTGGTATGAATATAGAAGAGGAATATATATATTCTTATATTGGAAGATGAGGTTTAATGGTAAATTAAACCATTGATGATAGTAAATGAAATTGTTACGAAAAAGGATATTAACTGAATGTTATTAAGTTGAAATTATATTATGAAATAATATAATTTAATTGTTATGTCTTGTGAACAATGGAAATTATTATGAATTAAATTTCATAATAATGTGAGTGATTTATTTAATTAAAATAAGGAATTAATGAGAATATAATTGTTTTAATAAAATGAGAAGGTAATGTGTTACATAGAAATGTAACATGTTGATGTAGTATGATTGTGAATTCTGTAGATTAAAATATTTATCGAATAAATATTTGATGAAAATTATTTAGGTATGATAATATTGAGTAGTTGATGATAAACAATTTTATAGTTGGTGCGTATTTTGTTACGCTAATAGAATGATAATATTCTAATTTAATTTAATAATTAAATTAAGAGATTAATGATTTATTAAATGAAATTATAATTGTCTAATTAGAGATTATAATTTTGTTAGTAAGATTTAATTAGATTTATTAATATAATAAGTTTAATTAAAATTTAAAAGGTGTGACAAAATATCATATGGTAGGAAAGATTATTTAAATAAGCTAAAATGGGATTTAATGAGTCTAGCCAAACATGGCCTTGAGACTCTTCATATTTCTTTTAACTGATGAAAACCTTTCCCATGTGTAACTGTGCAAAGTGGAAGTTACGTTAAAAAAAAACTTAGAAGAAGGGAGGAAGAGAGAATTAGGAGAGAAAGTTCTATGTGAATTGGTGAGGAGTTTTGAAAAAATCAAAGAGGAAGAAATTATTTGCTTAGAAAGAGGTATAAATAACCCTAAACCTTTGTATTTTTATTTCCTTTGAGTTCTTCATTATGAAATTAGTTTTGATGAGAAATTTATTGAAGAAATTTGTTATATTTGTGTTCTTGAGTATATATAATCCATTGTATGATGTTTGTAATTGAGTTTGAGTAATCAAATCCATGTGAACATGTTAAACAAGAAGAAATTGAGTTTTGGTTGTTATGTGTATGTTATGGCTTACTTTGGAGTCAAAATTGATGTTTAATTTGAGTAATAATCTGTAAATTGACGGTGGATTGTTGTTATGCGTTAAAAAACGAAAACAACGGAGGTTGAACGGACCAAATTAGTTGAGAAACGAATCTGTAGTGAGTGATTGCGCTAAGTTTGTAAAAGTTTATAAAACTAGCATGAATATTGATATTTGAGGCTTTTAGATTGGTTGTTTAAGTTATTTAAAATGTTAGAATCATTGTATACATGTTGGGTATTGATTCTACAAAGATTATAATATTTGGGTATGTCTAATTTGTTGATAAAATGAAGAAATTGGGAAATTTTGGTCTGGAATCGCACTAGTTCGCAAACTGCAGAAACTGGGATTCAGGAGGCTCGCCCCGGCGAGCTCATTAAGCTAATTTTCTCGCCCCGGCGAGAGTTTTGTGTTGTAATTTTCTCGCCCCGGCGGGAATTGCAGAAATAGAAAATTTTTTCTTGTTTTTAATTCTTTTCTTTTTGGTCATCATATGTTACCCTAAACAAGATTTACTTATAAACATTATACGTCTAATGTAAAGAAGAGTTTAAGATTTAATTAAATGTTAAGTGTCGATTAAAGTGAGACGAAATAAAATGAAGGTTTATAAGGAGAACTTAATTTCTAAGTTGAGAATTGTATAGAGAATAAAAATGAAGGATTATGATATGTTAAGTAGAATTAATACAAGTGTTGCTATGTGGCTAATAAATGATGTACATGATTATATATATCGTGTAGGATACATGAAGTATAGATAAATTTAAGCTGGTAATCAACAAACCAGGCAAGTCTTTCAGTTCCTATTTGTTATGTGAACTAAATGATTAATTGTTTTAAATTTATGGTGTAAAAGCATGTTGTATTTTTATATATGTTGCAATTATGAAAAGACAAGGTCAAAATATGACTATGTTCGTTAAGTAAAGAATGTTGATTGAGTTATGGAACTCAATCTTTACTTGATATGTATTGATCATTATGTATGATATGTTTAGTCAAATGGTTATGATTATGATTTAGATGATGAGCATGTTATCTATGTGCTATGTGATGCATGCAAACTGTTAGATTTTGCTGAGCTGTCGAGCTCATTCTTGCAAATAACCACTTTTGCAGGTTAAAGATTCAAGGTAATATTATGTGCTACCCAAATAACATGGATCAAAATGATACATGAAGATTAAATGTTTTAGTTGAAGTTATTACCTGAATTATTTTAAGTTTTCAATAAATGTACTTATGTTAAGTTGTAAAGTTTGTATTGAGGTGTAAATCTTTATTATAAGTTCGACAAGGTGAATCATGATATTAACATGATTCTAAGATATTTAGATGTAAAGGTTGAATCTTTTGGGATCGAGAATGATTTGTAATAGAAAAGTTTGAGTTATTCCGCATTTTTATTAAGTTTAACATTGAACAATGTTGTAAAGTCAGAATGAGGATATATTGTTAACGACCGATGTGGAGAGTTGGATTGTTCAGAATTTGGGGTCGTTACACCTATTAAGACTTGTATAAACCCCACCAACCTTTTTAGCAAGATACTACTTATGTGAAATTAATATTTACAATGTACAACTCGAGATTACGAAAAGGAAGTCTTGTCTTTTAACTTGGAATATCAACTTTCTATAATAATCGTTGGTGTCTTGAAAGTTGAACATTCCACGTGGTTTCTAGCTTCCAATTTTTGACATGTGATGATTGTGTAGTTTGTGTGAAGATAAGATTTTCATATATATATATATATATATATATATATATATATATATATATGTGTGTGTGTGTGTGTGTGTGTGTGTTAGGAAAAGATATATCTAGAATATATATTTACAGCTTAAAATAATAATAATTGAAACTGAATATATATATATATAATATTAATATATATATATATATATATAAACTTATCTGTTGAAGCAAACTTGTTAAACACAGAAATTGAATGTAAGGCTAGTATTGTATACTATGTCTTTAAGACAATTATGCCCTTCTTATTGGTGCTTTGAGTTAGCGGCACTTGTGTCCCAGTATACAATGAGAACTTTGTGTTATAGCAACATAACAAATAACACAAACATCGAACTAAAGAAATGCTCAGACTTTCTCTCTTTGATATAACTGTGAAGTACTTATATTTAGAATGCTTAATACTTGGATGAATTGAATGAATTTGAATGGCAGCACCCCTATCTATTTATAGGAAGGGTTCGTAACCTATCTGATGGGACACAACCCATTGAAAGGGCATCAGATGCATATGAGAAGGTATGACATAGCATCTGTTCGGTCAAAACGACGTAGTTTTGAGCCTTAGCAGAATGAGCGCATCTATTCATATAGGCACTTCCCAAAAACGGCGTAGTATTGACATGTCTGTTCTTCAGATAGTGCTTCCGGACATAGTTTTGATAATAAATAATATTTATCAAAACGACACAATTTTGATAATAGAACTAAAATAAAATAAACAAAATTTCAAATAAATTTTGTCTAAAAAATATATACAAGGACCCAGACCTACGACCCACGAGCCCGAGCCTGGCCCGACCAATCGGCGAAGGCGGCGCGCGCGCGTGGGTTCAAACCAAGCCTTGGCTAGGTCCTCTCCCTTTGATGAGTGTGTTTTATGCACACAATTTGGGTACCTTTGACCTTGGTATTTTGTTAGCTTTTGGGAATTCTATTTTAATTTTTCCTATATCAGACATTGAGGACAATGTCAAGTTTAAGTTTAGGGGTAGTACTTCGTATTTGTGTGCTTTTAATTTAGTTTTTATGTGATTTAAGTTATGTGTTTTTGTTCAAAAAAAATTTCATTTATTTTTAGGATGTGTCCCTTGAGCATTATTTTAATTTGATTTAAACCATAATCCATGGTCTATGATAATGGCTTGTTTGAAGAGAATCTAACTCATAAGACGTAGACAATTGTTGCTTAGTCTTTGTGCTTATCGTTTATTGGTTATTATTTTGCTTATGCGTCCTTTCACTTTTATGCACTTACCCATGAGTATTAAGCTAGTTATATGCTTAGTGAAGGCTTTTATAACCGAATGCTTGTGGGAAATCTCTATAAACTCTAGAACTCGTTTAAACATCACTCGAAGAAAGGTATCTAAATTTGTTATGCTTGAATTGATGGTCATGTGGTGAGTTGAGATGGAGCGTAAAACGCACTCACTCATGGACACATGCGTAGGAGAGATAGAGCGTAAAACACACTCTCTTATAATTGGGATTAAAGAAAGGAAATTGTATATTGCAAATCTTGCATGGGGTTGAGGTTGAGCATAAAACGCACTCGCCCATATGAGCGTGCTTAAGGTTGAGATGGAGCATAAAATGCACTCACCTAGAGCCCTTGGTTCTCAAAATTTTTGGAATTGTGATTTATATACCTTTGTATTGAGTGATGTGTTAAGCATGTTGTTTTGGGGTTTATTTTAATTATTTCATAAGGTAATGTGGTTGCATAGTTCATCCGAGCTTAATTGGTTTAGTGTTATTGGGTACTCACACACACACATACGGAAGGGACGTAAAGCAAGATATGATTAGCTAATTGAAATTTTAGACTTGGAACGCTTTGTTTATTCTTTTGAGTTCCATGTGTTAATGCCTTTGAGACCATTGTCAGCTTATTAATTCATTGCTCAAGTTAGGTTATATTAGAAGTTTTTGAATTGTATAGTTTAGGCTTGTTTTGCTTGAGGACAAGCAAAGATTTAAGTTTGGAGGTATTTGATGAGTGTGTTTTATGCACACAATTTGGGCACCTTTGACCTTGGTATTTTGTTAGCTTTTGGGAATTTTATTTGGTTTTTAGCTATTTTTATCGTATTTCTAAATAAATTAGTTTTTAGTTATTTTTACATGTTTTATGTTGCTTTTATGCACTTTCATTGTGTTTGTAGGAATTGAATTAAAGACCGCTCGGATCGTTGTTCATAATAACATAATGCCCGTGTTTGGTTATCCGTGGTTGGCGTGTTTTATTTTGGATATTAGTGTTTGACGACGCTCAGTATTGAAGTTAATGATATTTGCGCTTTGGGTGTGCACGGCGTCGACCAAGTCACAAGAGTGCTGACATAGGCACCAGCTGCAGCAGGCTACAGAGGCCTCCGTGAGAATCACGGAGGCTGTGCCAGCAGGCACGGAGGCCTCCGTGCAAATCACGGAGGCTGCGCAAGCAACCAGGGAGGTCACGGAGGCCTCCGCGGAAACCAGCGGGGCCTTGTCAGGGCATACAGGGAGTTTGCAACAAGCCACGGAGGCCTCCGCGCAAACCACGGAGGCTGCGCCAGCTCTGCTGAGTGCGATTCCAGCTGGCTATTTGGTGCGATTTGAGCGGATTTTTGACCCATGATCTGATGTTTGGCTAGGGGTTTCATGGAGGCACTATATAATAACTCATTGGGGCTTCATATTTCACATCTAGGAATTGGGAGGCCACACAAACACATCAATTAGAGAGCCAAAAGTGCTGCAACACAAGGAAAATTCAGCAAAATCAAAAGAACCAAGAAGGAAAGGAGTGTCAAATGGACATCTTGACATAGGGAGGCTGCACATACATCACCAAGAAGAGCTTGAGGGCTGCAATTCAAAGAGATTTTCAGCAACAAGCCAAGGAGCAAAAGGAGAAAAGAATGCCAAAGGAAGAGAAAAAGCTAGAAATTGACATCAACCAAGCAAAGCAACATATGAATATCTTCTAAATGGGTTTTATCATCTCTTGTTTTCCTTTGAATTTGTATTTCTATTTCATGATGTACACCATGTGTTTGATGTTTTGCCTAGTTACCATGAACTAGAGCTTATTCTAAGATTTCAATGGAACCCAACACATAGTTTGAATTGATTTCTATCTCTTTGTTATTAATTACTCATTTGTGAATTGTATGTCATAATTTATGCTTCATATATTAATTGTTTGGCTCGTAATTACCATGGGAACCTATATGAACTTGACGAACGGATTATAGTGTTTAGACCTTGTTATGATATCATGCGAGAGTTAAAGATTGTTGTGGGTTATTAATTAAGATTAAGTGACGTGTGTCTTGTTGATTACCCTCAATAATATTCAACTTGATAGTATTTAGGATAGACATATACCTAGATACCGTGTGCAACCAATTGAGAATGTATTCTTAATGACTTCCTATGTGAAAGTTGGTAATTGAAAGGACGTTTAATGAGATTTAGTGACACGTGTCTTGTTATTGTTCTTGAAATTGGTCTCTTGATAGTGTGTAGGATAGATATATACCTACATGCCGCATTAGGAAGATTCGAATTTGACCATCGACAGAGGCTTATAAGTAGCTTTGATTTCTCGGTTGACATTTCTATGTTATTAATTAGTTCAAATGAGAGAGTTAGGATATTCAAATGAAGTGTTGGGGGAAATTATAATCTTAGACTTGTTAATATTAGATTTCATTATCTTAATTCTTTTCATATCTCTTAATTATTACAAACAACAAAACTCAAATCATCATTTGTCTAAATAAAATCGAGACGATATATAGTTGGTACTTGGGATACACTAGAACAATTCCATGTGGGTTCGACAACTCTCTTATCACTTTATTACTTGTTGACTGCGTATACTTGCGCGTATTTATCGGTTGCGAAATCGACCAATAAGTTTTTGGCGCCGTTGCCAGGGAATTGTTCTTCTAGTGTTTTTCCAATATTAATGACAATCGAATTGGTCTTAATTTAGACTTGTAAATAATTTGCTTATTATTTATTTTGATTTTTTTGTTTTTTTTTGTTTTCAGTTAATGGATGAGCATAATTATCAATGGGATTATGAGGGGACGACGCAACCAAGTTCGTCAAAACTTTTTGAGCAATTACTAGAACAAGTTGCAACGCTTTCAAGGGCTGTTGACACTCTTAAAAGCCAGTCCACTCAGAATGCCTACTGTCATAATCAAGCTGACTACTACCCAACTTACTATCAACCGGGTTGGCAAGATCATCCAAGCTTTTTATGGGACAACAGTCAAGATCAATGCTTTGATCCAAGTCTCTCATACCATTCAGAATTTTCATTCCAACCTCCACCACACCATGAGGATACATCTAATATGGAGGAGATTCTTCCCATGTTCATTGAGCAACTAAATTCATTACGGAACCTCGAGAATCTAACGGCACAAATCGTGGATGCTATCGTTGTTCACCCGCAAAGCACCTTACCTTGCATTACACAGATTAACCCCATAGAGGAAGGTGAAGAGCAATATATGGTGAATTCGCATAGATATGACGGAGAGGAAAGAATGGGGGAGGAGCTCATGGATCATATCTCTCAAAATAAGGTTAGGATGGCAAATATACAAGCTTCAGTGCAGAGCATCATGAACTATGTTGCCAATTCTTACATTATTCACCCGCACAACACCTTACCTAGTGATACAGTGATTAACCCCATAGAGGAAGGTGAAGAGGAGTGTTTGGTGGATGATCGAGGAAATGGCGCGGAGTCGCACGAAGCTATTAGTGAAAATTTTGAGAGTGTACATCCTATTGTGGATGATGATTCTGAGGTTGATGAGACGAGGAGCATGAATGGGGATGATGAAAAGGAAATTGAAGATCAAGAAGTCACATTCGAGGTTTTCAAACCCATCGAGCACCCATTGGTTCATGAAGAAGATCTTCATGTCGATCTTGACACTAGTGCAATAATTGATGATACGGATGAGGAAAGCTTCTTCTTGCCATCGGTTGAAACGAAGTTTGAGGGTCACCAACCAGGCATGCATGCCATGCAAATCAAAGAAAGAATAGCGAGGCGGCATGCAATGGTCAATTTTGCGATTGAGCCGGATTGAAAAGAAATAAAGGAGTCGGGCTAACGACTTTAAACCAAGCGCTTCTTGGGAGGCAACCCAAGTTTACTGTTTTGTTTTTATTGTTGTTTGATTGCATTTTAGTGGTTTAATTGCATTTTAATTTCTTTAGTCATTTGCTTTCAGGTACGCTCCCAACTTAGAGGTATTGAAAGATGATATCAATGGCGCTTGACACGGTTTCAGGGAAGTCTTCTATTTTAATTTTTCCTATATCAGACATTGAGGACAATGTCAAGTTTAAGTTTGGGGGTAGTACTTCGTATTTGTGTGCTTTTAATTTAGTTTTTATGTGATTTAAGTTATATGTTTTTGTTCAAAAAAAATTCATTTATTTTTAGGATGTGTCCCTTGAGCATTATTTTAATTTGATTTAAACCATAATCCATGGTCTATGATAATGGCTTGTTTGAAGAGAAACTAACTCATGAGACGTAGACAATTGTCGCTTAGTCTTTGTGCTTATCGTTTATTATTTTGCTTATGCGTCCTTTCACTTTTATGCACTTACCCATGAGTATTAAGCTAGTTGTATGCTTAGTGAAGGCTTTTATAACCGAATGCTTGTGAAAAATATCTATAAACTCTAGAACTCGTTTAAACATCACTCGAAGAAAGGTGTCTAAATTTGTTATACTTGAATTGATGGTCATGTGGTGAGTTGAGATGGAGCGTAAAACGCACTCACTCATGGACACATGTGTAGGAGAGATAGAGCGTAAAATGCACTCTCTTATAATTGGGATTAAAGAAAGGAAATTGTGTATTACAAATCTTGCATGGGGTTGAGGTTGAGCGTAAAACGCACTCGCCCATATGAGCGTGATTAAGGTTGAGATGGAGCATAAAATGCACTCACCTAGAGCCCTTGGTTCTCAAAATTTTTGGAATTGTGATTTATATACCTTTGTATTGAGTGATGTGTTAAGCATGTTGTTTTGGGGTTTATTTTGATTATTTCATAAGGTAATGTGGTTGCATAGTTCATCCGAGCTTAATTGGTTTAGTACTATTGGATACTCACACACACATATAGGGAAGGAACGTAAAGCAAGATATGATTAGCTAATTGAAATTTTAGACTTGGAACGCTTTGTGTGTTCTCTTGAGTTCCATGTGTTGATGCTTTTGAGACCATTGTCAGCTTATTAATTCATTGCTCAAGTTAGGTTATATTAGAAGTTTTTGAATTGTTTAGTTTAGGTTTGTTTTGCTTGAGGACAAGCAAAGATTTAAGTTTGGGGGTATTTGATGAGTGTATTTTATGCACACAATTTGGGCACCTTTGACCTTGGTATTTTGTTAGCTTTTGGGAATTTTATTTGGTTTTTAGCTATTTTTATCGTATTTCTAAATAAATTAGTTTTTAGTTATTTTTACATGTTTTATGTTGCTTTTATGCATTTTCATTGTGTTTGTAGGAATTGAATTAAAGACCGCTCGGATCGTTGTTCATAATGACATAATGCCCGTGTTTGGTTATCCGTGGTTGGCGTGTTTTATTTTAGAAATTAGTGTTTAACGACGCTCAGTATTGAAGTTGATGATATTTGTGCTTTGGGTGTGCACGGCGTCGACCAAGTCACAAGAGTGCTGACATAGGCACCAGCTGCAGCAGGCCACGGAGGCCTCCGTGAGAATCACGGAGGCTGTGCCAGCAGGCACGGAGGCCTCCGTGCAAATCACGGAGGCTGTGCAAGCAACCAGGGAGGTCACGAAGGCCTCCGCAGAAACCAGCGGGGCCTTGTCAGGGCATACAAGGAGTTTGCAACAACCCACGGAGGCCTCCGCGCAAACCACGGAGGCTGCGCCAGCTCTGCTGAGTGCGATTCTAGCTGGCTATTTGGTGCGATTTGAGCGGATTTTTGACCCAAGATCTGATGTTTGGCTAGGGTTTTCATGGAGGCACTATATAATAACTCATTGGGGCTTCAAATTTCACATCTAGGAATTGGGAGGCCACACAAACACATCAATTAGAGAGCCAAAAGTGCTGCAACACAAGGAAAATTCAGCAAAATCAAAAGAACCAAGAAGGAAAGGAGTGTCAAATGGACATCTTGACATAGGGAGGCTGCACATACATCACCAAGAAGAGCTTGAGGGCTGCAATTCAAAGAGATTTTCAGCAACAAGCCAAGGAGCAAAAGGAGAAAAGAATGCCAAAGGAAGAGAAAAAGCTAGAAATTGACATCAACCAAGCAAGCAACATATGAATATCTTCTAAATGGGTTTTATCATCTCTTGTTTTCCTTTGAATTTGTATTTCTATTTCATGATGTACACCATGTGTTTGATGTTTTGCCTAGTTACCATGAACTAGAGCTTATTCTAAGATTTCAATGGAACCCAACACATAGTTTGAATTGATTTCTATCTCTTTGTTATTAATTACTCATTTGTGAATTGTATGTCATAATTTATGCTTCATATATTAATTGTTTGGCTCGTAATTACCATGGGAACCTATATGAACTTGACGAACGGATTATAGTGTTTAGACCTTGTTATGATATCATGCGAGAGTTAAAGATTGTTGTGGGTTATTAATTAAGATTAAGTGACGTGTGTCTTGTTGATTACCCTCAATAATATTCAACTTGATAGTATTTAGGATAGACATATACCTAGATACCGTGTGCAACCAATTGAGAATGCATTCTTAATGACTTCCTATGTGAAAGTTGGTAATTGAAAGGACGTTTAATAAGATTTAGTGACACGTGTCTTGTTATTGTTCTTGAAATTGGTCTCTTGATAGTGTGTAGGATAGACATATACCTACATGCCGCATTAGGAAGATTCGAATTTGACCATCGACAGAGGCTTATAAGTAGCTTTGATTTCTCGGTTGACATTTCTATGTTATTAATTAGTTCAAATGAGAGAGTTAGGATATTCAAATGAAGTGTTGGGGGAAATTGCAATCTTAGACTTGTTAATATTAGATTTCATTATCTTAATGCTTTTCATATCTCTTAATTATTACAAACAACAAAACTCAAATCATCATTTGTCTAAATAAAATCGAGACGATATATAGTTGGTACTTGGGATACACTAGAACAATTCCCTGTGGGTTCGACAACTCTCTTATCACTTTATTACTTGTTGACCGCGTATACTTGCGCGTATTTATCGGTTGCGAAATCGACCAACAAGTTTTTGGCGCCGTTGTCGGGGAATTGTTCTTCTAGTGTTTTTCCAATATTAATGACAATCGAATTGGTCTTAATTTAGACTTGTAAATAATTTGCTTATTATTTATTTTGTTTTTTTTGTTTTTTTTTTGTTTTCAGTTAATGGATGAGCATAATTATCAATGGGATTATGAGGGGACGACGCAACCAAGTTCGTCAAAACTTTTTGAGCAATTACAAGAACAAGTTGCAACGCTTTCAAGGGCTGTTGACACTCTTAAAAGTCAGTCCACTCAGAATGCCTACTGTCATAATCAAGCTGACTACTACCCAACTTACTATCAACCGGGTTGGCAAGATCATCCAAGCTTTTTATGGAACAACAGTCAAGATCAATGCTTTGATCCAAGTCTCTCATACCATTCAGAATTTTCATTCCAACCTCCACCACACCATGAGGATACATCTAATATGGAGGAGATTCTTCCCATGTTCATTGAGCAACTAAATTTATTACGGAACCTCGAGAATCTAACGGCACAAATCGTGGATGCTATCGTTATTCACCCGCAAAGCACCTTACCTTGCATTACACAGATTAACCCCATAGAGGAAGGTGAAGAGCAATATATGGTGAATTCGCATAGATATGACTTCCCACTTTAGTTCTTAACCGATGTGAGACTTGGCTTCCCACAAGTATTTATCATTATTTTCAAGGGTGATCTTTGGGAGTTAATTTCTTATTCATTACTCCATGGATTTGAGCTTCCAAATACTTAATTTAATCTACTCCATGAGTAGAACATATTGATGTGTCGATTCATTTCAAATAATTAATGAAAACCACAATTATCTTAGCTCAAATTCTAACAATCCCCCACATGAATAAAATTGACTGCCAGCCTTATGAAAATGTTGTGCAGACTCTTAGAGAGAGAGACAGAATTGTAAATTATCTGTATAGAGAGAGGTGGCTTTTGGCTTTGAACCTTCCCTTTTGAAAGATTATCGAGTTTACTGGTTATCCAGTGAACATGATGTCTTGAACTGTCTAACCATTTGTGTAAACCGAGACAATAGAAATTCACACAGAATCTTTCCAAACATTATTTGGTTCTCATGATTTTGTTCATTTTGGCCCTAAACAATCCTGAATTTATGAGTGCTCTAGAGAAGTATAGCTTCTATCATTCTCATAGAATTGGCCCAGTTCACACTCACATAGGTGATCCTTATTAAGAGTATCCTGCCATACTTCACTTGTTTATCAATATATAAGAATCATTAAAAGCACAACTTATCCTTAAACCGATGCAGGTATCACTATCTCGTATCATATGAATGGATAAAAGATGTTATTTTCTTCATAGTGATTTGGTTCAATCGTTCACAACTTAGTTGTCCCTTTGAACATAGATCTTGGGATCTCCAGTCAACTAGGTTGGGTTTCCATCATGACGATCCTTTATTTATAGGCTTTAAACCCATTTCCCTCGATGTTATTTTTCTGACGCCCCCAAAATCGGGTCCACACAACCCAATTTTGAGTCGCCAAAATACATACTACAAATATAAATTTTCTCACCAAAATCAATTGTTAAAAATGTCGAATAACACTTTACATAAAGGTACAACGGAATCAAAACCTTTGGGAATGTTCGAGAAAACTTTCGTACATTGGAGGTCATGCCTCTAAGTTATAATAAATATCATAGGACTTGAGAATTAGCCTTGGTTGATCCATTAGACCCTAAAAAACACTAGAAGATTATTGTCATGTTCATCCCAATGGTGTGTATTTTCTTGCCATATAATTATCTCCATCTTGTCCGACTGAGAATCATACTCTAACCATACTCCAAGTTTATAAAGGTAGTGCTCAAAAATATAGTTAGAGAGCGGATACGCACAACTATATCTTATGATAAAATGATTTTGTACGTGGTTGGACATACGACAATGTTGTGCAAAATACGACAACACACATATTGTGAGTTTCAATACAAATATTGTACCGTATATAGTACGACAGTATCCAGACCCAAATTATGTCCTTAATACAATTATTGTCGCACTATTTTATAATAGACTGAGGATTTCTATAATTACCAACTCGGACCATCATTTCATTTCCCTGTTTTCCCCGCTAGACCCAGCTACGTACATTCTTATTGCTTGAAAGAAATTGTGAAACAAAAGGGTGAGCACAAATAGCCTAGTAAAGAATATCATAATAAATACCATTTATTGTTAGTCTTCCACGATAATAAATTTGATAGAATATCATATACAACAAGTTTTAGATTAAGAACTGCAGCAGAACAAGCAATCCATTAGAAGAGTCAGATAGAACATTATGTCTACTATCTTTTCCCATTTGAAAAATTCATTATCAATAATTTATCCCTGTAACACCAATCAATATTTTCTCAAGCCAAAACTAACTTTCACACTTGCTTTGCCTATAACACCAAAGATCGTGAGTTTATCAATGCATAGTTCCTGTTCATAATCATGCAAATCAACACTTTATCTTCGCACTACGGGCCAAAGATATTCAATTGTAACACCAATGGTCATGCCACTCAACAGTCCATCTTTGCACTACGGGCCAAAGATATTCAACTGTAACACCAATGGTCATGCCAATCAACAGTCCATCTTTGCACTACGGGCCAAAGATAATCAACTGTAACACCAATGGTCATGTCAATCAACAGTCTATCTTTACACTACATGCCAAAGATATTCGACTATATCACCAATGGTTATGTTATGATCATACCAGTCTACAGCCTTTAGTCATAATCATACAATCAACGCCTCTCTTTGCACTCAGGCCAAAGAGAAATTCACCACAATGATTATAACAATGATATAATGAATGGACAAAATAATCATAATAATAAAATAATGAATAAACATTAGAGATTTGTAATTTAATTTTACCTAGAGTCCAATAATGTCCAAATTGTCAACGCAATATCTAGAAAATCGAGTTGAGTTCTTGATTGAATAAGGAATTCAAGAAAATATAAATTTCACATTTCTAAAATCACAATTAAAATTAGATGAAGCATAAACTATTAAAGATATTTTAATCATTTTCAGAAATTTTCACCATTTAATGATAAGGCCGAAAACGACTAATAAAGTCTTACCATAAATTGAGCAGTATGAAAAAAATGATATCACTTACGAGTACCAAAGAATGATCACCCCTTACCTCAATATTGTGAAATACATAATTAATAGCCGAACAATTCCCCCATTGTTCGTCTTTGCAGCAGTAAAGAATCTGACTTTTGATTCTTCTAGAGTTTTTAAAATCTCTTTATCTGTCAAAAATTATAGCTCTCGAAATTATACACGAAATAGACTCAAGAATCACTCCATTCGGAGTTAATATGACTAAGTTATGAATTTTCAAAACTAGGGCTGAAAATAGTGACGAAAATTCGGACAGGTTAGTAAGGAAGTTGTGAATTTCCTTATGCTAAGCCCCCTATTTATAGTAAAATGCAATCAATATCTACCACAAATCAATTATCACACTTTTTCTATATCATTCATCCATTTTTTCTTCAATCTATATCATCCATCTATTTTTTCTTTAATTTATATCATGCATCCATTGTTTCTTCAATCTATATCATCTATCCATTTTTTCTTCAATCTATATCATCCATCCATGATAAAAAAAATAAATCCATTATAAAAAGATAACTCCATTATTAAAAAGAAGAATCCATTATCAAAAATGATTATTATTAACATATCCATTTCCTGTATTATTGTATTAATGTATTAATATCACAAATATTATAGACTAGTAATTCTGACAACTAGATCGTTCCCAGGAAAGAGGGGGCCTTCCGTATAAACGATGCGTAATTAAATAACCCCTTTCCTCGACAGAACTTCTAGATATTTCCAACAATGCTAACTAATATAATAATATAATTTCAAATAATACGAGTTACTGTGTCGTGACAATTATTGATGAAATACTGTGCAGATGCTACTGTAATAATTTTTTTGATAAAATATTGTTCATGTTATAAATGTATGAGAACCAAAAGTTTTTTGAAGGCCTCAGTGGTGTCTTCATCAGCACAACTCAGCTTACCCCCAAATAAATCTAGGGCATGAGGCCACTTTAGCATAGAGGAGCTTACCAGTACTCGAACTCACGTTTATGGGGACTTATGTCCGGCTTCCCACCACTAAGCCACCACCCCAAGCGATGATAAAATATTACAACATAAATATATAAACATTACTAGCATATACCTTTAGTCAGAATGTATGCAATTGTCGTCCTACTTTGTCGAATATAATATTCCCCGATAGAACGAATATTTTCTGACAAAAGGAATATTACCCGGCAGAACGAATATTTTTCGGACATACCTTTTTATAATATAAATTGCACATCTCACCCGTAACTATATCATTTTATCAATTTAATACCTTACTATTTAGAATAATAATTATAAGAAAATTAAATTCTCTTTATTAAAAATTCGGGGTCTTACAATCTCCCCTCCTTATGAAATTTCGTCCCCAAAATTTACGTACGTACCTGTCATTCCAAAGAGATATATAAGGATACTTTTCTTTCATTTCAGATTCTAGCTCCCATGTCATTTCCTCTATATTATAATTTCTCCATTGCTCATCTCATGGTTTTCAACTATTCTTAAATGCGGCAACAAAAGAAAAGGTTAGTTAAACAAATTGACATCTCACATCGTGTCTCTACGGCAGGAACAACTAATTAAATAGCGAAGTTTAGCTTAGGTAAGACACACTAGCGAAGGATTCTACTCGTCTCTCCCTTCCTAGTTCAAATCCCCAATCTCCGCCAGAGATCATATCCCTAAGCTCTGATACCAACTATGACGTCCCCAAAATCGGGTCCACACAACCCAATTTTGAGTCGCCAAAATACATACTACAAATACAAATTTTTCCACCAAAATCAATTGTTAAAAATGCTGATTAACACTTTACATAAAGGGACAACCAATAACTGTTTTAGGAATCAAAACCTTTGGGAAATGGTCGAGAAAACCTTCGTACATTAGAGGTCATGCCTCTAAGTTATAATAAATATCATAGGACTTGAGAATTAGCCTTGGTTGATCCATTAGACCCTAAAGAAACACAAAAAGATTATTGTCATGTTCATCCCAATAGTGTGTATTTTCTTGCCATATAATTATCTTCATCTTATCCGACTGAGAATCATACTCTAACCATACTCCAAGATTATAAAGGTAGTGCTCGAAAATATAGTTAGAGAGCGGATACGCACAACCATATCTTATGATAAAAGGATTTTGTAAGTGGTTGGAGATACGACAATGTTGTGCAAAATACGACAACACTATGAGTTTCAATACAAATATTATACCGTATATAGTACCACAGTATCCAGACCCAAATTATATCCTCAATACAATCATTGTCGCACTATTTTGTAATAGACTGCGGATTTTTATAATTACAAACTCGGACCATCATTCCATTCCCCTGTTTTCCCCGTTAGACCCAGCTACGTACGTTCTTATTGCCTGAAAGGATTGTGAAACAAAAGGGTGAGCATAAATAACCCAGTAAAGAATATCATAATAAAGACAATTTATTGTTCGTCTTCCACACTGATAAATCTGATAGAATATCATAGACAACAAGTTTTAGATTAACAACTGCAGCAGAACAAGCAATCCATTTGATGAAGGCAGCCTTGTTGTGGACTATCACTGACTTTCCGGCTCTTGGGATAATTAGTGGTTGGTCGACTCACGGGAAGCTGTCATGTCCAGTGTGTATGGGGGATGTGCAAGGTCATCGGTTGCAGCATGGGCGAAAATGTAGTTTCTTTAGAACAGCTCGTAGATTCTTGCCTGTTGATCATAATTACAGAAAGATGTCTGCACAGTTCAATAGAAAGACAGAGAAGAGGGGGGTTGTTGGTAGACTATCGGGCAACGAGGTCTTGACCTGGCTGAACAAGTTGACATTTCCACCGCCAGGCAAGGGACATAATAAACTGAGAGCATTTGGGTACGGGAAGACTCATAATTGGACACACGTCCCCATATGGTTTGAGTTGTCGTACTGGGTCACACTTTCCGTCCGTCATTGTATTGATGTCATGCATACAGAAAAGAATATTTTTGAGAATTTATTTTACACCGTGTTAAATGCGAGTGGTAAAACAAAAGACAATGACAATGCCCGAAAAAACTTAGAGGCACTGAACATCAGGTCGGAGTTGTAGCTTCGCGGTAACAATTCAAAACCTAAAGCTCAATTCTGTCTTACTAAGCAACAAGTTGAAGACTTGTGCAAGTGGGTTAGTGGGTTGAAGCTTCCAGATGGATATGCTTCTAACATATCTCGTTGCAGTAATGTTGAACAGCTAAAGATTAATGGGTTCAAAAGTCAAGATTGTCATGTATTTATGCAGAAGTTGATGCCAATTGCATTTCGTGAGATGTTACCCAGAAAGGTGTTGGATGCATTGACCGAACTCTCAAATTTCTTTCGGGATCTATGCTCAACTGTAATAAGGTATAGTGATGTGGAGCAGATGGAGAACAATATTGTGCTTACCATTTGCAAGCTCGAAATGATATTCCCCCTAGGGTTCTTTGACTCGATGGAACATCTGCCTATTCATCTACCGTATGAACTTAAACTTGGCGGTCCGGTGCAATATCGGTGGATGTATCCTTTTGAGAGGTAATATAATCTACAAATTACATATACTCATATTAATAATAATAATCATATTAAAATGCGGGTAAGTGTAATCGTAATTTTACGTAATGTTTAATAGTAGTTAGTTCATAAAATGTTACACTTAGGTTACGTATAAGCTATAAATTATAGGACCGATTTCAGGCTAGTCGGGACCAGCGTGTAGCTGAGTTGTAGGCGGCTAGGGGGGATTCTGAGACGTTAGATTCCACTGTTCCTCCTCCCGAGATTAAATTATCTCGGGATGAGGAGCTGGCACTATGGGTCGCGGCTCAGGATCCCCCTGCTAGCAGTACCAGCAGATATCGAGTGCTGGGATTGCCGAGGGTACCAGCGTATACATTACCTGGAGGTAATATTATTTCGAATTAGTTAAGATTAAGTAACTGCATATATTATTAGTAATGGTATATTTACTTGCGCAGGCTCTAGCCAGCGTCAGCGCCCGAGAGCTTATGTCGGACCATCTCATACAGGCGCTGGCCTGGACGACGAGATTTTCTAGAGGGTCATGGTGGCGGTGTCGGAGACATTCCGTACGGATCCGGTCATCCGTCGTCAGGAGTTGCCCAGCCGAGCTCGCCTTCACTAGCTCGCCCAGGATATTGCAGCAGGGGCCACCGTCGATAGTACGGGTATCCCGCAGGAGCAGTTCGTCGCGATACGCGATGAGGTGCTCCGGTTGGTGGTGACATTACTATCGGAGGCTTTTGGCCTGATTGGGAGCCAGTCCCCGCCTACTCAGGTATATTATATTTACTTTTACTTATTTAATCTGCATGTTATTCAAATAATTCTTTCATACGGACTAATGAGTTATATTTTTAATTGTATCAACAGGGTGGCGATGGCGATGGCGACGGCGACGGCGACAGAGGGGATGATGACGTTACTTTACGTACACCATAGTTCATGCTCATGTTATATGTGTAGTTTAGTTTGCTTAGGTGTTTTGTATTTAAAACCTACTTAATTGTTTTGTAAATCATATATTGTAAAGTTTAGTTTGATTCTTTGTAAATCGATGTAATATTCTTTAGTTTTGAATGTATTTCGGGACAGAATCAGTTAATTTTTATAGTTTTTAACGTTGAGTTGATTATGATGTATGTTGTTCTTGTTAAGAGGCTATAGGTATTGTAATATATGTGTTGTTGGGATAAACCAGGTTACAGGTACAAAAATAGGGTTTAAAAACCTGAAAAATTGAAAAAACAAATAATTTATTTAAAAAAAATGTTATTTCCGACGGAATACAGTATTTCCGACGGAAGTTCCGTCGGAATTCAGCATCATTGTTTAATAAAAAAAATTTGTATTTCCGACGGAAGAGATTTATTTCCGACGGACATTCCGTCGGAACTAACTTCTTAGTGGGCGACCCGTGAAGCGCCACGTGGCAAGGTAACAGCGACGGACTTATTTTCGACGGATTAGATTCCGTCTAGAAAAGCTTATATCCGACGAAATGTCCGTCGAAAATAGTTCGTCGGAGATAATGTTATTTCGACGGAAATTTCGACAAACTTATCTCCGAGGACGTTATTTCCGGCCGAATTTCCGACGGAATATTCCGTCGAAATTATATTATTCCCGACGGAAAAGGACTATTTCCGACGGAATATTCCGTCGGAATTACACGTTTTTCTTGTAGTGCTTGGAACTTTCTCTCAACTCAAAGACTCAAGAAGGCTCTTGGAATTCCTGCTACCCTAACCCGGTTTCCGGATTCTGAGAGTTCTGCCACGTGTCATTGGAGTAATCGCCCACATGTTCTTCTCCCTTCTTCAATCAATCAATCAATTCCGTGCTCTTCATGGATTTCTCTCCTCTCCAGCCAACACGAAACCCTAACCCTAGCAAGGCACAATTTTCTTCCCCACACCTTGTTTGTAAAGAAAATTCTCTTGTCAGGATTATCATACTTGGAATGAACCCATGATTCACAATTAATTATAATTTGTTTTCCACTTTTAGTGAGCCCAACAAGTTCAATCCTCTTGAAAAACATCTCACTGTGGTGATCATTCTGTATAATAACAGCTCCAATTTCCCCAAACTCATCCGGAACTGTAAATTTGCAATCATACTCTATTTCAGTAAGTCCATCTATTTCATCCGGCCGGTATGCTGTGGCTTTGATAGTTTCCCACTCAGATCCAGTAGCTTGAGAAACAAATTTAAAATCCATTAGATATTTATTTATTTTTTTAAAATTCAGAAATATTAAATAAATGAGGAAAAAGAAAATGAGAAACATTAAATAAATGATGCTCAGCTCATATTATTTTCCATCCTATAATTAAAGAATGTCACGGTTGGGTTTTTATTTTATAGTCAAATGGCGATAAGGGGTTTTCTTTAAATAAAAACTAAGAATATCACATGGGGGAAAAATGAGTAACACTAAATAAATGCTAGTAAAACTAGATTCGTAAGCTTCATTTTGGATGATGGATAACGATGAGATGTCTGTAACTAAGAAGAAAATGTTATTTTTCATCCGGTAAAAAATGTCACAGATGGGTTTTTATTTTACAATAAAATGACAATAAAAGTTACTCATGTTGTTGTGTCCGAAAGTAACCATACTCTGGTCAGCAAAAAGGTGCGAAAGAAGTAGAATTATTATGAGTTACTTTTGGAGTTATTTATAATGTTGATATTGTAAAAGTATAAATATAATATTGTTAGAAGTAGTTATACACATTTAACTATATTTTTTAACTATATTAATGAGACTTAACTTTTTAAGTGATACTTAATATTTTAAGCGACATTTATTATTCAATCAACGTTATATTTTTATTTTGATCAAAGTGAGACAACTTTTTGTTAGGATGAGGGACCGAAAACGGGAGAGGGGGGGGGGGGGGGGGGACGGGACTACGAACAAAGAGAATCATGCATGCATAGAGCCTGCCTCAGTACTCCGCGGGGGACGGGACTACGAACAAAGAGAATCATGCATGCATAGAGCCTGCCTCAGTACTCCGCCTCCCATTAAACCTCTTTTTTTTTTCCTTTTCTTTTTTCGGATTTTCACAAAATATTCGGTTGACACCAAATGATACATATTATAAATGTATGTATATCTATTTTTTTTTTTGTTATTGTCAGTTACATAATTAAATATTAGTGATTTTCTTTTTATAATAACTTATATATATAATATATATTTTGAATCATTCTTATAATTATATTCAATTTTATATATCAATATTTTTTACAATTATAATTTGATATAAAACGTCCGTAAAGACTATATCTACTAGGACAAAAATATACTTACCAGGATTAAGATCTGCAGCAACAAGCTCCAATTGAATGGATTTACCAAACAAATCGGATAAATTAGCTAGCTTTTTGTCCCGTTCTAAATTCTTAAGAAATCCACCAACAGGTACTGGCACAATAGCTTTCGCTGAAACCTCGGTGGCGGCAGGAGCGGGGGTAACCACCGATTTAATGTTACTTCCGGGCACGTAACGAACCCGAAAGGGCTTGTTTTTCTTACTTGACCTAGCATTCTGATGGCGGGGAAATGAAGCTCTGGCAGCATCGCCAGACAAAAAAGGTTTGTGGCATGGAATTAGGGTTTTGTATGCGAAATGTGATGAGGAGAAATTGTGAAGCTGAGAGTTCAACATTTTACTTATGTTTCTTCACTAGGGTTTGGTGCATGATTTGGTGGAGGTCTAAGCTTCTTTATATAGAAGAAGAATCAAGAGAATCATCAGAAATATTGGCCATTGGTTTAATTAGTCCACGTGAAAAAGAATGCATGCATGTTATACTCAATCCCTACAAAAATATGATGAGGTGGAAAATATCAATAAAGATACAGATTTTCGTATATTCTAATTTCTAGCATGTGTGGAGATTTAATATCTTTTGTGTATTTTTATTTATTCGCTAGGAAAATTCAGTTGTTGAATTTATATTTTTATTTATATAGTTGAATTCAAAAGATATTTATCAATTCTTGAGTCACTACAAGAAAAATGTTTAAAATCGACGGAATTATCCTCGACGGATTGGATTCCGTCAAAGTTAACTTATTTTCGACGGAATAATCCGTCACAGCTAAGTGTGCTTTTTTTCCTTAGAATTTAACCTAAGTGTGCTTTTTCTTTTTCTTTTCTTGATTTTCTTAAAATCTAAGTGTGTTTGTTTTTCGATCTATTATTTGCAGATGGAAAGGTTAGTTTTTTTTTTGGCTAAAAAAAATCTAAATCCAAAGTTTATTATTTTCATACATTGAATAATTTAGTGAATTGATTAACTTCAATGTCGCATGATAATGCATGTTTGACAATGGTTTAGGAAGTTGTCTATATCGGCCATATCATATATACACAAGGGCAGATCTAGCTTAGAGTCCGCTACGCTAATTGCCATAACTGAATTTTAAGCAAAATATTAGTAGCATATAATGAGCATCAGAGTTATGGTTGTAAACGAACCGAATTGTCCACGAGCTCGGTCTGGCTCGACTTGACTTAGCCCGGCTCGAGCTCGTTAACGAGCCAAGCTCAAACAATACCTTAAGCCCATTTAATTAGTTAAACGAGTCGAGCTCAAACAATGTGATTTTCGATTGGAGCCAAACTCGTTTAGGCCCGACTCGAAACTGGCTCAAACTCGGCTCGCTTAAGCCCGACTCGTTTGACAATTATTTAATTAAAATTTTATTTTATATATAAAAAATATATAATACAAAAATAAACATAATTAAAAAAAAGTTCATAGTTATGTTAGTATATGATATTAAGTTTCTAGATGACTTAATTTGAATTTATATATTATTTTTTTCAAAAAAAATAGATGAAAAAATATATATAAAAAAATGAGTCGAGCTTAAGCTCGAGCTCAACTTGCTTAAGCCCGGCTCGAACTCGAGTCCGGCTCGTTTATAAACGAGCTGAGTTTGTACACAAAATTTCAAGCTCGCTTAAAATTCAACTCGACTTGGTTCATTTAACTTTTAGATGATCTTGAGCTTGACAAGCTAAAGTCCAGCTCCACTTATTTATGGCCCTAATGAGAGTGTTATAAACTATTACTACCTTGGCTTGTAATAATTGTAACATTCGAGATATTCTGTTAATATGAATGAAGTTTATAAATGAACATTTAAGTTTTAATGGAATAAATTTGTTCATAATTTGTAAAAAAACAAAATGGATGACAAACCCAAAAACATGCCGAAAACATGGAAAAGAGGACAAAGGGAAAAAAACCTAAAAGATTCTAGAAGTTGGGTATAATAATTAAGATTGGCAACTTTGGCACATGTATAGCTAATACAGGTACCTCCTCCCTACTTATATCAGGAGTGGGTTAATTTACATATTTCTATATATATGTACCTACCTATCTACCATGTGAGCCAGCCAAGTTGGTTTGACATACATATATATATATATATATATATATATATATATATATATATATAAATGGAGTGGGGGTTACACGTACTATCTCTAATTAATTAATCATATACCTATATATAATAATAATAATAATCTAAGTCTATTATTAAGCTAATGTATAATATATATATATATATATATATATATATATATATATATATATATATATAAATACATACCATACTTGTTACAAGAAGAAAAGAAAAGTCAGGAACGTGAGAGTAGAGAAAGAAAGGGAAAAAGAATAGAGAAATCACAGTTGCGTTTAGGAGGAGAATAAATACAAGGAAAAATTTGAAGGTATACTTTTAATTACTTATCGATATATATATATATATATATATATATATATATATATATATATATATATATAGATAGATATATATATATATAGATAGATATATAATTTGACTAAGATATACTTGTAGTACCCGATAACTTGTGAATTAAGAATTCAGGTAATTATTAACTAAGAATAAAATAATTAAAAATGAAAAAATGATAGATTAATATTTTTGGCCTTTATGGATAATGATATAGGTCAATTGTAGGAAATATTTATTGAGCTAGAAAATAGTCAACAAAAAACAGGCAAGTTTCCTAACTTACACAAACTTTGTATATTGTGCAAGTTCTCCCAGTTTGAGTAAGTTTCTAACTTGTACAAATTTATTATTCTGTGCAAGTTTCTAAATTATTGCAAGTTTTTCAAACTTGTACAAGTTTATTCTTTTGTACAAGTTTTTAAGCATCTATTTGCTTTTGGTAAAAGTTTCTTAAATTTTGAATATTTCGTTCAAGTTAATTATCATCATGCGATATTAAATTTCAGAATATATTTGCGAGAATTATTGAACTCTAAATTATTGTAAATTTTGCTGAGAAAGTCATTGTTTCGGCTACTCTAAAATTCAGAAATTATATTATTTTATTTTCCAAACCAATTGTTTTGGACGGAATCTCAGACTGAGTTGAACAACCCTATTTTATAAAGGGGATATTATTGTCGAAAAATTCGACTTATGGAGATAATGTTGTGCATAACATAGGGTACGATAGGTTGATCCCCTAAAATGCTTGTGGAGATGGAGAGTCAGCAATTTATATAATTGTGGGACATTTACGTTTTTGGTCCTTATGACCACTCAGTTCAGAAAAAAAAAATTATTTGATGCTCGTCAATTTAAATCTGTTCATTATTGTGTTAATCATTATTCTCATTTATTATTCTGATTTAATTTGTATTCAATTATTCAATTTCCTTGTCATTCAGTTCTTGATATTTTATATACTTACTAATCAAATTAGTTGCTTACTCTTGCGTAAAATTTTCATGTTTTCAGCTAAGTTTGAGGAACCTGAAGGATCGGGTGTAAAAGATAAAGGGAAGAGTAAAGCCAACAAGCAAGAATAAATAATTAATTTTGTATTATTTAATTAAATAATTAACAAAGTGGTATTGTAGAACTATTGTATTAGTTCGTATTGTGTAAGTAAGACCTAAGTTGTATTATTGTACTTGATGTAAACCAGTGAATGTGTAATAATGTATAATAGACTTTGAATAAGTGTATAGTGACCACCATGCATGTAATAGAAAGTACTCAAGTATGAGGGCATCACAATAATAGTGTTTTACTATTTATAAAAGTGGGGCGGTGGGTGGTGCTGTGCTGGTGAGGAGCATTGTAGATTGGTAGGGCCTCACAATATATATTCATGCTTCTTATGTCTACAAAAGTCTCATATAAATCTTCTCTTCCAGCTTGTTAGCTTGTGGATTCGCACGTGCAATTCAGGTTAATACACACGTGCGGTCATTTTTCATATTTGGTCTTTAATTAATCATTTCTTTGTAGCTGAAAAGTTTCAGAATGGAGTATGTAAAGTTCATCAACTTGAGCAATACCTTTGGAGTTTTGACACTACAAGGTGTGAAGGAGAAGAGAGTATTCAGCTTCTAATTCAGACCTAGATTTGTGGTTAAGAAACATTTATTATAAATTTGGATCCCTTCCATTACACATTCCCTCTAATTCGGTCCAATACACCATATTTTTATACTTGTGAATAGTATAATTAAAATCGATACCGATCAACTAATTTATTATATTTAATAGCATAATTGTTTCAAAAATAAAAGTAATCCGACACTTTTTCACCATTTGATGAACTTGTGTATTTTTCATCAAAATTTCAACGGATAAAAATTCTTTTAAACTTTTAATAGTGAAAATACTTTTTATGATTCTAATTTTTGTAGGGTTGATCTTAATATCATCAAGGGAATTGTTAAATTCACAACAAAAAATGTTATTTCCACAACAAAAGTGTCGCTGTAGATGTATAGCGACGGTTAAAACCGTCGCTATAAATCTATAGCGACACTTTTGTTGTGAAAATAACAAAAAATGTTGTGGATTTAACAATTCCATATCATCAACTATCTATTAACATATTTTGATCATTACTACCAAAATTATTAAAATCAAATAATTGATATATTGGATGGAATTGAAAAAATCGTATAATAGCTACTTTTTGTGTTTCATAATATTGAATCAATTTTGACTTTATGAAGTTAACATGAAATATTTTTAATTTAACAATTAATGATATTTAATTGTTCTTTCTACGTAACGTCATTCAGAATGCACAAGAATTGGTAAATGATTTTGATTCATCATTTTGATTGATGTAGTTTTGTCCTCACTCCTTACAACATTTAAGTCAATGTATTGCATGTATTTTTATGCAATTACTATGGGATTCACCAATAATAGTTGGTAGGCTGACCTCAAGGAAATTTCAACTAGTTAGCGAGCTGAAGGTTGAATGATATTTCTTGATGATATTATTAGGGCAAAAATAAAATACTAATAATTAGATTGTTCAATGTAGTGTATATATATGCTTTGATTCATTTTATTAATGCATTTTCTTTCGGCTTAACTTCATTATATACGATAATTTATTAAATATACTCGATCCACATTGGAGAACAAGAAATTTATTTAATAAAAAAAAGAAGACAAGGTTTATTTTAATATTTTATTTAATAAAATAAAAGGACAAGGATTTATTTTAATATATCTTCGAAACAATTTTCGAAGATTTTTATTTGCAATGAAACACATTCACTCTTCATATTATCACAAAGGAGTGAAAGGACTTTATTTAGTCACTACTACTTCCACCTGAATAATAGTTTTATCTTTGTTTCATTTGATTCAAATGGAAACGCTATTAGGCACTCCCTGCCCTGTAACTCCAGGTTCCGAATATGGCTTCAAAAGCTTATACGGCACAACCCCAGCTCCGGTTCTGTTTCTCAACTTCTCGTCTAAATTTCTTTCATCAATAATTCCTTCAAGCTCCTTCATCTTGCCACTAAACACTTCAAATGCCGCGTTTATAATTGGCTCGTCTGCCCATGCTGGCTCTGGTTTCGCTCCAATATACTCCTCATCCGGTGAATGATTTGACAACGCGTCCAAAACCGACATGACCAATGTAGCTTGAAATTGAGTAGGAAAGCACGAGAGGATCTCATCCTCAGGTCTTGATAAAAATGATTTCCAAGATTCGTCAGATCGATCTTCTGTAGGCATGTTAGTTCTTGTGATTGTAGGTCTATTTGGAAAATAACCCGCGTAATCATATTGCCCAAAGTTGACAGCCGCGTGGAGGCCAGATGCTACCCAGATGATGGTTGTGAGAATTCCGATTAGGTCTTGAGGGGTTTTGAGAATGGGCCACCATGATTCATCCTTTTTGTCTCCATGCCCTACTGTTCGGATTTCTGTCCACCATGCATTCAGTTCTTCGTCAGATTCTACGAGGCTTGCTTCCGGGTAGTAATGGCTGACGTAGTCTGTAACCCACGTTTTAATGCAATCCCAAAGGACGAGACCATCATTAGCATAAGGGTAGTCTTCTATTGCCAACTTCAGGCCATAGGGTGCTGTTGGATCTTCCTCGGCCATTCCCCTAGAAATTTACAACGATGAAAATTTTATGAAGTTCCTCCTTTTCTAACTTCCTCTAGTCAACCAGTATTACACTCTATATGTATGTACTTCAACAGAGAATTAGAGACAAGTACCCCGTCGCGAGTTGTTGCTTAGATTATTGCAAATGTAAGACAAAAAGTATATATTTTGCCATAAAATTCACCCTATCTTCTCTGTTGCAGTGGCACAAATGGCATAACCAAATAAATAGTGAATATTATTACGTTTCCTCCATTAAGTACATTTTGAAATTAGTAGCCAAGCCAAAATTTGTTTCTGTTACTGGTAGTTGTAGAGAAATTAAAGTTCAAAAATATCTTAATGCAGATTAGAAATCATTAGCATCATCTACATGGGGCAATTTGACAACTCTGATGAATAGCAGGAGTGTAGGTGTAAAAATATTGCTATTACTATTTACTAGTTTAAAATTGGAATGGCATGTGATTAGCTGGATTTTTAGTTTAGTTTCTAGTCAAGCTTTTGGATTTAATTAAAATACCTGCTAATGAGTTCTGCTGGCAATCCTTCCTGATCAAAGCGCCACAGCTTGTCATAAGCGACAGAGCAAAACTCCAAAGAGTATTTGCCTGGTGCGAACGATGTTTCAATGGTTCCACCTCCATTAATTAGATCTTTCCGCGCCAGAGCGTTGATCTCCATTGTGTATCTAAAATGAGGGTGTAACAGCCTATAAATTGGGTGACTCGCACCAAGTTGTCGGTTGGTAGCAATTACATAAGGCTCTATGGCACAATGAGTTCTTAGCCTGCAAAATATTAAAAGATAGAAATGAGAAAAGATACCAGCATATTTCCCATAGCTGCTGATAGTTACTCCCTCCATTCCGCAAAAAGACTACCATTTGAAAAAAAAAATGTTACACAAAAAAAATCCATTTTCTAGTGATAGTAGTATAAAACCAAACATTATCCTCAAGTCTACTATCATAATTTCACTATGATACCACACTACTAAGCAAACAGGAATATTTTTAGAGGTATACACGGAACGGAAGTACATCCTTATATTCACAAATTTTGCAAATGAAACTCTTTTTGTAAAACGAATGCAGTATAAAACACGCGCACACACAGAGAGATGTCTAAATGGAACCTACCAATGACTAACTAGCTGGTGATAACCAGAGTCATGTGCCAGGACATGAGCTTTCGCTAGCTTCCAAAGCCAGGAAGTTGTAGAATCCCAACCAGGCCTATATACTTGCTTCCACTGGGGTTTTCCCTTTCCCGGTGGCCGAACTAGCTCAATGGCTATTGGCTTTAAAATGTTAATAGGAGATAAGAAAAACAATGTCCTCGATCCATAGAGAGTTGTCGCTTCTAAGTCTCTTACTTTGTTCACATATGGTAAGAGCAAGTCATGGTAATCGAGAATAAAAAGCTTCTTTTGACTAATGGCCTGCATTTATATACAAATGAAACGAGTTAAAAAAACATAACTTTTTTCTTGAAGGGAGATTAATCTGGTCATGTGTTGCTATGTGTAATTTTTATTACCTCCTCAACGGTCATGAAGATTTGTTGTTCGACCACCTCTTTGGTGATTGCGGATTCAGGGGATCCGTAGCTTACAGGGTCAAGGTCGCTTTTCAATGGCCATTCCTGCACATAAGAATAATTAAAGCAACTTGTTTTAGGCCATTTTCTAGGAGTTTATTGTGAATGTGCCGAAATCATACACTTTAGATTTTTTTTTTTTTTTTAATAAAAATATGCTTCTGCATTTTTGAGAAGTGTTAGTAGAACATACCTTAACCAATCTTATGCTACAAGGGTTAAGACCAGCTAAGGTTTGACGACCAAATTCCTCATCACTCATCCAAGCAAATTTATCTCCTGCAGATCAACACACATGACCAAAATGGTGAAATACATGCAACAGGCCAACAAACACACACATACAGAGAGAGAGAGGGAGAGATTTTGTTCATACTATCAAGCAATTCAGGAGTCTCAAAAAGCAAGATCTGTTTTAGTATTCCTATAACAGTAGTAGGTTTGATAAGTCTAGGAGCAAGATTGAGAAGAGTGTCTTTAGATTCTTCTCCAAGATTAACCCCTTCATTGAACAGTTTGTCTATGGCTGTGAAGTGTGGAAATCCAGGCTCTTTGCCCATTTTCTTTTTTAACAAAGGTACCAATCTCCGAAGCACTCCCAATAGTCCCTTTAGTGCGAACGATGACTCCTTTACATCCGAGAAAGTTTCATCCCTTGGCACGTAAAAGTTGTCGGCCTCCCTTGATTCTGACAATGGATCTGTATACAAATATATGATTACTTATAGCACAAACAGCATGGTAAAAAAAATAGTCAATTTTTGTGTTATGCCTCATTTGCAGATAGTCCTATGTATATCATTTTGGTCATCTAAACCTATGGTTTATTCCATAATCAAATGTTTACAGCATAATTAGACTTGTTACACTTTAAAGTCTTCTATAGACCTCACCTGTTTAATATTTTTCTATACATACATTTAAGCATCAACATTGTTTAAAGGAATTGAAGTAAACATTACACTTTTTACATCATACGTACAATATTTCCTTATTTGATTTATCAGACTTGTTTCCCAAATAACAGTCCTGCTTGAAGGTTAGAGAAAATGAAGAACTAGTTGTTCATATTTATACTATTGTCTATCATTGTAGTGATCTCACTTTAAATAAATTTATACTATTGTCTATGAGTTCCATAATCCACCAACCCAAAGAGTTCATATAAAATAAACTGATACCATAAAATTTAAAAACAAAGGTTTTATCAGTCATACTCCCACAAAGACAGACTTAGTTTGAATTTTGAAGTTAAATTGACCCATTTAAAAATCAAAATTTATCCCATTTTTTTTAAAATATAGGTAAAGAAATTATAACCATAAGAAATTACATTTAACTTACTACAACATTCTATTTGTGGAACTCACCAACTGGCCTTGGCTCAGTTGGTACTCCAGGCCTCTTGCAAAGCAAGAGGTCCTGGGTTCAACCCTTGCCCCCTGTATTGAGCAGGAAGTGAACTTACTATAAAATTCAACCACTTTCATAAAATCCCAAACTTACAACATTTTTGCTGGGAAACTTTTGGATTTTATACCTTCCTTGCTGTGCGGGCGGCCAGTTCTACAGCGCCTAGGGTAGGGATGGTCCTTGCCGCCGAGGACTGGTCGGGCCAATTTCTCATCCTTGTCGGGATCGCCGAGATCGTTATAGACATCGTAATCGTAGATTCTGTCACCGGGCTCCCGCTGGCCGATGCCGGAGTCTTTGCCTCTCTTGACTAACAGGTCATCTTTTCTGCGTTGTACTAGTCCTTTTGGGGTTTGAGATGGTAAGAATGACTGTCATAAGTAAAAAAAAATAAAATATCAGAAATTGCAAATATCAGAGATAGTAAGTAGGGTTCAGTAATCTCACATGAGAGAGATCTTGTTAATATTTTACTTGTGAAAATATTAATTCCCTTACATAATGACTGTTATTTACATAAAATGTTGAATATTTTTATATGAGTAATATTATACATACAAAATAATCTTAAAAAAAAACTTATAAAATGATGTTTCAAATTATAATAATGTGATAAACTATAATATTTTAACAAACTCGATAATAATAATCAACCACAATCATAACATGATTTAGTATATATATTTTTAATATTCATTCTTTAGTCTCCAAAACACTATTGTTTTCATAGGATACATGATTCCTGAATTTATCACACTCCTAATTGACCACATATAAGTTTATAATTGTTTGTTGCACTTCTATAACAAATGTTACATGTGTACTTTGCTCCACAAATAGGACACTAAATGACAAATATTGTAATAAATATAACAAAAAATTATAAATTTACATATGGTTAAGGGCAAGACAATTTTATTAAATTTAAATCCGTTTGCATACACACATGGGCACGTGCAGACACACGTGTGTAATTACTGTTAAATACCTATTTCAAATAAAAAGTATATGAATCACAAATTCATATACTTACTGAAATCTTGCACTTTTAAATATTTGGTATGACACTAAAATAGTCCTAATTAATAAGAGTCAGATCACATGTAATTTGCATTTTCAAATAAAAAATAATATTTTGACATGAATTTTTTTTTTAACATGATCTTTCTCACATGAATAACGAACAGTTCTCATTTATGTGTGAGAAATTCATGTGAAAATATCAATATTTTTCAACTTAAAATATCGATTTCCTTTCAACTATTTAGTACGACACTAAATCAGTACTCATAAGAGTCGATTCACATGTAATTTACATTGTGTTTTTTAGATTTAAAATAAACTGAAAAGAACATAAGCCATGTAAGTTTTAACTGGTCCAACCCTCTTGTTTTTAAATGTTTTAGTAAATAAAAAAGAAAATAAAAATGACTAAAAACTTGGCGACTTTTGCAATATAGAATTGAAGATGAAAATTAAGATAAATAATATTAATTAGCTTACCTTGTTTGTAAAGAAAATTCTCTTGTCAGGATTATCATACTTGGAATGAACCCATGATTCACAATTAATTATAATTTGTTTTCCACTTTTAGTGAGCCCATCAAGTTCAATCCTCTTGAAAAACATCTCACTGTCGTGATCATTCTGTATAATAACAGCTCCAATTTCCCCAAACTCATCCGGAACTGTAAATTTGCAATCATACTCTATTTCAGTAAGTCCATCTATTTCATCCGGCCGGTATGCTGTGGCTTTGATAGTTTCCCACTCAGATCCAGTAGCTTGAGAAACAAATTTAAGATCCATTAGATATTTATTTATTTATTTTAAAATTCAGAAATATTAAATAAATGAGGAAAAAGAAAATGAGAAACATTACATAAATGATGCTCAGCTCATATTATTTCCATCCTATAATTAAAGAATGTCACGGTTGGGTTTTTATTTTATGGTCAAATGGCGATAAGGTTTTTTTTTTTTTAAATAAAAACTCCGAGAATATCACATGGGGAAAAAAATGAGTAACACATGCTAGTAAAACTAGTTTCGTAAGCTTCATTTCGGCCGATGGATAACGATGAGATGCCTGTAACTAAAAAGAAAAGGTTATTTTTCATCCGGTAAAAAATATCACAGTTGGGTTTTTATTTTACAATAAAATGACAATAAAAGTTACTCATGTTGTTGTGTCCGAGAGTAACCATACTCTGGTCAGCAAAAAGGTGCGAAAGAAGTAGAATTATTATGAGTTACTTTTGGAGTTATTTATAATGTTGATATTGTAAAAGTATAAATATAATATTGTTAGAAGTAATTATACACATTTAAGTACACTTTTTTAACTATATTAATGACACTTAACTTTTAAGTGATACTGAATATTTTAAACGACACTTATTATTCAGTCAACGGTATATTTTTATTTTGATCTAACAATATTAACCATTAATTTTATTATAAAATTAAAAATTGATTAAGTGAGACAACTTTTTGCAAGGATGAGGGACCAAAAACGGGGGTGGGGGTGACCGGACTACGAACAAAGAGAATCATGCATGCATAGAGCCTGCCTCAGTACTCCGCCTCCCATTAAACCTCTTTTTTTTTTCTTTTCTTTTTTCGGATTTTCATAAAATATTCAGTTGACACCAAATGATACATATTATAAATGTATGTATATCTATTTTTTATTGTTGTTGTCAGTTACATAATTAAATATTAGTAATTTTCTTTTTATAATAACTTGTATATATAATATATATTTTGAATCATTCTTATAATTATATTCAATTTTATATATCAATATTTTTTGCAATTATAATTTGATATAAAGCGTCGGTAAAGACTATATCTACTAGGAGAAAAATATACTTACCAGGATTAAGATCTGCAGCAACAAGCTCCAATTGAATGGATTTACCAAACAAATCGGATAAATTAGCTAGCTCTTTGTCCCGTTCTAAATTCTTCAGAAATCCACCAACAGGTACTGGCACAATAGCTTTCGCTGAAACCTCGGTGGCGGCAGGAGCGGGGGTAACCACCGCTTTAATGTTACTTCCGGGCACGTGACGAACCCGAAAGGGCTTGTTTTTCTTACTTGACCTAGCATTCTGATGGCGGGGAAATGAAGCTCTGGCGGCATCGCCAGACAAAAAGGGTTTGTGGCATGGAATTAGGGTTTTGTATGCGAAATGTGATGAAGAGAAATTGTGAAGCTGAGAGTTCAACATTGTACTTATGTTTCTTCACTAGGGTTTGGTGCATAATTTGGTAGAGGTCTAAGCTTCTTTATATAGAAGAAGAATCAAGAGAATCATCAGCTTCATATCAAATATTGGCCATTGGTTTAATTAGTCCACGTGAAAAGGAATGCGTGCATATTATACTCAATCCCTACAAAAATATGATGAGGTGGAAAATATCAATAAAGATACAGATTTTCATATATTCTAGCATGTGTGGAGATTTAATATATTTTGTGTATTTTTATTTATATAGTTGAATTCAAAAGATATTTATCAATTCTTGAGTAGAGTCGAATCGAGTATGTTTACTTGTCACGAGATTCGTAAAATAATTACGAATATTTTTTTGCATCTTATTAAAAATACAAACGTAAATACACACAAAATATACAATCAAGTACAATATATATATATATATATATATATATATATATATATATATATATGTTATATATATTAAAATAATTTAGGAAAAATATACTCAATTCCTTATCAATTATTCATTGCATTTTTTTTATGTAAATTAGTAAATAAAATCAATTTAAGACAATACGCAGGACAAATTAGAAGAGGAGTAAACACTAAAATTTAGAGAAAATTGATATTTATAGAAATATACCATAAAATTTGAGAGAAATTGAATATCATAAAAAAGAAATATCAACATAGTTACAATTTATACTTTTAATTGAAATTGAAAATAAGACATACCTAATTTTTTGAATTGAGATTATAATTAAATTTGGTACATAAGTACTGTAACTTGATACTCCAATTTTGTACAATTTGTGAATATATATACTTCCCTTGTTCCATATTATTTGATTATTGTTGACTTTTTAAAGTCAATTTAAGATATTTTTAAACTCAAAATTGTCATAGATTAATTCATTTAATTTTAATCAATGCAATGATGAATATTGTTAACAATCTAAAAATTATTATTCATTGTACGTTTTATTGTTTTATAATTTTTAATGAGTCATCATATTTTTGAGTTTGAAAATGTTTCAAACTGACTTTCAAAAGTTAATAATTATCATATAATTTGAAATGGGAGAAATATTTTTTTTAAGGGTGGTCACACTTTACCTACTACGTACCCTTACTAGTTGAAATTTTTATAAATTTAAGGGTGGTCAAGTGACCACCCTTGATTTAGACTATAGCTGAGAATTCTAACTTCTTTTTTTTTCTTTTTTTTATACTAGTTTAAGACATAATTTAAACACAGGCCCAACATTTGTCACTATCAAGGTTTAAAACACCACCCTTTGGCACGCATTGGCACACAAGGGATTGTTGGTTTATATATTCTGTTTTAATGATGACAACATATTTTGTATGGAGATAATTTGTGTTTTCTCAGTTTGTACTTGGGTTGTTCATATATGGCTGCTTAATAAGCTCTTGATTTCAAGAGGTTATCGTGGAGAAAGTTCATAGAGACACTACTGGATTAGGTCTCTAGGAAATCACTTAGAAAACTCTATAAGAATTTCTAGCCAAAGTTTTTAATTGCAAGGCAATTTTATTTTGCTGGAAAAATCTTTTAAAAGATTCATGAGCTTAAAATTCTAATTAGTTGAGAAGTTATATCAATTTGAAATCTAAAATCAATTGAGCATATATTGAGTCATTGATGTGCTGTCGCGGGCACCCAAAATTAAAATCTTACTGCAAAAGATATTAATGTAGAAGTGCAAGTAAGAGTCGATCCCACCGACAATGATTAGTCTAAAATTATACTTTGTAAATAAAAGGGGGGGAGGGGTTGGAATTTTATTTAACTAATTAACTGAAACAAAATAAGAATAAAATAAAGACTTTAGTTCTTCCGTTCAATATCACCTTATCATAGCAATATTTATCCTTCAATAAAATTAATAGCCCTAGGTAACAACAAGCTCTGCTATCCGAAACATCCCTTAATTATCACTCAATGAAACAAGCTCTTCACAAGATTCTAACCATTATACAACCTAGAACAAGCTCTCTAAATTTAATATAACAGCGACATTAAGATCTAAGGAATTAGACTATTCCAAGCAACAATCACACAAGCTCGGATTATTTAACATCTCTTCCAATAATCATAGCAATACTCAAAGACTTGACCACAATCATGTATCACTAATTACTACTAATGATTAGGAACAATATCAATTACACGTAATACTATCCTTTTATCTAGCAGATGATATTAATCAAATTAACTTAACTGATCACATTAAATTAATTGGAATAAATATCATTCAACAGTTAAAATAGATTATCAAGAATAAACTTCATATAAGAAGGAATGAATAATGTAAATAAAGTTCAATATCCCCTTAGAACTAAATAAAAGAAATAACAAGAGTTCATAGCAAATATGCAAAATATAATTTATAAGATATTCAACAATAATAGAATACAAAAATAAAGGAATTAAAGAGTTTAGAGAAGAAAAACTATGTTTTGACATCCGGTTGTTACTACGGATCACAATCTTCAATCTCCAAGCTTTCGCCTTTAATTCTTGACCTCCATAAGTGTTGATCCCATGTTTGCTCTTGAACTATAAAAATGGAGAGGAGAGTAGCCTCACCTTGGAGGTCTACTTCCTCTCCCAACTCCTATACTAACAAACTAATATGGAGAATGGATACAAGAAATTGGTGTATGAATTGGTAGTGAATTAGTGTGTGAATTAGCCAAATACAAGTCTAGCTTCACTTGGTATTTACAGGAACTCATGGTGTGCTAACTTATCATCATAAGTCAAGATCAAACACCCAATATACTCATATGTATCAGCCAACCAAGGAAGAAGCCAACCAAAAACGTGCCCATGTGATGCACAAATAGTTCAAATCTGACAACTAAACTGATTAGCACCTTGTAAGCCAATTATGAATCAGCAAACCACCGATTTTAGACTTGGGTAAAGCATAAAAGTTGTAACCCTGGATTTTCTAATGACTTTGGGCTTTTGAATCACCTGATTTGGAGTTGGGAAGCTCAAGTTATGACTCAAATACTCCAACTGGTCTGAACAGGAATTCACTCTAGGCGGGATTCAGATCAGTTCACTTTGTCACACTATTTGGAGGTCCAAATGAACTCGAATTTTTGCTCACCATACCATTCCAGAAAGCTTGAGAAGTTTAGTAAAATCTTCAAGAAGAACACATTCTCATTTGGAAATTCTAACATAATCAAAATCTCAAACGAAGCTCTAGAGGTCAATTTGTCCAAAAGTCAAACAATCTGAAATTTTCAGCTTCGACGTCCGTTGGTAATCATAACTCTCTCATCCGAGCTCTGATTTAGGCGTTTAAAGATGATTTGAAAAGCTAAGAAATATATTTACAACTTTTCTTCTTTGAGTTTTGAGAGATATTGGTTGGACGAAGGACAAAATTGGGCTTCAAGTGGACGAACTAATTTCAAAACAATCCAAAAGTGCGGAAATAACTCATTTTTCATTTAATAGCTCCACTTGCAACCTAAATCAAAATATTAGAATAGTGAGTACAATTAGGTGTCAAATAAGTATAAAAGACTAGATACTAAGAGATAAAAACATAACATATTTTATACTTATTAAATTCCTCCACATTTATCTTTTGCACGTCCTCGGGCAAAACAAAAATAAACTATAAATTCTACTAATAAAACCTAATTTGAGCAATGAGACAAAAAGTTCGAACAATGATCTCAAAGATGTCAACACATGATAACTCTGAAAAACTTTTAAAATAGCGCGAAGTCTAGGATTTTAACTTGCTTGTTAGTTATACCTCGCTTAAGATCCTTTCCGTGTGTGTGTGTATCCATTTGTATTAAACCAATTATATATCGAATAAACTTATGCAACCACATTACCTTATGAAAGAAATCAAAATAAATTCCAAAAACTACATGTTTAATACATCACTCACCGCAAATGTAAACAAATCAGAAATTTCAAAAATTTTGAGATCAAAGGACTCTAGGTAAGTGCATTTTATGCTCCATCTAAACCTAAGTCCACTCTTATGGGCGAGTGCATTTTACGCTCTATCTCAACCCACTACAAGATTTGCGATTTATTACTTCCTTCATTTTTTTTCTTGTATATTTTTAAATAGGTGAGTGCGTTTTACGCTCTATCTCCCCTAGGCATGTGTTTATGAGTGAGTGCATTTTACGCTCCATCTCAACTCACCACATGATCAAAAAATTAACTTGGTTACATTGCTTCGAGTGATGTTTAAACGGGTTCTAGAGCTTATTGATCTCTCACACAAGCATTCAGTCATATATATAAGCCTTCTCTAAATGTATCACTGGTTAATTACAAATGGATAAGTGCTCAAATGTGGTAGGAATCTCAAGCAATGTAATAACCAACAAAAAAGTTAAGCACACAAACTAAGCAATATTTGTCCATTTTTCATGAGTTATAATTTATTCAATCATGCTTTTATCATTGGTCATAGTTCTAAATCAAGTCAATGCTCAAGAAACACATTTAAAAAAAATAACCCTTAAATTTTTTTTTATTTTAAAAAAAATCATATATATTTTTGTATAAAAAAAATACACAAATACTAAATACCATAAAAACACAAATACTAAGTGCTACCCCCAAACTTAAAACTGACATTGTCCTCAATGTAAGCAGTAAACGAATCAAATGCAAAGGACTTCCTTGGAAATATGTCAATAATCGTTGGGAGTTTGAACTATAGAATGACCTAACACGAAAAATAAAACTAAACAAAAATAAAAGCAAGTGAAATAAAATTAGACGAAAGGGATGCGAAATTTGGGTTGCCTCCCAAGTAGCGCTTGGTTTATAGTCGTCAGCCCGACTTCTTTATTTTTTATTTGAGACCTTAAGATCACCGTGAACAAAATCAATAGTCCCTGCAAAATTAAAAAGCAACAAGAGTTTAAACGAAGATAGAAATTTGTTAAAATGATATAAGGTTCACAAACGCACAAAAATAAAACTAAAATCATTCCCCAGCAACGGCGCTAAAATTTGATATGCTGTCGCGGGCACCCAAAAATAAAACCTTATTGTAAAAGATATTATTGTAGAAGTGCAAGTAAGAGTCGATCTCACCGAGAATGATTAGTCTAAATTTATACTTTGTAAACAAAAAAGGAGGTTTGAAATTTTATTTAACTAATTAACTGAAACAGAATAAGAATAAAATAAAGACTTTAGTTCTTCCGTTCAATATCACCTTATCATAGCAATATTTATCCTTCAATAAAATTAATAGCCCTAGATAACAACAAGCTCTGCTACCCGAAACATCCCTCAATTATCTTCCAATGAAACAAGCTCTTCACAAGATTCTAACCATTATACAACCTAGAACAAGCTCTCTAGATTTAATATAACAGCGGCATTAAGATCTAAGGAATTAGACTATTCCAAGCAACAATCACACAAGCTCGGATTATTTAACTTGTCTTCCAATAATCATAGCAATACTCAAAGGCTTGACCACCCTTGATTTAGACTATAGCTGAGAATTCTAACTTCTTTTTTTTCTTTTTTTTATACTAGTTTAAGACATAATTTAAACACAGACCCAACATTTGTCACTATCAAGGTTTAAAACACCACTCTTTTGGCACGCATTGGCACACAAGGGATTGTTGGTTTATATATTCTGTTTTAATGATGACAACATATTTTGTATGGAGATAATTTGTGTTTTCTCAGTTTGTACTTGGGTTGTTCATATATGGCTGCTTAATAAGCTCTTGATTTCAAGAGGTTATCGTGGAGAAAGTTCATAGAGACACTACTGGATTAGGTCTCTAGGAAATCACTTAGAAAACTCTATAAGAATTTCTAGCCTAAGTTTTTAATTGCAAGGCAATTTTATTTTGCTGGAAAAATCTTTTAAAAGATTCATGAGCTTAAAATTCTAATTAGTTGAGAAGTTATATCAATTTGAAATCTAAAATCAATTGAGCATATATTGAGTCATTGATGTACTGTCGCGGGCACCAAAAATTAAAATCTTACTGCAAAAGATATTAATGTAGAAGTGCAAGTAAGAGTCGATCCCACCGAGAATGATTAGTCTAAAATTATACTTTGTAAATAAAAGGGGGGGGGGGTTTGGAATTTTATTTAACTAATTAACTGAAACAAAATAAAAATAAAACAAAGACTTTAGTTCTTCCGTTCAATATCACCTTATCATAGCAATATTTATCCTTCAATAAAATTAATAGCCCTAGGTAACGACAAGCTCTGTTATCCGAAACATCCCTTAATTATCACTCAATGAAACAAGCTCTTCACAAGATTCTAACCATTATACAACCTAGAACAAGCTCTCTAAATTTAATATAACAGCGGCATTAAGCTCTGAGGAATTAGACTATTCCAAGCAACAATCACACAAGCTCAGATTATTTAACATGTCTTCCAATAATCATAGCAATACTCAAAGGCTTGACCACAATCATGTATCACTAATGACTACTAATGATTAGGAACAATATCAATTACATGTAATACTATCCTTTGATCTAGCAGATGATATTAATCAAATTAACTTAACTGATCATATTAAATTAATTGGAATAAATATCATTCAACAGTTAAAATAGATTATCAAGAATAAACTTCATATAAGAAGGAATGAATAATGTAAATAAAGTTCAATATCCCCTTAGAACTAAATAAAAGAAATAACAAGAGTTCATAGCAAATATGCAAAATATAATTTATAAGATATTCAACAATAATAGAATACAAAAATAAAGGAAGAGTTTAGAGAAGAAAAACTATGTTTTGACATCCGGTTGTTACTACGGATCACAATCTTCAATCTCCAAGCTTTCGTCTTTGATTCTTGACCTCCATAAGTGTTGATCCCATGTTTGCTCTTGAACTATAAAAATGGAGAGGAGAGTAGCCTCACCTTGGAGGTCTACTTCCTCTCCCAACTCCTATACTAACAAACTAATATGGAGAATGGATACAAGAAATTGATGTATGAATTGGTGGTGAATTAGTGTGTGAATTAGCCAAATACAAGTCTAGCTTCACTTGGTATTTATAGGAACTCATGGTGTGCTAACCTATCATCATAACTCAAGATCAAACACCCAATCTACTCATGTGCATCAGCCAACCAAGGAAGAAGCCAACCAAAAACGTGCCCATGTGATGCACAAATAGTCCAAATCTGACCACTAAACTGATTAGCACCTTGTAAGCCAATTATGAATCAGCAAACCACTGATTTTAGACTTGGGTAAAGCATAAAAGTTGTAACCCAGGATTTTGTAATGACTTTGGACTTTTGAATCACCAGATTTGGAGTTGGGAAGCTCAAGTTATGGCTCAAATACTCCAACTGGTCTGAACAGGAATTCAGTCTAGGCGAGATTCAGATCTGTTCACTTTGTCACACTATTTGGAGGTCCAAATGAACTCGAATTTTTGCTCACCATACCATTCCAGAAAGCTTGAGAAGTTTACTAAAATCTTCAAGAAGAATACATTCTCATTTGGAAATTCTAACATAATCAAAATCTCAAACGAAGCTCCAAAGGTCAATCGGTCCAAAAGCCAAACAATCTGAAATTTTCAACTTCGACGTCTGTTGGTAAAATGATCATAACTCTCTCACTTGAGCTCTGATTTAGGCATTTCAAGATGATCCGGAAAGCTAAGAAATAGATTTACAACTTTCCTTCTTTGAGCTTTGAGAGATATTGGTTAGACGAAGGAAAAAATTGGGCTTCAAGTGGACGGACTGATTTCGAAACAATCCAAAAGTGCGAAAATAACTCATTCTTCATTAATAGCTCCATTTGCAACCTAAATCAAAATATTAGAATAGTGAGTACAATTAGGTTCCAAATAAGTATAAAAGACTAGATACTAAGAAATAAAAACATAACATATTTTATACTTATCAGTCATTATTTCCAAAGATTAAGATCTTTTCTATATAAAAATTAGATCTTCCCTATATCAAATCAGTTATGATCTTATCCCTTATTTCAAGCTGTCTATTTTCAAATTCAAATCCCCTTCCTTACCAGTTTGAATTTTTTTTCATTGGGATTGCTGATTTGTTCCAACGTGATTCTTGTTATGCCGTTGCTCTCTCCTCTATTTATTCCTCACGACGAAAGCTTCAGAAACAACGAATCAAGAAAACACAATGGTTACATAGAAAAGTTTCTAGCAAATTGTTCTTGTCTTGTTCTTAATTTCTTATTGCTAAAAATTCATAGATATATCTTGTAATCATATTCATTCTTGTTAGAAACTTATTTACAAGCCTAGATTAGTTTGTGATTGATGTAGTGGTGGATAGGTCTGTACAAAGGAAGCTCTAAGGTTGCAGTGGTGCAAGCAGTTGCAGAGGTGCAAACAGTTACAGTTGTGTAAAGGAGGCAATTGTGTCTAACAGAGTAATATAAAAAAGGTTTTGCTTAACAATTTCATCAAAGCAGACATGTCCTACCTGTCTGGATTACTTTTGTAATTAATGATAGTTTAATATAAACATCAAAGCAGACATGTGCTACCTGTCTAGATAGCTTTTGTAGCAAAAAATTTAAATTTGTTATCGTTCATCAATTTAATCATATACACCTATTCAACCTCCCTTCTAGGTGTGCACACACGGAATTCATTTGGTATCAAAGTTTGGCTCTACTAACGATTGTCTTTGGAGACCGTAGGGTAAGATCCTATAACACACCTTAATTTTCAGGAGGGGCAGTCTGCTAGCAGCCACTATTGTTGCTCAGCAGTGAGAATTTTGATTTTTAGAAATTTATAATGAAGATATATCTTAACATAGATCCACGGAAATGGTGGGTGGTTGACAACGGACCCATAATTCCGAGGCATGATGACGGTAGGCCAAAAACTGTCGTGGAGATGGACGCTAATGAATCAAACATGGTGTCTTATGACTCGAAAGCAACGAATAATTTGCTGAGCGAAATGGTCCAATTAGAAATTGACAAGGTTTTTGCTTGCAATATTGCGAAGTAAATCTGGGATACCATTATAATGAGTCATGAAGGAACTTCTAAAGTGAAAGAGGTGAAACTAAGCAGGTTAATATAAGAGTATAAACTGTTCAAACTAGAGAAAAATGAGATGATCAAAGAAGCACAAGCAAGGTTCCCTACTCTAATGAATTCTCTCAGTATGCTTGGAAGGAAAATTGATCAAAAAGAAATTAACAAGAAGCTGCTAAGAGTTATGCCCAAATGGTTCGCTCAAAAAGTCACTACTCTTCAAGACTCATCAAGAATTAGTACCATAGAGACTCTTACACTATTTGGAGAACTTGAAGAATTTGAAAACCAGCTCAAAAGATATGATGAAGAAGAGGAGACACCAAAGAAAAGAACCTTAGCACTTCAAGCTGAGAGTAACAATGAAGGAGATCATGAAGACTCTGATAAAGAGATAACACTAATGACCAGAAAGTTAAGAGATTTAATTAGAAGAAAGAATCAATCAAAGGTTCAAGGCAAAACAGTTAACAACAAGAAGGACTTCAAACAAAAACAATAAGAAGAAATCTGCTTTGAATGTGGAAGGCCTGGTCATTTTAAAAGAGATTATTTCCAACTCAAAAAGAAGAACAAATGAAACAATTCAAAAGGCAGAGCCTTGATGACATGGAGTGATGATGAATCAAAACATGAAGCTAATCAAGATGATGAAACTGCACAACTTTGCTTCATAGGATTAGTCAACTAAGAAACATTCGAGGTAAACTTGAAGTAACCATTTTAGATTATATTGCTTTAAAAAATGAGAACCAATGTCTTAAAGAAAAACTGCTCATTTAAAAAGTTGGATAAACGATTTAATGAATGAAGTAGAAACACTTATTGAAGAAAAACATGAGATTGTTAAAGATTGTATATTAAGCGAAGTGTCTAAGTTAAATGTCAAAAACGATTATTTGGATAACTATAATAAAATTTTGTATAATCGTGCAAATCAATTACATGAAGAAAACATTGGTCTTTAAAAGAAAAATGAAGTTCTAAAAGAAAGTCTAAAAATGAGAGATTCTTGCATAGATGCATTTAATGATGGAAAAATAATAAGCATGAAAAATAGTAATAATGAAGAAATAATATCATTGAAAAAAGATATTGCAAAATTTATTCAATGAGAAGAAAATTTGAATATAATATTGGGTGCTCAAAGATCAAGTCTTAATAAACAAGGAATTGGGTACAATCCTATCAAAAATGTGAAAAGCGAAGCTAATAATAATATTAGAATAATGGATAGTAAACCAAAGTATAAGCCACTTTATTGTTCACCATTTATTACTAGCAAAAAAATGTGGTGTAAAAGTACATTTTGATTCTAATTGTAATAAAATAAAAACAAAACAAATTTGGGTAAAGAAAAGTGATTTGCATGTTAGTAACAAAAACGGACCCAAATAGATTTGGTTACCAAAAGGTTGAGTTATTTCTCTGTTTTGTAGGTATGCCTAAAAGCTAAAGTTCCATCAAATAAATGGGTGCTAGATAATGGGTGTTTTAGACACATGACATGTGATAAGTCTAAATTCACTTCACTTGTCCCAAAGAAAGGTGGAATTGTAACATTCGGGGATAACAATAAATGTCAAATTATTGGTAAAGGTAAAGTTAGAAATAGTAAGCTTTTTATTTATAATGTTCAATATGTTGAAGGTCTAAATTATAATTTAACAAGTGTAAGACAACTTATGGATAGTGGTTAGAAGGTAATTTTTGATAAAGATAAATGTGCCATTATACATGTTTCTCATAATATTCCTCTAGTAGCTAACAGGTAAGGAAATATTTATACAATCAACTTTGAACATCAAAATAAAGACGACTATTTAGCTGTTATTCAAGATTAATCTATTTTATGGCATAGAAGGTTAGGGCACGTTCACATAGAATTGATTAGTAAGTTAGCTTCAAAGGACCTTGTCAAGGGACTACCAAAGCTAAGATTTGAAAAGAAAGGTATTTGTACTGCATGCCAGTTAGGTAAACAAGTAAGAAATTCATTTACAATTAAAAATAGGTATCTACTTCTTTACCATTAGAACTATTACATCTTGATTTATTCCGTCCTGAAAGATATGCTCGCTTAGGGCATAATTTTTATGTATTTGTTATTGTTAATGACTTCTCAAGATTTACATGAGTCTTATTCTTAAAAACTAAAGATCAAGCTTTTGTAGCATTTGAAAAGCTCATAAAGAATCTTGAAACAAAGCATAACCTTAAGCTAATTAGTATAAGGAGTGACCATGGTGGTGAGTTCAAAAAAGACGTTATTCCCTATTGCAGTGAGAAGGGTGTTACACATGAATTTTTTGCACCAAGAATGCCATAACATAATGGGGTGGTGAAACAGAAAAATCGAACACTCTAAGAAACAGCAAGAACACTTCTTCAAGAGAGTAAGCTACCTAAAATTTTTTGGGCAAAAGCTATAAGTACTGCATGATATGTTTTAAATAGGGTATTAATTAGACCTATTTTATTGAAAACACCATATGAATTACTAAACAAAAGGGTACCTAATATCAGCTATTTTAAAGTGTTTGGTGCTAAGTGTTTCATTCTAAATACTCATAGTAATCTAGGAAAATTTGATGTAAAATCAACTTAAGCCATTTTTCTTGATATTCATTGCATAGTAAAGCATATAGGGTTTATAATCTTGACAAACAAAAAGTTGATGAATCAATACATATTATATTTGATGAACTTAACTATGATCTGTCAAAAGAAGAGAATGAAGTTTATACAAAAAAAAAACAGAATCTGGAAATTAGAAATCAGCCAATTGTAACCAAATAACCCGACCCGTTTACTTCAGAAGACAAATCAGATGAACTTGCAAAATAGATAGCTGTATCCAGATAACCTGAACCGACTGCTTCAGAAGGCAAATCAGACGAACTCGCAAAACAAACAGCTAAAAACAGAAAGCTTGACCCGTCTGCTTTAAAAGCCAAAATTGATATCCCTGAGCATGAACCAGAAGAACAAATGACCCATGTTAGACTTCCAAGAACATCCAGAACTGTGAAAAATCATCCTCCAAATCTGATTACTGGAGATCCCAACACTTGGATGAACACAAGAAGGAGAGCACATAATTATTATGCCTTTTAAGTATTTCTATCATAGGTAGAGCCTAAAAGCGCCAAGGAAGTTGTTCAAGATGAAAATTAGTCTATTGCCATGCAGGAAGAATTAAACCAATTTGAAAGGTGCCAGTTATATGAACTTATTAAACCTCCTAAAGATGCATATATAATTAGTACAAAATGATTTTTTAAAATATAAACTAGATAAAAATGGTATAATTACTAGAAACAAAGTTATATTGGTGGCGCAAAGTTACAACCAACAGGAAGGTATAGATTTTGAAGAAATATTTTCCCCTGTTATAAGGTTGGAAGCAATTAGAATCCTGTTAGCTTATGCATATTATAGAAAGTTTAAATTATATAAAATGGATGTAAAAAGTGCTTTCTTAAATAGCTATTTGAATGAAGAAGTATATGTTAAGTAACCACCATAATTTGAACACGAAAAATATCCTAATTATGTTTACAAGTTAAAGAAAGCATTATATGGACTAAAACAGGCTCCATGAGCCTGGTATGATTGGCTCAAGAAGTTCCTTATAGATAATAGTTTTAATAGAGGTAAAATTGATTCCATTCTTTTCATTAAAAGTAAAAATAAAGACTTACTTATTGTTCAAATTTATGTTGATGATATCATTTTTGGTGCTACTACCAATTCTTTGTGTGAGTGGTTTTCTCAATGCATACATAGTGAATTTAACATGAGTTTAATAGGTGAGTTAAATTAATTCTTGGGGCTACAAATTAAACAAACCGAGGAAAGAATTCATATTCACCAATCAAAATATGTGATGGAGTTATTAAAGAGATTTGGTTTTGAAAATACCAAATCAAAGGTAACTCCAATGAGCACTATCATCAAGCTAACCACCGATGCTACAGGTAAAAATGTTAAGGTAACCAAGTACAGAGGTATGATAGGGTGCCTACTTTATTTAACATCATTTAGACATGATATTATGTATAATGTCGGTTTATGAGCAAGATTTCAAGCCCAACCAAAAGAATCTCATCTTAAAGCTGTAAAAAGGATATTCAAATACTTATCTAGAACAATCAATCTTGGATTATTTTATCCTGTTTCTCCTAGTTTTGAACTTATTGGATACTCAGATGCAAATTATGTAGGGTGCCAAGTAGGCAAAAAAAGCACAAATGGTGCTTGTGAAGGCCAAAACCTTGTTTCTTGGCATAGTAAGAAACAAACATCTGTTGATTTATCTACTATAGAAAGTGAATACTTGGCGGTAGGTAGTTGCTGTTCACAAATTTTGTGGATGATTCAAACACTGTATGATTTTAATATTATATGTGAAAACGTGCCTGCTTTTTGTGACAGTACTAGTACCATGCATTAGATATTTCTAAAAATCTTGTGCTTCATTCTCGTACTAAACATATCGAGGTCAGACATCACTTTTTGAGAGATAATGTTGCTAAAGGATTAATTAAACTAGTATTTGTTCCAACTGAGTATTAACTAGCTGATATTTTTTATAAAACCTTTAAGTAAAGAACGTTTTTGTACTTTAAGATGAGAATTGGGCATGACTATCTGTGCATAACAAATCAATGTTTTATTCTCTGATAATATTGGGCCTTGATATTTTTATTTGTATCGATATTATGGATATTCTGTGCTTTATAGATGGACTTTGTATCACTTAATATGGCCTCCTGAATTCATATTTTAAATCAAATATTTGGTTATAAGGGTTATTTTAGGAATTTTACTAAAAAGGTTTTAGCGAGAAACAGAAGTCCAAATTTATCTACTATAGAAAGTGAATACTTGGCGGTAGGTAGTTGCTGTTCACAAATTTTGTGGATGATTCAAACACTGTATGATTTTAATATTATATGTGAAAATGTGTCTGTTTTTTGTGACAGTACTAGTACCATGCATTAGATATTTCTAAAAATCTTGTGCTTCATTCTCGTACTAAACATATCGAGGTCAGACATCACTTTTTGAGAGATAATGTTCCTAAAGGATTAATTAAACTAGTATTTGTTCCAACCGAGTATTAACTAGCTGATATTTTTTATAAAACCTTTAAGTAAAGAACGTTTTTGTACTTTAAGATGAGAATTGGGCATGACTATCTGTGCATAACAAATCAATGTTTTATTGTCTGATAATATTGGGCCTTGATATTTTTATTTTTATCAATATTATGGATATTCTGTGCTTTATAGATGGACTTTGTATCACTTAATATGGCCTCCTGAATTCATATTTTAAATCAAATATTTGGTTATAAGGGTTATTTTAGGAATTTTACTAAAAAGGTTTTAGCGAGAAACAGAAGTCCAAGGGTTTATCTGTGGTTCTTTCTCTTTACTTCTCTCTCCATCTCTGTCTCTAGTTCTGCTCCTCTTTCTTTGCAAATCTAAGGTTTCTGAAGGCACAATCTTTCAAGGCTAGAACAAGAGGAGGTCACGTGTTTACCACCAGAACAACATTGGCTAGAGCTGACAAAGATGCTACTAAAATCTCCACAAGAGAGGATCGATCGGAGATTGAATCATCAATTAAGAAGATCTTTTGCCGATTTAGGGATTTCCTCGAAGCAACCTATGAAACAAAAAAGAGAGTCCACGAGATCAAAGAAAAAATCAGCGAAATCTGTAGTCATACCCGACTCAACACATCGTGAATGTCATTCTTCCTCTTTAACTCCAGTTCCTAAGGTATCAACAACTCCCTTAATCTTCCGTTCATCTAAATTTACTCATCGATTTCAGTCCTCCATGATTAATAAACAAATAATTTATGGTAAACCTCTTGACACATTGCTTTTTCAAAAAAAAATGGTATTACTACTCTTTTCGAAGTTGTTGGGTTAGTCAAAATGTTGTCCCCTAGTCCTCTTGCTTACCCTGTTTTGATTAAACAATTCTACAAAAATATGTTCGTCAAATCTGATACGATAGAAACACTCGTTCAAGATAAAGTTATTTTTATGGATGTCAAATTGCTTGATACTCTGTTTAACATTCCTCATACTGGTATTTTCCCATTTACTCTTAAGGGTCTCTTTAAGCTTGATAATCTCAAAATTATTGATTTACTGAGGATTGTTAAAGAATGTGAAACTTCTGAACTTTTTTTCTTGCCCAAAGTTGTTGAAACCACCCCAATCAACAGTGTCATTCATAAACTCATTCGTTCAAATCTGATTCCTAGAACTGGTGGTCATTCTGACATGACCTAACAAGATTTGGTCCTATCATCTTCGATACTGGAAGGGATTAAATTTAGTTTTGTCAAGACGATGATTATGCACATTGAAAGTTTTTTAAACAATAAAACAAAATGTTTTTCATATGGTGGTTTTATTACTACTATTTTAGAACATTTTCAAATTTCCTTTGACCATGAAGAAGTTTTTCAAGTTAATGAGATAATTGATAAAAAGTTTTTCAAAATTCTAGCCTTAGGATCAGTGATGATGGGAGTTTATTTTGGAATGCTAAAGAACACACTGATTCAATGGATGATTTATTTCATGGTTTATTATTCCCTCCTACTTCATCTACCATGGGTACTGACCCTGGTCCCTCTTATTCTATTCCTCCATCTGCTTCTTCCATCTCTGAACTTCTTCATCTTACACAAACTATGATGATAAAGGTTGATAATGTGTTAGAAAAGGTTGATGCAGTATCTGCCAGGGTTAACACAATTTTAGAAAGATTGGATGGTATAGTGTCTCACCAAGCTGCTCTTAAGGCAAAGCTCGTAAACATGGACAAAAAGTTGGATGTAGTCTGTTTTGAGACTGATAGTGAACACAGGGGCTAATTTTTCTTTTTGATAATGACAAAGGGGGAGATTAATTGGTGGGAAGGATTGGTAGTTGGACAGGACAGACTTATAATTGATATTTTTTATTAACTTAATTATTTTTGGTTTCTTTGATATGGCTATGATGTTGACTTATTTATTTTGGCTTTGGTACTTTGATGATGATATGTAATATTTGATGGTACTGTGCTTATTATTTTTTGATGGAATCTGTTTGCGTTGTTCCTACTTATATTCTATCCATGATGGGTATATTATTGGTTATGTTGACTGGTTACTTTGAACAGGTTTCTTATAGTTCTTTAATTTTATGAACATGCATAATTTTAGGCGGAGCCATATATTTAGGGGGAGTTATATATTATCATCATCAAAAAGAGGGAAAATGATGATTTATATTTTCTATTTTAATAATGACAACATATTTTTTATGGAGATGCTTTGTGTTTTCCAGGCTTGTACTTGGGTTGTTCATATATTTCAAGAGGCTATCATCGAGAAAGTTCATAGAGACACTACTAGATTAGGTCTTTAGGAAATCACTTAGGAAACTCTGTAAGAATTTCTAGCCTAAGTTTTTAATTGCAAGATAATTTTATTTTGCTGGAAAAACCTTTTAAAAGATTCATGAGCTTAAAATTTTAATCAGTTGAGAAGTTATATCAATTTGGAAACTAAAATCAATTGAGCATATATTGAGCCATGATTTCCAAAGATCAAGATCTTTCTTATAAAAAATTAGTTGGGTTGATTTTTAGTAAATTATATCTTCCCTATATCAAATCAGTTGTGATCTTATCCCTTATTTTAAGCTGTCTATTTTCAAATTCAAAACCCTTTTCTTTACCAGTTTGAAATTATTTTCCGTTGGGATTGCTAATTCGTTCAAATGTGATTCTTGTTGTGTCGTTGCTCTCTCCTCTATTTATTCCTCACGGTGCTTACATAGAAAAGTTTATAGCAAATTAGTTTTACCTTATTCTTAATTTATTATTGCTAGTAATATATATATATATATATATATATATATATATATATATATATCATGTAATCATATTCGTTCTTGTTAAAAACTTATTTACAAGCCTAGATTGGTTTGTGATTGATCTAGTGGTGCATAGGTCTGTACAAAAGAAGCTCAAAGGTTGCAGAGGTGCAAATAGTTGCAGTTGTGCAAAGGGGGTAGTTATGTCCAACAGAGTTCTAAGCTTATTCGTACAGGGAGTTTTGTAATTGATTGAATAATTTATTAATAAATGAGTCTCCAATACTAGTTGGTATTGAACGTGGATTAGGCCACTAGAATAGAGGGAAGGGGTCGAACCACGTAAAAATCTTGGTGTTCATAGTTTGCTGATTCTCTTGTTTGTTTTGTTTAATTCTGCATTAGAACACTATACATTCATGTGCATACACTGCACTATTGAAAGCAAAGTAATATATAAAAAAGGTTCTACTTAACAATTTCATCAAAACAGACAAGTCCTACCTGTTTGGATTACTTTTATAGTTAATAACAGTTTAATATAAACATTAAACCAGACAGGTCATATATCTGTCTGAAGAGTTTTTATAGCAGAAAATTTAAATTTGTCATCCTTCATCAATTCAATCACGTACACCTATTCAATCCCCCTTCTAGGTGTGCACACATGAAATTTCAAGGATAAGAGTAACTATTGGGTCAAGTGTGACGCCCCCAAAATAGGTCCATACAACCCATTTTGAGTCGCCAATAACATTCTACAAAATACAAATATGAATTTTTTCATTTACAACTAATAAGTGTTGTGCAAAATACGACAACACAATACAAATACATCTTAAATTCTCAATACACTTATTGTCACACTAATAATAATGTATTAAGATACTTCTATTGTCTCAGACCATCACTCCATTCCCCGGCTAGTCCCCGCTACACTCTCTTTTCCTAAAGAGAACAATGGAACAAAAAGGAAAAAGGGTGAGCACAAATAGCCCAGTAGGAAATATCACAACTAAGATAATGAAGAATAAAATTATCTTTAGCCTTCAACCGAAATAAATCAGAGATTTAAAGATATTATAATTATTCAACAACTGCAGCGGAACGAACAATGTATTAGAAGAGTCAAGTAGTTTATAATATCTACCATCTTCTATAAGTTAAAGGATCACCACCAATATTTTATCCCTGTAACACCAATCAACAGTTCCTGTTTATGAACATCCAAATCAATAGTTTATATTCAACAACCTCTCTTTGCACTACGTGCCAAAGATATTTATTTATAACACCACCAGTCATGATCATGCCAAACGCTAGTTCATCTTAGAACTACGGGCCAAAAAGAACTTTCACCATGCGCCTTTGTTTGTAACACCAAAAGTCATGATTATACCAATACACAGTTTGGTCAAAATCATGTCATGTCAGTTAATCTTTGCACTACAGGCCAAAGAGAACTATCACCACAATTTAATTATGAGGATGATGACAATGATATAAAATGAATACAGTGAGATCAAGAATAAGAATGAATGTTTAATTTATCCAGTGTCGAAGGTTGACCAAATTGCCAACATAATGACCAAATTGTGGAGTCAAATTCAAGAATGATATTCAAGAATAAAATTCACGATTCAACTATATCGTATCAAACGAAATAGAAAGATTCAGGTGAAAAGATATTAGATGAAACACAAACTATTAAGGATATTCTACAAATTTTCAGGGATTTTCACCATTTAAAAATAAGGTTTTGGAAACAAACAGAGATTTCTTATCATAAATGGAGAAATGTGAAAAAAAAAGATATCCCTTAAAGAGTACAAAAGAAATGATACGTTATACAAGTATAAAAGAATATATGAAACTACAAATGGATTTTCACCCGTCATGCGGTAATCTGCGTAGACAGATTATTTCCACAAAAGATTAATAAGTAATGAATATGAAGGGTTATTCACCAGGCATGCGTCAATCCGCACGGACAAGTTATACCCACAGATTAATAAGGAATAAATGCAAAGGGATATTCATCAGGTACGACACTCCGTACATACAAGTTATTCCCACAGAGTAATAAGGAATGAATACAAAAGGATATTCACCAGGTACGACACTCCGTACATACAAGTTATTCCCACAGAGTAGTAAGGAATGAATACAAAAGGATATTCACCAGGCATGCGTCAATCCGTACGGACAGGTTATACCCACAAATTAATACAGAATGAATAATAACCTTTATGAGTATAATATCACTTACGAACATGGAAGCAAATGATATTGCATAAGAGTATGAAAGAAATGGTATCCCCTACCTTCGTTAATAAGTGATTGGATGTTGCTTTCTATGAAGTTTACTAACTTGGACAATACTAGTATTCTCACAAATATTCACAATAGCCTAGCACACTTAGAGAACTCAAGAAATTTAGAGAGAGAAAGGAAGTATAAACAAGGAATGTGTGAAGATTTCTTAAGATAATCCTTCCTATTTATAGAAAAACCATGTTTCATTAATTGCACAAAAAAGGCTCGACTTATTACACTTTAATACCTCCATCTTTGCCTTTATTTTTAATATAATCCCTCAAGTATTATCAATCTTGCATATCATCCCCTAATAATTCTCACATGTGAACCAATAGTTCATAGCATGTGAATTTCACAATTTTAATTAGGTACCCCTAAGTTAGACTCCACTTTTAATCCGTCAATAATGCTAAAATATCATATCAAATAATATGAGTTACAGTGTTATGCCAAATAATAAAAAGTACCATGCATATGCTATTGTAATTATTGAATCAAAATACTGTGCAATTGCTACTTTATCAATTATTGAATCAATAATTTAAAATACTATGCAACACCCTGTGTCTGTGAAATACCGCGTACTACTGTGGAATAACGCGTTTTACTGTTTTTTTTATTACCAGGTATTTCAATAGTTGCCGGTGATAATACTGTTGACAAAATACTGTCATTTTCAGTATCCGACAATGGGGCCCACTATCGTTGACAATATTCTCATTGTGGGGCCCACTAATATTTTGATATTTTGGCGCCGTCGTACGGTACCGAATATAATATTCCCCGACAGAAAGAATATTCTCCGACAGAAAGAATATTCCCCGACATACTGTTTATGAGATAATTTATAAATAACACCCTTAACTATCATTTATAACAATTAAGCACTTCACTATTTAGAAAAATAATCATAAAGAAAATAATAAACTTTTATTTCATAAAGTCGGGATCTTACAATCTCCCCTCCTTATGAAATTTCGTCCTCAAAATTGACATACGTACCTGGCTATTCGAAAAGGCGAGGATACCTTGCTCTCATTTCAGATTCTAACTCCCAGGTCATTTCCTCAACATCATGGTTTCTCCATAAAACTTTGACTTCTGGTATAACCTTTGATCGTAGAATTTGTTCCTTCTTATCTAAGACCTTGAGAGGTATCTCTTCGTATGTTAAATCCTCTGCTATCTCGTCTGGTTCTAATTCAATAACGTGGTTTGGATCTTTCACATATTTACGTAGCATGGATATAAGAAAAACATTATGAACACGAGACATGCTTGGCAGTAAGGCGAGTCTGTAGGCCACAGTTCCTACTCGGTCGAGGATTTCAAATGGGTCGATAAATCTAGGGTTAAGTTTTCCTCTCTTTCCAAATCTCGTGACTCCTTTTCAGGAGCAACACGTAAAATACATGATCTCCGACATTGAATTCCTCGTCTCTTCGATGAAGATCGGCATAACTCTTTTGTCGATCTTGAGCTATTTGTATACGTTGCCGGATCATTTGGATTTTTTCTGTAGTCATACGTATCAACTCGGGTCCCAAAAATTTTGCCTCGCCTACTTCATCCCAACATGCTGGAGATCGACACCTTCGTCCATACAACACCTCGAAGGGAGCCATGCCTATAGTTGCTTGATAACTATTATTGTAAGAGAATTCCACCAATGGCAAGTATTTATTCCAACTTCCTTTGAAGTCTAGTACGCAGAGTATTAATAGATCTTCGAGGGTTTGAATAGTCCTTTCCGATTGCCCGTCTGTCTGGAGATGGTATGCAGAACTGAATTGTAATTCAGTGCTCATAGCTTTTTGCAAGCTGACCCAAAATCGTGAAGTGAATCTAGGATCTCGATCAGAAACTATGGATACTGGCATGCCATGCAATCTGATAATCTCGCTTATATACATACTAGCAAGACGTTCAAGTGAATAATTTTCTCGTATAGGCAAGAAATGAGCAGACTTGGTCAATCTATCTATAATGACCCAAATTACGTCTAAGCCTTGAGAAACTTTGGGAAGACCTGTCACGAAATCCATGTTGATGTGTTCCCACTTCCATTCTGGAATCTCAAGTGGTTGCAATGGACCCCTTGGTACTTGATGCTCCACCTTAACATGTTGACAAGTTAAACATCTTGCGATAAACTCTGCAATCTCTCTCTTCATATTGTTCCACCAAAATGTATGTCCAAGATCACGATACATTTTGGTACTTCCAGGGTGGATTGCAAACGGTGTGTTGTGTGCCTCTATCATGATTTTGTATTTCAAGTCAGAGGTGTTAGGAACACACAGTCTATAGTTGCTTCGAAGTATTCCATCTTCGTCAACTCTTGCTTCTAGAATACCACGTTCTTGTACCTTCTTCTTCATATTCACTAACTCTGGGTCTGTAACTTGAGCAGCTTTAATTTTGTCGATTAAAGCCGGTTATACCCGTATATGTGCGATCTTCACGTGGGTTCCTAGAGTCTTTGACTCTATCTCCATCCTTTGTAAATCATTCAAAATGGGCATTTGCGATGTCAGTAACGCACTCGTACTTGCATATAATCTTCTGCTCAATGCGTCAGCTACTACATTCGCCTTTCCAGGATAGTATTGGATGGTATGGTCGTAATCTTTCAACAGCTCGAGCCAACATCGTTGTCGCATGTTGAGTTCCTTCTAGGTGAAGAAATGTTTGAGGCTTTTATGATCTACATAGATTTTTACTTTCTCCCATCTTTCTTCCTTACGAATAAAATAGGAGCACCCCAAGGAGATGTATTTGAACGTATGAAATCGGTATCTAACAAATCTTGTAGTTGGGTTTTTAACTCCAGAAGTTCAATAGGAGCCAAACGTATGGGGTCTTGGAAATGGGTTTTGTATTGGGTTCAAGGTCGATACAAAATTCGATTTAACGGTCTAGGGGTAGGCCGGGAAGTTCTTCGGGAAATACGTCAGGAAACTTATTAACAACAGAAATATCATTCAAATCTGACGTATTTTTGTTTAAATCAGTTGCATGGGCTAAGAAAGCTTGGCATCCGTTTTTCAATAAACGAATGACTTTGTGGATAGAAATAACCGTTATTGATTTCAACGGTTTGGTTGCTTGAATTCGCATAATAGGTTGATTAGGAATATGAAAACTAACGACCTTATGAAAACAATCATGATGAGTAGTTAACCAATCAATTCTTAAAATCACATTAAATTCTTATATTTCCAAAGAGGTAATATCAATGGGTAAGGTGAGGATACCGACTTGAACAAAACAAGATTTATAGACTGTAGATGTAACGAATGTTTGTCCCAATGGTGTTTCAACAAATAAGTCAAAATTTAATTTCTCAAGGGTCAAGTTTAAACGTTGAGCACAAGCAGATGAAATAAAAGAGTGGGTAGAATCAGTATTTAATAAGGTATAGACTCGCAAGAGTTTATGACTAGCTCACCGGTTATGACGTCATCTGGTTTCCACGCATTTTGAGAGGTTACGACAAAAGCTCTGCCTTGTACCACAGGCTTTGACTTGTCCGTGTTAGCCCTTGGTGTTATCATTACGGTTGGACTTGATTTTGCTACACGACAGAATCGAGATATGTGGTATTCTTTTCCACAATTGTAACATACCTTGGGTGGTTGTGTATAGTTTGGACTGATGTGTCCCTCCTTTCCGCACTTGTAACATATGACTAGCGGTCGTTCACCTTTCCTCGAAACTGGTACTGGTGCTGCTGCTGATGCGAGTGCATTTCCCTGGTTATTGTTGAATCTTCTCTTCTTGGAATTGTTGCTGCTTGACTCACTCCTCCTGTTATCTGGGCTAGGATTACCACCGAAGTGGTTACCATTTTCGACATGATGATTCCCTCCTCACTCGTTATCACTATTTCGATGATTGTTGCCACCGTTACAATTATTATCGTAATTTTTCTCTCGCTGTTGGGTATTACTTCCTGGTTGTAGTATTCCTCTCTCTTGCCCCACTACTTGAGCCCTATCTACGACATCTGAATATAGACAAATTTTATGAGAAACGAGATATTTATGAATTTCTGGTTTCAAACCTCGTAGAAACATTCGTGTCATCCGTTCCTCAGTGTCCACCAAATGAGATGCAAATCGAGACAGCTCGGCAAACTTGGCTTCGTACTGCGACACCGTCATGTTGTTCTATTCCAGTTTGATGAATTCTACCTCCTTTATATGGCGAATACTCTCCAAAAAATACTTCTCGTTAAATAATTCTTGGAACTCGACCCAAGACATCTCGAGTGCTGAGTAACGGGTACGTTTCACGGATTCCCACCAATGATTCGCTTCTCCTTGCAGCATAAAAGTGGCGAAAGGAACCTTTTGTTCGTCTGTGCAACGTAGTACATCAAATATCTTTGTTAATTATTTGAGCCACGCCTCTGTCTGAAGTGGATCTGGATTGCCAAAAAATTCAGGTGGTCCCAACTCTTTGAACTGCTTGGCAGTGACCATTCGTACATTATCAACGTTTCTGCTAGTATTGTAGACATGAGCTCTTCTCGCCTAGTTCTGCATGCATTGCATGAAGTTCCTAAAAAATCATCATTCATCCTATTGTTAGCATCATGATTAGCATCATGATGTTCTGAGTTTGCACCCGTATTATTTGTAGCTTCCTGATTTTCAGCCACAATTGTCTTATAGTGAATCTCTTGGTTTTCAGATGTCATTCTGAAATGTGATCACAAAACAAAGATTAGTTAAAGAAATAGACATGCAACATCTTGTCCCTATAACCAACCAATTACTTAAAAAACAAAATAGCTCAGGTAGGACACACTAGCGAAGGATTTTACTCGTCTCTCCCCTCCTAGTTCTAATCCTAGATCTCTAACATAGATCATATCCCTAAGCTCTGATACCAACTGTGACGCCCCCAAAATAGGTCCATACAACCCATTTTGAGTCGCCAATAACATTCTACAAAATACAAATACAAATACGAATTTTCCTATTTACAACTAATAAATGTTGTACAAAATACGACAACATAATACAAATGCATCTTAAATTCTCAATACACTTATTGTCACACTAATAATAATGTATTGAGATACTTCTATTGTCTCGGACCATCACTCCATTCCCCGACTAGTCCCCGCTACACTCTCTTTTCCTAAAGAGAATAATGGAACAAAAAGAAAAAGGGTGAGCACAAATAGCCTAGTAAGAAATATCATGACTAAGATAATGAAGAATAAAATTGTCTTTAGCCTTCAACCGAAATAAATCAGAGATTTAAAGATATTATAATTATTCAACAACTGCAGCGGAACGAACAATCTATTAGAAGAGCCAAGTAGATTATAATATCTACCATCTTCTATAAGTTAAAGGATCACCACCAATATTTTATCCCTGTAACACCAATCAACAGTTCCTGTTTATGAATATCCAAATCAACAGTTTATATTCAACAGTATCTCTTTGCACTATGTGCCAAAGATATTTATTTATAACACCACCAGTCATGATCATGCCAAACGCTAGTTCATCTTTGAACTACGGGCCAAAGAGAACTTTCACCATACTCCTTTGTTTGTAACACCAAAAGTCATGATTATACCAATACACAGTTTGGTCAAAATCATGTCATGCCAGTTCATCTTTGCACTACGGGCCAAAGAGAACTATCATCACAATTTAAATATGAGGATGATGACAATGATATAAAATGAATACAGTGAGATCAAGAATAAGAATGAATGTTTAATTTATCCAGTGTCAAAGGTTGACCAAATTGCCAACATGATGACCAAATTATGGAGTCAAATTCAAGAATAATATTCAAGAATAAAATTCACGATTCAACTATATCGTATCAAACGAAATAAAAAGATTCAGGTGAAAAGATATTAGATGAAGCACAAACTATTAAGGATATTCTACAAATTTTCAGGGATTTTCACCATTTAAAAATAAGGTTTTGGAAACAAACAGAGATTTCTTATCATAAATGGAGAAATGTGAAAGAAACAGATATCCCTTAAAGAGTACAAAAGAAATGATACGTTATACGAGTATAAAAGAATATATGAAACTGCAAATGGATTTTCACGCGTCATGCGGTAATCCGTGTAGACAGATTATTTCCACAAAAGATTAATAAGTAATGAATACGAAGGGTTATTCACCAGGCATGCGTCAATTCGCACGGACAGGTTATACCCACAGATTAATAAGGAATAAATGTAAAAGGGATATTCACCAGGTACGAGACTCCGTACATACAGGTTATTCCCACAGAGTAATAAAGAATGAATACAAAAGGATATTCACCAGGTACGACACTCCGGACATACAGGTTATTCCCATGGAGTAGCAAGGAATGAATACAAAAGGATATTCACCAGGCATACGTCAATCCGCACGGACAGGTTATACCCACAAATTAATACGGAATGAATAACAACCTTTATGAGTATAATATCACTTACGAACATGGAAGCAAATGATATTGCATAAGAGTATGAAAGAAATGATATCCCCTACCTTCGTTAATAAGTGATTGGATGTTGATTTCTATGAAGTTTACTAACTTGGACAATACTAGTATTCTCACAAATACTCATAATAGCATAGCACACTTAGAGAACTCAAGAAATTTAGAGAGAGAGAGGAAGTATAAGCAAGGAAGGTGTGAAGATTTCTTAAAATAATCCTTCCTATTTATATGAAAACCAAGTTTCATTAATTGCACAAAAAAGGACTCGACTTATTACACTTTAGTACCTCCATCTTTGCCTCTATTTTTAATATAATCCCTCAAGTATTATCAATATTGCATAACATCCCCTAATAATTCCCACATGTGAACCAATAGTTCCATCATGTAAACCAATAGTTTATAGCATGTGAATTTCACAATATCAATTAGGTACCCCTAAGTTAGACTCTACTTTTAATCCGTCAATAATGCTAAAATATCATATCAAATAATATGAGTTACAGTGCTATGACAAATAATAAAAAGTACCATACAGATGCTATTGTAATTATTGAATCAAAATACTGTGCAATTGCTACTTTATCAATTATTGAATCAATACTTTAAAATATTGCGCAACACCGTGTGCCTGTGCAATACCGCGTACTACTGTGGAATAACGCGTTTTACTGTTCTTTTCATTACCGGGTATTTCAACAGTTGCCGGTGATAATACTGTTGACAAAATACTGTCGTTTTCAGTATCCGACGATGGGGCCCACGATCGTTGACAATATTCTCATTGTGGGACCCACTAATATTTTGATATTTCGGTGCCGTCGTACGGTACCGAATATAATATTCCCCGACAAAAAGAATATTCCCCAACATACTGTTTATGAGATAATTTATAAATAACACCCTTAACTATCATTTATAACAATTAAGCATTTCACTATTTAAAAAAATAATCATAAAGAAAATAATAAACTTTTATTTCATAAAGTCGGAGATCTTACATCAAGTCTCTTTGGTTATTCTAACTTTTATTTCACATCTAAAGAGGCTACACTTGACTTTGGTTCTTTATGTGTGAGAGATCTAATTGATTTATTTCTTGTCAAACCGGGTTTCATTATCACTTCTAACTTTACTAAAATCTTTTTTTTCTTATTAGAGATTAATCATTTAAAATAGGGCTAAATACACTTATGTTATACCAAGTACCATTAAATTCATAATTCGGCCCCCAAAATATTTGGGCTTACAATTTACTACATAAAGTACCTAATTTCATATAATGTAGCCCCCAAATTTAGATTCCGGTCAAAATTGGTCAGAAGACCTCAATTGTCAGCAAGACAAATAGTATTACACGATTTGACCGTATTAAAATGCAGTTTGACTTTAAAAAAAATTAATTTAAGAAATTATTTCGATAATAACTAATTTAAAGACTTAATAATGTAAAAACAAATAAAAAAATCTCATTCTTTCTTCCCTAAATTCCTCCATCACCATCACTATCACCATCATCAACACCTCCAACACCATACCATCATTCACTCCTCCATCACCATCATCAATCAAACACCATGTTCTTCCCTAAATTCTAATCTTATCTCAAACTTCATAATCGCAACATAATCTTCAAAATTTTCACCTTTAAATAGATAGATTTTAATACAAAATCAACAATCTCATTCTAAAAAATATAGATCTCACCTCCAATTGAATACATGAGAGACTTTTCAGTGGAGAGAGAGAAGAGAGGAGCTGGGGCGAGAGGCAGATGAATGGGTACGGGGGCGGGAGGTAGGGGATGGGGAGCGAGGTATGGGGATCTTGGGTCGGGGATCGAAAAGCATGGAAAAAGGACATTGTTCAGTTCAAAATTACCTCTTTCTTGTTGCTCGATCTAATTGTTTTAATTTGTGTTTGAGCTCGGAAGTACTCTGCAAGTGCATGAACAAGACCTATGTCTGAGTATGAAAGCATCGGATGCAAGCATGGAAAGAATCAGATCTGTGTCTCAGCTCTTCAAAAGAGGAGTAGGAAGAGGATCCCTATGAGAAATTTAGTCAAATTTTCATTCATTTATCTCTTTCTTCTTGCTCTGATTCTTCTTGGTCCCATTTTTTGCCATTGTTTTTAGTTTCTATTTTGTAAAAATTGAATGTTAATATTGGTGTTCATCATTTTGGAAGAAAATTTGCCCCTTTTTTAATTTTGGTTTTAAAAACATTGAATGTTAATATTGTTGTTCATCATTTTGGAATAAAAATTGGTATAAGCATAAAGCATAAAGAGTAGTAACACAAAAAAAATCATGAAAAAAATCTCCAAATCCCCCAAAAAATTATTGCTTTATTACATTGTATGAATTTTTAATAATTAAAACGAGTCTCTTAAGTTTTCTTTATTTTTTGTTAAACATTATTTGGTATAACTTTTAGTTTAATATTTTCAAAGTCAATATAATTTGGGGTGAATTGACTTTAGAATTATTCTAATTTGGGGAGTTAATTATATTTAGAAGTATTTTAATTTGGGACTAATTGTATTTAGAATATTTTAATTTGGAGTTAATTGTATTTAGAAGTATTCTAATTTTTTAATGAAGTCATCCCATATATGAATACGGTCAAACCGTATAAACCAATTGGGTTGCCGGTCAAGTCGGGTATTCCGGCCAATTTTGGCCAGAATATGAATTTAAGGGCTACATTGTATGAAATTGGGTACTTTATGTAGTAAATTGTAGCTCAAATACTTTGGGGCCGAATTATAAGTTTGATAGTACTTGGTGTAACAAAAATTTATTTAGCCCTTTAAAATAAAAGAATTTCATTATATTGATTGTCAACAATATAAGATATTTATAGACTTAAGCGTGTTCAAGTTTCTGACTGTAAAATGTTGTAACATTTTATTTCTATCCTAGGATATATCATAATAATTAGTATGTTTAGCATGCATAATGCGTTTTAGTGAGTTATTAATGTGATGGTTATAACTAAAATCCTTAAACCTAAAAAGAGTTTAATTTAGGTTTAATTTTCCCTGTTGTATTTTTTTCTTATTGTGAAAATTTATTTCCTCCTTTGTGAGAAGCTATTGATTATTGTACCTTGAAAATATGAGGTTTTAGAAAAAGAGAATCCATCATATGCGCACCAATTTTTGTCACATGTTTAGGTAATATTTGGATAAAAATATGTTTTTTTTTATTTATTTCAATATAAAAAAAAATTTAAGATACCACAAGAACTTCTAAAGAAGATATGAATTTGAGGAACACGTTCTTTAATCTTGGTATCACATGTTAGAATACAGTCTTAGTTTGTATTTATACCAATACGGTCCATGTGGTCATCTTTATATAATTGCGAACCATTCTTGATATTTTAGTGGTCCAGGGTGAAAAATAAAAATAAGATATTTTAAAAATATAGCCTTTATCAAAATAAATAAATAAATAAGTACATGTTGTACTCAAATAAAGTGTCTTTCCGGAACTTAAAACATAATAGTTCGACTATAACAAAATATATGAGAATATATTCATTGAAAGATTCTTCTTTTAGTATTCCTAGAGACAAAATCTTCAATCAAATGTTCGAATATATATATATATATATATATATATATATATATATATATATATATATATATATATATATATGAGAATGATCCACAAAAACGTTAGCTATGGGCACTGTTTGAGCTAATGCATATCCAGTCGTTCAATATAAGATCCAAGGACAGGATTTGGACACGACCGCTAGAGGGAGTAACGGCCAGATATTAAAATAATTAAATATTATCTTGGCCGCTATAGGGAGTAGCGACCAGTCAAAATGACAGCATTTTAACTGGCCGCTACTCCCTCTAGCGGCCAAGATAATATTTAATTATTTTAATTTTATATTGGCCGCTAAGGGAGTAGCGACCAATATGAAAATTAAGTTGTCCCCCCCACTTTGGTTATCATGCTTTTCTTTTGATTCTAGTTGCTTCTGGTATTTGAGGTCTGAGGAGCCTTGTGGATTATATTTTTGTTAATAGTTGTATTATCACTTTATTGTAGTAGAAACAATATAGAACGCAAAGGAAGGACAATTTATGCTCCGAAAAGAAATTAAAAGCATTTTAAATGGAAAAGACATAACGGCCCTCAATAAAGCACAACCATCCAATCCCTATTTAAATCTGATGAAGAAACTCTCGAAAAGACCCCATACTACTAGATGCCAAAGAGATGCATAAAATGACACTATCCCAAAACAAGTGGTTGTAAAAAGTTGAACGCATGATAACTAAAGTGGGGGGACAACTTAATTTTCATATTGGACGCTACTCCCTCTAGCGGCCAATATGAAAATTAAAATAATTAAATATTATCTAGGCCGCTAGAGGGAGTAGCGGCCAGTTAAAACGCTGTCGTATTGACTGGCCACTACTCCCTCTAGCGGCCAAGATAATATTTAATTATTTTAATATCTGGTCGCTACTCTCTCTAGCGGTCGTGTCCAAATCCTGCCCTTGGATCTTATATTGAACGATTGGATATGCGTTAGCTCAAATAGTGCCCATAATTTGATTTAGAAGATTAAAGGCTGAGATAAAAAAAAAAAAAAAAAAAAAACAGCCGCTACACTGCCAAATTACCAAAAAGCCTACGGATTTCTAATATAATAATACATTAACATCATATCTTATTAATATAATAATAATATATTTCCCTCCTTTCCACCACAACATGTAGCCGTTGGAGTCTCTTTTTTTTACCACTTTGTTTGTCCCAATTTGATTGTCATTCCCAATTTAACTAATATATATTAATATTATTAATAATAACTAATTTTATTAATATTAATATTACTAACTAATTTTATTATTATTATTTTATAATGATATTATTTTTATTAAAATTAATATTATCAATATTATTTTATTAATTTTAATATTACTAATTTTATTTTGACTAATATTTGTTATTTTTGTTTTGAAAAATATAAAATATTAAAATGTAGTTAATATTAATGTATAGATAATATTTTAACTAAATTAAGAGTAATATTTTATATATATATAGGGTTTTAATATATATATATATATATATATATATATATATATATATATATAGGGATCTAATATAAAGTTAATATTAAAATGTAGTTATTATTACTAACTACATTTTAAACTACATTTTAAAATATTAATACTAACTACATTTTAATATTTTATATTTTTCAAAACAAAAATAACAAATATCAGTCAAAATAAAATTAGTAATATTAAAATTAATAAAATAATATTGATAATATTAATTTTAATAAAATAATATCATTATGAAATAATAATAATAAAATTAGTTAGTAATATTAATATTAATAAAATTAGTTATTATTAATAATATTAATATATATTAGTTAAATTGGGAATGACAATCAAATTGGGACAAACAAAGTGGTAAAAAAAATACTCCAGCCGCTACATGTTGTGGCGGAAAGGAGGAAAATATATTATTATTATATTAATATGATGTGATGTTAATGTATTATTATATTAGAAATCTGTGGACTTTTTGGTAATTTGGCAGTGCCGCTACAACATGTAGCGGCTGCTTTTTTTTTTTTTTTTATCTCAGCCTTTAATCTTCTAAATCAACGGATGATAGCTTGGTTGTTGGAATAGTGTCTGTGACAACCGGTTGTCACAGATTAGATCCCATATATATATATAATTCGGACCTCCTGATCGAGGGTCCAGGGCGGTCGACCCTCCTCCTATGTTCATAAACGCCCTCATTGCGAACGTTCTTTAATCTTGGTATCACATGTTAGAATATAGTCTTAGTTTGTATTTATTGGTATCACATGTTAGAATACAGTCTTAGTTTGTATTTATACCAATATGGTCCATGTGGTCCTTCTTTATATAATTGCCAACGTTCTTTAATCTTTATCACATGTTAGAATACAGTCTTAGTTTGTATTTATACCAATATGGTCCATGTGGTCCTTCTTTATATAATTGCGAGTGCTACACTAAAAACACGACAACTTGAAATGTGGTTTACTACTTTACATAATCTAAATACGTCCTGGATTTTACATCAATATATATAAGGGTGTGAACTAATCCATGTCCAAAAAATAAAAAGATTTAACCCATTATTGAACCATATATGAAGAACTATCAATGTGGGACCTAAAGGGCCACGGTCCCCTATGTTTTAATAAATTATTATTATTATTTATTTCAATATAAAAAAAAATTAAGATAGCACAAGAACTTCTAAACAAGATATACATGAATTAATTGAGGAACACGTTCTTTAATCTTGATATCACATGTTAGAATACGAGTCTCAGTTTGTATTTATACCAATATGGTCTATGTGGTCCTTCTTTATGTAATTGCGAGTGCAACACTAAAAAACACTACAACTTGAAATATGGTTTACATAATCTAAATATGTTCAAGATTTTACATCAATATATGTAAGGGTGTGAACTAATCCATGTCCAAAAAATAAAAAGATTTAACCCATTATTGAAACATATACGAACAACTATCACTGTGAGGACCTAATACTGTGTTTGTAAAGTTTTTTTTTTTTGAGAGAAAAGGAAAAGAAGGGAAGAAAATGGAAAATAATTAAAATCCCTCCAAATCTAATGTTTGTGAGTTTTTTTTAGGAAAGAAGGGAAGGAATTTGGAAATAAAGTTGATTTTATTTTTGTCTCAAAACTTTTCCCCTAAAAATTGAAAGATTTAAAAGGATGAAAAAGAATGAGAAAGTTAAATATTTTATATTACTAAAAATAACATTTTAAAATAAATAATATGATTACTATAACTACTAATTTTTGAAAATACCATTTTTTTTTCTTTCCTTTTCCTTTTGTTGCCTCGGTCCACGTTATTCCATAATCCCCATACCTCCCCCACCCCCACGTCCCTCCCTCTCCACGTAACCTCTTTCCCTTTTGTTGATTTATGCAAATTAACTAAGAAGTCCTACAGAGATCTCCCCATCCTTAATTCGGGTTTGAATGGTAATGTCAACTTTTGTAAATAAGGTATTCCAACAAAACAGCTTAATTGATTGTCTTTTCTTTTCTTTTTTTTTTTCTTTTTTTCGAAAGCTTATCTGATTGTCGTCAGCGGATCTATGTGTAGCCAATGTAGATAATTTCCTACGCTAGAATTTTGATTTTTTTTAATTTAATTTTAGGTATAGTATTTTTAGCATATTTGTAAAATTAAGAGACTTAAATAACATAAGTTATCTAAAAAATATAATTATTTCTTAGTCAACACAAAATTTACTAAATAGTTTAATACTTAAAAGTTTATTGAGAAAAGGAGACATATTAATTATTTGCCAACATGTTTGCAAGTGTTGAAATAGTATTTTCAGCAAATTATTGTGAAAAACTTATTACGTAATTGGATGAGGATGCTTGGATAAATAATTGTTTAGTGATATACATTGCAAAAGAATTATTTGTAACAATCAATACGGAAGATATTATTATATATGTACTTATTTCAAGATATAAAATCTCAAAAGATATTGTTGTAAATATTGTTACCTTATTTTGAATTATGTGTAATTTTTCAAGATAAAAAATATGTTTTAATAAATTTTTTAATTAATTTGTTTCTATAACAATGTGGTTTCGAGTTTTTAGTGGTAAACAAAAGAATAGAAAATTTATAAATTTTTTCATGTTGTTATTGAGTTTATAAAGGAAAATAAAAGAAAATTTAAATTTTACATTTAAAATAAATTCTTATATTAGTTTTATTGTGTATAATGTAAAGTGTGCAATAGAGATTATAAAACATTGCTTACATTATTTAGTTTTTCGTCTAAATTCGTTCATTTTTGGACAAAATATTTTGGCAAGAAAAACAACCACGTTTTTAATTCATTTCTTTTCTTCACTATTCAAAAAAAAAAAACTCACTAAAAACATGATTGGATAAAAAAAACTTAAGTTTTATGTTCATTTCTTTTCTTTTTTGCCCATTTTAAAATTCAGTAACATGGTGTAAGTAAAAAAATAATTATAAAAAATAATTTTGCCTACACTAATATCAAATCTTGAATCTGCCACTGATTGTCATGTTCTTCTGTATACCTTCTTCTTATCCCAGCTAGTCTGCATACATGCTTAAGCAAAATCAGAGTTTTTTTTATTATATAATCTAAAAATTATTATTAAAAAAATATTTATGCAGTTTTTAATCTCTTTTCCGCTGCCTGTTAATGAGATGATGGTCATCATCATCAATATATATGTTCTTCATTAATTTAAATAAATATAAATAAAGTGATATGTAAGGGTAATATAATCATAATTTAGTTTTAAAGGATTAACTGTGTATCGGACTCGGAAGTATACGCCCTTTTGTACTTGGTACCCTTAGGTTCAAAAACTCTCACCCCGCTACTCAAAGTAGTTTTAAGTAACCATAATTAGCCCTTTTATAATTTCTAGCCATAAAAGTTGCCGAAATTGCCACGCGTTCCAGTAGATGGAGTATAAGAACGCTTTGACCTAATTTTTATACATTGAACCGTATAAAACAATTTAAAACCAATTAAATAACAAGTTAATTTATTCATACTCCCTATAATACAAATCTAAATGTATTTGAAAAAAATAAAAAATGAAAAATCTCATCTTCATCATCCCCAATTCGTGAAACCCAAAAATTTCAAATCCTAAAACTCCAAATTAATCTCTTCCAATGATGATCTATCAAATATATATATATATATATATATATATATATATATATATATATCAAACATGAATAATAGATTCAACACATTAATTTGCCGAATAAAGAACAAAAAATTCCAACCCATCTTTATCATCTTCCCCATCATCATCATCATCTTTTTCCCATCTTCATCATCATCCCCATCTACCATGAAACTCAAAAATTTCAAAATTCAAAATACCCTAATCATTCATCATCTTCCTTTACACCCATTCATGAAACTCAAAAATCCTAAAACAAAAATCTCAAAACTCACTCATAAAACCATGTTCTGTCATTAAACTCACTCATTTTCTATCTCTAAAACACAATTTGGGGAACCATTCATGAACTCGAAAATCTCAAATCAAAAATCTCAACCCATTCATCATCTTCGATTTTTGTCCCAAATCTCAAAACTCATAGATCAAACTACATAATATACTAAACTCAAAATTAAACTCAAATCAAATTGGCTCAAAATCAAACCCAAATCGAAGGTAATATATTTCTATCTAGTCATATTTAAGCTCATCTTAGTGATTCAAAACATAGATCTATGTAGCAGATATGAAGTTTTGGGCAGTGTGGTCGTGAGGGAGAGCTTTGAGGGTATGAAGAGAAAATATGAAGATGAAAATTTAGAAATAAATGGGTTTCACAATATTCGGTTAATAGTGTGGTTTAATTATTTTAATTAGGTTAATATTTTAATGTATTTATACTTTCACATGTGTATAATTAAGGTTTATACGAATCTGGTATTTCAAAATGAGTCAAATACGATCAATCTGTATATTTCTACAAGGGTTAATTGTATATCAAACCCTGAAGTATACAGCCTTTTACACTTCGTACCCCGAGGTTTAAACGCTCCCATCCTACTACCCAAAGTACCGTTAAGTAATCACGATGGACCCTATTTAGATTTTCGGTCAATTTTTTTGCCGAAAAATGGCCACGTGTCATAATTTAATATTTAAATATAATTAATTGTATAAATACCATACTTGACTTAATTAAAATGTAGAAATACGTGTTCAATACCCATTGACTGCATAATAGTAGTAGTTGACTTATTTAAATAGTACAAATACATAACAATTACAAAATCAATACAAAGAATACATTTATCCACTAATAATTTTAAATAATTAATCTCATATCCTAAAACATAATAAAAAAATAAATAATTAACTAAACAAATTAACCCATGCAAATAGACAATTAACTCAACTAATTAAGCAAACTAATTAATTAAAAATCATTAATATAAATATAAAAAAAAGCAAAATCAAAAAACAGAGCAAGAATATTTATTGAAAATTGAAATACATTCAATAATGAACCTAAATAAATAATCTGACCAACTTAAATAATTAAACCATATAAAAATAAATAAATACACTAATATTTAAATTAAATAAACTAATTAACCCAAATTCACTAATTAAAAATAACTTTACTAGTCCAGTCAATACGAAAACAATTGTTCACTTCTTCTCTCCCAACTAGCAAATTCACAGTGGCAAATTAAGTCTTCCTATTACCAGCGGATTTCAGTTTCGAGCAGCAACTCTTTCTAGGAGATAACATCTTCGTCCCAAAAAAAAAATCTTCCTCTCAAATCTCGACTAACAAATCTCTCTTTATACCATTACCAAACCACAACGAGAAGCCCCCTCGCTTCTCTACAACAACAAACCCCAAAGATCCAAATCCCAAATGAACGTGTCTACCTATGTGTTGCGGCTCAAATTCCAGATCTAATAATTTAAAAGGTAAATTGACCTCACCCTAAATTTTGGAAAAAACTTAAGCTTTTGAAATAGATTAAAAAAGAAGATTTTTGTGTTATGGTAGAGCAATTTGCTGGCAGGAGCATGCACAATAAATTCAAAAAAGAAGAAGCGGATGAACAAGCCTTTGGAGCTAGGTTTTGAAATTGGGATTTACCTTTTGATGATGTAACTCTTGTTGAAGATAATGACAAATTCGAGGGTCTATACACATATGTGCTCAGGCTCATTATCACGATGTAACCTACTTTGATTCAAACAACAGCTCCAAAATTTAGCAGGTCGATTGTTGAGATAAAGATGAAGAAATTGTTTTTTAAGTTCCAAAATCAAACCAAAAAATCCTAGGTTTCCTCCCTAAATTTCAAAGATCCAAATTTTTTAGTTAAATAGACTATCATTTGAACATCAATGGTATGTGAGTTTTCGAGTTTTCAAATTTTTTAGATTTAATGAACAAGTGATGATGAATGGATTAATGGTTTTTGGATTTCTAGGTTTCATTTGAAGATGATGAAGATAAGAAAGTTGTAATTTTTATTTATTTATAAAGCATTTATACAGAACTTATTAGTATTAGATTGGTATTTAAATATTTTTATACAGTCAAACAAAAAAAATATACAGTCAAATGAATTTATACGCACGTGCTCGGAGCACGTGACCACTCAGGCGGTTTTTCTCGTTGGATATTTCACGAGGGTGCATATCAAGAGGATACTTTGGGTAGCGGGATGAGAACGTTTAAACCTCGGAGTACGAAGTGTAAAAGGGTGTATACTTCGGGGTCCGATATGCAATTAACCCTTTGTACAATGTCCTACGCACATATCAGCTTTCCGTTGAAAATTTCACTAGAATTTTACTCTTGAGTCTATCGTGCTTACTTAAACAAATCTGGGGTAGCTGGATGAAAGATTTTGAACCTGGGGATACCAAATGCAAAAAAGTGTATACTTCAGGGTTCGATACACAATTAATCCTTAAAAATAAAAAATTAAAAAAAAATATTTTCCTTTCCTTTCCTACTTCTAAACTCATAAATAAGGAAAAATATAATTAAAATCTCATCCATTTGCTTCCTTTTCAAAACTCACAAACATGACTAAGGAAAATTATAAACCATTCCTTTCCCTTCCCATCCATTCTCTTCCCATCTCTTCCCCTCTTATATTTTTTTTCCCATCTCATCCCTCCAAACTCACAAACACGGTGTAAAGGACCACGGTCCCCTCTGTTTTAATAAATTATTATTATTATTATTATTATTATTATTATTATTATTATTATTATTATTATTATTATTATTATTATTATTATTATTATTATTTTTTATTGGTACCATTAGAATTCTTCGAATATTATGTTATGGTTTCTCATGGCCTTTTGATTATACTCTTTTGTTTACTAATATATGTATAGAGTAAATTTTATAATATTTGAATTTGCTATAATTGGATCGTCATTCAAGATGGCTCTGTTGAGCTTTAGTTCGAGGCTTTAAATCACTCTATTATGCACAACAAGGATAAAAAATGTTCGACAAAATGTAAAATGTCCCTCAATGTTACATACTTTTTCGATTTGAGTTTCAATATTTCAAAATTTGCAACCGTATTCCTTTTTAAATGGTCAGTGCAATTTTCTTACCTTCATCATACTTTGACACTAAAATACAGTTTGTACCCTAATGTTCGTAAAATTATTGAGATTTATATCCTAATGTTTTGCTAAACAAAATGCATGGAGGCTTTTAATTGGTGAAAATGCACCCCCAAATTTTTTTTCGCTAAACAATATACACCTTTACTTTTGGGTGTAAACTGTATTCTTTTAAGCAAAAAATAACTTTGGAGATGTATTTAGATACATTTTAAACATTAAAGTACAAACCTCAACAACAAATTTTGAAGTAAAAACTGTATTTTGGTGTATTTTAACGGTATTATAAACCTTTGACATGTTAGAAATAAAGTGATTGGAAGTTTGGAAAATGAAAAGCCGGTAGTAGTTTAGAAGGTTACAACCGAAAATTGCCATGTGGGCCACAAGGAAATAATGGCTTAAGTCCTTTCATTTTTAGTAACTTATATACTTTAACATTATACATAACATCTACGGTTTTCATCCTATGAAAATATATTCCTTCTGAAAGTGTAAGAGATTTTGAGAGATTTTGATAATTGTGGATGACCACTTTAAATAAAAGAGATTATTAATATATATCTTGTTTGCTTCTTTGTTTTGTCTATTATTTCACAACACGTTATCAGGACGATCATCTAACCAACCGAGGATCCCAATTTGTGTAGTTTTCTCAACACACTGTAAGTATTGTTTCATTACAATTAAATCTGATCATATATATATATATATATATATATTCAGTTATTTAATTTTTTACGTAATTATATATTTTTATAGATGTCGAATCTTACAAAACTTGAATTTGCTGCACTTGACATCTCGAGCAAGAATTACTTGTCATGGACACTTGATGTTGAGATTCACCTAGAGGCAAAGAATCTTGGAGATACTATTAAGGTTGGCAATCATGCATTCTTGCAGGATCATGCCAAATCAATGATTTTTATTCGCCATCATCTCCATGAAGAATTAAAATCTGAGTACCTTATAGTAAAAGACCCTCTTGTCTTATGGAATGCTTAAAAGAAAGAATTAAGGGAGATATATGTGGACCACTTCACCCACCTTGTGGTCCATTCAAGTATTTTATGGTCTTAATTGATGCATCAACTAGATGGTCACATGTATGTTTACTTTCTATTAGAAATGTTGCATTTGTTAGACTTCTTGCTCAAATAATTAGGTTACGAGCACAATTTCCTGATTATCCAATTAGGAAACTTTGTTTAGATAATGATGGTGAATTCACATCTCAAGTTTTCGATGACTATTGCATGTCAATTGGAATTGATGTTGAACATCCTGTTGCCCATACACACACTCAAAATGGTTTAGCTGAATCACTTATCAAGAGACTTCAAATTATTGCTCGACCTTTGCTTATGAAATCAAAATTACTAGTTTATGCTTGGGGTCATGCTATTTTACATGCTGCATCATTAGTTCGCATTAGGCCAACTACTTATCATAAATTCTCACCATTACAACTTGTACTTGGCCAACAATCAAATATTTTTTATTTGCGCACATTTGGTTGTTGTCGACGCCGGGAGGATCGCCTCCTTTTTGGTGATTGTTACCCTTTCCAATTTTAGCCTTTTTTATTAGATGATTTTTGGAACAGGTCGGCATGAGTGTCGACGGGGTTTTGAAAGATCGTTTTTTAATGATGAGCCAATTAACCAGAGTCGCCAGTTGATATATTTGAAATGGATGTACCAACTCATCCGAGTTTCATTTTATCGTAAATCGCTGGCTCATATGTGTGACTCCGAATTAATTGGTCTGCAAACTGAGATTCATAGAGTTCGGGGGCTTGCTTAAGCGAGGAGAATGTGTTAGGCACCCCCCGACTTCAGTGAAACCCGGTTACCGCAATCTTGATGCTTTTCCTATCCTTTAATTCTTGAAATGTATGTGCGTGTGTGTGTGTTTATGTGAATGTTGTGGTGAGTTTGCGTGAAGAGTCGTGTTTTATTTTGAGAGTGCTTTAGAATGGCTTTCGGTTTATACGAGAAAGAAAGGTTTGATTTTAATTGTCAAAAGCCGTGAGATTTTCATTAGGTGTCGTTTTGGCAAAACAAGAGTTTTTAGACCTTCGTCAAAATAGGAATCGAGACCTACACGTTGCTTCCGTAAATGAAATAACGGGCAACTTCTAAGATCTCTTTAACCCTATGCACAAAGGTTTAATAAAATATCATTTATTTTTCATGAAAACCATTTTTTGTGATGTTTGAATACGATCTTTCTTTAACCTTCTCGTTTAAATAAGAATCGACATTCATTAGCACTTCCCATTTTAAGCCTCGTGATGCTAATAACCTAATTTGATCGATTTTATGAAAATCTTCATCATTTTAGCTTTGAAATCCGTTTTTTATGTCGCAAATCAAATCAAGCATTAAAATGCGTTGGGGCTATTCATGGGCATGTAAGCCATCAAAATAACCCCGAACGCTCAACCACATATTTCACTATTACAGGGCCTTAAACCCGATTTTCGACTTGATATCGTTTTAAGGCCCAACGATTACATATTTACAATGAAGGGTGCATCGGCCCTATTACATACACCCAAAAATGTCCATCATCGGATTTGAATCATGGAGTCGCGTTTCTAGGCTCACATCCACAATTTATACACACCCACAAAACGGATACTACAAAAATTAAACAAGCTAAAAATCACCAAATGGATATCATCGGGCCATTAGGAAGAATTTTGTTCCGTTGGAACCCTCACTAATAATCCCTAATCCATGTATTCTCAATAATATCCAAGAAAAACTACATTTAATATAATCCAAATGACAAAACTTAACAAAATAATATAACAAAACTGCTATAAAAAGGGTTCTTTTTCACCTTGCAAATGACACCACAATATGTATAAACTTGTGTACTGAATAGAGTAGGAAATATATGTGCTACAATCTAATCAAAAGAGTATAATTCCTCTCTTTTTCTCTCTTTTCTCTCTTCTCCCGCTGCTGATTCTTCCTATTTTTCCTTTCTTCTCCCGCCTGCTGTCTACTCTCTGTATGTGAAATGAAGAATTGTGCTGATAAAGGCTGGCCAAGGGCAGCCGCAGATTGATCTGCGACTGGCCGCAGATTGATCTGCGGCTGGCCTTGGTTTCTCCGCGCCCATCGCGCACTTCAGCCCGCCGCGCACTTCAGTTATTTTAATCCTTCTCGATTTTTGCACCGCACCTCGATTCTCTCGTCGTGCTGTTGGTTTTTGCTGAGAGGCTTGTATTTTGCAGTCCGGGAACCGCTGGGAAACGTGCCATGTCATTCCGCTTTGATCGTTGTCGTGTCGGCTTTGATCGCACGTCGTTGCGGTGGCTCCGAGTGTTTGTACTTATGTCCACCTTTCGTTCTCGTAGGCTGGGTTAACTGACGATTTATGCCCTCCTGTCAGGGTTAGTATACGAAGTGCAAAATTTGGGTGTCTACAGCTGCCCCTCTTTATCATGTTTATGAAATGTTAAATGAAATGAACATGATAAAGAATTAGACACCCGTTGCATGAATGGCAGTGCATACATGATGCAACACATATAGCTTATGATGCAGCACAAGATGTAAAGCATGCAAAACATTCGTAAAGGTGTCAATGCATCAGGCAATCGCAAATTCATTGTGAGTATCGATCTCAACAGGACTCAATCGCCGATCACATCGTTGTTGTCAGGTTTCGTTTCTGACAACTCGCTGCGATAATCGTTATCGCAGGTTTCGTGCTCCGTCTCATAATCGTCGTCGTCGTGGAATCATTATCGTCTCATAACCGTCGGGTCTCGTATCCGATCGATCGTCTCGTAGATGTGGGGTCTGGTCTCCGATGGGTCGTCTCGTCTGTATCGGTTCTCGTCTCCGATTGGTCGACTCGCCTGTATCGGTTCTCGTCTCCGATGGGTCGTCTCGTCTGTATCGGTTCTCGTCTCCGATTGGTCGACTCACCTGTATCGGTTCTCATCTCCGATTGATCGTCTTGTCTGTGCCGGGTCTCGTATCAAGTCGCTCGTCTCGTAATCACCAGGTCTCGTATCCGGTTGATTGTCTCGTCTGCGCCGGGTCTCGTATTCGGTTGCTCGTCTCGTAATCACCGGGTCTCGTATCCGGTTGATCGTCTCGTCTGCGCCGGGTCTCGTATCCGGTCGCTCGTCTCGTAATCACCGGGTCTCGTATCCGGTTGATCGTCTTGTCTGCGCCGGGTCTCGTATCCGGTCGCTCGTCTCGTAATCACCGGGTCTCGTATCCGGTTGATTGATTCACCATGTTCCATACCCGATTGGTTGAAACTTCGTATTTTTTAAGTCAAATGGATTTGAAATTGATCAATTTTGCAAAGGAGGGAAAAAGGATGGAAACAGGGGCCAGCCGCAGATGGATCTGCGGCCAGCCGTAGATTGATCTGCGACCATGATCGGATCTTATAAGCGGCTCGCCCCTTCCCAGATCTGTCACTTTCAACCTGTACCCCACATTAGTTTTTGCGATTTTGCGCCTTTGCACGTCCTTTTTGCCGATTTTTCTAGCCTTCTCGCAAAAACCGCTTCGGTTAGATCGATCTACACGCTACGGGTAACATTTGACCGATTGTTTTCTTATTTCGTCAATGTTTTGCTATACATTTGGCTATTTTGCATGTTTAGAGATATAAATGTATGCTTTGAAATGCTATGCCATGTATTATTGCATGTATATGTTAGGTCTCGACCGTGCGAGTCATATTCTACGCTCATGATGTGGGTCATACATACTTGTCACCTTTTGAATGAGAGCATGTATTATGGTCATTCTCATGTTGCAATTATCCATATAAATGCAATTTTGATCTGTTGTGGCTTGGATTAATTGAAAACATGCTTGGCTATGCATGGGATGCCCATTTTATAGACGAAACTCTGCCGATATTTTTTTTTTTAGAGTCCCACTAGAATTTACTTCATGCATATATAGTAAACATGCGTCATGTTGCATTATTTCTGTGATGAAGATAGGTAGATAAAATATTTCGTGACACCATTCGAAATGTAACGTACCTCCCTCTTTGACTGTGTCGTTCCAGCTATGGATCCTGATGTTCCCAGCAGCTCCACTGCGTCTCGTGCTTCGGGTGTTCGCCGCCGTAGGGCTGCACCTGCCCCGACTATGCCTCGGACTCGCCAGGCTCGTCGACTGGCAGAGGCTGTCGTCCGGCCCGATCACCCTGAGGTTGAGGAGGCCGCTCTTCCAGATATTGAGGTAGAGGGGCCGTCCTCCAGCACACCGGCTCCATCTACCCGTCGCGTTCTACCTGGCGCCTCTGTACAGGTACCCGATCTATTGGGTCGGGATCTCAGTCGTCACCCCTCAACATCTCTTGTTGCTAATGAGGTATATTCATTACTCCTCTGAATTTATTCTCAATCTCCGGACCGAATGTTGCGGGCCTTGAAGACCCGGTCCTCGGCAGCGAAACCCAATAAAGCTCGGACCTCCGCTGGAGTAATGTCTAGATCCAAAGGGACACGGACTCCGGTGAACTCAATACCGGTGATATACCTCCAGTCCTAGGGAGTCAGCACAACCTCGCAATCCAAAAGATGAAGGGACTAGGTCTGGTGGAACCATCGCTCAGACAAAGCCCTCATGTAGCCCCAGGGGCACTGACGGGGAATGATGGTGAAGAAAGAGCGGAAACCCCAAGAGTCCACCACCGTGCGGTAATCGGTGTGCAAGGCTGACTATTTATAGGATTTTGAAGTTAAGGGCAAGAAGGTAATTTTTGGAAATTCATTTTGAATTTAATGGCCAGATTTATTTGTTGCAAAAATGAATGGTTCGGATTAATCAAGGAGCACACGGATTGGCCAATATATTAGCTCATCAAAAAAAATTTGCTCTGTCCGAATTGATTTTTAGCTCATGCAAAAAGTGTTAATACATTTCACAAAGACCTTAGCCTTTCTCTCTCCAACCACATGTTTGGTCAAAGCTTATTTAATGCCATATGAATTAATGCTCCAGTATACACACGGATGGAACGAGGAATTTTGTCCCTAAATATTTGTCACATTAACTTCTACAGCTCATGTGCTAAATTCGGTTAAGGCTTTAAGTCTTTAATGATCATATGCATATAAAGTGAGCACATAGTTTATACACACACATATAATATATATATATATTTTTTCGGTATATGTATATATATATATATGTTATTTTTCTTTTTGCCCATAAAAGATTTTTGAAACCTTTAGTTTTTACAAATAAATAGGAGTTCTCCTTGCCTTAGGAAATGTTGATTTATGAACTAATTACTTTAACACTTGATATTAAATTATCAAGGTCAAGAAAATTAATTCAATAGGATTTGAAAATATTTTAAGATCAAAGTAAATAAGATAATTGAAAATAATTAGAATATAAATCCTATGGAGAAGATTCTAATATTTACTAAACTTATTTACTATTATTGTTATCATTAAAATAATCCTTAATAGTTGGAGACCTATCAATCTCCCCCTTTTTGATGATGACAATAATAAAAATATTTTCTACTTAAAGACTCCCCCATAATTTATGAAGCTCCCCCTTAGTTCATGAATCAATTTAAAAAACATTTTCTTATCAGTTTGAGAAATAATTTAATTAACCTGATCAGTTTAAAATACTAATAAATTATCCTGTAACAGTTTATATGATCAGTATACATATTCAGTATACATATTTTTCTTCTCCCCCTTTGTCATCATAAAAAAATGATGGGGAAAATAAAGATAGTCATAGCCTGCAAGAAAAGATTAGTATTTATGACCTGCAAAAGAGTTAGTAGCAGAGATAAGGTAAAAAGCTGTAGAGATACTACAGTAGTAACATTTGGCAGTATTAGTTATTACAATCATCCCAAATAGTTAGTAGCATATATATAAGTTATTACAATCATCCCAAATAGTTAGAACTCTTCTAAGTTAATAGGAGAGAAGTGCAAGTTAAGATTTGGAAGATGATCACCAGGTGGAGATTTGTCCGAAGGTTCAAGTGGTGCAGAACTTGTACTAGCAGAAAAGTAACATGGAGGCATAGACAGCTTTTGATTTTCAATCAAGAAATGCATCATATCCTTACTTTCTGGGTATCAACAATATGGGCCAAATAACCTATACAGCCTTTTCTCAACAATTTCCTAGCTTGCATCATCGTCAGACAACTCGAGTGCCTAGGCGATTTACTACCATAGAACACTACCTTAGACTGATTTCGAGTCTGAAGGTTTATACACTTCTTATGGCAATCTATCATTGCCCCATGGTTAAATAACCAGTCCATACCTAGAATTACATCAAATTCTCCTAGTTGAATTGGAATTAGATCCACAGGTAACTTATACCCCCTTATATCTACAAGACAATTCCTATGAATATGTCTAACAGGAATTATTTCCTTATTCGCCACTTCTATGTTCATAGGATGTTCTAATTCTTCCTGAGGTAAATTTAATCGTTGGGAGAATTCATGTGATACGAAGACATTTCCACAACCATCATAATCCAATCTCTTTTATTTTTATAACTTAAAGTACGCCAATGGTTTGGTGTACATAATTCAGAAAATAAATCAATTAAGTCCAATTAAAATTAACAAGAGCTTTAATCTCCTTTTCCTTTAATTTAGTAATTTTATAATTAACGTGGGCAAGCATAACTAATAAAAATTTAAGGATTAACTATAACCCATCAAAACTTATTCGAGCAAGCATGGATTATGAAAAACTCATATCTTAACAATAATATATCAAAACCTCTTTATTAATTTAAGATCACATAAGAAATATAAAACGAAGCTATTTCAATAAAAAAACATGAAGGCGAAATCAATTAGATATTAAAACACTATTAATAGAAGAGATATAAAATATTGTCATGAATAATTATTTAATTTCATCTGCATTCTAGATATAAAAAATTAGCTAGACATTAAAAATAAATAAACTAAGTAAGATAAGAAGAATAAGAAGAAGATTAAAATAAAATAAGAAAACTCCCTTATTAATGATCCTCCAACGAGCGTACAATGAAGAAGTAATTTTATCCTACTCCTACTCCTAACCTCAACTAAAACATAAAAAATACCTAATAATCTCATACATCAAATCTCTCTTGCTACTCCTCTATTTATAGGAGTACGGTTTTAATTTTTTTTTATGTAAGTTTCAACTTCCTATTGACAATCAACTTCTCTTTGATCTTCTAGATGGACTTTCTCTCGTTGGATTTGACTTGTACACCAAAATTGTTCCACATGCTTCCTTCTCGTTATAAGAATCTTCTTGCCTCTTTCCTTCCGTGAATATGAGCATTAAATATTGCTTGATCACTAAGATTTTGACTTTAGTATAATAAAATATTAAATCCTACAAAATAAAATAAAACATATTAATTAAATAAACTAATATAATAATTAAAAAGGACAAAGTTAGGGATAATAAAATGCATGAATTATGAGCCTATCACTACTCACACCCTTTCTCAACTTTTAGGACGCTATATGACTTGATTGTGCTACACTTGAGCAACTAAACATAAAACTCTAATTATAAAGTACTCAAAAATCTCTTTTCCCTAATCTAATTAGGACTCCTCAACGTACTAAATATTTATATTAAAAATAGTATTCTTCCAAAATAAAACTTTTATTGTTAAGATATAAAATATAAATATTATCAATTTGCCCTAAAATATAAAACCCAAATATCTTGTATGGTCATGGAGCCCAAATGGCCCACATGATGACCAAGCCCAAGTGGCTCTCTCTCCTTCTATATATATGGAAGAAACATAAGGTAAAGTTATGCTTAGATAAACTATCTCACTAATGGAAAGAAGAGAGAGAAGAGGAGAGAGAAGTGAGAGGTAAAGAGAACTGAGGTCTACAAAGGAGATGGAAAGAAGAGAGAGAAGAGGAGAGAGAAGTGAGAGGTAGAGAGAAGTGAGGTCTACAAAGGAGATGGTCTTGCACAACTATGGAGAAATGGAAGATCTATTAAAGGTAGCGTGCAAAGGATTTGGAGAAGGGTAAACAACAGCTTGTCATCAAGGTCAGAGAATTCTGATGGAGGTAAAACCATCTTTGTTCAAGGTTAGTGTCAAGGTATTTTGTAGAAAGAAATCTAGGATTTCTTCAACAAAAATGATTAGGTGGAGAATGTGTTTATTCCTACTAAAAAGACGTGGACTAGGAAAATCTTTTCCTTTATAAGATTCAGTTCAAAGGAGGAGGCATTCAAGGGGCTGTAAAGAAATAAAGGTAGCTTCCACAGGGATAGAAAAATTTGGACGAATCTCGCAAAATTCTTTAGTGTAAGGAGTCAGGGGAGTAGGGGTGTAAGGTCTAACTTGGTGGAGAAAATTATTAGAAACACTAATTTGATTCTAAATAAGGAGTGCGGCGATTTCGTATAGTAATAAGAGGAAGTGCTAAACATTTTTTCTCATCTTGGTATTATTTGGAATTCAATCTTAGCAAAAGGGAAAAAATATTTTTTGCTTAGATTAAAGAATCTTGATGAGAAAGACAAATGGATTCACCCTTTATCTTGTTGAAATCCTTTTGATTATACTTGTTCGATCAATAGTGTTCATTGTTTATATCTAGTCTCACTAATTTTGATATATTCATAATTTGTTGGTAGTTCACATGCGTTCATTCATTCGACTCTTTTGGTTACATTATATATTATGGTATATTTATGTATCTTTATATTCGTAATGGGCAATTGGCTCACGTTGTGTTCATTTTCTTGCTGGTAATCAGGAGTGATTAGGATTTACGGGATGAGAGCTACCTTTGATCCAAATAAGTCGATTAGTTTTGAGACTTTTTTTAGATTGGGTTTTTTTAATATTTTATAGATGGATGTTTTGGGCCTATTGATGAGTGGGTTTCATACCTACGAATTAGGTATTGTGAAGCTTAATTATTGCTATCTTTAAGTATTTTTAGGATTATTTTATTTATTTTTGGTCTTTATTTTTACAGGATAGAGCTGGAGGGGCATACCTGTCATTTTGGTGAAGAAAAGAATTAAAGGATTATTAAAATTGAGCATAATGACATTTTTGTAAATCAGTGGTCTGAGCCAAGCGCCTAGACGCTTGGATTTGAACTAGGTTGAGCGCCTAGGCGCTCTAGTGCTGATTTTGATGAAGTTTTGTGCGGCTGAGATGGAATTAGAAGCCAACCAGGAATTGGAATGAGGGTTTGATTAATATACAAGTGAGAAGACTTCATAACAGAACGTAACAAGAGATTGCAGAGGCAGAAAAGGAGAACACGAAGAAAAAGTGCAAGGGCTGGAGATCAAAAAGAAGATTAGAAGCAAACCCATAGTTTCTTCTATTCTTTTCTCTAATTTTTAATTCTTGTAATTATTCAGGATGTTTAAGTTTTTGATTTGGATGATGTTTCCCTTTGTCGTTATGAACTAATTTTATATTAAGATTGCAACGGAACTTGGTATGAAATTTAAATTGATACTTCTTATTTAATGCAAGTTAGTTTTTATTGAATCATTTATTATATCTTGTGCTTGTTGATTAATTATCTGACCAAAAATTACTATGATAATCTATATAAAATTGAAAAATGGAGTATAGATTTAGATCTGGATATGATAGCATTTGTTCATATAATCTAAATACGATTTATATGATTACATATAGGATAGGAATATACTTGCGTCCCGTTTGTAACCATTAAAAGAACTTGTGTCTAAATACCCTAATTAACTTGATTCACATAGGAATATAGTGAGTTAATTGATTAGGGTGCTCCTTGTAATTCTATTGCTTAATTGCTGGATTTAGGAGGATTTGTTTACGCATCTGTCGGAAGAAGTGTGTGAATACTGTAAGGATTCTTGGGTTAATGATTCATATTAATTAATTTAATTAAATAGGGAGTGAATTGATTTAAATGAAATACCAAGGGAAGTTGTAATCTTAAATTATTAAAATCTGCATTTTACTCTTGTGATCTTTATTCTAGTAATTCATTTTGTTAAATTTTAATTTTCAACTTACAACCAAGATTTGTAGTTTAAATATGATTAATTGAATTGAATTTGGTAATTGATAAATATTAATTGATTTCCTCATGGGAACGATATCTTTGCTTATTGAATACTATAAACGAACGCGTATACTTGTGTGTTAAGTGCTAGTAAGAAATTAGGCAACACCTATTTTGGCATTCATTCTTAGAAGTAGAGATTATGTAAATATGAAGTTCTTTCTATTTAAATTGGCATTTATGATAGCTGGTATTCAATCTATTTGGAAATATTTTGAGGTTTATTAGAGGATGGTATTTATTATGTTTTATGCGTGACATCCATTTCCTTTTGTGAATGGGGGTGTTATAGAGTTGGTATCAGAGCTTAGGCTATGATCTTGCAGACTGCCTTTTAGGCTTGACCTGTGAGTTATGGGTAGAGTGTTAGGTAGTTATAAGATTTTATTACAGTGTTTGTGTTGCGTTTGATTTTCTTTTTGCATAATTTTGGCTTCGATTATTTATTTTGATATGTTGTTCTCATTTGTTTGATTTTGTATCATAGATAGCCTGTAGATCTTCGAGAATTTCTGGGAGGAAAGGTAATAATGGTAGGAGGGGTCAGGGGCAACCCCATGTTAAGGTTGTTAACCAAAGTGAAAATGCTGGGACTCAGGGTAACACAACAATAACCCCAACTATGGTAGTAGGAATGGTGAATGAGGTAGTTACGCAGGCAGTGACATAGGCTATGTAGGGTATTTCGCAGGTGCAAGGAAATTATCATGCAAATGGTATGGGGGTGATACAAAGATACCACAACATGAGTAGAATGATTGTCTCGAGGATCAAGTGGGTCAGCTAGTGCAACCGTTATATGTGTTGTTGGAGAGGTTTATTAAGCAGAAGCCCAAATCTTTTCTTTCAGCTCTGAGTTCGATTGATGCGGAGAACTGGATCACCCACTTAGAGAAGACTTTTGATGTGATTGGGTGTTCAGAAAATCAGAAGGTGAGACTAGTAGTTTAAAAGCTAGAGGATGATGCTCAGCGATGATGGAAATTGTTGAAGGCTACGCTGGGAGATGGATTCATGAATGAACTCATATGGAGTGATTTTTGTGACCTTTTCTATCAATAGTACATCCGAAACGCTGATAAGGATGCATACTCTAAGGAGTTTATGCCTATTCGGTAGAAAGAGGATGCGACTATTATTGATTTCATAGTGAGGTTTACTAGGTTGGCTGGTTTTGCAGGTTCAATAGCAAGGACAACCGCATAACAAGTAAAAAAGTTCAAATGACCTTTGAAATATGAGTATATGCGACTGATCATCCATACTATATTTATAGATGTATCCTATGTGGCTAATGCAGCTAAGAGTGTGGAAATAGAGCATAAAGACTTTCGAGCTTCCAAATTATAAGGGAGTCAAAAGAGAGATAGAGATGACCAGCAAGGGTAAGGAATGAGGCAGTTTGGCAGAAATCAGAATAGAAGGCAACATAGCTGGAATGAGCCTCCACCGGGTCAGCGGTTTAATCCTTGAAAGGATGTTGCTTACCCTATACAACAGGGTAGTCATGGAGGTCAGCAGCAGGGTCAATGGCAAGCTGGAAGGTAGTATCAAAATAGGGGATTTCAAAAGAATAGGGGTTTCCAGCAAAATTAGAATTAGGGTTAGCATCGCCAACAGGGTCAGATTCAGGGGCGATATCCAAAACTAACGGGTGGGGGCAATCCGAACCTTTTGCCATTTCTACTGGGACCATGTGCTATTTGTGATGGGTATCATACTGGTAGGGTGTGCAATAGAGAGACAGGGGCTTGCTTCTTATGTAGCCAAATGGGGCATAGAGCAAGGGACTGCACAGTTCAGCGTGGTAAAGGGGGAGGCAGTAATGCTGGAAATGGTGGTCAATGCAATGTCGGTGGGAGATTATTTGCATTGACAGCTAATCAAGCGGCTCAAGCATCAGGTACCGTCTCAGGTACCCTTTTTATAGGAAATCGTGAGGTATCAATTTTATTTGATACTGGATCTACACATTCTATTATTGCACTTTCATTTTTCGTCATTTTGGAGTGTCTTCTCATATATTAGATCCTCATTTTTTTATTGCTACCCCGATGGGGAATTCTGTGATTATTTTTGAGCAATTTCACGAGTGTCCTTTGAAGTTAGGGAGAAGGGTGTACGTGGATAACCTACTTTCGATATTGATGCATAATTTCGGTATCATCTTGGGTATGGATTGGCTGAGTAATCATCGAGCCACTATTGATTGTCATGCGAGAAAGGTTATTTTTGGAAATTTAGAGGCTCTAGAATTTGAGTTTTAGTGTTCTAAGCTGAATAGTGTTTTAAAGTTAGTCTCAACTTTGAAGGCGAGCAAAATGATTGCTACGGAATGTGATTATTATTTGGCTTATGTGAAGGATACCTCGAGGGATGAGCTCCAACTTGAAGTTAAGGTATTTCTTACAAATCTGCCGAGACTATCACCACCAAGAGAAGTTGAGTTTACCATTGAGCTCATTCTTGGAGCAGAACCTATCTCTAAGGCACCCTATAGGATTGCTCCATTAGAGTTATAGGAGTTGAAGGAACAATTGCAGGAGTTGTTAGATCATGAATTTATTAGACCTAGTGTATCGTCATGGGGTGCTTCAGTCTTGTTTGTGAAGAAAAGGGATGGATCTATGAGGTTGTGCATAGATTATAAGGAGCTAAATCGGATCATATTGGGATTGGCTCATACTTCTCAGTGAGCTAGTGAGGGTTGCAAGGGGGCAGCGCCCCTTGAAAGCCAAGCACAAAGTGCAATTGGGCTTGAGTATTTATTAGTAGTCGTGTAATACCCAGTTAAAATAATAATAATAATAATAATAATACAATTAGATAATTAAAGTGTAACTAATAATTTTTTTTAATGCATATCTAAATCCTATAAAGATAAGATACGTCATTTAAGTTGTAACAACCTTTTAAATTTTAAAAGGACTCTTTTATTTGGTAACCTATTTTGCGAAGGAATTAAATATATTTAAACAACTAGAGAGAGAAGAACGTAAAAATTATTTGGCTTTGGAGCATTGCAGAACAAAGAAAAAGAAAAGAAGAAAACTCAAAATAGGTAAATCTAAACCTTTTCTTTTCAATTATGAAATAACAGTTGTATCTTATATGAAAATTTTAGATTTCTAAAGCTATGATCATAAAAATGGTGTTATTATGAATGAGGTCTTAAATAATTTTTAGTTTGTTTTTTTTATATAAATAATTTTATACTTCTTTCGCTTTTCTTCAAAGTTTTGATAATTACAGAAAAATTCCACAAATGAGACAGAATATTAGGCCACTTTCGTTCATTATTTGGCTTCTTCCTAACTATTCCTCTGCTTTATATTGAATATAATAACTCCATAATTCCAGCTTGAAGCTTCTAGCTTTAGAACTTGTGCATTCTTTAAATCCACCACTTTATTATTTTCCTCTTGTGTTTACATATTTTGTAAAACAGTATATGTATACTTATATTTCAATATAAGTGTTTACGGATTTTATCAATATTGCGTATAGATTTGTATAGATTTGTAATTATAGTACTATATCATTATATTATTGTATGCACTATTTAACCTAGATACATGAAAACAATTAAAGGATAGTTCTTTTTAAAATTGATACATAATTGGATATATGTGATGAACACACTATGTGTCCATTTGTGGTGTCGTAAGTATATATTATATGTTCCGGAAGTTATGGCAACTGTTAGATATCATGGTTTAAATTTGATGTTGTGCTCTTGATGAATATATGTATCAGTAGCCAAGATTGCAAAGTCCTCAATGATAGACATATGTACAAGGACTTAGGAAAGAGAAGATCAAATATGTTAGGATGATCTAAGCTGTATTCAACATCTGTAATATCCTAGCAAATTGTAAAGTCCTTTATTGAAGGTGATGTACAAAGGACTTAGTATAGAAAAGATCAAAGCTGTTAGGTTGATCTTGTGTGCTGATCGTAGAGTACTGCCATACTCCAAGTAAAAGGATGTAGAGCTTCCTCGGTAGGACGCCTCGGCAGGATGTAGAGCTTCCTCGGCAGGACGCAGAGCTTCCTCGTCAGTACGTAGAGCTTCCTCGGCAGGACGTAGAGCTTTGTCGTCAGGACGTAGAGCTCCCTCGGCAGGACGCAGAGCTTCCTCGTCAGGACGTAGAGCTTCCTCGGCAGGACGCAGGGCTTCCTCAGCAGGACGTAGAGCCTTCTCGACAAAACAAAGAGTTGTCCTTGCATCACAAGACAAACTCTCACCTATCGTAGAGTTGTCTATGCCAGTGCTCACAGACTAAATTAGCGCCTCTCTTGAAGAACATGAAGACGAGACATTGATGCTACTTTAGAATGATCAAAATGAAGTTCACAATGAATATCTGCAAGCATCAAAACGACTATAAAACACACTGACGACACTACGGCTAAGCAAGAACGTAGAATCAAATGTCAGACGAGCAACTCAGATTTGAATATGAATATTCTAAGCTGCCCATAACAAACAGTCAGTAGAATGACCTGCCCAAGGTAGTTGCTGAATATTAAACAAACAAGTGGGGAGCAAACAACTACAATCTGCAGACGGTCAGAGCAATATTTCCACCACTATCTTGAAGTCAGACTAATGGAAGCTGACTCACCCCACTACTGCAGTCAACAAAGAATAAACTATTCCTAAGCTTAGCAACATATCTCGACAGAAAAAATAGATGCAACAGACACATTTCAACGGGAAGATTTCTCAGAAGCATCTACATAAGGCAGAAGGAATGAAGATTCAAATGAAGGAAGTACAACGAAAAGAAGATAACATCTGAAACATCATTCTACAACCTCAAAGGGATACATCTTGCTTCGCTGCTGAGTTTATCAATCATATGCTTCAAGAAACTCAGTAGCAACAAAACGAATCACTCTCTATCAAGTGAAAGGGTCAACAGGTGACCAACCTAAGTCAAGTCTGCTGGACTTGCTGAGTACCAGAGGGTACAAGAGACTCTAAGGCTGTTGGTCTTAGTTTACAGAGTTCCAAGGCTGTTGGCTTTGAAGAGTACGGTTGAGTACTGGTGTTCCAAGACTTAGGGTCTTGAAGGAATCTTTGTGATTCAGTTGTAACGATATCCTTAGTGGATTTGCAACTCGAGGAGTAGAACAGTGGAGTAGGAGTCTTGTGTGCTCCGAACCACTTAAAGCCTTGTCTCTATCTCTTAGCACTTATTAACTGCCATAACTGCTATAACTGTTTTATCACTGCTTCATTATATTCTCTACTACCAGTCCATTCCTACAAGGGGTTCTTACTGACTATATTCCGCTGTGCTTAATAATTGGATATATTTATTAAAGTTGTTAAGTCATCTCTTTAAAAAGAAAAAAAAGGAAATACAAAGTTTTAAAGAATCTATTCAACCCCCCCTTCTAGATATCTTTTGTGTCTCTGGAAACTAACAATTGGTATCAGAGCAGGTTCTCTTAGTTAAAGCCTAACCCGCTTGAGTAGATCAATGGCACAAACCAAAAATGGATCTGAGCAAGGCGGAGGAAACAAACCGCCTATGTGCAACAAGGACAAATTTGCCAACTGGAAAGTTCGCATACAGGCATACATGGATGCCACTGAGGAGGATCTATTTGATACTGTCCTCAATGGGCCTTATGTACCAACCAAGCTGACGCCAACTGCTGAAGATCCAAATAAAGTCTCAATCAAACAAAAAAGGGATTGGACTGATGCAGAGAAGAAAACAGTTCAGTTAGACAAAAGAGCCAAAAACATTCTGTTCATGGCTCTAGAAGATGAATTATTTGAAAATGTGGTCAACTGTACAACAGCTAAAGAAGTATGGGATGCACTGCTGATTATGAATGAAGGAACAGAAGAAGTCAGAGAAAACAAGCAGTCCTTGCTCACTCAGCAGTATGAAATGTTCACCCACGTCTCAGGGGAAAACATCACTTCCTCATATGAAAGATTCAACGTACTACTCAACTCTCTTCGAGCATATGGAAAGACCTATCCAAACAAAGATCTCATCATCAAGTTCATGAGAGCTCTACCAAGCAAGTGGGATGCCAAAACCACTGCCATCAGAGAATCAAAAAATCTTCATGAAATGACTGTTCAGATGTTATATGGAAATCTTCTCACTTATGAACTGGAGCTAACCCAACGAGCAGAAACTCTGTCAGAAGGAAAGAAGAAAGAAAGAGGAATTGCTCTAAAAGCATCTACTTCAAAGGTAGCTGACTCAGATGATGATGAAGATGATGGACTCAATGATGAAGGAGTTGCTATACTGGTTAGACACTTCAAAAGATTCATAAACAGAAATAACAGAAAAAGAAAGTTCAGTAACATCTCTAAAGAACAAGTGAATGACTTGTGCTACAACTGCAAACAACCAGGACACTTCATCGCAAACTGTCCCAAGCCTCTAAGAAATGATCCAAAGAAGGACAAGAAGAAATCAGAATTCAAGAACCACTTCAAGGCCAAGAAAAAGGAAAGAGGGTTCGTCGCTGAAAGTTCATGGAGTGACTCAGACAACGACTCAAGCTTTGAATCTGGAGAAGACGAAGAAACTCAAAAAGCCAACTTATGCTTAATGGCCAAAGAAGGAAAAAGCAAGAAGGAATTCAATGTGGATGAGGTATTTGACTTTTATTCTCCTGATTTAACTATTGATGACCTTAGAGAAGGAATGCATGACTCTATGATAGAACTGCACAAATATATGAAACTGTTTAGAATTCTTTCAAAAGATCACTCTCTTCTTCAAGAAGAAAAAGAGAAAGCAGTCGTAGAGTTGGAAACTGCTCTACGAACTGCTAACTCCCGTGTCAAGCTTGAAGCAGAGAATGCTAGCCTAAGACAGGTAAATGAGCTTAACACTCAGAGAGAACTAATTCTAGTCTCCAAAATCCAGGAACTAGAAAAAACTATTTCAGCATGGAACAAATCCTCTATGTCTATGGATACCATAATCTCTAGCCAAATATCAATGGCTAACAGATCAGGATTGGGTTTCTGCAATTCTCCCTTAGAAACCTCAGTGGTCAAACTTATGGAAACTAATGATAACAATTCTCCTAAATCTAATATGAGAATTGTATTTGTTAAATCCTTACAGGCTGTTAATACACTGCACTCAAATCCTGCAAACCAAGATACTGTTTCCCACACAACTCTAGGATTCAAGAATTCAAAGAGTAAGTCAAAATCTGCATTTAGGCCACAAAGGGTAGTAGAGTATGTCAAAACTCTCTCTACGAACCACAAGGATCGTAGAGATAACCTCCACTCTATGAAAACCATGAATCATAGAAGAAAGCAGAAGGGTGTGAGTTACTACCATCCACGTCTTTCTAAGACAAAAAGGAACTCATACTCACACACAAGCATGCAATGTTACACCTGCTACAAGCATGGTCATAAAGCTGCAAAATGTTATTCCAACTATCTTTTTCCTGTACTGTACAGACCCAAAATCAAACAGATTTGGGTTCCCAAAGATACTAATGTATATGGACCCAAACAATATTGGGTACCAAAATGAAAGCTGATTCTTTCTGCAGGTACAAAGCTCCACTGAAATCAACATGGTATCTTGATAGTGGATGCTCCAGACATATGATAGGCAACAAGGCTCTACTGTCAAATTTTGAAGAAAAAGATGGTCCTGCAGTCATCTTTGGTGATAACAATTCTAGAAAAACAAGAGGATATGGTTCTGCTGGGAATGGTGCTGTGTCCTTCAGCAAAGTGGCATACGTCAAAGGACTAAAACACAATCTTCTCAACATCAGCCAACTGTGTGATAAAAATCATCAAGTCACTTTTCTCAACAATCAGTGTCAAGTCAGAGACATGACGACCAACTCATTGAAGCTGATAGGAACCAGAGAAGGAAATGTCTATACTGTCAACCTTGCAGAGTTGAGACCTGATGAAGCTGTATGCTTTCTTGCCAAAGCCTCTGAAGATCAGTGTTGGCTATGGCATAGGAGGTTATCTCACTTAAACTTCAAAAGCATGTCAAGACTTGCCTCCAATGACCTAGTTGCAGGACTGCCAAAGCTCAACTTCATCAAAGAGAAGCCCTGCAAAGCATGTCAGTTTGGAAAGCAAACAAAGAGCTCATTCAAAAGCAAGACAATCAACTCAAATGATAAGCCCCTCATGTTACTCCATATGGATCTCTTCGGGCCTATCCCAACAACAAGCCTTGGTAGAAAGAAATACTCTCTGGTGATTATGGATGACTACACCAGATTCACATGGGTATTCTTTCTGAGCTCTAAGGATGAAACAAGCTCTCACTTGATCAAGATGTTCAAACTTGTCATGAATGAGAAAGAGGAGAAGATCAAAGCCATAAGGAGTGATCATGGAAGAGAATTTGATTTCACTGAGGTAGAACTGTACTGTGAGGAAAATGGCATCAATCACAACTTCTCAGCCCCAAGTACTCCACAACAAAATGGAGTAGCTGAAAGGAAGAATAGGACATTGATTGAAGCAGGAAGAACATTACTAGCAGCTGCTCAACTCCCTGAGTACTTTTGGGCAGAAGCTGTCAGCACTGCATGCTACACTCAAAACAGGTCTCTCATTCACTCCCTCCTCAAGAAGACTCCCTATGAATTATGGAAGGGAAGGAAGCCAAACATCAGTTACTTTCGTGCATTTGGTTGTTTATGCTACATCCTTAACAACGGCAAAAAGTATCTAACCAAATTCCAACCCAAGTCAGATGAAGGAATCTTCCTTGGCTATGCTACAGACAGCAAGGCTTACAGAGTATTCAACAAGGAATTATTAAGTGTTGAAGCCTCTATTCATATCACATTTGATGAGTCAGAATCAAAGAAGAAAACCTCTTCACTCAATAATCCAGCAGAGGAGGACTCTACGATCACTGAGTCCAAAATCGTAGAGTTAGGCTCTACGACAGTCGAGCCAGAAGCAGAAATCGTAGAGCAAGAAGAAACAAACGTAGAGCTCAATATGCCTGATAATAAGTCTCTACGACCTGAACCAGAAATCAATTTGGAAGAACTCAGACAAGAAGGCACCAGAACTGATGTTCTAAGAAGAAGAAAGTGGACAAAGGATCACACTGAAGATTTGATAATTGGGGATCCTAATGCAAGAGTCAGGACAAGATCAGCAACTCAAAATGAATGCATCTACCTAAGCTTTCTCTCCCAAATAGAACCCAAAAAGGTAGAAGAAGCCTTAGAAGATTCAAGCTGGATAGAGGCAATGCAAGAAGAGCTCAACCAGTTTGAAAGAAGCAAAATCTGGAGACTGGTTGAAAGGCCAACACAACATCCAGTCATAGGCACCAAGTGGGTCTTCAGAAACAAGATGGATGAAGATGGGGTTATCACAAAGAGTAAAGCAAGACTGGTAGCTAAAGGATACTCACAAGAGTAATGGATTGACTATGATGAAACCTTTGCTCCAGTTGCAAGATTGGAAGCAATCAGAATCTTTCTTGCCCATGCAGCCCACATGAGATTTAAAGTCTTCCAAATGGATGTCAAGAGTGCTTTCCTCAATGGAGAACTCCAAGAAGAAGTCTATGTTGAATAACCTCCAGGTTTTGTTAATCCAACTCTTTTTAATTATGTTTATAGATTAGACAAAGCATTATATGGATTAAAACAAGCACCTAGAGCATGGTATGAAACACTCACCAATTTTCTCACAGAAAAAAGGATTCACTAGAGGTAGAGTAGATACCACTTTATTCCTAAGAAAGCACAAGGATAAATCGCTTCTAGTTCAAATCTATGTGGATGATATTATATTTGGTTCAACTGATGAAAAACTGTGTGAAAGGTTTGCCAAGCTAATGCAGAGTAAGTTCAAAATGAGCATGATGGGAGAACTAAATTTCTTTCTTGGACTTCAAGTAAAGCAAACTGATGAAGGTATATTCATCAACCAAGCCAAGTACATCAAAGACCTATTAAAGAAATATGGCATGGAATCAGCTTCCATCATGAAAACTCCCATGGCACCTGCAACCAAGCTTGACAAAGACGAAAAAGGTAAAAGTATTGACATCACTCAATACAGAGGTATGATTGGATCTCTTCTATACCTAACTGCCAGTAGACCAGATATCATGTTTGCCACTTGTATTTGTGCTAGATTTTAAGCTAATCCTAAGGAATCTCACTTATTGGCTGTAAAGAGAATCTTCAGGTATCTTAAAGGAACACCAAATTTGGGACTCTGGTATCCCAAAGAGTCACCCTTTGAGTTAATGGGATATTCAGATGCTGACTATGCAGGGTGCAAGATAGACAGGAAAAGCACAAGTGGTACATGTCAATTCCTTGGAAATAGACTTGTCTCCTGGTTTAGCAAGAAGCAAAACTCAGTTTCAACCTTTACTACAGAAGCTGAATATATTGCTGCAGGGAGTTGCTGTGCACAAATCCTATGGATGAAAAATCAATTAGCTGATTATGGTTTTGTGTTTAAATCTATTCTAGTTCATTATGACAATACTAGTGCAATTGCTATAACTCATAATCCTGTCATGCATTCAAGAACCAAGCACATAGACATAAGATATCATTTCATCAGATATCATTTCATCAGAGATCATGTGCAAAGTGGAAATATATCATTACATTACATTCCCACTGAAAAACAGCTTGCTGATGTGTTTACAAAACTCCTAGATGAGTCTAGATTCAACATGCTGATAAGTGAACTTGGAATGCTAAATTTACATCCATAATATTATGCTTTGAAATCTACTAACTCTGCAAAAAGATGGGTCGTAGAATAACGAAAACTAGAAAAACAGCTCAAAGGAAATCAAGTTGCCAAGACGAACTCTACGATCGTCGAGAAAGATGGAGGTCGAAGATCGCCGAAATGTACTCTACGATCGTCGAGAAAGATGGAGGTCGTAGATCGCCGAAATGTACTCTACGATCGTCGAGTAAGATGAAGGTCGTAGAGTAAAAAGGGGCTCAGGAATGAAACAACTCAGAAGAAGCTAAAGGGCAAAATAGTCTCTTTCCTTCGGCCTAAAACGAGCAAACACCAAACACGTGACTCTTAGTCCACTCAGCAGAAAAGAGGGAAGTTCTTTCACTAACTCATTTCAAATTATTTTCTGAAAAACTCTTCCTCTCCATCTTCGCTGAAACCCTAGATCTCAACCTTAATCAAACTCTGAGCAAAGTTTATCCTTGTGCAGCAAAATCAAAGAAACTCTCAAATGGCACTCTCACCAGTAATCTCTGGGAACTCCCTCGACTTTGAAGATTTTGCCTCAGCTGAAACAAAGTACAAGAGAATCATCTCCCTGCTGCGACGATCAGGACTCTACGAAGCCCTCGACACCAACACTCTGATATATCCAGCATTTGTGAGAGAATTCTATTCAAATGGAATTATTAGAGACGGAATTTTGTCCACAAAGGTCAAAGGGATCCCACTTCAGCTATGTGCCTCAGAGGTCAATGTAGCCCTAGGTTTCAAAAATGACGGGCTCACTACTATCCAGTTCATCAACACTGAAGAAGGGCTGAAGCGAATGCATCATGAGAATAACCCAAAGCTAAGGGGATTAAAGAAAAAGGAATTCCCTCAAAAGTATGAGTTCCTTACTGATATTATTGGTAAATGTATTCTTTGTAAGGATTCAGCTCATGATTCTGTCAACGACACTCAGCTCAGAGTCATGAGTGCTATTGTGAAGAAGATTCAACTGAATTATGGTGCCCTTCTCTTAGAATGGATTGGAAACTGGATATCAAATGGTGGAAAGACCCAAGGGGCAAGGAAAATGTTTTATGGCAGATTCATCAGTATTATCATTCAAAAAGCACTAGGAGATCGCATTAGGGATGATGAAGGAGAGGCTATTAACTTCCACAAAAGGATAACTCAAAAGTTATTCGTAAACTGGAAAAAGAACCCAGCTGGGAACTTGAAGTCAGCTCAGACAGAAGACAGTGAGAAGACTCAAAGTGAAGCAAGAAAGCCTTCTATGAAAAACATGTCTGTTGTTGCAGAAACTGATGAAGTAGAACAGGAGGTGCCAGCACTAACCAGGAAAAGCAAAGGGAAAAAGAAGGCAGTATCCCAAACTGAAGAAGAACCACAAGGGTCATCGAATGAAGGACCCACATCACCGTTTGCTCAAGCAAGGCCCTCTCTATCTTCTGAAACAGAGAAGAAGAAGAGAAAACAACTGGAAGAATGCAGTGGAGAATCACAACCAACCTTGAAGGTATACCATAAGAAGGGAAAACGCAGCTCCAAACAAAGCCTTCCTACAATTGCTGAGGATACTCACTCTACGTTCGTAGAGTTGAGAACTGAAGAAGCTGCTGAAAATGGTGGTCAGCCTGACACTATGGCCACTTTCGCTGAACCATTGGCCGGGAAGGTTGCTGAACCCAAGCCAAAGAAAATGAAGAAGAAACTGATGACCTTAGCTCAAAAAGAGCTTAATGAAGCAATGCTAAGGATCAAGGAGGAAGAAATGAAACTGGCAAGTTAAACCATCACTCCAATTGAGGGGGAGCAACAAGAAGTTGATCAACAGGAAGATGCTCATGCCAAGGGGGAGACCCTAGACATTCCTGAACCTATCACTGCTCAGATTGAGGGGGAGCAATCTAAAGACCAGTGTGAAGGTCAATCAGTTCTTGTAGAAACCGGCACTCATGCTGAAAAGGATGGAGAGAATGTGGAAATCAGTGAAGAAGAAATCGCTGATCAAAATGAAGCTGTGGAGATTAGTGATAGAACAGATGATGAAGATGAGGATGACAGCCTCAAAATCATTGCTGAAGGAAGAAATGGAGAAAGGCATTACACCTATAACTGCATTTTCAACTACCTACCAAGAATGCCACTCCACCAAGCACTTATACTCAATTCATGGGATCACATGTTATAGGCATTCAAGACCTATCCAGCCATTTCAGTGCTTGCCCAGCAATACCCCAGCAGTGAACCCTTTGCTCAAAAGATGTTGACCAACCATCCATTTCAAGTCAACGAGCAAAAGGTATACTTCATTCCTTCCTCATTTAAATTAAAACACTCTTCATTACCATTTTACTATCGTTTTGATGAAATACCGAGATGGAATGAGGTCATCTATGATCTAAGGAACCCTATTCCAGGTACAGGGCCTCAAAACTCTGTCCCTGATGAACCAAATGCTCAACCATCTTTGGCCATAGAGCCCCCAACTTCTATGATTGATGCTCAGCCTTATCCTCAAACATAATTCGTAGAGTCAGATCACTCTACGATCGACTCCATGATCGTAGAGTGTGCTGATCCTACAACCATCAAACAAACCACCTTCTCTCCCACACTTCAAACCACTGCTAGTGACATTCCATCCTCCTCTCAAAATGAATATTTCGACTTGGCCATTGCTCTGGCAAATCTTCAAGAAGGCAATAAGGAAGCCTCTACACCGGAAATCAAGCAAATTCTTGAGCGGGTCAAACTCATCCCCATAAAAGATGAATTGACTAATCTTACTGTGGGAATGACTAAAGACATGGAAAAGAATTTTGCAGTTAACTCTCTCATCCTCCAAAGAAGATTCAATGAGCTTGTTGATGCTGCCAATGCTCACACCAACAATCTTGGTACTGAGCTGACCAAAAGATTAAGGGAAATCATCAAGGAATTGATGAACGGCATTGACATAAGGGACTAGCTATATAAAAAGGAAATTGCTGATCACAAATCCGCAGTTATCTCCCTTCAGGAGTCCCTGATTGCACAAAACAAGCTAGTAACTGAGAAACTTTTTGATTTGAGCACATCCATCAACAACTTTCAGCGCCTATCTCTTCAACAGATGGAAAGGACTGACAATGCACTAGCACTTATGCACCAACAACGAGAAAGGACTGAAGCTCAGTTCGTAGAGCAGAGAGCTGACAATACTCAGTCCCGGTCACAAATGTAAGAATTAGTGCGAGGTGTTGAGAAACTCTCCCAAGAAGTAAGAAAGTTAGATGCTGACACAAAGGGGGAGAAATCAAAAGGTAAAGAAAGAGGGGAATCAAGCAGCAGCAGGGGAAGAGAGCAGACGACCAGGCAACCCGAGTCATCAATACCAGGATAAGAGGAGCCCATCAATGCAATTCCCATAAGGAGTGAAGTTCCTGGATCTTACAGAAGAATGCCTGATGTAACCCCAACAGGAGTTCGCATACCATCAGGAAATTCTGCAGTTTTAAATAGACACTTGCATGGAACTCACCCATATGGTGCAGAAGGAAGTCATGTGCCCTCTTTTGGTCTCAGTCGAAAGCAGATTGAAGAATTCCAATAGATGACTGAAGAAGGCAGGGAAATCTACAGAAGAAGAACTGCAGATGAAAGAGCAAATCCCCCAAGAACCAAGAGAGTAGCAACACGAGGAAGGAGAAGCTAAGGTTTGAAATCTCTTATAAATCTTCTATTTCCCTGTATTGATGAAACTGCCTTACAATGTAATATGCATTTTATCATCAATAAAATTCATGATTTCATCTAGAAATACAGTTGCTCACTGTACTATAAGACATATTTATATATTTAAGTATCTGCATTAGAACTGATGATATGATTCAACTACTGGTTATGTCAACATCAAATAGGGGGAGATTGTTAGATATCATGGTTTAAATTTGATGTTGTGCTCTTGATGAATATATGTATCAGTAGCCAAGATTGCAAAGTCCTCAATGATAGACATATGTACAAGGACTTAGGAAAGAGAAGATCAAATATGTTAGGATGATCTAAGCTGTATTCAACATCTGTAATATCCTAGCAAATTATAAAGTCCTTTATTGAAGGTGATGTACAAAGGACTTACTATAGAAAAGATCAAAGCTGTTAGGTTGATCTTGTGTGCTGATCGTAGAGTACTGCCATACTCTAAGTAAAAGGACGTAGAGCTTCCTGGGCAGGACGCCTCGGCAGGACGTAGAGCTTCCTCGGTAGGACGCAGAGCTTCTTCGTCAGTACGTAGAGCTCCCTCGACAGGACGCAGAGCTTCCTCTCAGGACGTAGAGCTTCCTCGGAAGGACGCGGGGCTTCCTCAGCAGGACGTAGAGCCTTCTCGACAAAACAAAGAGTTGTCCCTGCATCACAAGACAAACTCTCACCTATCGTAGAGTTGTCTATGCCAGTGCTCACAGACTAAATCAACACCTCTCTTGAAGAACATGAAGACGAGACATTGATGCTACTTTAGAATGATCAAAATGAAGTTCACAGTGAATATCTGCAAGCATCAAAACGACTATAAAACACACTGACGACACTACGGCTAAGCAAGAACGTAGAATCAAATGTCAGACGAGCAACTCAGATTTGAATATGAATATTCTAAGCTGCCCATAACAAAAAGTCAGTAGAATGACCTGCCCAAGGTAGTTGCTGAATATTAAACAAACAAGTGGGGAGCAAACAGCTACAATCTGCAGACGGTCAGAGCAATATTTCCACCACTATCTTGAAGTCAGACTAATGGAAGCTGACTCACCCCACTACTGCAGTCAACAAAGAATAAACTATTCCTAAGCTCAACAACATATCTCAACAGAAAGAATAGATGCAACGGACACATTTCAACGGGAAGATTTCTCAGAAGCATCTACATAAGGCAGAAGGAATGAAGATTCAGATGAAGGAAGTACAACGAAAAGAAGATAACATCTGAAACATCATTCTACAACCTCAAAGGGATACATCTTGCTTCGCTGCTGAGTTTATCAATCATATGCTTCAAGCAACTCAGTAGCAACAAAACGAATCACTCTCTATCAAGTGAAATGGTCAACAGGTGACCAACCTAAGTCAAGTCTGCTGGACTTGCTGAGTACCAGAGGGTACAAGAGACTCTAAGACTGTTGGTCTTAGTGTACAGAGTTCCAAGGTTGCTGACTTTGAAGAGTACGGTTGAGTACTGGTGTTCCAAGACTGAGGGTCTTGAAGGAATCTTTGTGATTCAGTTGTAACGATATCCTTAGTGGATTTGCTACTCGAGGAGTAGAACAGTGGAGTAGGAGTCTTGTGTGCTCCGAACCACTTAAAGCCTTGTCTCTATCTCTTAGCACTTATTAACTGCCATAACTGCTATAACTGTTTTATCACTGCTTCATTATATTCTCTACTACCAGTCCATTCCTACAAGGGGTTCTTACTGACTATATTCCGCTGTGCTTAATAATTGGATATATTTATTAAAGCTGTTAAGTCATCTCTTTAAAAAGAAAAAAAAAAGAAATACAAAGTTTTAAAGAATCTATTCAACCCCCCTTCTAGATATCTTTTGTGCCTCTGGAAACTAACAGCAACCATGTTGGTGTTTGTAATTACAGGTATTTATGTATTGGTACATTGCATGCAGTGGGTATGCAAATATGTTAACAAATGAATTCTAAACAAATAACAGAAAATACTCTTATTAATTTTAAAGTTATAGTATCTCAGTAATTATAATTTCAAGAAATCATTATAATTTTAGTATATTAACTAATTATAAATTAAATTAAAAATAAATAAATAATAAGTATCAATGTGTGTAAGATATGAAATAAAAATACGTTTGAGGTAGGATAAATTATCCTAATGATTTTATTTGTCCTAATTTTATATTTAGGATTTGTTCGTTTTAATTTCTTGTTTCGTAATATCGAGGTAAGTGGCTTTCCGAACTATTTAGTGTTTTTTTTAAATTATCGTTTATTTTTGCCTTAATAATTACTCGGATGCCTAAATGTATGGGTTCAAAATTCATTATGTTTTATTTAAGGCTTCCATTTAAATTAAATGTTATGTTCTTTTATTTCAAAATTCGGATCAAGTATTTATTTTTGAACTATGAAATGAGATTATATGATTTTGAACTGTGGAAAAGTATTGTTTAGAATATCGATAATATTGAGAAAAGATTTTTGAAATCTTCAGTCCGACTATGTATAGAATCCGTTATTGTTTACGTTTCGTTCCGGAGCTAATATAGGACCTACTAAGGCGCACACCTTTTAGATGCCCTTCGAGGAGCGTGCATTTTTATAGATACCTTAGTAGGGTACGTGAACATTGATACTATCGAACTTTTGGGCCGTGTTACAGGGCTATTGTAACCTTAGTCGCTAGGGCTGTGGATTAAAAGATATATATTGTATACATTGAAATTCTTTTTGAATTGTTTTTATTTTGAAAGCATATATACTATTGTTATTGAGCAAAAAGATATTTCGAAAAAGTATTCTTGCAAATTATACTTGATTAGGCTAGATAGGGAGGATTGCTACTTGCTGAGCTTCATCGCTCACCCTTTACAAATTTTTATAGGTTCCATTGTTGAGAGATTAGCACTTATTTAATGCACTTTGGATAGCTAAATATTTGTTTAAAATGTCATTTCCTTTAATGTTGAATTTTGATAGAAACTATTAGTTTCGAGGAGCTGCGTCTCTATTTTACGTTTTTGATATTTGGTAGTATTTCACTTTGAAATGGATTAAAAAGATATTATTGTTGGGTTTAATTTAAGATTATTGTTGAATTATTTTGTTTGGGTTGCGCTATTGTTGCCTTGCGGGCCTTTGGGCTTGCGGCGTGTAGCACTTCGGGCCTGTAGCGGGTTCGGGGTGTTACAGAGATGGTATCAGAGAGCAGTGGCCCCTCACAACGTGTTGGGTTGAAAAACCCTACATATTCCCTGGGGAGTGATTTTGGGAGTTAACTGTGGGTTATAGTTTTGGCTAATTTAAGAATTTTGAAGTTTAATAGAGAATAAGATAAGGAATCTTCGTATTGTTTGAGGTTTAGTACTTGAGGCTAATTGGGTATTTTATTTTATTGTATGATGGGTGATCAAAACATGGTAGATGACTTATCTGAAGGATTTGGAGATTTTGACCCCAAAATTTATTTTGCACCCCATAAGAAGCTAACCATTAAGTCTGTTCGTGAATTGTCTCAATATGGGATTAGGGATGAAGAGTCAGAGAAACCTCGGGGGACTAGTTCTCGGGTGAGGAAAGAAAGAGCGAAGAAGAATAGGCATCACTTCAAGGATGAAGTAAGAGATCGTGGCATGATCACAAAGTTAGAGGAGTTAAACACCTTAGAAGAACATTGAGGGAGATGGATATAAAGTTAGAGATTACCCTAGAAGACCGAGATAGATATGCGAGACATGTTTTGAAGGGATGTGAAAGTCTTAATGAAGCTGTCCGTCGTGCTTTTTTCGGTGCAGCAGAACCACAAGTGGCAATGGACACATTTATTGAGGAGTTCGACAAACGTCTTGAGATGGTGAAGAAGAGGGACGCCAAGTGGCGTTAAATTTTGTAATAGATTAGAATTTAGGAAGAGTTTTGTTTAAGAATTTTATGGATTTGTCGTTTGTTAATTGGTTGTTACCTTGCTTTTTGAGCATGAACATGTGATGGTATTTTGAATTAAATAAATATGAAGTTTTTGAATTTCAATTATGTGTGTGCTTTAATCTTGATTCCTTTATGTTACTAGTTTATATAGCGTTGTTGAGTAGGGATTTCTTTTGTGTAGGAAAATGCCGCCTAGAAGAAACATCCCTACGAACAACAATTTTGGCGCTGATGGTATGACTCAGCTGGCTACTACCTTAGCTCAGCTAATGCAGAACCAACAGCCTGGGCAGCGTGGCATAGTAGCAGAATTCAAGCGATTGAACCTGCCAATTTTTGAAGGGGCTACGGACCCTGCCATCGTCGAGAGGTGGATTCAAGAAATGGAGAAGGCGTTTACCTTGCTAGGAAGTAGTGAGGCTAATAAGGTGACGTTGACAGTTTACCAACTTCAAGGTGGGGCGTATGATTGGTGGCTTATGGAGAAAAGAAAGCACGAGGGGAATCCCGAACCCTACACATGGACTATATTTAAGGAAGTATTTACCAACAAGTACTTTCCTAGAACAATTCAAGCACAAAAGCAGAGGGAATTTATCAGGCTCGAACAAGGGAGTAAGACAGTTGCTCAATATGAAGCCGAATTCGCGAAGCTCGCCAAGTATGCACCGACCTTAGTAGCAGACGAGGAGACGAAAGCACATATGTTGGAGGATGGATTGCGGGCCGACATAAGACATGTAGTGGCGTCTTTTGAGCTGCCCACATATAATGCGGTGCTTAATAAGGCGTTAGTAATCGAGAAGGGCTTAGCAGAAATGGAGAAAAGGAAGAACAATAAGAGAGAAGAGCCATCCGGGGGAAAGTCGAGCCATGGAGGACCTACGAAGAAGTTGAATACGCAGAACACTAAATTTAGAGGAAATCAAGGAAATCAATGGAATCAAGAGAACAAATTGAGGTGTACGAGGTGTGGTGGGAACCACCCAGACAAGGAATGCCGCTGGAATACGGGAGCGTGTTTTCATTGTGGATATTTCGGCCATAGGATTGCACAATGCCCCAAGAACCCTCCACCTAGAGGAGATGGGAAGAAGGAGGAAATAACATTGGCAAGTCTGGGACCAAATCGAGGACGTGTGTTTCACCATTCAGGCAGCCAGAATTAAGGTATGGAACCCTTTTTAACAAATGTGTTTAATAATTAAATAATGAGTTTTTTTTAATCGTGTGATATGTGTATTTTCTTTAAAATTGTGATTTGCGAATTTGCAGGACCAAATTCTTTTAAGGTGGGGAGAATGTAATACCCGGTTAAAATAATAATAATAATAATAATAATAATAATAATAATAATAATAATAATAATAATAATACAATCAGATAATTAAAGTGTAACTAATAATTTTTTTTAATGCATATTTAAATCCTATAAGGATAAGATAAGTCATTTAAGTTGTAACAACCTTTTAAATTTTAAAAGGACTCTTTTATTTGGTAACCTATTTTGCGAAGGAATTAAATATATTTAAACAACTAGAGAGAGAAGAACGTAAAAATTATTTGGCTTTGGAGCATTGCAGAACAAAGAAAAAGAAAAGAAGAAAACTCAAATAGGTAAATCTAAACCTTTTCTTTTCAATTATGAAATAACAGTTGTATCTTATATGAAAATTTTAGATTTCTAAAGCCATGATCATAAAAATGGTGTTATTATGAATGAGATCTTAAATAATTTTTAGTTTGTTTTTTTTATATAAATAATTTTATACTTCTTTCGCTTTTCTTCAAAGTTTTGATAATTACTGAAAAATTCCACAAATGAGACAGAATATTAGGCCACTTTCGTTCATTATTTGGCTTCTTCCTAGCTATTCCTCTGCTTTAGATTGAATATAATAACTCCATAATTCCAGCTTGAAGCTTCTAGCTTTAGAACTTGTGCATTCTTTAAATCCATCACTTTGTTATTTTCCTCTTGTGTTTACATATTTTGTAAAATAGTATATGTATATTTATATTTCAATATAAGTGTTTACGGATTTTATCAATATTGTGTATAGATTTGTAATTATAGTACTATATCATTATATTATTGTATGCACTATTTAACCTAGATACATGAAAACAATTAAAAGATAGTTCTTTTTAAAATTGATACATAATTGGATATATGTGATGAACACACTGTGTGTCCATTTGTGGTGTCGTAAGTATATATTATATGTTCTGGAAGTCATGGCAACCATGTTGGCGTTTGTAATTACAAGTATTTATGTATTGGTATATTGCATGTAGTGGGTATGCAAATATGTTAACAAATGAATTCTAAACAAATAACAGAAAATACTCTTATTAATTTTAAAGTTATAGTATCTCAGTAATTATAATTTCAGGAAATCATTATAATTTTAGTATATTAACTAATTATAAATTAAATTAAAAATAAATAAACAATAAGTATCAATGTGTGTAAGATATGAAATAAAAATACGTTTGAGGTAGGATAAATTATCCTAATGATTTTATTTGTCCTAATTTTATATTTAGAATTTGTTCGTTTTAATTTCGTGTTTCGCAATATCGAGGTAAGTGGCTTTCCGAACTATTTAGTGATTTTTTTAAATTATCGTTTATTTTTGCCTTAATAATTACTCGGATGCCTAAAGGTATGGTTTCAAAATTTATTATGTTTTATTTAAGGCTTCCATTTAAATTAAATGTTATGTTCTTTTATTTCAAAATTCGGATCAAGTATTTATTTTTGAACTATGAAATGAGATTATATGATTTTGAACTGTGGAAAAGTATTGTTTAGAATATCGATAATATTCAGAAAAGATTTTTGAAATCTTCAGTCCGACTATGTATAGAATCCGTTATTGTTTATGTTTAGTTCTGGAGCTAATATAGGACCTACTAAGGCGCACACCTTTTAGATGCCCTTCGGGGAGCGTGCATTTTTATAGATACCTTAGTAGGGTGCGTGAACATCGACAGTATCGAACTTTTGGACCGTGTTACAGGACTATTGTAACCTTAGTCGCTAGGGCTGTGGCATATATACTATTGTTATTGAGCAAAAAGATATTTCGAAAAAGTATTCTTGCAAATTGTACTTGATGCGGCTAGATAGGGAGGATTGCTACTTGCTGAGCTTCATCGCTCACCTCTTACAAATTTTTACAGGTTCCATTGTTGAGAGATGAACACTTATTTGATGCACTTTGGATAGCTGAAAATTTGTTTAAAATGTCATTTCCTTTAATGTTGAATTTTGATAGAAACTATTAGTTTCGAGGAGCTGCGTCTCCATTTTACGTTTTTGATATTTGGTAGTATTTCACTTTGAAATGGATTGAAAAGATGTTATTGTTGGGTTTAATTTAAGATTATTGTTGAATTATTTTGTTTGGGTTGCGCTATTGTTGCCTTGCGGGCCTTTGGGCTTACGGTGTGTAGCACTTTGGGCCTGTAGCGGGTTCGGGGTGTTACAAGTCCGGTCTTGGGTTTTACTAATGTATTGGGCCTCATGTGTTTAGGCTCATATTATAGTAACTAGGATTTTCTAGTTACTATAAAAACATTATTTGGTGTATAGATCATTGTAGATTGTGTGTGAGGCATCTTATAAATACATCAGATCGACAAACAGGACTAGCCAAATTGGTGAACCTGGATATATTGCGTGTTCTTACTTTTTCGTCTTTCATATAATATTTGTGCGATTGGAATATTATTCATTCTTAAATTCTAACATTTAGTATCAGAGCTGCGTTTGAGGGTTCTGGGATTGTCAAATTTAAGATGTCGAATATAGCGTCATCACGAATTCAAATTGATAAATTCAACGGAAAGAGTTTTGAACTCTAAAAACTAAAGATGGAGGATCTGCTCGTGGATAGGGATTTCTGGACAGTAATTGAAGATCCAAAGCCAATTGTTATCGCTCAGAAGGAGGGGACATCTTCGACTGAAACGGAGTTGAAGGAGAAACTTGCTGAATGGGAGAAGTTGGATTGAAAGGCTTGTGACCTGATTCGACTTTGTCTTGCTGATAACGTCCTAATTAATGTTTCTGAGGAGAGGACTACGAAGGATCTCTGGACGAAATTGGAAACCCTATATCAAAGTAAGTCTTTAGTTAATAAACTGTTTCTTAGGAAGAAAGTGTATAAACTTCGAATGGATGATGGAAGTTCATTTTCTGCACACCTATATGAATTTAATACCCTGATTAGTCAGTTATCATCAATAAGTTGTGATATCAATGATGATGATAAAGCTATTACCTTCCTCTATTCATTGTCTGATTCGTGGGATAATCTGATTATTGTGATTGGTAGTGGTACTACAGAATTATCGTTTGAGGGGGTTGTTTCAGCTTTATTTTCAGAAGATATGCGACAATAGAGTATGGAGAGTTCAACCAAGGAGGCTCTGTTAGTACAAGGGCAAAATCAGGATAAAAATTTAAAGAGGTCTGGAAACAAGTCACAATCACGAGGAAGATCTAAGAGTACTGACAGGTCAAAAATTAAATGCTGGAAGTGTAATGAATTTGGGCATACGAAAAAGGATTTCAAGAATAAGGGTGGTAAATCTGCGAATGAGAAGAATGATTCGAGGAATAAGGATGAAGCTACTAGAGACTTCTACATAGCAGCTGCTTGTATAGCCCAAACAGATGATGATATCTGGTTTATTGATACAGGAGCTTCGTATCAAATGACACCTCACAAGGATTGGTTCTGTCAGTATAAAGCATTTGATGGAGGTAATGTTATGATGAGTAACGATGCATCAATAAAAATTATTGGTCGTAGAAAGGTGAAGCTTAGGATGCATGATGGTACTATTAAAACATTTCTGGGAGTTATGCATATTCTTTCCCTTAGCAGGAACTTAATATCGGTTAGCACGATGACAGATGGAGGTGTCAATTTCAGTTGTGACAAAGACACATGTAAGATAACTCGTGGGTTAATTGTAATAGCGCGTGGTAGAAGACATGGTACCATATACAAGCTGTTGGGAAGTACCATAAAGGGGTAGTTTGGTGGCTTTTTTATTTCTGAGAAAGAAGAAAGTGTGGAGAACAGTTCGTCTATATTGTGGCATCAACTGTTGGGGCATATTAGTGAGAAGAGGTTGTCCACTATAGCATCAAAGAAACTGGTGGAAGGGGTTCCAGATTGCTCCATGGGATTCAAATTTTGTGAGCATTGTTTGTACAAAAAACAAAATAGAGTCAAGTTTAAGTCTACTGCCACTAGAGCGACTGGAGTATTGGATTTGATACATAGTGATTTGTTTGGAAAAACTCCAGAAGCATCTCTTGGAAAATTAAGGTACCATGTATCTTTTGTAGATGATTTTTTAAGATATGCTTGGGTTTATTTTATTAGAAAAAAGTTTGAAGCACTTGATAAATTCCGAGAGTTTAAGGCACTAGTTGAAAATCAATTCAACAAGAAGATAAAGGTTCTTCGAACTAATAAAGGTAGAGAGTATTTTTCCAGTTGATCAGTTTTGTGCTGAGTAGGGCATTGAAATGCAGAATACAATTCGGATGACACCTCAACAGAATGGTGTGGCTGAGAGATTAAATCGGACACTCATGGAGAAGGCGAGGTGTATGCAGAGTTGGCCAGGCTTGCAGCCTGAATTCTGGGCAGAGGCAGTTACTACAACACGTTACTTGAAAAACTGAACACCTACATCTGCATTAAAAGATCAAACTCCTTTTGAGGTACTTTTCGAGAGGAAGCCTAGTATGTCTCATGTTCGAGTGTTTGGTTGTGATGCGTATATGCATGCGCCGAAGGAAAAAGGAACAAACTTGACTTCAAGTCTGAGAAGTGCAAGCTTATTGGCTATAAGGAAGGTGTCAAGGGATACACGTTGTGGAACCCAAAGACTAGAACTGTTTTGTATAGTAGGGATGTGGTGTTTAGAGAAACATTGAATGAGCCAGATGTGGATAAGTCTTCCAAAGAACTTGACCATGTGCTAATTGATGTGATCATAGGAAAGCAGGTGGAGACTGAGAATTCACAGTTGGCTACAAATTTTACAAATGATGAACTAGTTGAGTCCGAACATGTTGTTATGCATAATAAGGAAGAAGAGGATGATTCAGATGTTGAGGAAGATTCTGAGGTGGAGGCTGAGGAAGAAGTCGATCCTATATTGAGGAGGTCCACACGGGTTCGAAGGCGACCAAGCAATTATTCACTTAGTGCGTATCATGCGTTACATGTCACTAGTGATGAACCATGCACAGTTAAAGAGGCGAGGGCCTCGGGGGAGTCAAATCAGTGGGAGCTTGCTATGAATGAGGAGATGCAGTCACTTGATAAGAATCATACCTGGAGTCTTGTTAAATTGCCTAAGGATCAAAAGGCAATTAGATGCAAATAGGTGTTTAAGAAGAAGACAAATGCAAATAGAAATATAGAGAAATACAAAGCGCGACTGGTGGCAAAAAGGTATTCTCAAATAGAGGGAATTGATTATGATGAGATCTTTTCTCTAGAAGCAAAGTTAACATCCATTCGGACAATTCTATATGTAGCAACTGTTTATGATCTAGAGGTTGAGCAGCTAGATGTCAAAACAACGTTCCTTTATGATGACTTGGAGGAGGATATTTACATGAATAAACCAGATGGTTTTGAAATCAATGGCAAGGAGAATCTGGTATGTAAATTGAAGAAGTCCTTATATGGGCTTAAGCAATCTCTGAGAATGTGGTATCAAAAGTTTGATTCTTACACTTTACAACTTGAATTCACGCGATGTCAAGCTGATCATTGTGTTTATGTGGAAATGTTGGGTGACAAGTTTGTTATTCTAACCTTGTATGTTGATGATATGCTATTGATTGAAAATAACAGGAAAATGATCAAGTCTGTGAAAGGTTTGCTGGCACAACAGTTTGATATGAAGGATCTTAGGCCAACAAATTTCATCTTGGGTATGCATATACACAGGGATTGTAAGAATCGAAAATTGGTGTTAGGGCAGAAGAAGTACATTGTGTTGAAGAAATTCAACATGATTGACTGCAAACCGGTTAGAACCCCCTATTGCTACAGGAACTAAATTGTCTGCAGATCAGTGTCCTAGGACCAAAGAAGAAGAGGAAAAGATGGCTTAAATTCTATATGCAAGTGCAATCGGAAGCTTAATGTATGCAATGGTATGTACGAGACCATATATTGTCGAAGCAGTGGGAGTATTGATCAGATATATGTCAAACCCCGAGAAGGAGTATTAGACCGCTATTAAAAGAGTTTTCAGGTATCTTTGTGGTACTTCTGATTTTGTATGTCATTTTGGAGGTAAAGAAAATGGGAGGAACTTTGAGGTGGTAGGATCTGTGGATGCTGATTAGGGTGGAGATGTTGATAGTAGGAAATCAACAAGTGGATATGTATTCAAATTATTTGATGGTCCTATGAGTTAGATGATCAAGAAGCAAGGTGTTGTTACTTTATAATCTACTGATGCAGAATACATGACGCTTACTCATGCAAGTAAGGAAGCAATATGGATTTGCAGGTTATATGCTAAGCTTCGTTTTAAACAGAAGACAGTGAAGTTGAAGTGTGACAGTCAGAGTGCTATTCACTTAGTAAAGAATCTTGCATTCCACTCACGGTCGAAGCATATTGATATCCAGTATCACTTCATTAGAGAAAAGGTTGATGAGAAACTGATTCTCTTAGAGAAGTTTTGACACAGTAGTGAATACCGCAGACTTCTTACCTAAAGCAGTTAGTTTGGCGAAGTTTGAGTGGTTACATCCAGGACTGAGCAAAAAACGGATAAAACCGAATTACCGAACCAAAATTGTTTAACCAAAATTTTTCGGTTATTCGGTTATTTTTACTAATTCGGTTATACCCGATTTGATTTACAGTTTTCGGGTTCGGGTTTGGTTTTCGTTTTTTCCTTATACGGTTACCCAAATAATCGAAATTAAAAAAAATTAAAGCTTAAAAATTAGAACAGTTCAGTAATTATTTCTCATTCTCGTCTTCTCTTCCCAGACCCAGTTCCCACAGACAGCGGTTATACTCAGTCTTACTCTCTACTCAGAATCGATTCTCATCTCTCACCTCTCACCTCTCACCTCTCACTAGTCAAAACCCAAATCGATCTCTCATCTCTCACTCTCAGATCTTAGATCTCTCATCTATTGGCTCTCACTTCTTAGATCTCTCACTTAATCACTTTCTACCCTAGTGCCCTAACCCAAAAGCCAAAACCCTAGTCCGGCAGTCCCCAAATCGCGACTCCGATCACTTTGCTCTGCATCTCTGCCTCTGAACGTTGAACGGACCAAGTTTCTCTCTCCTCGACTCCTCCCATCCTCCGACGGTCTCTATTTTCGAAGTCGGAGGTATCAATATTAGGTATCTATTTATATTTCCCTTCAGTCTCCACTGTTTGGTTGCTTTAACTTGCTTACAAAATTAATCCATACAAAGTTTTATATTGAAATGTGCTAGAAATTTTAGTTATAAATTGAAAGTGATGTTTCATGTTAGGAAGAATTGGCTACTTGTATGAGTGTATCTAACTCATTTACTAATTATTACTCCCTTCGCTCTGAAAAATTATGAATATTGTACTTAGTACTATTATAAATTTTAGTTATAATTATTTATGAATATTGAACAGTGAAAATAATTATGAATGTTGTACTACTATAAATTTTAGTTATAATAGTATTTTTTTTCTAAATGAATCATTTGGCTCTTAGCAGTAGTTTGCAACAAAATGAGCTCTGTATCTTATTTCATTATTTTGAAAACTGGGAATGAAAACAATATTACTATAGCAAATAAGCTCTCTCCTTATGAAATGTATCAATTCTTAATACGACAATATTACCTTATGAAGGGATTCATTCATAAGCTCGGTTAATATCAATGTAGCTGAAAGGCAACAGAACAGAGTAATTTTGCAATGATTTGCAGTAAGATGTATAGTTGTTGTATTGTTTTGTTTGTTTTAAATTCTGGTGTGTATCATTTCTTTGAAGAGAAGCTTGGTTGTATGGCTTTGTTTTTGTTTTTGTTTTTGCACCTTGATTGTTGTTTATTTCTGATTTTTAAGTATATTTTTTTATTGGGTGAATTGGTATTTAACTATTTGTTTGGACTCCTTGTAAAATATATTCAATTTGGACACCATTTATCCAAGAAAAGAAAAGAAAGAATGCTAAGACATTTCCTCTTGAGAAATCAATATCCAGGGACAAGAAATCTAGATCCCTCTGACCCTCTTAATAATAGCATAGCAGGCTGCCACCAGCCAAGTTAAAAAAAAGGGTCTTGATTTTGCCGTTTGGAGTTTTGCTGAATGTGAAGGGTATAAGTGGTTAAATTACATTACTAGATGCTATATAGTATAGTACTAGTCCAAATGGAGTTAACTTATCATTTTCAAACATTCTTTGTTAATCTAATTTGATTTGTTTGAAATTTTCAGATGATGTCAAGAAGTATTTTAAATGATTTGCAAATGGTGGATGATACAGACAAGCCTAACCTTGATGCGCTTGATGCAATTGGACATGGAAAAGAGTCAGGTGGCAGTGTTCCTACTAATATAGAGTCCGGGTCAAAGGAAATCTTGACAAGTACAAAGACTACGGGATAGTCAAAAAGTTTAAGATACAAAGAAAGAGGATGGCACCTAGATCTAAGGTGTGGACTGAGGGGCACTTCCATCCAGCTAAAGATGAGGATGGTAATGTCATCAAAGGTAAGTGTACTTATTGTGGAAAAGAATTAGCTGCTGATTCATCTTCAAATGGCACTACTTCTTTAAGAATTCACTTTAGAACTTGTAAAAAAAATCCTAGCAACATGGATAAAGCTCAACGTTAACTTGTAGGGATTAAAGAGGGTGAGGGGGAGGGAGTGGCAGGTGAGGGTACACTCATTGCTTGGAGGCTTGACCAAGAAGCTGTTAGGGCAGCTGTGGTTTACCATCTTATTGTAGATGAGCTTCCTTTCAAACATGTTGAGAAGGAGGGTTTTAAAAGACTTATGCAAGTTGCTTGTCCTAGGTTTCAGTTGCCTTCACGTTTTACATTTGCTAGATATTGTATTCGTTTGTATGATAATGAGAAGATTAAGTTGAAAACAATCCTTAGAAAAAATTGTGAACGTGTTTGTCTCACAACTGATTCTTGGACTTCTAATGAACGCTTGAATTATATGTGTGTTACTGCGCATTTTATTGATGAAAATTGGAAATTGCATAAGAACTTCTTGAATTTTCGAACCATCACAAGTCATAAGGGGAAGGACATTAAGGAAATGGTTGAGTCTTGTCTAAAAGAGTGGGGACTTTCTAAAGTTATGACATTCACTGTAGATAATGCTAGCCCAAATGACACTGCGACGGCTTACTTGAGAGATAAATGTACATCTTGGAAAATAAATGTCTTAGGTGGTAAGTTTATTCACATGAGATGTATAGCTCACATTATTAATCTTGTTGTGAATGATGGGTTGAAGGTGATTGAGAAATCTGTTGAGACAGTTAGGCATGCAGTGAAGTATGCAAAACAATCCCCGGCTAGGGTTAAGTCATTTGAGGACTGTATTGAGTATTGTGGTCTTGAAGATAAGAAACGTTTAAGTCTAGATTGCCCAAGTAGATGGAACTCTACCTACTTGATGTTAAGTTCGACCTTAAAGTACAAAAAAGCTTTTGATCGATTTGGGTTTGAAGATCGTGGCTTTGAAAAAGAGATGGGAGGTAAAAATATTCCAACGGACTCAGATTGGAATACGGCTAAATTGTTTGTGAGATTCTTAGAACATTTTTATAATCTCACTTTGCGTATTTTGGGCTCATCTTATGTCACATCAAATAATGCATTTCTTGAAATATGTGACACTTATATTATTTTGAGTGATTGGGAAAGTAGTAATGACAGAGAATTGTAAAAAATGGCCAAGGCAATGAAAAGAAAATATGATAAGTATTGGGGAAATGTTACAAAGATGAATATGTTGTTGTAAATTCCCGTTGTGCTTGATCCTAGGTATAAGTTGAGTTTTGTTCAATTTGGTTTAGAAAAAATGTATGGAGATGGTGAAATTGAAGTTGAAAATCCGTTGAAAAGTATGGAAGTAGATCTTCATTTTGATATTGATAATGAAGATAGGGATTTAGAATATCAAGCAAGTAATAAGGCCACGGGAATGGAGATTGTCGATGGTGTGAAGAGAGCAATGGAAGATTTGTTTACTGAGTACAAAAAAAAGTATTCAACTCAAGAAAGTGAAAAATCAAGTTTAAGTAACATGTCATCCCAAGGTTTTAATGCAATGGAATCCCAAAATACAAATAGAATTACAGAACAGTTCAAAAAGCGTCGGACCAGAGGGATACTTGGAGACAAATTAGAATTGGACAAGTATTTAAGTGAAGATGTGGAAGAAGTCGATGAGACTTTTGATATTTTGGGGTAGTGGAAAGTTAATAGTGCAAGATTCCCTATCCTTGCACGTATTGCTCGTGATGTGTTGGCTATTCTCATTTTTATCGTTGCTTCGGAATCTGTATTCAGCACGGGGGGACGCATTCTTGATTCATTTAGGAGTTCATTGTCTCCTAATATGGTGGAAGCTCTCATATGTTCTCAATCTTGGATTAAAATGGAGAATCGTATTAATGTGGAGGAAGATAGCGACTTTATCGATAAACTCGAGTGTGGTAATAATTATTGTTTTTGTTTATTTTATTGAACTAATAAAACAATTTATAAAAATAATGTGTTTAATTATATTTTTTAATTTTCAGCAATGTCCAAGTTGAGCCTTGCTACTGATGATGCTAATGCTTCCGTGACTCAACTTGATTAATGAGGTAAATTCGTCTCTTGATTCATCATTGCAATTCAATTTTTAATTTTTAGAAACTGAAAATAGATCCTTTCAATGAATAAAATTATGCATGATATTTTGTTTATAGTAATTTTTGTGACGCCCCTAAATCCGGGTACCTCAAACCTGAATCTGGTGCTCTACGGTACATCTCATTCCATACAACATACTAGACATGAATGTAATTACTATATTATTACAACACGTCTTACTCTCAATCCCAGGTTCTATTACCATAACATCATTCTAAATACATAATAAGTCTTAATATTACATCATTACTAATATAAATAAACTACGACGCCATCTAGACGTTCAACTTTCCCTTCCCTTGTCCTTACCAGAACCTTCGACCCGCTCGGCCTTAGCTGTAATGTTTAATATAAAGCAAGAATGAGCATTCAATTGCCTAGCAAGTATAGCAGTTGAGTAACAACAATATCCTCAATCATATCATCTCTTCAACAACTGAACAATCGTTGTGAAATATTCTGAATAAACAGGAATAATACTTTACTTTCGTTTGAAACATTTTCAAAACGACATACTGAGTGGTCATAAGACCTTGAACTTTCTTTTGCTTTCTTGAAAAGGTTACACAGTTATTTTACTGCAAACCATCTGACTTACGAGCACTTCTAGGTGATCAGCCTATTGTACTCTATGTTGATCAACACTCTAGCTGGAAATGACTATATGCGTTTGTTTAGGTACTCGATGCCTTGTCAGAATAACTGACTAAAAATTGCCCCTAATATCAGGGTTGTTCATCTCATTCATGTCTCGGAATCCTAACCAAAATAATTCGGTTGGATAGCTCTACTTAATAATCAATAACATTTCAAGGATTTATTAACAAATCAATAAAACATTTCAATATCTGTCTAGCCGAAACAAATGGCATTGACGTTCTCTACAACAATTCATATATATGTGAACTTGAAAGCTTCAACAATTTATGTCATAACATAGCTCGAATACTTGTGCAAATACTAAAAGATTTACATAAGTAAGGAATTCACACAACTATATATGTATTGCGTAAATTGGAACTTCAAACATCGCATGAGAGTCATGAGAATATAATCAAATGAATCAAATAAACTTGCCCAACACAAGGGTTAGACAAGCATTAGAAAACTTGACTTAAGCGCTTGCTACTACTTGACGTTAATCGTCCTTCAAAAGTCCTACACATTTAAGTACATATCCACATACCAATTATCCACATAATGAATGCCAAATTTTGGTTTATATTACTCTATAATGTTTCATTCTAATTAGGAACATAATATCAAACAAGGTTACACACACTTGATATGACGTTTCGATGTTCGCACAACACACGCCCGATTCGCCTCATGCATAAGTTTAGTATGCTCATACACTTGTCTAATTCATCATTGATTAATGCTAAGAGTCATTATAAACCATAATGTATAAGTTTTAGAACTTAAAACAATAACGTTTAGCGTTGGAAGCATTACACGTTACGTACGTGCATGTACGACGCCCTCTTTTTGCTTCCTAATGCACAATAGTCCTAAAAATGGCCAATTTAGAAATTTATCAAGGCAATAAATTTCAATTCTAATCAATGGAAGTTGTAGTTCTACTTCTTAGCTTTCCGAATCATCTTGAATCATCCAAAACGGAGTTTGTATGAGAAAGTTACGCCCATTTTACTAAAGGAGGTCAAAGCTGATTCTAGCCTAACATTGGCCCAGCGTATATATGCCCAAAATTTGCCTGTAACCGGTGTATATATGCCCAAGTGCAGAACTCTGGCGTAAATCCAGCGTGTATACGCCCAAGCCCAGTTTTGTTCTTCCCCAAATTTCCAGCATGCTCTGTTTTTGCTATCTTACTACAAAGCTCATAACTTTTTCGTTATAAGTCAGAATTAGACCATTTCAGAGGCTATGGAAAGCTTATAACATGCTCTCCAAAACCATCATGAATTCATAATTTTATAGACGCTTTAATAAATCGAAATAGTGGCTCCAAAGTGCCCAACCCAACTAGTTTTCAGCGAAACTCAAAGTTAGGCCAATTCATTCTTCCTCTTTGTGTCTTAGCTATTATGCAACAAGTCAACATGACTTAAAACATGCTTTTATTGCTAAGCTAAGCAACATAACATCCTTTTATCAATTAATCAACACCTAGTTCTCAAGTTCTTAGAGAAATTCTTCTCTTGAGCATTAAATCAAATAGTTTGTGGGCATGAGTTAGAAACTCATATTGGAGTAGAGTTTCATGATACTCTAGTCTAGATTTCCAATTGAAATCATTTCTTACAGTCCTCTAAGAACATAGCAACAATGCTCAACCATTTAACACAACCAATACATATACACAACATAGTTACATTTTCATTAATACTTATGAATTATCCTTAACAATCCATTAATGTCCATTATTCATTCCTTATGCAAAGGTCCTGATTTCTCATTCATTGTTCCACTTTCATTGATTGTTAATATGGTTTTTACAAGGTTAATAACATTTATACACGTTCATGAACTAACTAGCAAAATCGACAACATACTCTAACAAAGCAACCAAAACAAAAACCATAAACTGAAACTATTATGGAAATGAGTTTGATTAATCATTGCATACCTCTTGAAGCTTCTTCTAAGGTGTTAAATAGATTAATAGCAGCTGGTAGAATCCTCTCTTCTCCTTCCTTAATTCACATGAACACTCCCTTTCTCACACAAATTTTCAGCTTTCTTACTTGGCACAATTGAAAGGAATGGAATGCTAGGCAATGGTTGGAATTTATAGAGGAATGATCAGAGTTTCATGGATGGGTTGAGGGGCTGAGCATGCCCTCCCACAGTAGTTTCCCATGACTGGGAGAGTGAGCTTTGCTCCTCTCCATGCTCGGGTAATCCCTATCCCTTCTCCCCAATAACTTTATTCCATTCTTCCTTCACCAAATGCAGAATTGCTTCTACTCATGCTATCCCACGTTCTTGATTCTCTTCTCCCTCTCTTCCTTCTTCTTCTCCCGTACTCTTCTCCTTCTTCTAATATGTTCAGCTGATTCTATAACCCATTTCTCTTATGGGTCATGGGTTGGGTCACGGGTTGTGGGTTCGGGTCATGGGTTCGACCCGTGGGTCTTGGGCTCCCATTTGGGCCACTATTCACAATCTATTGGGCTTCAAATCACTAATGCAATTGGGCTTCTAATAAAATCTCACACTTGGATTATTAACCCCTCTTCATTAACGCTTTGACGAAATTATGAAAAGTCGTAAAATCGAAAAAGGCGTCTTTTGCGTAAACAGTGTTTTAGCGTTATTCCTCTAAATAATTTAATCAATACCAAGAAATAACAACACTCAAAATTATCACATACATGTCATATGTAGTAATAAAACATTCAAACACATAACATAGAATAATATTAATAAAAGTTCAATTTATTCAATAAAATCCATAGGCTCAAATTACAAAGCTACCCACGATTCGCGATCGTTACAATTTCAATTATTTATCAAAGAGCTAAATTATAGATATATTACATTAGAAAACACTATAATTTTAAGTAATATCTATTTATCAATGTACTTTCCTTTCAAAATGGTATTTTATTCATTACTAATTTCAGTTATTTATACGTTAACCCTATTCTCTAGAAATATTAACACTTAAAAAATTATTTCCAAATGTAAGGTGGGCAATTGCCCATCCTAGTGAAATGTTAGCTGAAAATTAGTAATTCAAACTCATTACAATTTCAGTTGAATAATAGTGAAGTCACTTGAATTGTATGCTTATGAACATTCTGAAAATGTGAGAGAGCTTTTAGCTCATCTTCAGAAAACCTCAATTAGTAATTCTGTTCAATTGCAGTCTATTACAGATGACATACTTTGTTGAATCTGTAACTTAATTGTGCTTAGTGTTGGTCTAAGACAACTTTCATGTCGTGTGCTTATAACTTCATATTCAATTCAAGTTAAATTGAATATCATATTGTTTGTGACTAACTGACTATCATATTTTTATGGTTAAGATATGCCATATTTTTGCATTCAGGTAGTGCATTTGCCAGGTCCTAGATGGCCTCTTTTTGAAGAATATGTAAATATTGACCTAATTGTGATTGCTCAAAAATCACAACAGTGAGCCTCGTGCAGCTTGTGAAATTCTGGGAGCTTTAATTGTTAACTCTTTGAAATGTTTTTTTTTGCTAAATATTGACCAATTGTTTTTTCATCTCAAATGAATTTTTTTCAAACTGAATTACTGTCTGGTACATAATCTGTGATACATTTGTTAAAATTGTGTAACTATTTAGAGAAGTTCTTTTTCATATGGATCTATTTTAGAAAGGATCGTTTTCAGTTGTTTATGTTAATTGTTGCATGGTAAATAACATCCCTGGATGTGTATTCTAACTAAACCATAAGTTAAGCTTGTAATGCAACCAATGCAATTCTTGTCCAATAAATTCAATCAACCAATGCAATATAGTCAGACTTGTATTGGGTATTGGTTTAAATCTCAGATAAGAAACATTAACCGTACTTTTTATTGTAGGCTAATGCTTTTGTTGGGGGCTCTGTTGCACATTCCTAAGGTTATAACTTCACATGGACAAGCCAGTGCATGACCTGATTTTGGCATTCTGCTCATTTGTTGTTGTGACAACCCCAAAACCCGGTCACCTTGACCTCGGGTCCGGTTCGCCACGATACTACATATACAATACAGTTCTCTATGACGTAAAAGTAATTTCTATAATATTACAATACATTTCAATCTAATCCCAGTTTTTCTAACCTTTAATCATTCAAATCATTCTAACTCAGAGTATACAATACATCAACTTGTAAATATTAGTGCAACATTAAAATAATGCTATGTCGCGACATAGATTTTTAATTCTTCTTTTAAACATTTTTCCTTCAATCATCTTCTTCTAACCAGTCAGGTCCTTCCACGCTAGTTGCAAAAAAATCTGTTTGTGGCGTGGATGAGCAACTACGTTGCCCGCAAGTTTAACAGTTACACATAACACATAAATCATGTATCATGTATGCTTCACAATATTTCCATGTATGACAGTTATACATGTAAACATATTAACACGTAAATCACATATTATCGTATTTTTCATTGCATAGTATAAAGTTCAAATTGAACAGTTCAAATGGACATCACAGCTAAATCAATAGTTCATAGCATGTTGTAATATAACAACGCATTAACATATAATGATATTTTTCACATAAGAGCAAGTTCTGAAAAACTTGCCTGTCTGCCTGCACTTTCCTCAATTATGTCACTCACTTCTTCCAAACGGTAACCTACATCATTCATAAGGATTTATTTTTCAGACAACATGTTTTTATTCGCCAATGAATGTTAACGATCGCCTAACCTTCATTTTCATAACCATTTTCATAAAAACAAAACTACCAAATCAATACGGAACACATAATTACATAAATCTAAGTTATCTAACCTTGTTTCCCCATTAAATTCTCAAAATGGCCAAAAATGACCCTTGAGTTGGATTTTATCCAATTAAACTAGTTTTTCATAGAAACCAACATAGAGTTCATTAGACTCCTTTCTTATATCTACTAAAACAAGTCACTCATAACCTTTTTAGATTTATATTAACCACACATGAATCTATACATACTTCATTTAAAACTATTTTTGTTTAATTGAAGTATTTACCAATTACTCCAACCACATAATACCATTACTTGGACACTTTTAATCTCAATGTTTAGAAATACAAATTCTCATAGGTATTTTATCGAGCATGTTGTATGCATTCATTAACAATTTACATGTTATGAACTACAGATAAGCACATAACATCAATATTTATCCATCCTTATACACCAGATTTACTATGATCCCCACATGTCAAAGTATGCCATCACATGACAAAATATATCATTTTTCAAAATTTTACTTCAAATAAAATTATAAAATTCATTTTCACAATTTCTTTAACAAAACGTTGTTTTCGTTTTTAACGTAACTCCTTCGTTACATGACCCTTTTTATTCTTTATTATATCAAATTAAACCTTACTCAGTGTACTACAACATCATCTAGGCCTTAAAGTCAGACCCTTAACCATTTAAAACAGATTCTGTAATTTTATCAACTAGTCTAGAAAATAAAATTTTCTAGACAGCTTTAATAAACAATTTATTTCGAACATGATTCGTTCCATAAAATGGCTCAGTCACGTGAATCTACTAGAAAACTTCAATATCTACAACTTTGTAGTTTTAAGTTTCTTCAAATTCCAAACACACGAATTTATATAATTTTTTCAAAGTCAGAAATCGCTACTGTTTCGGATTTTCTGGGCAAACTGTAAATGTTTCAAACCAGCCTCACTAAATCAGTCACTACGGACAAACCATAAGAAATTTTTGAGTGAATCCAGTTTCAGAACGTAACTTACTTCCATACCTTCGTCTTGATATAAGGCTCACTTTCTAATTCATTATACCCAAAGAGTTATGGTCTTTAAAAAATAGGGTAGCAAACTACTTTTCTGAAAATTTTCAGAATTTGTGTTCTTCGTTCCTTTGGTTTGATTTCTTGATTTCTCTTATTTGATTCTTGTTTATCCATGATTAAACCATCACATATCAATTTTCTCTTATTTTAAGCTAGTTTTCTTTCTTCTCTTTATTTCATAGCTTTTCTTCCTCTTTCATGCTCTATGGTTACATACCATTTGAGATATATACAAAACACCTTAAAATGGTGAGTATTTTCAGATTCTCACAAGGGAAGATATCCAAGAATTGTTTTATGGATTAAGTTTTAGGAATTACCTTAATTAGGGTTTTCTTTCTTTCTTCTTCTTTCTTCTTTCTCCTTCTCCTTCTTCTTCTTCTTGTTTTATCTTTTCTTCCTCTCTCTTAATTTGCTACGAGAGGGAGTGTGAGGAATGGAAGATGAAGTGTTAAAAATTTACCTAATTAAGCTTAATTATTTAGCCAACATCAAGGGCAAAGTGGTCATCAACCATTGCTAGGGAAGGGCATAATGGTCTTTAAAACATCTCAATGAAATTTTCTCCTATGACACAATGGTCATAAACAATTTTTTTCAAGGATAAAATTGTCATTCCCCCATTACTAGGAAACTTCCTTGCAATTTTCTCTTATGACACAATGGTCTTTAATAATTTTCTCTAAGGACAAAATAGTCTTTCCCTCATTATTAGGAAATTTCCTAGAAATTTCCTTCAAGGATACCATGGTCATTAATACTTTTCTTTTGGGACAAAATAGTCATTCCCCAATTACTAGGAAACTTCCTAGGAATTTCTTTCTTAGGACACATGAGTCATTAATCACTTTCTCTTGGATAATATAGTCATTTCTCACAATTTTCTACATTTAACTCAAACATGGTTAGTTTTTAACCATAGTTATTCTACTAACACATGTCCCATTATTTTGGACTACTAAATTAAATTCTCATTGGGCTTCTTCATTGGACTTGTCATAAGTTTTTAATTAAATAATTTGGGCCATCTAAATTCTTTAAAATTGGGCTTTATACTATAATTCTTTGGACTTTTCTTATATAAAGTTAGACCAAAATTTGGGCCAACTTAATTCTCCACAACTATTTTATACATTGGGCTTGCAACCTAGATTAATTTCTTACTAGCAAATATATAACACAGATACTAGCAAATAAATATATATCACATATATTTATTTACTCATCACACTTACACAAAATATTATCTATATAAACTTCATTTTATTAGAACAAAGTACATACATTAATTCACTAATTTTAACTAAGTGAATTAATTAACTCATATATAAAAATTTAGTTCATAATAATTTTATCGCCGTCCAAGGCTCAATATTCAAATTATATTATTTAATAATATAATTTCAATTTAATCTCAATCGATTAATATTAATTAATTAATTCCATCCACTTTCTTTAATGATTTAATTAAATATTAAATCTATTTTTCCCAATATATGTATATATTTCACATCTATATATACGCATTTAGTCCATTACGCAAAATCACATACTTCACATTATATGAAACACATATATACATATATATCCAAGTCTACTTTATCTCTTAATAAGAATTTTATTTAATAAAATCTTATTTTAAAATTTTAAAATATCTAGGATATTACATTCACCCATTCTTCTAAGAATTCCGTCCTCGAAATTAAGGCATATTCATCTCTATTCATTCTACTCTTTTATTTAATTATTCGAGATCTTATTTACAAGTCTCATAAATTTTCGAGTTATCACAATTGTGCTGCATGTTGGCATGCTGTTGAGCTGCCTAGTTCCTGCTACCTGCTACCCTACTATGTTGCCTAGTGCCTACTAAGTGTTGACAGTAATGCTTGAGTTTTTGATGTTGCTGTGTGTTGGCAGTGCTGCCTAGTGCTTGATGTTTAGTCTTACAGACTTAGACTGTTATGGATTATTAATTTATTATTGACTAATTAGACTTTGTGAAATTATGGATTATGTATTGTTAATTTTAATCATGTTAAGGTTTTGAATTATTATGTATTGTTAATTTTAGAGATATTTTGACTATCTGCTGTTGATTGTAATTTGTAATGTTATTTAGTGTTAAGTGTTAAGGTGTAGGTAACTGTTAAGTATGGAAGCCTTTCATTTCGGTTATTTACCGAATAATCGAATTTTAAATTCGGTTATTCGATTATCAGCTAATTCGGTTAACAGTTCGGATATTAGAATTGTGTTAATTTCGGTTTTCGGTTATAACTGAATAACTTATTTGGTTCGGTTAAACCGAATTGCTCACTCCTAGTTACATCTGAGCTAGGTATCAAGAAGTATTCATCAAGTGGAAGAATGCTGGGATTGACTTATACTTCTCAGTGAGCTGGCGGGGGTTGCAAGGGGGCAGCGCCCCCTGGAAGCCAAGCACAAAGTGTAATTGGGCTTGAGGATTTATTTGTAGTCCGGTCTTGGGTTTTATTAATATATTGGGCCTCATGTGTTTGGCTCATGTTATAGCAGCTAAGGTTTTCTAGTTACTATAAAAATATTGTTTGGTGTGTGGATCATTGTAGAGTGTGTGTGAGACATCTTATGAATACATCAGACAAGCAAGACTAGCCAAATTGGTGAACCTAGGTATATCGCATGTTCTTACTTTTCCGTCTTTCATATAATATCTGTGTGATTTGAATATTATTCGTTCTTAAATTCTAACAGATCACTATCAGGAATAGATATTCAAGCTTCCTAAAGGGCATAGTGATAACTTATAATTATATTTTGTTGCACATTTATTTGTGTACTTGGTTATAAATGTATATACATAGGTACCAAGCTTTCATTTTTTTTTTCGTTTTAATAATGTTTCTCATTTAATTAGGACATTGATATTTACACGCACAACTAAAATTTTATATTTTCACAATTTTTTTCTCACATAATCGGGGCACATTTACTATTCATGTGAGACTATAACTTTTACTTGTGGAATTGCTTCTTAATTTTTTTTCAAGTTTAATCTTTTGTCATATTCGTTTAATTCAAATATTTAAAGTTAAGTTTTAGTGTTTTTTTTTTCTTTAACAGGCTGAAGTTTACAAGACCAACCTTGCATTGAAGAAAATTATGACAATGAAGAGAGGACTTAACATGACAAAGCTACAAAGTTTTTATAGCTTGTTTTTCTTATCTCTTTACTTGTATTAATGATTAAATTTTTTAGGTACTATGGCCTTCGAGACACCTACATTTGTTTTGATTACAAGCTTCGTACGTTGTGTTACTTGATTATTACATATTTAGTTGTTAATTATACAATTGATTATTTATATAATAAAATATTTTATTTGATGTTGATTACAAATTAATAAATAATTTTAAAAATATTTTTAATTTGCAATGATTTGATTATTTAATAGTAGCATTTTCGAATAAATTTCTTCTCAGTAAATTAAAAAAAATCACAATATATAATTAGTGAAGGAAATTTAACTTTTATAAAGTAAATATGTTCTTCACAAATTGTTATTCATGAATGAAGACATTTTTACTAGTTATTTCAAAACGTTAATTATGAGGAAATCATCTCCTCGTCAAACAAAAATAATCTTTTACGATATATAATTCGTGAAGAACATATTCTTCACAATATATTATTCACAAAAAATATTTAGTCACTAACTTAGCAAATGATACTTTTAGCGAGAAACTCTAATGCGAGAAATTGCACGAATTAATGTTTTCTTCACATTAAATTTCTTGTGAATGATATATTATTTCTTGTAAAGAATTTATCCTTAATTACAGATCCTTTTTCTTATAGTGAAAATCCGTCCCTATTGAAATTTTTTTTGGATCCGCCTCCTCCCCCAACTAGCCTAACACCCCAACACCCGCTATAGAACATAACTCTCAATCCAATGACTTGTCAACACCCACTCGCCAACACCCGCTATAGACCCTAACTCCCAATTCAATGACTTGCCGACACCCACTATAAAACCTCACTCCTAACACTACCCCCCTCCCCTCCCCCCAACTAACCTAACACCCCAACACCGGCTATAGAACATAACTCCCAATCCAATGACTTGTCAACACCCACTCACCAACACCCGCTATTATGGGTGGATACAAGATCTACTCTCAATAAAGGCGAATTTTTTTGAGCTAAAGCTTAACGAGCTAGAGAGCGAGAATTTGAATATATTATACACCGCGTGTGTTTAGTTTTCTTTTTTTAAAGTAGTAGTAGTTTAAGTTTTTTTTTTGCCCTTCTAAATTTAACTTTTTTTTCATAAATCTGCCATCTTAAATTTATTAAGTTTTCTTTTTGCCCCTGTCCCTATATCTTAAAAAAAATAAAAATAAAAAAGGGTGAGCATAGACAATCTCCATTTTGCCCTCCTCATAGATCCGCCACTGCCCGCTATAGAGCCTAACTCCCAATTCAATGACTTGCCAACACCCACTGTAGCCTCTTTAAATGTGAAACAAAAGATAGAATTTTCAACTATAGGCTAAATTATTAATTTAGGTGGTTAAAATAAAACATATATTATGTTACCAATGAAACAGTGTCACCTACGTATATATGACAAGTCTTTTTTTTTTCTTTTTTTTTTGGGTATCATTAAGAACTCCATACGTTTATAGAACTCAACCCCCCACCCAACCTCTAACCTGGATTGGGTGATACTACTAGGCCAAAAGGCCTTCGGTATATGACAAATCTTACCTTCACACAAATTATCTTATGTCAAAAAATTGAAGGTAGAAACCATATTGGCTGTTCAACTTTCCGAACCCTACCATGATGGATTCATTTTAAAACCTCATATTTTCAAGGAATGTCATTATAAATACAATGAATAATATAATCAAGAATCTCAAATGAATTATAAAAATAAACTCTCGGTAATGATGAGAAAATTACAATCATCAATCAACAACCTCTCACTAAATAGAAAATTATTAAAATTCCACATTTAAGGGAAAAATACATGCTTAGACAATAACAGTAAGAATTAAACTTAAAACCTTTTTAAGTATCATGATTTCAGTTATCATCTAAAAACTCATTACATACATTATGCATGCTAAACATACTAATTATTTTAATATAACCTAGGGAAAAAAAGTAAAGGGCTGCATTAATATTTTGCCGTTAGTAAGTTTTGAACATACTTGGAGCTAGAAAGATCTATAGTTTACAACTAATACAATGAAAATTTGTTCCCCTAAATGAGGACGACTAAGCTCTAATTAATACGAAAAAAGCTAAGACTACGAGAAAGTTACAATATCTACTAGTCTAAGGAGAAAATATAAGTTCCACATTAAGAAAAAAATACATACATAATAACGATAAAAAATTTAATCGGAAATTTTTATTACCATCAGACTATTAACTCATTAACACGCATTATACATGTTAAACATACTAGTTAATCTAATATATCCTAGGGGAAAAGCAAAGGGTTACAACATCTTACGGTCAATAAAACTTTGATTAAATTTAAAAAATCTATCATTGACAATCAGTATAACGAAAAATTATTCTCCTAAATGAGATTTCAATAGAGTTAGAGATGATTATGAAACCATATCCGATGAGAAATAAATCAATTTTCTCACATATTGATACTACGGATGAGTCAAATTCGGAATTGAAATAGTCTTTTCAGTCTGTACATTTTTAAAGTGTCATAATTTTTAATCTAGAAAGAGTTACACGGCCCATAATATATCAAATCAAAATTAGCGACAAACTCTACAAAACTTGGTGCCTTCAGCCATGACATGTACCATTTAAAACAAGAAAAATATGTTTAAAGTAGTTTTATGGTCGGTCAAAGTTTAGGTTAAACTTGGATAATTTTTAATTTTTATTATTTTAATTCTTCTTCTCCTAATTGATGTTGGAGAGTAGTTTAGGACTATAAATATACTTCCTAGGGTTTTTAAATAGTTACGTTTTAATTAATTGAGATTATTATCTTTTGTTCTCTTTATGAGTTCATTATTTTCTTTGTGAATTCAAGGTTCTATTTCGTTCGTGTTGATACATTAATCTTCATATCACGTTAGTGTTAGAGCGTTACAATCTAATCATATTCTATTGTGTCATGTATAGAGAAAGGAAAGTCAAGTGTAGTCTATTCAGGTGTTCAATGAAAGTTAGAATTTTCAGCCAGATGTTAAATTATTTTGTCTCCCATTTTTTGAGTTGTTAAAATAAAACATATCTTGCGTTTTCCAATGAAACATGGCCACCTGTTAACGCCAAGATCTGACCGCTCGCTGAATCACCTGACAATGAACAAAAAACCTGCACAGGGAACAAACTACACTGAGAAGCCTAACGGTCGGGGCCGTCGGGAGATAGCTCCGATGTGAGAATAAGTACAAGCCAGAAACGTCAATAATGGAGGTATTTGATTGCTTTAGTACTCAAAGTAAGTTGTGTAACTTGTTGTTACCTGTAACCAAGAATATAGGCATGTGTTTATAGTTTACTCATGATGAGTGTGTTTTATACACACAAATTAAGTGCTTTTGAGTTTGATAATTTGTAAATCCTAAGTCATTTTGTTTGGTTTTATGTGTTTTCATCTTATTGTTGTGTAATATAGTTTTGTATTATTTTTATATGTTTTTGTGTGCTTTTATGTGTTTTTACTTTGTTTTATAGGAATTGAAATAAAGGCCCCTTGGATCGTTACGTTTTTGGCTCGAATCTAGCATTCCCGCTGCTTGTTTCTCAATTTGACCCATGATGCAATCCGAATCTCTCAAAACTCAAAGAACGAAAGTTATAGATTTTGATCTTAGCTTTCTAGAACATCCGGAATCATCCAATTTGAAGTTCGTATGAGAGAGTTATGGTCATTTTACCATCGGATTTTGCATGAATTTTACATAGCAGCTGCTTCCAGGCCAATTTGATCCTTTCTCCGGCCATTATCTCGTCGAGCTCCAGTTATGAAAGTTGTAGAGCTACTTCTTAGCTTCCATAGCCTCCTTAATCTCCTTAATCCAAGTTCGGACGAAGAAGTTGTGACCATTTTACCAATAGACGTCGAAACTGTCTCGCGGTACAGAACACCGCCGGGGCGAGAGCGTCGCCGGGGCGACGGAATTCAGGCCAAAATCCTCGCCGGGGCGAGAAACACTTCTGATTCAGCGATTTTTTTGGTCCAAAACTCGGGAAATGCTAGGGTTTGGGAGACCCAACTGAGATAACACCAAAGTGGCGGCTAGAACTTCATTCTAACACATACCCACTCATTCTAACACCTTCTAACACAAAATCTAGAGAGAGGAAGCTACCAAATACATCAAATTAGAGGGCCAAAGTGCTAAAATCAAGCAACATCAAGCAAGGCCAAGGAGCAAAAACATCAAGGATTGCAAAATCAAGGAGGAGAAGCTAGTGTTCATCATCAACCCATCAAACATCATATGAAAATCTACAAAAGTGGTTCTATCTCTAGTTTTCTCTTCTATTTTGTAATCCAACATGATGTATAATTTGAATATGATGTTATTTGTAGTTACCATGAACTAGAACTAATTTTCTAAGATTTCAATGGAACCCAATATGTAGTTTGAATTAAATGCTCTCTCTTGGATATTGGTTTTTCATTTGTGAATTGGGTATCATAATTTATGCTTTATGGATTAATTGCCTAGCTAGTAATTACCTTGGGAACTTATATGGAATTGAGAGAGGAAGTATAGGTTGAGACCTTGTTATGATATCATTTGAAAATTAGATATTCTTATGGGTAATTTATGAAATTAAGTGACGTGTGTTTTATTTATTACCCTCATGAATGGATAATTTGATTGTATTTAGGATAGACATATACCTAAATACCACATGTATCCATTTGAGAATCATGCTTAACGATTTCCATTGCGAAAGTTGGTAATTGATAGGGTGATTAATGAGATTTGGTGACACGTGTCTTGTTGATTATTCTTGATATTGGATTCTTGCTAGTGTGTAGAATAGAGATATTTATACACCGCATTGGGAAATACGTATTTGACCATCGAGAGAGGCTTGTATATACTTGTAAATTCTCGGATAACAATTCTTGTGATTTAACTAGTTGAAAAGAGAGAGTTAGGATATTCAAGTGAAGTGTTGGGGGAAATTGTGATCTTAGACTTGTTAATATTTGATTTCATTATCTTAAAGCTTTCCATAGTTCTTTGATTATTTGTTATCTTCATTAATGCAAAACAACAAAAATAATTATCGTTTGTTTAAATAAGATTGAGATGATAAAAGGTTAATACTTGGAAAAGACTAGTAACAATTCCTCGTGGGATCGATACTCTACTTACTCTTTATTACTTGTTGACCGCGTATACTTGCGCGTAATTGTCGTTATATTAATCGGATAACAACTCACACCGCCTTGATGTACTACTTTCGTCCCGCGATAGGAATATGACTCCTTATAACTATAGTTACCATAATTAAATAGGATTCAATCTCCTTAAGAACGAGAAGTCAAATAGAATAAAAATACTACAAGTTAACTAAGGTTATGGTCATTCTAGAATGTCAAACCTCTTGACGGAATATCCTGCCACGTGGCTTAGGTCCTACCAAATCATCCGGGCCTACGAAATCGTTTCCCAACATTGCCCCCACTCTCTTATTATAAGGAACTTAAAATAAGAGAGTATAAAAACTTTTAATTAGTAAAGTATGAATATTGAAACTGAATCAACTTCTCGTCCCGCGTGCCAAGCCAGTGCCCCACCACTACTATCATACGCTGCACCTAGAGACATATGCGAACAGGAACGATTTATCACATCAAAAGTCCTATATCCCCAAGTAAGTGAACCACCATTTATATTCATAGATTCAAAACTTTCAAAGAGCTCAAGCACTCCTTCTCTGTCTCTAGGAGAGCTGTCGTCAAGCAAACCAAAATTAACCTCACTTGTACTCTACGAACTCAAAACTAAGCATAGTAGTAAGTAAGGATCGATCCCACAGAGAATTGATATTGTTTCAGATTTATTCTAATGTTTCTAACTATAAACAAGAAATAAAGATTGGGGGGTTTTGGAATCAACTGTAATTAACAAAGGAAAACAGAATTAAATTGATGAAGATTATCAAATATGTAAAAACTTCAGTTCTTCAGTTCAGCTTCACCAATTTACAGCAATAGAATAATCAAGTTAATATTACTTCTTCCTTCAATGAAACTAACAACCCTAGATGATCAACAATCGCTCAATTATCCGACATTCTCCTTAAGTTTAAATCTAATGTGTCAATCGCCCCCATTAGATTCTAACTGTTATATAACCCAAAACTATCAGTTTATATTTAATATGACAGATGCATTAAGAATTAGAGAATTAGGTTATTCCAAGCAACAATCATACTATCAGGGATTATTTAACTTGCCTTCTGATAATCTTAATAATATCCAAAAGCTTGTCCACAATCAAATATTACTAAGTACTACCTGTGATCAGATATAACATCGTTTGCTTAATATTATACCTTAATCTAGCAGATGATAACAATTCACCAATTTAATCCTGTAGAAACCAAATTAGTAAACTGAATAACATATAAGAAATTCAACCAGATTATCAGAATAAATTTCATGCACGAAGGAATCAATAATGTAACTCAAGTATTATATTAACTGTAAATATGGTTCCACATCCCTTCAGAACTGAATAAAATAACTAAGATAGCATGCTGATATAATCTAAGATCAAGAAAAATAGATGTTGAATTGTGTTGGATGATTACAAATGATAGGTATTTATAGATAAATCTCTAAAGCCTAGAAGAATTCTAATCCAATTTGCTTCAGAAGTCTTCATTCTGTAGATATGGTAGGATTCTAAATCCTTGTCAAACTCTGCAATCCAGCTTTAAGTAGCTTCTTTTTCAAATTAGATTTTATTTCCAAATCCAAGTCTTCTTCCGTTTCTTTTTCCAGTTCGGCATCAATTTCCATATTGTTCCTTGACTCAGATTCCATATCAGATTCTACTTCCAATAATCAGTTGTAGTTCCCTTTTTGCTTGTAACTTCATCTCCAAATCCTGTTAGGAATCATATCTTTAAGCTTTAATGTTTCAAATCCTTCTCAAAATTGGAAATCTGCATGTCGACCAAAATCGTAGAGTAACACTTTTTCAGCAAAACGTAGAGTATACTTCGCACCAGCACTTATCGCGATCGTAGAGTAAACCTCAGAATCGTAGAGTAACTAGTTATCGAGTAAACTTGCCAATCGTAGAGTTCTCTCGTCAGGCGTAGAGTAACTTCGATGCTGGACTGAAAACGTAAAATGAACTTGGGACAATCGTCGAGTTAATAACACCATCGTAGTGTTCACAGCCACTCAAGCGTAGAGCTCCCACTCTACGAACGTAGAGTACCAAATCAAATCATCGCGTGACTCTACCTTAACTTTCCTGCGATCGTAGAGCTGTTGAGCTATCCCTGTAACACTATGAACGTATAGTATTCTGCAAAATAACATAAAACTCAGCATTAAAATATATTTTTTGCAAAATCATATCAAATTCTTCTATAAATCAATAAATACCTTAAATCAACTCATATGACAGATAACATGCAACTAAACTAAGCATAAATGAATGAAAATAATCGGATATAATGCACCTATCAGTCTCCTTCGTCGCCATAACGACCTTCTCCGACCACATCTCCCGAAATCATATTAATACTTTGTCTCCAACAACTAAGCACGTCAGGAAACAACACCATTTAACCCAGCACTAAAATCGTCTGCACCAATCAACCCACTGCTGAAATCGTCCCCCCGACCATGCTAAAAACCTAACCTATCATTGTCGTGACCACCACCCCTACCTAAACAACCACCCCTTCCTCCGTAACTAAAAGCACCTTAGCACCCATGCTGGCCGAGGCCGAAATCGTAGAAATGAAAATCTAAGATCAATATTCATCACAAAAAGCATATACGCACATCAATACCCCATCCTCTGTGCAAAACCATCAATTATCTAACCTCCGTGAACAATACCAAATCCCCAATGCCTACGAACTCCGGGCCCCACCTTACGGAACAAATGTACTAGAGCCCGAAGGGCGAACGAGTCGCCATCCCTACCTACGCACTGAAATATGGGGTAAGGTTCCCCCTACATGAGTTCATTTCCTCTTTGCTCTGTTTTATGGGAATCGAGTTCGCACAACTAGTATCTAACTCGTATCCACTTGATCTGTTTTATTGCTTTCTGCCACGAATGTGATGTAGAACCATCTCTAGATTTCTTTTTCGCCATGTTCTCCTTGGACCGATCTAAGGAACCAGGGTTCCGCCAACTAAACAAGCAACCAAACCGACATATTTCGATGAAGACTCCATCAAGTAATAAGTGGTGGCACTCACATTGGTTCTTCATCAAAAGACCCAACACGCACCTCATTCCCAACTGGGCCAAACCCACTCGGGCCACATTCGGGCTCGATAGCTTCCCCAAAGATCAGGTTGAGGACTTTAAGGCATTCTACTCCAAAATGTCGAAGACAAATTGGCCTATGGAACTGTTGTCCGATAAAGGCTGGCTTTTTAGCTATAAACATAATTCTCGAACCCACTATCTGTATGCAAAACTCCTTAAATCTCAATCGGTACTAATCTTTTTACATTTGCAGTATCTATCTTTTGACCTCGATCAATTGCAGAGGTCGACCAATCATCCATAAGAACAACACCAACCGAAGGCACATCAGAATCCACCAACAAGAAGAATCGCCCATCACCATAAAACCAATCACCACCATACCGATGCCATTACCAGTCTCAACTAAAAAGAGCACCTTGGAAATGACCACCGAGAAAAAAGGGCTTTGCTTAAAAAGAAAAAGCGAAGGCTAGTGAAGGCAACCTCCAAGGCACCACCCACCGAATTAACACAAATATCCATTCCTGAACCCCTCTAAACCATTTACACCGAACCTTCACACCAAACTACACTCAAACTTGTACCTAAAAAAAGGAAAGAGCCCAAGTACGAGAAGCTCTTGCTTTGATGACGTTATGGCCTGAGGACCCCCTCGAGGACTAACCCTTCGAGCTCTTTAAGTCCTTCGCACTCCCAAAAGACGATGAAAGGTTTGAAGACCTAACCCAACAATAACTCATCTGCGTAAACGTAATGCACCACGGTCGGGTAAGTACAACCACATATGATGCCCCTTTCGAATACTTTCAATCTTTTTCGATTATAACTAAAGTATTTCTTATTTCAGTCCACGATTGCTTTTGCCTGAATGCTATGCCGGCTATCACAATAACTACCAAAGAGAAATAATTGAAAGCTGATGTCAAACTTATGACGCCCCCAAATCCGGATACTTGAAACCCGTACTTGGTGCTACACGATACCATTCATTCAAACTACTTAATATATTAAATAATTAAAAGATTACATCAGAGTTTGTTATCCAAGGTATGAAGACCTTTAAGTACTTCATTACATGATAGATAAAGTATTATCATAAATAACTTCTAATAATTACAAGCAACGATCTCCAACTACTTATTCCGCTTCTCTTTGCCCTTGTCTTTGTCGGACCCTTCTACTCGCTCGGGTTTAACTTAAAACATTTAATTTCAAAGCGAGAATGATCATTCAATTGCTCAGTAAGTAATAACAGATAATAAGCAACATATGAACAGGTTAAATGTTTTCTTTGAGACATACTTTTACAACGAATCAATAGCTATGAAGCAACTGAAATAATTCTGAACAACTTATCCGATCTTTTATATTTTTAAAACGACATACTGATTACAGATGCTGAGTGGTCAAAAGACCAAGAACTTGTATTTTCAAGTTTTTTTAAGGTTTGAATAGAAATTCATTTACAAACTGACATGCTTACGGGTACGGCAGGTGATCAGCCCGTTATAACCTGCGTTAATTAACACTAGCATACGGAACGACATTTGCGTTCATCATATCGCCTTTGGCGCACAAACGTTTCCCAGATAAGGGAAGTTCATACTCAAACTTGAGTCCAAACTAAAACAATTCAGTTGGACAACTCTACCTATCATCAATAATATTTCAAGACTTTAACTGAAAGTGATGAAATATTTAATGTAAGTCTAGCCAAAACAAGTAGCTTAGACTTCTTCTCAGATAGGTCAGATATTTTAGAACTTTAAAGACATCCAATGTAGCAAGCTCAAATCGAAGATTTGATGTAACTCAAATATGGTTAGGAACTTTTACGACAAACTAGAATAATTGAAGTAATATAAAGAACTTGAACACAATACTAGAGTTGTACAAATAGAAAACTTATACAAACATATAAACATAGATAACTTGCATAATATAAAGACACTACACAAGTTAGGATACTTACTCAAAGTAAATAGTTTAAGGACACTTACTTATAGCTTTTTATGTACTTTATAAAAATAAAGCATGAGGTTTAGATACTTGCAAAATCAAAGCTCCTTTCGCATATTATAAAAGTAGTGCATAGGATTGAGATACTTGCGTAATCATAGACCTCTTGCATAAAGTAAATGCATAGGTTAGGATACTTGCCTTACTCGTAGTTTAGCAATTATAGCGTAACTTTACTTTGTGTATATCCTACATAAATTAGGTGTCCAAATATGTACATATCAGTTATACAATCAAAGTATATTTTCAATCATATATTCAATATGACCTTAGTTTATTAACTCTCCATTTTCTTAGTCATTTTACACGATGCATTCCTATGTCATACTCAGTCATATTAAGCATGTGTCGTAACCACATATACTACATTTATTGCTTTATATTATCTTTTGATCTTGCTTAACAAAACCTTCATTTTTATTTTGAAAACCATTTGCCTTCAATTTCTTAGCTTTGCTTGACACAGCCAAATTATGATTAGTTAGTCTAAATACTATAATTAGCATGTATTTGGGCCTAAGAGGGTTAAACTAGCATGCACCAAACCTTAGATAGTATCTAAAATATCTTAACAGTTTTGCAGTGCGGCGCGACCGCGTTGTATTTAAGCCTGGGAGTGGCGCGACCGTGCTACTCCCATTCAGGCGCAGAACTGAATTACTTTTTTTTCAACTCTGTTCCGTCCAATTCATTGAAGGAACACTTAGACATCATTATAAACATATATATAGAGTCTTTGGGGACCTAAAGTCAACCTTGGTCTATGCATTACATAGCTTTCATAATTTATTTCGATTTCTTTCTTACATCTAGCTTTACATGTTCATTTTGTCAAGGACTGATTATAACCATCTTTGACACTTGTATTATTGCTAATTAGGTCATGTTACACATGATTAACCTTTCTTTACTTGTTTTTAATTCATTATTTTAAGGTAAGTTAGTTTTTCATTTGAAAAACATATTTTAAATCAAGTTTAATAAGTCACTTCATGCTTTACAAGTTTGAGCAGTCATTAAGTCACATTTTTATGCATAATGGTCTTAGTTACACATGCCCAGAAGTTCAAAACATAAAAAACACATCTTGAAGGTTCTGAGGACCAGCGTGGTTGCGCTGGTTTTGGCTTGGGAAGTGGAGCGGCCACTTCTGGACAGTTCCAAAATAGGCTCTGTTTCAGCAAAGCTTGGAAGTTAATACACCAAATCATTTATAATGCTTTCTTGTTGCAAACCCACAACTTTAAGTAATTGAAACAAACCTTTACTTTAATCCATATTGTACATAGTAGTTGAAATCTTTAATTTTCAAAAAATTTAGACAGTAAATTTTGTTTGAACATTATATCATCTATGTTGAGAGCATAAGTTTAGAACTTCAATTACATAGAAATTTCAATATACTTTAACCATAAATTTTAGAGCAATCTTCTGAACATTTACCAGAACAATTCAATTTAAACCACATAACCATACAGAACTTCAATTTAAATCAAGTTCTATCATCAACTATCAAACCAATAGTAATTTAACTTAATTATTCCTTAACATAAGATATGTATTACCTCTTGATTTCTTGATGAATTCTCCTTCAGTTAACCGCTTCTACTTCAGCTTAATTAGTTATTTGTTAACTTGATTGCGAACTAAATTAAAAATATAACGCATTAGTCCGTATGAGAGTATTAATTTAATAACATCCAGATTAAATAAGTAAAAGTAAATATAATACCTGAGTAGGCGGGGGCTGACTCCCAATTGGGCCAAAAGCCTCTGATAGTAATGTAACTACCAACCGAAGCACCTCATCGCGTATCGCGATGAACTGCTCCTGCGGGATACCCGTATTATTGACGGTGGCCCCTGTTGCAATATCATGGGCGAGCTGGTGAAGGCGAGCTCGGCTGGGCAACTCTTAACGATGGATAACTGGATCCGTACGGAACGTCTCCGACACCGCAGCCATGACCCTCTGGAAAATCTCGTCGTCCAAGCCAGCGCCTGTATGAGATGGTCCGACAGAAGCTCTCAGGCTCTGACGCTGGCTAGAGCCTACGCAAATAAATATACCATTACTAATAATATATGCAGTTACTTAATCTTAACTTATTAGAAATAATATTACCTCCAGGTAATGTATACGCCGGTATCCTCGACAATCTCAACACTCGATATCTGCTGGTACTGCTAGTAGGGGGATCCTAAGCCGCGACCTATAGTGCCAGCTCCTCATGCCGAGATAATTCAATCTCGGGCGGAGGGACGGTGGAATCTAACGACTCAGAATCCCCCCTAGCCGCCTGCAACTCAGCTACACTCTGGTCCCGACTAGCCTGAAATCGGTCCTGTAATTTATAGCTTATACGTCAGTTAATTATATCATTTTATGAACTAACTAATATTAAACATTACGTAAAATTACGATTACACTTACCCATATAACTAATTCTGCGGGAAACATAGTAGAGTCCTTTGGCGTGTGGGCTCTATCCCAGAACTCTAACATAGACAGAGGTCGGCCTAAGCTCTGTCGCATGGCCTAATAAATACATTCATAAAGTAGTTATGAAGTTTACTTATGAGAAATGAGTAACTAAACAACTAAGTATATGACACTTACCGACTTCGCCTCCTCAAAAGACTGCGAGTCAGTAGTGTGTATGACTTGGAGCTGACGACGGTTCTTCTTTTCCTACTCTGACTTCTTTTTGAAGTCGTCAGCATCCCAGTGCATACACATAGCCTTCCACACTGCATCAGAGGCTATGTAGGGCTGGTGATCTTTAATCATGGTCCCGAGCTGGTCATCAACTGCCCGGGCTGCCCTCTGTCGCATCTCATACAGCCAGTCGGCGTAGTTCTTGGCGATATGCGTAATATCAACATCATCGCCGGCTACCTAAGAGATGCCTTCATCATATCTAAAATATTTCTATAACAAAAGTTTAAAAGTTAGGAACCATTAAATTATTGGGCAACGACTATGTACGTATAATTTTCTAATTTATAAGAAAATGAACTTACGTAAAACTCCCGCAAGACAGTGACCATAAACGCGGGATCGTACTGGCTGTACTGGCTGAAGCGCATGCACCTAGTCGTGAGGTGCATCAGACAAATAGCGTGTAGTGACCGAGTCTAGTATACTACAGTAAAAACAATTGAATATTGTTAAGTTAAGTGTCTAATGCAAAAGATTATATAAATTTAACTCTTTATTTTTAAGTCAAAGTAGAATACTTACTGGGAAGAGCCGACATCCACTCGGACTACATGTGGAACTACCGGCGAACGACCGAAGAGACCGAGGTTAGTCTGTCGGTCTCGTCGACGACGAGTATCTGTAATTATATTATAAAACTTTAGTCAAAATGCATAAACTAATGCATATTGAGATATATTATACGTTTACATGAATCAGACTACTTACTAGCTCCTGAAGACGAGCCTCCGCGACGACCGCTACCGCTATTTCTAGCCATAAATGTGCTACTGAAATAACGAAAATAAGTTATATTCTATTTCAAGTACAATATTAATTATTTAAATCTAATATATTAATATTGAATTATTTACTAATTTGAAACACATAATCAAACCCATCAGAATCAACATAAATATCATTATCGGATTCAGTCTCTTCCTCCTCATCATCATCGATATCAGATTCGTTGTCGTTATCATCTTCAACGATAACGTACTCATGCACGACCTCCAAATCATCGACTTCCTCATCGTCGGGTACGTCAACCACATCATTTGTCATCACATCTTCATCATTTAATAATACCTACATGGGATGGCTAACATGTTTTTTGCAACGCCTCATCCATCACCAACATATTAGCACTATCAAATGCACGTGTTTTCATTGTGACAACTGTATACCAGGGGCTTCTACTATTTACAACGTTAGGAGCGTAGTACACTTGACTCGCTTAACTGGCTAACATGAAAACGTCATCAGATTTGAGTTTTGACTTGATATCTACTGTGACGATTCTATTACGATCAACTTTAACACCTTCTAGACGTCCATAGTAATTGGACTCAGAATCATTGTAACAGCTTCCCAACACCACAACCTCAGAGTTGACTGATGTGAGTTCATTCAAGTTGTCGACCTTAAATTTGTACCCATTCACGATGCATCCAGGTAAAGAACAAACAACCTTGGAAGGACCACGGATGACATCTCTAAAACGCTCAAAAATGTTCTCTGCGTCAACCCTTGTCTGAAACCACTGTTGAAAAGTTGCAGTAATGAATGTTTCTAACTGGGCTGGAGTTAAATCCGGGTTAGAAGCATACGCTTCCTCTTCGAATGAACTGAAATAATAATAAAATAGTTTAATATATAAGTTGATAACGCTTATAAATTATATTAGATGTGATATATAACAATCCATACTTGATGTATGACGATACTTCTGGCATATTTAGAAGCACATATGTATATATAATTGTTAAATCTTTGTCGCTTAAGTAAGTTATCGTCTCATGGCCAAATAGTTTAGTCGGATATGTGAATACAGCTAACTCATTATCAGTATGAGATTGGGGACCGATGACCTCATTCCTACTTAAACGGTTGTTCTTCGTTGAAACAACATCGTCAAAATACAATGAGCAGAAGTTGACAAGCTCTTCTTCCGTATAACGTTCTGCAATAGAACCCTCAGCATGAGCTTTGTTTTTCAATTTCTGCTTTAATCGACGCATATACCTACACATATTGCATTTAATATGATTATTATTAATATGAGTATATGCAATTTGTAGATTATATTACCTCTCAAAAGGATACATCCACCGATATTGCACCGGACCGCCAAGTTTAAGTTCATACGGTAGATGAATAGACAAATGTTCCATCGAGTCAAAGAACCCTGGGGGGAATATCATTTCGAGCTTGCAAATGGTAAGCACAATATTGTTCTCTATCTGCTCCACATCACTATACCTTATTACAGTTGAGCATAGATCCTTAAAGAAATTTGAAAGTTCGGTCAATGCATCCAACATTTTTCTGGGTAATATCTCACGAAATGGAATTGACATCAACTTCTACATAAATTCATGAAAATCGTGACTCTTGAACCCATTAATCTTCAGCTGCTCAACATTACTGCAGCGAGATATATTAGAAGCATATCCATCTAGGAGCTTCAACCCACTAACCCACTTGCACATGTCTTCAACTTATTCCTTGGTAAGACAAAATTGAGCTTTAGGTTTTGAATTGTTAGTGCGAAGCCACAATTCCGGCTTGATGTTCAGTGCCTCTAAGTCTTTTCGGGCATTGTCATTGTCTTTTATTTTACCACTCACATCTAACACGATGTAAAATAAATTCTCAAAAACATTCTTTTCTGTATGCATGACATCAATACAATAACGAACTGAAAGTGTGACCCAGTACGACGACTCAAACCATATGAGGACGTGTGTCTAATTATGACTCTTCCCGTACCCAAATGCTCTCAGTTTATTGTGCCCCTTGCCTAGTGGTGGAAATGTCAACTCGTTCAGCCAGGTCAAGACCTCGTTGCCCGATTGTCTACCAACAACCCCCTTCTTCTCTGTCTTTCTGTTGAACTGTGTAGACATTTTTCTATAATTGTGATCAACAGGCAAGAATTTACGAGCTGTTCTAAAGAAACTACATTTTCGCCCATGCTGCAACTGATTACCTTGCACATCCCCTAGACACACTGGACATAACAGCTTCTCGTGAGTCGACTAACCACTAATCATCCCAAGAGCCGGAAAGTCAATGATAGTCCACAACAAGGCTGCCTTCATCAAAATATTCTCGCCGATCGATTTATCATACGTCTGGACTCCCGTCTCCCATAGCATCTTTAGTTCATCGACTAACGGCCTGAGGTACACGTTTATGTCTTTTATAGGACTCTTATCACCCGGTATGAGTAGAGTCAAGAACAAATACGGATCCCTTATGCACATTGACGGTGGAAGATTATAAGCTACCATTATAACTGGCCAAATTGAGTAAGGCTGGCTAAAATTATTAAAAGGGCAAAAGCCATCCGTAGCCATGTCGAGCCTCACATTCCTGACTTCCTCCGCAAACAGTGGAAAATTTTCTTCAAATTTCTTCCATTCATCTCCATCTGCAGGGTGTGTCAGTTGACCATGCACCATGTCCCTTGTTCTATGCCAACTCATATGATGAACCGTGTGAGACAACATGAATAGCCGTTGTAGCCTTGGCGCAAGAGGAAAATACCGCAGGATCTTTTTGGGCACATGTTTCTCCTTCCCGCCACGTTTTGTCACCTTGTACCGAGGTAAGTTACATATAGCACACTGCACCTTATCTATGTCTGTCCCATAGTATAACATGTAGTCCTGCTCACAAGCATCGATCTTCTGATACCCCATATTCAACCCCTTTACCATCTTCTTCACTTCGTAATAATTCAAGGGCAAAGTATGATCCTTGGGTAAGAACTCGCTGATAAGAGAGAGCAAATAGATGATTAAGAAAATAGCACTAAAACTAGCCCCTCCTTCTAACGCCAATGTTAACGTCATGATTTGACCGCTCACTGAATCACCTAACAACAAACGAAAAACCTGCACAAGGAACAAATGACCATACTGAGAAGCCTAACGACCAAGGCCGTCGAGGGATAACTCCGATGTGAGAATAAGTACAGGCCAGAAACGTCAACAATGGAGGTATTTTATTGCTTTAGTGCTCAAAATAAGTTATGTAACTTGTTGTTACTTGTAACTATATAGCCGTATATTTATAGTTTACTCACACTGCCTTGTTGTACTACTTTCGTCCTCCGTCCCACGATAGGAATAGGACTCTTTATAACTGCAGTTACCATAATTAGATATGATTCAATTTCTTTAAGAATGGAAAGTCAAATAGAATAAAAGTATTACAAGTCAACTGTGATTGTAATCATTTTAGAATGTCAAGCCTCATGACTAGAATATCCTACCACGTGGCGTAAGTCCTACCGAATCATCCAGGCTTACGAAATAATGCCCCAACACCACCTATATGTGAAGAATCTTATCTTCAAAAAATTAACACAATTATCATATGTCAAAAAGATAAATTAAAGCTAAAAACCATATTGTCATTTCAACTTTTCAAACTCTACTTATACTCTTGTCCCGAATTGGTTGTTCTCCTTCACTTGTTTAAGATGTCCAAAAATCTTTGTCAACCAATCAGAAATTACCACTAATTAATTAGACGATCACCAAACATCATCCATTCATGTATATTCTTGTTACCGACCACCCCACGACGACTCATCTTGGATATATTCTTTCCACATATATTCTTGTCTCACTACACACACACACACACATACACACACATATATAGGGGAATAATTCATAGCATTTATTTACTATGAATCCTTATAGGGTATACATCATCTATACTATTGAAAAAAGAAGGAATGATTAAGATTAGAAACTAAAAATTGACATCCGCTACTATTAGTAGCGGACGGTAAAGAAAACACATATCATCTGTTACTAATAGTAGTGGATATCGATCAAAATAAGGGTTTGACTTTATTATAGAGTTTAGGGTTTATTAACTCTTTTTTAACTGGGTTTAGGGTTTATTAACTTTATTAATCTCTAGTTAATAAACCTAAACCCTAGTTAATAAAATCTAAACCCTAGTTAATAAATCATAAATCCTAGTTAATAAACCCTAAACCCTAGAATAAAGTTAAACCCTTATTCTGATCGACGTTCGCTACTATTAGTAGCAGATGATATGTGTTTTTTTATCGTCCGCTACTAATAATAGCGAACATCGATTTTTAATTTTTAATCCTGACTGTTCCTTCTTATTTTCAATGGTATGGATGGTGTATGCCCCATAAGGATTTATAACAAATCACTACAAGAAAACTAGTCAACAGCGACCAAAGCTTTCAGTGACTGCAATATCCGGTCGCTAATGTTATTACTAGTGATCGATATTAGCGACTGAACATATATCTAGTCACTAGCTACTATCAGCGACCACATGCGGTCGCTGCTCGGTCGCTAACCCAATTTTGCCGCCCAAAAAATTGGCGCAATTGTTCGCGGGCAGACTAATTGCGACCAAAATGGTAACAGCGACCAACTACGGTCGCTAATAAAGCCACATCACTAAAAATAACGACCACACCTAATCGCTGATAGCGGTCGCTGATGCATTGAACTCTTAGTCAATCGAACAGAATCAGGCCATATTATCAGACGAAGAAGAAATTAAATAAAAAGAAGAGAGAGAGAGAGAAGAGGGAGAAGAGAGCTGAGACGCCGCCGCTACCGCCCCAACGCCGGACCTGCCTGCCGCCGCCTCCCCGTCGCCGGACCTACCCACGCCGCCGCCGTCGCCCCATTCTATCATTCCATCAGGTATGGTTTCCTTGTATAAATTTTCCTTGTACTGAAATTTATTGTTTGGAATTTTCATCATCTGAGTATAATGCCCTATTTGTGTTTTTGATATTTGGAAGAGAGAAATTAAGAATTTTAGTTATAGGGTTGCTTTAGTAATCGATGAACAATTACTTTAGACATTTATTCTTGGCAATTTTGCTTTTATGCAATTGTTTTGAATTAACTGGAATAGAAGCATTTATGGTAATTACATTGTGATGTTTGGTGTGAGTTTAATTTATGTCTGGTTTGGAGCTTAATAGAATTGATTTTCTAGTTTGAATTTCCTTAAATTCAGTACTTTTAAATTACTGCCAAACTTTTACAAAGTTACATATATATTAGCCATTTGAGTTCACCTGTTGGGTAGCTAATTGACCGAGCTTATTTGAGTACAAATGTAGGAACCACTCTCAATCAAGTTATAATTGTTTAGTGACTAAAATTGTGAATAAATGTTGGAGACTTGGAGGTTACTGTTTAAAGGGTAGCGAAAGGTTCAGTGTTTACAAATTGATTAGGCAAGAAAGGAGATAGAGGGCTGCTCTAGGCACTGTGAATAGTAATCGGGAACATTACCTTATTGAGTATAGGTTTGTAAGGTTGTGGCAACTTCCAAGCTTTGTAAATCATTGTTTTTAGTGTTAATAAGAATTGATTTTAGGTCTAACTTCAAGGTTTATAGTTTAGAAAATAGAAAACATAAAAGAATAAAAAGAAACTTGAAACTTAACTAGCTATAAACAAGTTTAAGTTTAATTTTCCAAAATGTTGTTAATACTTAACACTACTAGAGATGAGAGAAGTAATTTTATATATTTTTTTTTTCTTAAATCAAATATTACATCATTATGTCACACTCCGATAAATATAGAATTGTAGAGTGAATTTCAAAGTACCAGAATAGTGTTGGCTTGTTTCATATATATTTAAATTTTACTTTTACTGTGAGTAAGTAATCTAAATTTTCATATATATTTCCTTTGTGTGATTTTGGTGATACTTTTTCCTTCTTGATTGTTTCATATATATTTCTTTTGTTTTAAGACTTTTGTTACGCTGCACATGTTGACAAACTTAACAATATTGGTACTTGACAAACATGAGCAATATTGGTACTTGGCACTTCATTTTTGTTAGATATCCACATATTTGCTCATTTGGAAATTTATTTGGGCCAATATAATATATGATATTATTAAATATAATATGATGAAGTTTAAGAAATTATATATGATATAATTTTGTATTTATAGATGTCTTCTGAAGCCCCACTAAAAAAACGCGGCTTGGGTCGGGGGCCTAATCATGTCAGGAAGGCCCCGAGTAATCCAGATGACCGCATTCTTATACAGACTAGACCTTCTCCGGATAGCACGTATATTATCTAGCATGTTTTATAGGAGACTCAGTCTTAGGGTCAGCCTATTAATTGGCTGGATGTGTACGTGGCCACCCGCGATGGTTTGCTTGAGGCTGTCCAGATAGCGGTAATTTGTTTTTATAACTTTAATATGTTTATACATATGTATGTCATTCTTAAGCATTTTATATTTATTATTAACTAATTTATTTTTAAAATGCTGACAGGATACTTATAACAGCCTAATGGACGAGCGCTATCCTGAAGGCACCCCGCGGTCGTCGATTGATTAGGAGTTGTGGGAGAGGGCGTCAGTTGTCAAGAAGAACTACGTCGAAGGCCAAAGACAATGACGACGACCGACTATCAGCGACACGGGCAGCTCTGCTAGTCAGTCTACTCAGTCCTCATGTCATCTTACACCGCACACTCCTGCTGACTGTGTGAGAGCTATATGTCAAGATCGCAATTTGCTTCTTACACTTAGGGGACATCTGCAGTCCCTGAGTCCTGAGGAGCTAGCAGATGCAGTGGCTAGAGTAGCACAACATTAGGATGAGGTAATCCTGTCATTGTTTAGCTTCATGTGTTATATTTGCATGTTTAGTTTAACTTTACATTCACTAATACATATTTAACATGTGTTATTCTATTGGTACAGCCCCACTCGAACGATATTTGATGCGGCCCAGACATTTGCCATTATTTATTTTTTTACTAACTGAATGTACGGACGTTTTATATTCATTTGTATATAAATTTCAGCTGATACGATACTTTGTTATGTTTTTGTGATGAATGGATGTTTATATATATTTATTGTGTTGTTCTTATTGTTTGGATGCACCTATGGATTTGGATTGTATATAAATTATTATGTGTTGGGATATAAAGCATGTACAAAACACGTTAATTTTTTGGGGAAATCCACAAACAAACAAAATATTTATTTTAATTTTAGTATCATCGACCGTTGTCGGTCGCTATTAAGTATCAGCAACTGGAAATGAATTTAATTTTATTTTCTTATTAGCGACCGCATGCGGTCGCTGACACATGGCTCCACGTTACGCTAAAAGCTGACGCAGCCTGACACAATCTGGTGACTGAGTCAGTCGCTACTGGCGGTCGCAGATACGTCGATCACTGTTATTGGTCGCCGATGGGCAGCCAACGACCAGATTATCTGCTGACAGGATACTTATAACAACCTAATGGACGAGCGCTATCCTGAAGGCACCCCGCGGTCGTCGATTGATTAGGAGTTGTGGGAGAGGGCGTCGGTTGTCAAGAAGAACTACGTTAACGGCCAAGTACAACGACGACGACCAACTATCAGCGACACGGGCAGCTCTGCTAGTCAGTCTACTCAGTCCTCGTGTTATCCGACGCCGCACACTCCTGCTGACTGTGTGAAAGCTATATGTCAAGATCGCAATCTGCTTCTTACACTTGGGGGACATCTGCAGTCCCTGAGTCCTGAGGAGCTAGCAGATGCAGTGGCTAGAGTAGCACAACATTAGGATGAGGTAATCCTGTCATTGTTTAGCTTCATGTGTTATATTTGCATGTTTAGTTTAACTTTACATTCACTAATACATATTTAACATGTGTTATTCTTTTGTTACAGCCCCATTCGAACGATATTTGATGCGGCCCAGACATTTGCCATTATTTATTTTTTTACTAACTGAATGTACAGACGTTTTATATTCATTTGTATATAAATTTCAGCTGATACGATACTTTATTATGTTTTTGTGATGAATGGATGTTTATATATATTTATTGTGTTGTTCTTATTGTTTGGATGCACCTATGGATTTGGATTGTATATAAATTATTGTGTGTTGGAATATAAAGCATGTACAAAATTGGTTAATTTTTTTGGGAAATCCAAAAACAAACAAAATATTTTTTTTTAATTTTAGTATCATCGACCACTGTCGGTCGCTATTAAGTATCAGCGACCGGAAATGAATTTAATTTAATTTTCTTATTAGCGACCGCATGCGGTCGCTAATACCGGTCGCTGACACATGGCTCGACGTCACGCTAAAAGCTGACGCAGCCTGACACAATCTAGCGACTGAGTCGATCGCTACTAGCGGTCGCAGATACGTCGGTCGCTGTTATTGGTCGCCGATGGGCAGCTAGCGACCAGATTATCTGCGACTGCTATATATTAGCGACCTGTGCCATCTGCGATCGCTAGCGGGCGCAGATAGCCTTTTTTGTCGGTTCAGGAATGGGCTCGTCCGTTAACGGACGAGCCTTTAGCGACGTAAAGTGCTTTAGCAGCGGATATGTCCATCGCTAAAGGCTCGTCCGTTACCGCACGAGCCCGTTCCTGAACGGCTCCGTGTATATATATATATATATATATATATATATATATATATATATATATATATATATATATATATGTACACACGTATATTACAAATCTTACAAGGAGTACAATTATGAAATAAATAATGTACACGGTTAATTATTGTATTGATTAAAATTAAATTAAATTATGAATGTAAGATAATTATTGACTTTTTAAAATTATTTAAAGCATTTTTCTATTCAAAGTGGATATGAATTTCTTTAATTTTAATTAATACAAATTTTACAATGAAAAGAAAATAAATTCTCATAATAAAGAGGGGAAAAGTTCCATTAAAAAAAAAGAAAAAAAAAAGGAAGACTCGAATCAGTCAGCAACTTAATGGTTGCAGGGTCTCAGCCGTATACTTTGTTCAAGAAGCTTTTGATTTAGTAATGTTTGTTTATCTCTACAGAATATGTTAACATTTAAATTTGAATCCAAAATTTGTGGATTCAGTTGTACATTTAAGATTTTGTGGATTTAATTGTATCTTGGCATAAAATAGTAATTTGTTGAGAAAATAATGAATATTAAAATGAATACAAATGATGTGTATACTTATATTTAATTAAAATTACTAGACATTTATGTATGAAAGATAATAACATCAATTTATTATAGGAACTAATATTTTCACAAGCAAAAGGGTTATTCTACAATTTTCTTTTCACATTAATAATAAATATATTTTACTCACGTGAGGAAATTTGTGAAAATATTAATTTTCTAATTATAATGTTACACATCATTCTATAAATTACTTTTGATTTTTTTTAAATGTGCAAATACTTATTTGTTTACTCTCTCGGTCTTCAAAAAGATGATTTAAGTTGTAGTTTTTTTATTTTTGTCCTAACAATTAAAGATGACAATAAGTTCATAAAGTAACGGTAAATTTGTCATTTAGTAGGGCTTACTAGTATATAAAAAAAAAAGACCTATCGTTTTATGTAATTTTATGGAGTCACTAAGGATAAATTTAAAATTTTTTTAAATTTTTTTTACTTTAATTTTTTTAAATTTTGTGCAAAACATAATTTAGATATCCTTTGGAGGAAGGAGGAATAAATATGTAATTTGGACTTTCAGTGCTAACCGATGTTGACTTTTGCAACACCGCGTGACGACATTTCTACTCCAATGTAATGGTGAACGTGTTACGCATGCTAAAGAAGGGGTCATTTTCAACAAATTGTTGGATGGACGAAAACTGGTAAGAAAATATATAAAACTATTGATTGAATTACAAGATTTTCGACGGAACAAATTCTCTCAGAATTAACACAGTTTTTCTTGTAGTGAAACAGTCAAAATGTATAGTTGGAGGACTAAATTAGAAAGATAAAAAGTTGATCTGGAGATGTGTTGCGCATGGTTCAAATTCTACCAAATACCGCATAATATTATTGTAAAATTTTAATAGTACCACCAAAAAGAAAGGACTAAGTTGAAAAAACGATACTAGGTTAGAAACCATTTGGGTCCTTAACTTTTTGGTTAATTTTGAAAACTTTGAGCCATTTGAGGTTCATGCAACACGGCAATAGTGTTTTGATAACTTAAAAATGAATATTAAAAGTTTGAATAATAAAAATTAAATGTGTATGATTATAATTATTTACGATCATCGGACTCACTTATGTGTGATAAGAGTATTGTTATGCATACAAAAAAAATTAATAAAATTTAATACAAAATTGATGTGTTATTAATTAATGACGTGTTAAAAATAACTCTTGTGCAATCGACTCATGTTTATTTTCACGGTCCTTTAATTATTGATGGAGTATAAATTTTCAAACGTATTGAATCATTTTTAACATATTGCGTTTATGACTTTTAAATAAGATAAACACACTAAATGCTCTAAACTCTATAAAATTAATAAAAATTCTATATGAACATAAAAATTAGACATGAAAATTGAACATTAGTGTATTTGAATTTAACTTATTTGTATTCTAACCCCAATAGTAGGTAAAAATATAAATAAGTAAAATTCAAATACACTAATGTTTAATTTTTATGCGATCACTTTCAACAAATTGTTGTATGGACGAAAATTGATAGAATATAGAAAATTATTAATGAGAAGAGTCAAAATGTATAGTTCGAAGACTAAATTAGGAGGATAAAAAGTTAATTCAGACAGGGGGCGGATGTAGTACTTAGCCAGCTATGGCAATTGCCATAGCTAGACATTTGAATTTTTTTTACATACCATACCTATGCTATTATTACTTTGTATAGTTCAGTCCTATAATATTTAATTATATATGAATTTATGATTATGTTTCTTTGTTTCTTTGTTTCATTGCAACATCATCTCATTTTAAAGGAAATCCATACTTGACATACATTATTGATTGGTTATATTATTACATGGTATAAATCAAAACCAAATATCCTACTTATTATTAATTTTATTATATATACTTATTATAGTTTACAAAACATATAGTACATGTAATATTTTTTAATACTTCACAGGAAAAGTTATCAAAAAACAAATAAAAAAAACTTTTAAAGTTTAACCGGTTTATTTCAAATATTGTAGAATTTTCAAGTTTATTAAATCGATGCATCAGGGGCGGAGCCAGAAATTTAAATTGGGGCGGGCTAAGAATATTACAACTTGCTGGTTTAAATAATGAAAATATTTTTTTTCTGTGGATTTGATTCTTGACGAGGGTTTGACATTTAACCTAAAAAAGTTAATATACCAAAAATTCAATTCAAACAGTCAAGCAAGCAAGTTCATGTCCAAGCCAATCTAGTGTCAGATTAATTGTAACATTTTGAAAGGGGAAAAAAATTCTACCTACTTCTGTCCAAAAATACTATTTAGTTTTTTTCTCTCCAAATTTATCACATTACATACTGCATACATGTACATGAAAAATAACTTATTAACTTCTTTCAAATAAAATTACTATTCTACGCTTAAAATTAAATAACTAATACTGTGTTTGGTTCCCATTCCTTGACATGTATGGAATGGAATGACTTAAGGAATGGAATTACTTAAGAAATGGAATGGGAATGGGAATGGAATGGTCATTCTCATTTTTATGTTTGGTTTGTTCATTCATTCCGTCAGGAATAGAATCACCATTCTACTTTAGGTGTTTGGTTTACATGAATTGCATTATGAATGAGATATGAAATGATTTTTTTTTCATTTTTTATATACTACTAACTTATAAAAATGAATGAAAAAAATAAATTAAATAGAACTAAAAGAACATCTTCACTAGAAAAATATTTTTTTATATTTTTATGCATTTAAAATTCAAATAAACACTTTCATGCATGAATTTTTTTAAAAAAAAAAACCTTGATGAACAATAATAAGGACTAATAATAAACAATAAGTTGTTTACCAATAAGTTATTTCAATAAGACGTTTACCAATAATAAACAATAAGTTATTTACCAATAAGCTGTTTAAATAAGTCGTTTACCAATAAGTTGTTCAAATAATAAGTTGTTTACCAATAATAAGGACTAATAAGCTATTTAAATAAGTTCCTTACTAATAAGTTGTTTACCAATAATAAGCTATTTACCAATAAGTTGTTTAAATAATAAGTTGTTTACTATTAATAAACTATTTATCAATAATATGCTATTTAAATAATAAGTTGTTTACCAATAAGCTGTTTAAATAATAAGTTGTTTAAATAATAAGCTGTTTAAATAATAAGTTGGTTACCAATAAGTTGTTTGCCAATAATAAGCTATTTACCAATAATAACTTGTTTACTAATAAGCTGTTTAAATAATAAGTTGTTTATCAATAATAAGTTGTTTGCCAATAAGCTATTTAAATAATAAGTTGTTAATTATTAATAAGTTGTTTACCAATAAGCTGTTTAAATAATAAGTTGTTTACCAATAATAAGTTGTTTAAATAATAAGTTGTTTACCAATAAGCTATTTAAATAATAAGTTGTTTACCAATAAGCTGTTTAAATAAATTGTTTACCAATAATAAGCTGTTTGAATAATAAGTTGTTTATCAATAATAAGTTGTTTACCAATAATAAGTTGTTTGAATAATAAGTTGTTTATCAATAATAAGTTGTTTACTAACAAGCTTATTATATTTCAGATAAGCTGTTTACCAATAATAAAATGAACGAAACAGAAGGGAATGAAATAAACCCACCTATTTAGAAAGGAATGAAAAATAATATTTCAGATAAGAATGGAATAACTAAAGGAATGGAATGCTCATTCCAACTGACTAACCAAACATGTTTTTAGTCATTCCAGAAGGAATGATCATTCCATTCCCAGCTCATTCCATTCCATTCCCACCAACCAAACACAGCCTAAGTGTTCTGTTTATGCACACATTAACAACATACTACATACATGCACACAATCACACAAAGCATACAACATACTGCATATATGAAGTACAGAGGTAGTCAAGTAGAGTATAACAAATTAACAACACCGAGTCACTGCCACACTATAAAAACTAATAACTAATAAGAAAAATAGCAAATCAACAAAACCCACAAAAAGAAAAAAAAATCAATACATCAAATATTCCTAAAAAATACAATTATTCCCCTAAATATATAGGAATAGGAGAAGCCGAGAAGGGAAAATAAAATTAATAAATTGAACATTCATACCTTTAGTTGGAAATTGATTGTGATTTGTGAGTAATGTCTGATTTTGAGAATCACTAAAGGAGTAAGCGACGAACAAGGAACAACAACAGTCAACAACTAGAGCCGTCTGCGCCACTGTGGAGAAAGGGAAAGATTTCTGATTTCGGGTACTCTGAAGTCTGAAAATGGCTGGAGGGTTAAGGCCTTAAAGATTTTACCTTTTAAGTTTATTTTTTAATCAGAGTTTTTTTTTGTTTGGGCTGGGAAGTTTTGTTCTGGGCTGGGCTGACATAGTTATATACTTATATATTATTAGTATATGCAGTAATTTTTTTTTTTTTGGGCCAGGCTACAGCCTTCTGAGCCCTCTAAGCCCTCCGCCCCTGTGATGCATTATAGAGATCTAATTTCGCCTAGGTGCTCAGCTAAATGTAAGAGGTAGAGAACTTTCCTAACGGCTAGGTGGAAATTAAGAAGATCTAAGCGAGGAGTTTTATAACATATGATTCAATGTACAACTGTTTGGTGATTTATATTAACAAAAAAATATTTGAAACAATCATCGGACATTATGCAAAAGTTTTGAATTAAATTCTTAAGGAATGTTATTATAACAATTTTATTTAACTTTTAATATTATGTAAAATATAATATTGTCGTAAATATAGTATATTTTAGCCTTAATTTATTACTATAATTTTTTGTATATGACTTATTATCATAGCTAAATAAAATTTCTAAATCCGCCTCGGAATCCGGAGATGTGCTGCCAATCACTTACGTCTTTGGGCATGGTTCAAATTCAACCATGTACCCCATAATGTTGTAAAATTTAATAGTACCTCTAGAAAAAACGGACTAAGTTGAGAAAATGGTTAATAGTTTATAAACCATTTGGGTCCTTGACCTTTTTTTGTTAAATTTGAAAACTCTGAGCCATTTGAGGGTCATGCAACATGATAATAGTGTTTTGATAACTAAAAAATAAATAATAAAGTTTATATAATCAAAATCAAATGTATATGATTGTGATTGTTTGTGATTATCGGACCCATTCACAAGTTGTAATAACTCGAGTTAAATATTGAGTCTTAATTAAATTATAGCATAATAAGGTCCAGTGTTCTTTTTTAATAATATCTTCTTAAATTATTTTAGTTCACTATAATTTCACTAAAAAGGTTATGATTGAATATATTAACAATAACAGTTTAAGTCTTTATATACACATCTAAATATCTCATCAAATTAGGGTATTATAAACTTTTCCACTTAAATACCTGACGTTCCCGTCAGGTCAAACACATAATCACACATAGCCTAGATTTTTGTTTCTTTAGTCATTGTGAGATAATACCAATGACTTACTAGGCCTGTCTTTGTGTCCCTACCTCTGACAATTTGATCGAAGAACCCAACACGAGCTTTCAAGAGCCAACTATGAATACCATATATAATAACCCGGGTTATTACATATGTAACAACCTATGTCGATAATTTTCGAGTCCGAATCAAATCATAGCATAATAAGATTCAATGCGCTTTTTCAACAATATCTTCTTGGGTCATCTAACCCATCACAAGTTCACCCAAAATGTCATGACTGAAAATATTAATGATAGTAGTTTGAATAATTATATACACATCCAAATATCACACATGTTACGATATAAAACTAGGGTTTTACGTGTGGTAAGAGTATTGTTATACAAATAAAATTTTCTTATAAAAATTAACTTATAAAATGATGTGTTAAAACATAATTAATTAGTGATATATTAAAATTAACTTTTGTACATTTGTAGCAATACTCGTCACTATTATAGATTAGCTATGGTGCAAAAATGTCTCTTGTTTTAGGTACAAAATTTCATGCAATCAACTTCATGTTTATGATCACCGTCCTTTAATTATTGATGTAATGTGAATGTGAAAATATGGCACAACATATCTCACTGTCAATCCAATAATTGTAATTATTGATGTGATTATTTCACACAACCACCAATTTATTGACTGTGTTAGAAAGTTTTGTTTTCATTCCAACCCCTTAAATGTAAACTTTGAAAAGAATTTTATATATTCACACGGGCAGACACTTTGAAAGTTTCTAGTTCAAATTTTATTTTTAAGTAGGATACGTATTCATTAATTCTATTATACATGTACGTAATTCATATATTTTGATTGAATAAATGATTTTTTTTATGATATTGTTCCCATAGTTTGTTAGGAATAAAAAAACTTACGTACATAGCTTTTAATTAATTTATCTAAGTCAAGATAATTAATCCGTCTGTTTCACAAAATCTTTTTGAATTATAAGGTTAAGTAAATATTTGATACAACTGCAGTATATAAAATTCTCGTTTATTGTTCCTATATATCACATGATAGCAGAAAAGAAAATTTTAGTAAATTTTAGAAAAGAAAATTTTAGTAAATTTTAGTAATATATATATATATAGATTAAATAATAATTTATATAACGACTTTGTGTAAACTTAGTGTTTTACACCATTCATAACAATATCATACCACATAGCTAATTTAGGAGTAAATGAAACAACTTGAAATTGTATTAAGAAATTGTGTAATCATCATTTATCATGTTAAAAAATTTAATTAATCTATATAGCATGTTGTTTAATAGTGTAAAATGCTAGTTTTAAAGACAATATTTATATAACACAGTCCCTAAATAAAAATGTATCATCATTGCTACTTTTAGATAATTATCATTCTGTTCTACAAAAAAGGGTTCATTTATATATATATATATATATATATATATATATATATATATATACTATATATATTACGTTATAGAAAATAAGTCATTTTCTTATTAATAATGATATAAAATAACATAATTTTATCAAGTTTAACAGCACAATATTGTCACTATTTATCACCATACTAAACTAAACCCTCATTATATTTATGGAAGAAAAGTATATTATAAAAGTTTTCAAATTTTGTAAATGATACTGTTGGCAAATGGGCACCCATGTGGGTCCGCCCAAGTAATCAAAAAGCCAAGAGGTTTTTCCTCTTCCAAGGCAAACCTTTCACCTTCCATATTTTGTCCATGTCCAATAAACCTTTTCCACTTCCTTGGTAGTTGAAGGGTTTTTGACCTCTTGCAATTCCAAGTTTTACTTGTGTTATATAAGTGTGAATGAGGTTGCACTAGAAGGAATGCATGGTTCCAAGAACACATTACAAATATAGAGCTCCCAAAATACTAAGTAAATATGGACTGTGGAATTAAGCTTCATTCTCGTTCCCAAGAATTGTAGTTCGGAGACGTCGCTGGGTTGCAGAGCACGTGGTATTGCACGAGATTTTTCCGCACCAAAGGATAACACGCTTTAAGAGGTATGTTCATTGGTTCTCGTCTTGTGTAAACAAGTCATGACATGTATGAATTTAATCCTTCATTGGTATCGAAGCATGCGTATTTCGATCATATGTATGCCATGTATGTAGTTCATACAAAACTCCATTGATGAATGTTTAAAAATCTTGAAAACATTATCAACCCGAACACTTTGAGTAGCTATAACTTTTTGTATATTTGTTCGTTTATATTTTTGTTGATATGTATACGTAGTACGTGTTGTAAGCTTTCCAACGACATATTATATGCATTAAATGGATAAATATTGAAAGAGATATGACCTTTCAAAGTTTGGATCGCGAAATGACATTTTTGTAATTATTCTGATGGCTTAAGGTTGAAGATGAAGCGCAATCCCACTCTCAGTAGGATTAGTGTATGTCACAACTATTCTGCAGTAGCTCCCAAAATGGGTTTTGAGCACACCAATAGAATCCTCATTGGAAGTCGATCAGAACCGAAAAAATCGCGTCGCGAAAGGAGGCTAGGAAGGCGGCGCGTGGGCCTCACGCGCACCGGACCGCCGTTGTCGCTCACGCGTGCGCGCAATGCGCGGGCTGTTGCTTTATGTAGCCCGCGTGGGCTTCACACGCCCGCGCGAATCTGACTCGCTAGTTGACACGTGTGACGCCCCCAAAATAGGTCCATACAACCCATTTTGAGTCGCCAATAACATTCCACAAAATACAAATACAAATACGAATTTTTCCATTTACAACTAATAAGTGTTGTGCAAAATACGACAACACAATACAAATACATCTTAAATTTCCAATACACTTATTGTCGCACTAATAGTAAGGTATTGAGATACTTCTATTATCTCGGACCATCACTCCATTCCCCGGCTAGTCCCCGCTACACTCTCTTTTTCTGAGGAGAACAATGGAATAAAAAGGAAAAGGGTGATCACAAATAGCTCAGTAAGAAATATCATTACTAAGATAATGAAGAATAAAAATTATCTTTAGTCTTCAACAATAATAAATCAGAGATTTAAAGATATTATAATTGTTCAACAACAACAACAGCAACGGAACGAACAATCCATTAGAAGAGTCAAGTAGATTATAATATCTACCATCTTCTATAAATTAAAGGATCACCATCAATATTTTATCCCTGTAACACCAATCAATAGTTCATGTTTATGAACATCCAAATCAACAGTTTATATTCAACAGCCTCTCTTTGCACTACGTGCCAAAGATATTTATTTGTAACATCACCGGTCATGATCATGCCAAACGTCAGTTCATCTTTGCACTACGGGCCAAAGAGAACTTTCACCATACGCCTTTGTTTGTAACACCAAAAGTCATGATTATACCAATACACAGTTTGGTCAAAATTATGTCACGTCAGTTCATCTTTGCACTACGGGCTAAAGAGAACTATCACCACAATTTAAGTATGAGAATGAGGATGAGGATGATGACAATGATACAAAATAAACACAGTGAGATTAAGGATAAGAAAGATTTATAATTTAATTAGTGTCGAAGATTGACCAAATTGCCAACATGATGACCAATTTTAGCAGATGCTATTGTAATTATTGAATCAAAATACTGTGCAATTGTTAATTTATCAATTATTGAATCAATAATTTAAAATACTGTGCAATACCGTGTGCTTGTGAAATACCGCGTACTACTATGGAATAATGCGTTTTACTGTTCTTTTTTATTACCGGGTATTTCAACAGTTGTCGGTGATAATATTGTTGACAAAATACTGTCGTTTTCAGTATCCGACAATGGGACCCAATATCGTTGATAATTTTGTCATTGTGGGGTACACTAATATTTTGTTATTTCGGCGCCGTCGTACGGTACCGAATATAATATTCCCCGACATAAAGAATATTTCCCGACAAAAAGAATATTCCCCGACATACTGTTTATCAGATAATTTGTAAATAACACCCTTAACTATCATTTATAACAATTAACCACTTCACTATTTAGAAAGATAATCATAAAGAAAATAATAAACTTTTATTACATAAAGTCGGGATCTTACAATCTCCCCTCCTTATGAAATTTTGTCCTCGAAATTGACGTATGTACCTGGCATTTCGAAAAGGTGAGGATGTCTTGCTCTCATTTCAGATTCTAACTCCTAGGTCATTTCCTCAACATCATGGTTTCTCCATAAAACTTTGACTTGAGGTATAACCTTTGATCGTAGAATCTGTTCCTTCTCATCTAAGACTTTGACAGGTATCTCTTCGTACGTTAAATCCTCTGCTATCTCGTCTGGTTCTAATTCAATAACGTGGTTTGGATCTTTCACATATTTACGTAGCATGGATATGTGAAAAACATTATGAACACGAGACATGCTTGGTGGTAAGGCGAGTCTGTATGCCACAGTTCTTACTTGGTCGAGGATTTCAAATGGGCCGCTAAATCGAGGGTTAAGTTTCCCTCTCTTTCCGAATCTTGTAACTCCCTTCCATGGAGCAACACGTAAAAATACATGATCTCCAACATTGAATTCCTCGTCTCATAACTCTTTTGTCGATCTTGAGCTGTTTGTATACGTTGCAGGATCATTTGGATCTTTTCTGTAGTCATACATATTAACTCGGGTCCCAACAATTTTGCCTCACCTATTTCATCCCAACATGCTGAAGATCGACACCTTCATCCATACAACGCCTCGAAGGGAGCCATGCCTATACTTGCTTGATAACTGTTATTGTAAGAGAATTCCACCAATGGTAAGTATTTGTCCCAACTTCCTTTGAAGTCTAGTACACAGAGTCTTAATAGATCTTTGAGGGTTTGAATAGTCCTTTCTGATTGCCCTTCTGTCTAAGGATGGTATGCAGAACTGAATCGTAATTCAGTGCCCATAGCTTTTTACAAGCTGACCCAAAATCGTGAAATGAATCTAGGATCTCGATCAGAAACTATGGATACTGGCATGCCATGCAGTCTGATAATCTCGCTTATATACATACTAGCAAGACGCTCAAGTGAATAGTTTTCTCGTATAAGCAAGAAATGAGCAGACTTGGTCAATCTATCTATAATAACCCAAATTGCATCTAAGCCTTGAGAAACTTTGGGAAGACCTGTCACGAAATCCATGTTGATGTATTCCCACTTCCATTCTGGAATCTCAAGTGGTTGCAATGGACCCCTTGGTACTTGATGCTCCGCCTTGACACGTTGACAAGTTAAACATCTTGCGATAAACTCTGCAATCTCCCTCTTCATATTGTTCCACCAAAATGTATGTCGAAGATCACGATACATTTTGGTACTTCTAGGGTGGATTGCAAACGGTGTATTGTGTGCTTCCATCATGATTTTGTATTTCAAGTCAGGGTCGTTAGGAACACACAGTCTAGAGTTGACTCGAAGTATCCCGTCTTCGTCGACTCATGCTTCTGGAATAGCACCTTCTTGTACCTTCTTCTTCATATTTACCAACTCCGGGTCTGTAACTTGAGCAGCTTTAATTTTGTCGATTAAAGTCGGTTCTACCCGTATATGTGCGATCTTCATGTGGGTTCCTGGAGTCTTTAACTCTATCTCCATCCTTTGTAAATCATCCAAAATGGGCCTTTGCGATGTCAATAACGCACTCATACTTGCATATGATCTTCTACTCAATACGTCGGCTACTACGTTTGCCTTTCCAGGATGGTATTGGATGGTATGGTCGTAATCTTTCAACAGCTCGAGCCAACGCTGCTGTCGCATGTTGAGTTCCTTCTAGGTGAAGAAATATTTGAGACTTTTGTGGTCTGTATAGATCTCCACTTTCTCTCCATACAAGTAATGTCTCCAAATCTTCAATGCGAAAACGACTGTTGCTAACTCTAGATCATGAGTAGGATAATTCCTCTCATATTCCTTGAGTTGCCGAGACACATAGGCTATAACCTTCCCATGTTGCATGCGAACACAACCTAGTCTTTTGCTTGAAGCGTCGCTGTAGATGACAAATCCTTCCGATCCTGATGGTATTGCCAATACAGGTGCTGAAATGAGTCTACTTTTGAGTTCTTGAAAACTCTTCTCGCATTCTTCGCTCCATTTGAATGTTGTGCTTTTTGCGAGTCAGTTGAGTTAATGGAATGGCTATTCGAGAAAATCCTTCTACGAATCTCCGATAATAACCAGCTAGACCCAGAAAACTTCGTACTTTGGTTACTGACTTAGGTTGTTCCCAATTTGATATTGCTTCAATCTTCGCTGGATCAACCGAGATTCCTTGTTTAGAAACCAAGTGACCAAGGAATGCAACTTTCTCAAGCCAGAATTCACATTTTTTCAACTTAGCATATAGCTTGTTTTCACGAAGCTTTTGGAGTATCAGCCTCAAGTGTTGCTCATGATCTTCACGACTTTTAGAATATATGAGAATGTCATCAATGAAGACAACCGTGAAATGATCCAAATAGTCCTTGAATATCTGGTTCATCATATCCATGAAAGCAGCAGGAGCATTAGTCAATCCAAAAGACATGACTAGGAATTCATAATGCCCGTATCGAGTTCTGAAGGCAGTCTTTGGAATGTCATCAGCTTTAACTTTCAACTGATGATATCCAGAATGGAGGTCGATCTTTGAAAAGAATTGAGCACCTTGTAACTGGTCGAACAGGTCATCAATGCGAGGTAATGGGTACCTATTTTTGATGGTGACATGGTTTAACTCCCGATAGTCAATGCAAAGTCTCATACTCCCGTCTTTCTTCTTTACGAATAAAACAGGAGCACCCCAAGGCGATGTACTCGGACGTATGAAACCGCTGTCTAACAACTCCTGTAGTTGGACTTTTAACTCTTGAAGTTCAATAGGAGCCATTCGATATGGGGTTTTGGAAATGGGTTTTGTACCGGGTTCAAGGTCGATACAAAATTCGATTTCACAGTATGGGTAGGCCAGGAAGCTCTTCGGGAAATACGTCAGGGAACTCATTAACAACAGAAATATTATTCAAATCTGACGTATTTTTGTTTAAATCCGTTACATGGGCTAAGAAAGCTTGACATCCATTTTTCAATAAACGAATGACTTTGTGACTAGAAATGACGGTTATCGATTTCAACGATTTGGTTGCTTGAATTCGCATAATAGGTTGATTAGGAATATGAAAACTAATAACCTTACGAAAGCAATCAATTTGGTGTCATCATTGCAGCTGGACTTGACTTCGCTGCATGACAAAATCGAGCTATATGGCCTTCTTTTCCACAATTGTAACACACTTGGGATGGCGGCTGTGTACAATTTAGACTGATGTGTCCTTCTTTCCCACACCTGAAACATTTAACTGGTGGTCGTTCTCCTCCCCTCGAAGCTGGTACTGGTGCTGGTGCTGATGTTGGTACCTTTTCATGGTTGTTGTTGAATCTCCTCTTCTTAGAATTGTTGCCACTTGACTCACTCTATCTGTTATCTGGGCCAGGATTACCACCGAAGTGGTTACCATTTTCGGTGTTGTGATTCCCTCCTCGCTGGTTATCATTATTTCGATAATTGTTGCCACCATTACGATTATTATCGTAATTTTTCTCTCGTTGTTGGGTGTTGCTTCCTGGTTGTAGTATTCCTCTCTCTTGCTCCACTACTTAAGCCCTATCCATAACATCTAAATATAGACAAATTTTATGAGAAACGAGATATTGACGAATTTTTGGTTTCAAACCTCGTAGGAACATTCGTGGCATCCGTTCCTCAGTGTCCACCAAATGGGATGCAAAACGCGACAGCTCGGCAAACTTGGCTTCGTACTACGATACCGTCATGTTGTTCTGTTCTAGTTTGATGAATTCCACCTCCTTTATATGGAGAATACTTCCAAGGAAATACTTCTCGTTAAATAATTCCTGGAACTCGACCCAAGACATCTCGAGTGCCGAGTGACGGGTACGTTTCACGGATTCCCACCAATGATCCGCTTCTCCTCGCAGCATAAAAGTGGCGAAAGGAACCTTTTGTTCGTCGGTGCAACGCAGTACATCAAATATCTTTGTTAATTGTTTGAGCCACGCCTCTGCCTTGAGTGGATCTGGCTTGCCGAAAAATTCAGGTGGTCCCAACTCTTTGAACTGCTTGGCAGTGACCATTCGTGCATTATCAGCGTTTCTGCCAGTATTATAGACAGGAGCTCTCCTCGCCTGGTTCTGCATGTATTGCATGAAGTTCCTAAAAAATTCATCATTCATCCTGTTGTTAGCATCATGATTAGCATCAAGTTGTTCTGAGTTTGCACCCGTATTATTTATGGCTTCCTGATTTTCAGCCACAATTGTCTCATAGTGAATCTCTTGGTTTTCAGATGCCATTCTGAAATGTGATCACACAACAAAGATTAGTTAAAGAAATAGACATGCAACAACTTGTCCCTATAACCAAATCAATTACTAAAAAAAATAAAATAAAATAGCTTAGGTAGGACACACTAGAGAAGGATTTTACTCGTCCCTCCCCTCCTAGTTCTAATCCCAGATCTCTACTAGAGATCATATCCCTAAGCTCTGATACCAACTGTGACGCCCCCAAAATAGGTCCATACAACCCATTTTGAGTCGCCAATAACATTCCACAAAATACAAATACAAATACGAATTTTTCCATTTACAACTAATAAGTGTTGTGCAAAATACAACACAATACTAATACATCTTAAATTCTCAATACACTTATTGTCGCACTAATACTAAGGTATTGAGATACTTCTATTATCTCGGACCATCACCCCATTCCCCTGCTAGTCCCCGCTACACTCTCTTTTTCTGAGGAGAACAATGGAACAAAAAGGAAAAGGGTGAGCACAAATAGCCTAGTAAGAAATATCATGACTAAGATAATGAAGAATAAAAATTATCTTTAGTCTTCAACAATAATAAATCAGAGATTTAAAGATATTATAATTGTTCAACAACAACAACTGCAGCGGAATGAACAATCCATTAGAAGAGTCAAGTAGATTATAATATCTACTATCTTCTATAAATTAAAGGATCACCACCAATATTTTATCCCTATAACACCAATCAATAGTTCATGTTTATGAACATCCAAATCAACAGTTTATCTTCAACAGCCTCTCTTTGCACTACGTGCCAAAGATATTTATTTGTAACATCACCAGTCATGATCATGCCAAACGCCAGTTCATCTTTGCACTACGGGCCAAAGAGAACTTTCACCATACGCCTTTGTTTGTAACACCAAAAGTCATGATTCTATCAATACACAGTTTAGTCAAAATCATGTCATGCCAGTTCATCTTTGCACTACGGGCCAAAGAGAACTATCACCACAATTTAAGATTGACCAAATTGCTAACATGATGACCAATTTGTGAAGTCAAATTCAAGAATGATATTCACGAAATAAAATTTACGATTCAACTATATCGTATCAAACGAAATAGAAAGATTCAAGTGAAAAGATGTTAGATGAAGCACAAACTATTAAAGATATTCTATAAATTTTCAGGGATTTTCACCATTGAAAAATAAGGTTTTGGAAACAAACAGAGATTTCTTATCATAAATGGAGAAATGTGAAAGAAAAAGATATTCCTTAAAGAGTACAAAAGAAATGATACGTTATATGAGTATAACAAAATATATGAAACTGCAAATGGATTTTCACCCATCATGCAATAATCCGCGTAGACAGATTATTTCCACAAAAGATTAATAAGTAATGAATATGAAGGGTTATTCACCAGACATGCGTCAATCCACACAGACAGGTTATACCCACAGATTAGTAAGGAATAAATGCAAAGGGATATTCACCAGGTACGACACTCCGTACATACAGGTTATTCCCACAGAGTAATAAGGAATGAATACAGAAGGGTATTCATCAGGCATGTGTCAATCCGCACGGACAGGTTATCCCCACAAATTAATACGGAATGAATAACAAACTTTATGAGTATAATATCACTTACGAATAAGGAAGCAAATGATATTACATAAGAGTATGAAAGAAATGATATCCCCTACCTTCGTTAATAAGTGATTGGATGTTGCTTTCTATGAAGTTTACTAACTTGGACAATACTAGTATTCTCACAAATACTCACAATAGCCTAGCACACTTAGAGAACACAAGAAATTTGGAGAGAGAGGAAGTATATGCAAGGAAGGTGTGAAGATTTCTTAAGATAATCCCTCCAATTTATAGGAATCCCAAGTTTCATTAATTGCACAATAAAGGCTAGATTTATTACACTTTAGTACCTCCATCTTTGCCTCTATTTTTAATATAATCCCTCAAGTACTATCAATCATGCATAACATCCCCTAATAGTTCTCACATGTGAACCAATAGTTCCCACATGTGAAACAATAGTTCCATCATGTGAACCAATAGTTCACAACATGTGAATTTCAAAATTTTAATTAGGTACCCCTAAGTTAGACTCCGCTTTTAATCCGTCAATAATGCTAAAATATCATAACAAATAATATGAGTTACAGTGCCATGATAAATAATAAAAAGTACCATGCAGATGCTATTGTAATTATTGAATCAAAATATTGTGCAATTGCTACTTTATCAATTATTGAATCACTAATTTAAAATACTGTGCAATACCGTGTGCCTGTGAAATACCGCGTAGTTCTGTGGAATAACGCGTTTTACTGTTCTTTTTTATTACCGGGTATTTCAACAGTTGCCGGTGATAATACTGTTGACAAAATACTGTCGTTTTTAGTATCTGACAATAGGGCCCACTATCGTTGACAATTTTCTCATTGTCGGGCCCACTAATATTTTGTTATTTCGGCGCCGTCGTACGGTACCGAATATAATATTCCCCGACAGAATGAATATTCCCCGACAAAAAGAATATTCTCCGACATACTGTTTATCAGATAATTTGTAAATAACACCCTTAACTATCATTTATAACAATTAACCACTTCACTATTTAGAAAGATAATCATAAAGGAAATAATAAACTTTTATTTTATAAAGTCGGGATCTTACAACACGCGCCCCTATCCACCCAACCCTGCCCAACTTTGACCCGCACACACCAACCAGACCGATCTGACCCGCGGTTTTGATCCACCCGGTTCCCCGACCCGTGTGTCCAACCCGGTTTCCGGATTTTTTAATTTTTTGTTTTTTAATTCTAGAAAATATTTTCTTTAATTATTTTATTAATGAAAATTCCTTATAAATAATTTTATTGATTATTAAATTATGGAAAAATTACAGAAATTTTTTATTGGGTTAATGTTAATATTTTCACTAAATGTTTTGGAATATTATTATAATTGGATGTTTTTGTTAATTTTTAATTGTATTATGGTATGGTTTATTAATTGTAAGAATTAGCATAATTATCAGAAAATTTCAGAAAAATTACAATAATATTTTATTATGATAATCTATTGTTGGAAATTTTTTTGGAAGTTTTTTCATGTGTTTATAGCATACTTGGTATATTAATTGAGTAATATTTCCTATAATTTGATTCCTTTTGTTAATATTTTTGGAATATTAATTATTGGTGCTTGGAATTAAATTGTCTTGCTATATGTACACATGTACACTTGTTCCTAGTGGGAGTAACTTAGGTGGTAGTAATTTAATTAAATGATTCCCTAAATTACACGTCTAATGCATTGAAAAATTAAATTTAAATAATTGGGCATTTATGTGGATTGTGATTCCAAAGCCTGGCGAAGTCTCCCTTCTATATTTATGTCACATTATTTATTTGTTAATTTGATTCATGCGGCAAAGATGATTTATATACTGTGGTGAACTAATTGAATATCTCTAATAAGATTCTCCTCTTTTCTTTTCCCAAAAGAAAATGGACATTGCTAGGTTGCATCTCTTAACAAATTCAACAGTTATAAAAAGATAGTTGAACATACCTTTAAAGAACATGTTCAGGTCATGTCGAATATGATTGAAACGTTAGGAGCTGTTGGCAACCCTTTGTCAAATGAACAGCAAATTCGGGCAGTGATACGCTCATTTCCCGACAATTGGAACAATCTTAAGGTTAACATAGCTCAAACTAAAAACATTAAGTTTTTGGAAGATATTTTTCATCACCTTGAGCGCTTAGAAGCTGAGCAACTGGAGGTTGAGCGTTTGAGGACTAAACGACTAGAAGTTGAACGCCTAAAGGCTCAACAAATAAAGATTGGTAATCCCACTGCGCCTAAAGGGGCTGCGAGTGAAGGTGCCGGCAAACAGAAAAGGGGCAAACGAGGTTCTTGTAAGAAGGACAAGGCCAAGATGATATGCTACAACTGTGGCAAGGCGGGACACTTCTGTGACGCCCCCAAATTCGAGTCTCAGATACTCGAATCTGGTCACCACGATCCAACACAATCATTCACCACTAAACAACATACCGAACTAAATGTGGAATTAAATAAACGTATGTTGTTCATTCAAAAGGTATTACTAGTCCCAAGATTCAATAACTTTAATATATAAATCAATATATACCCTAAATATTAAATCAGAGTTCAAATTACATTGATAATAAATTAAACTAATCATCAAATAAAGTCCGCTACTTGAAGTTTATTACTTCATCTTTTCCTTGCCCTTGTTTTGCCTGAGGTCTCGGGCTTAACTGCAATAAGGTTCATGATATAACAAGGGTGAGCAACTAGTTTTCTCAGCAAGTTTAAATAATAACAAGAAATAATATCTGGAAATGATTCAACGAAGAGAATAACGAAAGCAAGAATAATAACTGCTTTTAATGTAGACCATGAACAATACACTTCTAATGAAATCAATAGCTAATTGATCCTTTGGTTACTGGTTCAGAAATACGTAATCGAGGGGATCAACCTCTAGTACTCTATGTATATGCATAACATTTAATTTTTGTTCTTGTATCTTATATTTAGATACGTGGGGTACTCCCCTATATTTTTGGGGGTGTTCATATTAGTCCAATAATCCGCACCTTCAAATGGCTTGGAAAGCTTTTATTAAATATGCTTATGTCTAGCCGAATAATGGCTTAGACTTAACTCTGAACAGTTCATGCAATATAGAACTTTAATTAAGGCACAAGTCAAAGGATATACGAGCTCAATTGCACCAAGTGTGAATTACAATAATATCATTGTGAAATAATCGTAAAGATATTAAAGACTTGCGTAATAAATAATTTTGAGTTAGGATAGGAAACTTGCCCAACACAAGGGTTAGACAAGCGTTAGGGAACTTGCCTGGTGCGTCTGCTACAATATAATAACACACGCTCCTTAAAATCCTACACAATTAAGTATATATTCGTATAACAATTAGTCACATAAAGACTAAATTCAAAACAGACGTAGCATCATTAAAGCACATTGATTGCCACTACGACTACCCAATCGGGGGTCTCGCTCCCCGATGAGCGAGCGGCTGCCCAGCTCGCCGGTGAGCTGGCGGGGGTCTAAGGGGGCAGTACCCCCTGGAAACCAAACGTAAGTTGTAACCAGGTTAATCAATTTACGCCTTAAGACAACACCATTTTGGCTGATACTCGATATATAATTAAGGCTCAACAAAATATGATTAACTAACGGATAACTAATTGGGTTTATTTATTATTATTACCAAAATAAATAATCCCAATATTAATCTTGGTTGGTTAATGGTTATCTAATAGAAATAATTTAATAACTAATTAAAACTATTAATATTAAAATTACGTAACCCGACCCGAACCATCACGATCCGGACTGACCTGGCCAAAAACACGGGATTGGCGATGCGCTGCCAAGCTTAGGACTAGACTCCACGCTGCAGCGTGAGTCCCGTCCGGGCCCATTGCTGACACGCGTCAAAGCTGCAGTGTGAGGATCAAGCAGCAGGTATGGCACTACAGCGTCAGGGCCCTTAGGCGCGGCGTGGCGCTGCAGCGCGACGCTGACGCTGCGGCGTGAGTCCCATGGCTCATGACGCTGCGGCGCCACCGCTGGTGCTGCAGCGTGACGAACTAGAGTCGTCGTCCTCGTTTCATTTTCATGGCCTTCTTCGAATTTTAATCATTAAAACTAATTTCTAAGCATGCATAACTCAATATTAACCACATATTACTATTAATTATAAGTTTTATACACCTAATTTGAGAAATTAATTCCAAGCATGAAGCAGAGCATTCATAACAATTTGCAATGAAGGTGTACTGTAACAGGGAAATGGTTACCTCTTAGACTTAGCTGTCGTTCTTCTCTTTCTCCCGTAATAGACAATGAAATCAGAGACCATTAGCGTGCCGATTCCCTTCCTTCAAATGGCCTTCACAGTAGTACTCCCTCTCTATACTAATTTAATCGGAAGTTTTTCTTAGCAACTGATTTCCTGAAGATGGAATCCCAATTTATAGAAAACTCAGTAACCATACCAAGCCTTTGTCCAAATTGGTTAACCGACGGAAACGAGAAGAAGATGATGGGCAACGCCGCTGAATCACATCGACCATATCATCAGCCACAGAAATCCGGCAAGAAATCCCGCACGAAATCCATACGCGGCTGAGTGATGAGATTTATTGTTCATCCCAACTTATTTTATTTTAAATTCTTTCTCTTCCTAAATTGCAGACCACGGTTGAAAATAAAATGGGATATGTCCCATAATTCTTGTCTCACATTAATGTTACTTAGTTAATTAAATAAATTTAACTAGTCACTTATTATTTATTTACTAAGAGGACTATAAATATTATTAATTGTATTATCCTTATTAATTAATAGGTAATATTAATTAATTTACTATATTCAAAATAATTGAATATTTAATACCTAATTATTCATAAATTTCTAGATATTAAATAACCTAGGGTAGTCCATTAATTTAATAATTCTATTACTGAGACTCCCTTTAAATTAATTAAATATCTATTCCCACACTATATTCAATTAAATTGAATATTTAATTAATTGGCACTTTTTCAATTCTTTCAACATTAAAATCGTAGGGTTAGTTCACATAACTAATTAAATACTAGTAGTTACGCGAAATCATATAATCACATAACCAATTAAATACGCAAGATTTTAAATAATCATACGAAGCTAACTCATTGAAAATTAAATTTATATTTAATTAATAATGGATTTTAAAAATTCACGGTCATTACAACTTCGCTCGTGAATGCACTGAGCCGAAGAAGGTAATTCTTAGTCCTAATTTATCTATGTGATTAGTATCAAGTACTGTTTTTGTTGCTCATTCTCTCCATATGTGGATTGTAGGCTTCGGAGCAACGGACCACATAGCTAGAGATCGGAGTGGATTTGTGGAATACCGCTGCATTCCGGCTGGCAAAAAAGCATACATGGGGAACGATTCCAGTGTGGATGTGCTAGGCATTGACACTTACAAACTGGAAATGCGAGGATGCTCAGCATTAACCCTATGTGATGTACTTTATACGCTGGATGTCCGGCAAAATTTATTTTCTATTTTATCAGTACTACGTTTGGGATATTATGTTGTTTTTTAGAATAATTCTGTAATAATTTTATTTGGGACGAATATTTTTGGATATGGTTTTGTATCAAATGGTTTTATGGTTTTGGATACTATTGATTTTAGTATTAATAGTAATAATTCTTATTCATTAATTGTTGAAAATGATCATGATAGTTCAATTCAATGGCATGCTAGATTAGGCCATATTGGACAGGATAGAATTGCTAGGTTAGCTCGAGTAGGTCTTTTAGGCCCACTCGCTAAGGTCAATCTACCATATGTGAACATTGTTTAGCATGTAAATCAACTAGAAAACTATTTGGTAAAGCTACTAGGGCAGAAACATCTTTGCAATTCATTCATTCAGACATCGGTGGCCCTTTGAATGCGAAAGAAAGGCACGGACGTTCCTACTTTCTTACAATGATAGATGACTATACGCGCTTCGGGTACACTTTCTTGATCTCTCATAAGTCTGAGGCATTAGAATGCTTTAGACGTTATTTGATTGAGGTTGAGAAACAGTTAGACAAAAGTGTTAAGGCACTAAGAACTGACCAAGGCCTCGAGTATCTGTCCGATCAGTTTAAAGCACTATGTGAAGAAAGAGGGATAATCAGGCAACTGACAATCCCTAGAACTCCGCAACAGAATGGTGTGGCGAAGAGGAAGAACCGGACATTATTAGACATGATTAGATCTATGATAGCGCTGTTAGAGTTTATGCCCTATAGGCCAATTCTTTGATGTAATTGCTTAACATTTCTTTTGATATTTGATTGAATAAATGAATTATTTTATTATGGTTTCATTTACTGTGTTATATAAATCTTAGCATAATAAAAGTCCTTAGAACAATGATACAAATTATATAGCTTCAAATATGTGACTTGAACATGAGATTATATAATTACAATTAGTATCATTACTCTTAAATGTCCCTAGTCGAGTATCATTGTTAATGGGACAACAATGATACATTGAGACTAGTATGTGGATTGAGTGATGGCTAAATCTCATTGGTCATTAATATATGAGATATTGAGTCAATGCATAGGTACATGTTAGAGAATAATGTACTGGACAGACCCACCATGAGAATTCTACGTGGAGCATTATATAAAGTGTCATAAGCAATTCTCATAGTGAGAATGATGTAATGGTCCTCCGACCTGAAATCACTATATTACTACACGGGAATTTATGTACTTTGATATCATCAAAGGTCACCTTTAATAGGGTGGACAATAAAGGTGATTATTGGGTACATCATGAATCGTATGAGGAATATGAGTGATCTAGATGGAATTTAACCCTCATATATATTAGGGGTGATATCCATAGGCCTCTTGATTGAGTAGGACTATGAAATGTGTGACGCCCCCAAATCCATATACTAGCTACAATGGACTGGTGCTCACTATTCAACCTAAACTTCTTCTGAGTATATAAAGTTTAGACTCACACTATTGACAACCAGGCAGTTCCCAGGAAAGAGGGGACTTTCCGCATAAACGGCGCGCAATTAAATAACCCATTTCCTTGACAGAACATTCTAGACATTGTCAATAATGTTAAATCGAAATTAAGAATTCACATATTTAACTAAACATAACTTAGATAGTTTATTTCAAACATCTCCGTCTAGTCCCAAGGTTCTTATAACCTTTACAAATACACACATATATAAAATCCTTCAAATTTATTACAAATATTATACATATTTAATTATTGCATAACATGCTTCCTATTCATCCATCTTTCCTTTCCCTTTATCCTTGCCCGATCCTTCGGCTTTTTCATGCTTAGCTGCAAATATTAGGTTTAAGCAAGAATGAGCACAAATTGCCCAGCAAGTAATATGAGAGTTTAACATCGAACATCAAGAAAAGGGATCATCTACATCTGAGCTTCAACAATTAGAATAAACTTGAGAAGTATTTGATAACAAGAAATAATGAGATTTCAAGTTGTTACCATCGTACTGAGCGGTAATAAATACATTGAACAAATAAAACCATCAGGACGAATATCAACCACAAAGACCGACAAACATCCTCTGCAGGTACTTTAGGGGATCAACCTATCGTACCATATATTGTGCACACATATAAATTTTTAACGCCTAAGCGTAAATGGGACTATATGCCCGACATCTGTTATCCCTTTTTCAGGGTTGTTCATCTCAGTTTTATACCACGAGTCCGCACCAAAGCAATTTGGATTGGTTTGACTTTAAATAACATCTATGATTTGAACGAATTCAATATATCATCGCACATCAATATTGTCTAGCCGGAACAATTGGCTTCGACGCATCTATTCAATAGTTCATAAATATTAAGGATTTTAATAACATAAGAAATTCGATAACGAAACAACGCTTTTAATGTACATAAGTACCATCAATTGAATAGTTTATAGTTCAACAATAAAGAAGACTTGCACAAAATATAAACTTGTGTAAGTTATAACATCATCATCATAAGAACTTGTACGGAATAATAATTGCATAAGTTAGGAAACTTACATTCAATGTAGAAATCGAATGAAGTTAGGATACTTGCCTGATATGTCGTCTAAATATAACGTTATTAATTTGTCCTTCAAAATACCTACACATATTATTAAGGTCATCACACCAATTAGTCACATACGTCATATGCCGTCATATTTTAGCCGATAAAACTTTACTCGAATTAATTGTTTTACCTTTACATAAATCAATTTTCTTTATTAAACGTAGTTAACCATTTTCTTATTTTTCTTCCTCCTGGACACACATACTTAGAAATATTCCCCATGTAAAAATAATTTATTATAATTTTTTAACTTTATTAAGTATTTTTAAAAGGTGTCATTTCGGTTCAAAACTTAGAAATTTTGCTATAACGAACTTAACTTCAAAATTTTCTAAATTTGGTCAGTATCTTAATCATATTAAAGTATACTTTCAGTTAAAATTTCATAACCATCTGAGTTATAGAACTAGAGTTATAGCAGTTTTCGTCAAGAAAATCCTAATATTAAATTGGTCATATCTCACTCATCCGAAGTCGGATTACGTTCATCTTTGGACAGGAGATTTGTTATACCATATAGTTTCATTACCCAAAAGAGCTAAATTTTTCTCACGAGTTAAGTGGACAAAACTGTCCACGAAAAAAAATGGGCAGCAAGCTTCTACCGATTTTTTAGTTTTTCCTGTTTCAGTAGAAATTCCATCATAAATAACTTACAATGTATTTTCTGGAAATTCCAGTTGGAGGGGTTAGGGAACTCATATATCTATCACCAAAAGTTGACCACACTCAAAAATTTGAAATATAATGAGAGTTATGGTTGTTCAAATTTCAGTTTCTGTTTTTAGGAAAAACAGATTTTATCTTCTTTATTGCAACTTTGGTTCTTCAACTATTTTTCATCGTCTAAGTTATTTAACATCAATATCTAACATATTTACATATATATGAGTATGATACATGTTTATATACATATATCCAAGACCTTTACAAGAAAATTAAATATAGAAAGGTTTTAGGTATTACCTTCACTTAGTTGGTAGAACTTCTCCTCTTGCTCCTAACTTTTCCCCCAAGCTCTTAAACTCTCTCTTTCTCTTATCTCTAACTTAGTTTTCTGAAAATGAAGTAATGTAATACAAGTATTCTTGGTGTTGGCTATTTATAGACCCAAATGAAAGAATTGCAAGTAGCTCTTCCTTTCTTGGTTTTCATTTACAGTCTACTCCCTCATCTTTTCATCTTCTCTCATTTGTCCTAACTATTTACCCTAGTCATCCAATCAATTAATCTAGGATTTAGGGTAGTCAAACTAGGGAATCATGATCCCCATTTTCCCCCTTCTTTTCTTCCCACTATGTCTCCCACCATCTCTTTTTCTTTTCTTTTTTTTTAACTCATTTCTTACATCATTAATGCATCACCACTTCTAGAAGTTGGATCAAGGACTTGGGCTTGACTTTTTGGGCTCCTTGCAAGATTTATTAGGGCTTGTATTGGACTCATGCTTGGGTTATTTTAATTCTTTCTTGGACTCTCCCAATTAACATTTAACTTGGGCTTGTCAACTAGGTTTAATTCCTTAACTATTTTGCCCCATTAGTAACTTACTTGCATAATTAATTTGGCTCTCTCTTACATTGTCATACAAGGCTAGTAACCAAGCTTTGTTAATTAACCTAAGCTTTAATTCTCTTAACACTTAATCAACTTGATTAAATTATTATTTTTTTTATTCCTTAGTTCAAACTAATTAAATTAATTAGTCTTGTCTAACTATTAACTTGCATCTCTCATCACTTAAATAAATATATTACACATATATTTATTCATTTATAATATTTGCATAAAAAATTTAAACAAACTTCATTTCATTAATAACTATACATAACCTTATTTACAATGCTACATGATTTTCTCGGTTATTACAAAATGCATGGCCATGCTCAAATAGTAATTTGTTTGATATAGTCTACTCATTGATCAAGAAAACTCAGATTAAATTATGAAGAGTATGACACATTCCATGACTCGAGTTTAATCTAGGATGTCAAGGTTAAAAGGATTAAATTACATTAAAACATTGATCATGAAAAGGTTGCATCGAATCACTGATCTTATTATTACTTGGGTAGCAGTGATGCATTACTAGATGCCACTCACTGTTTATAATTTTATAATATGATTTTAAAATTATTGCCAATATAATAATAACGTATAGGGTCACACACTTAGAACGTGATTAAAAGAGAATTAATTTAAATTATAAGGACTTAAATATGTCACTATGATTGATAGTATTTAAATTACGAATTTAAATTAACTGGATAATTTGTATATATGTATATTAATTAAGTAAGACTTAATTAAAATATAATATATATAAATTCAGATTTTACTTTTCTAATAGGATTAGGGTTTTGTTTAATTCCTTTTTGAAAGCTATATATATCTAATATATCAGCTGTCTTGTTTACGTGAGACCAAAAGAAAACAAAACCTTAGCCGTTTTAGAAAAGAGAGTTGAGAGAAAAACTTTAGTAAAATCCAGATCTTAGCGGCTAGTACCGAAATCTCTTTGCTGCAGATCGTTTGACGATTCGCCGGGCGTTCGTGTGGATACCATAGAGACGCAGTTCCGTTGGATTGCGTTGGAGATTCGAAGTTGTTCCAGAGTCTTCCTTCATCTTCATTCAAGCTCGGATAATCAGTAACACTATCTAAACCTCTGAATTAATATGCTTTCGCATGGATCCTGTTTTAGGGTTTTCGAAAATTGTTTTAAAATTTTAAATTCTGCTGCTTTTATGTGTTGAAAATCCTACAGGCGCAAGCAAATTTGCCTATCTCTTATTGGGGTGATGTATTGTTGACTGCGACGTATATACTTAATCGTGCACCTTCAAAATCAGTTCAGTCCACCCCATATAAAATGTGGACCGGCAGAAAGCCCGAATTGGGCCATATGCGTCCATGTGGATTAGCAGTTTTCGTACACAACACTTCTCATCAACATGGGAAGTTGGGCCCGAGGGGTAAGAAGTGTATCTTTGTGAGATATTCTGAATACTCCAAAGGCTATGTGTTTGTTGGAGAGCAACCTGATGGGACTATATCCGAGATAGAGTCACGAGATGCGGATTTCCTTTAGATGAATTTCCCTAACAAAGGTGATATGAGCAATGAGATGAACCTTTATGAGATGGAGGAAGATTTAGGCACCCCAAATCGTACAGTAGAGATCAAAGAGGATATTCCTCAGGCTCCTGTAGATAGTGGGAGTGACATGCCTTCGAGTAGTTCTTTTCCATCGAATGAGGAGTCTCTTGTTCCTCAAATACGTAGAAGTCAAAGAGGTAACATTCCACGTCATCTATTTGAGTTTGAGGGGAATGCTTTTGTGGCTGATACACGAGAAGAGGAGGAACCTCGATCTTATCGAGATGTTCTATCATCTGTTGTAAGCGATAAATGGTTGATTGCAATGGAAGATGAAATGGAGTCCATGAGGACTAATCAAGTCTGGGATTTGGTTGACCTTCCACCAGGGCGAAAGGTTATTGGGAACAAATGGGTTCTTAAAGTCAAACACAAGGCGGATGGTTCCATTGAAAGGTACAAAGCTTGACTTGTAGCCAAGGGCTACATCCAGTAAGAGGGAATTGATTACGAGGAAACCTTCTCACCAGTTGTAAGGTTTGCCTCAATTCGCTTCATTTTAGCAATTATCGCGCATTTGGATTTAGAGTGTATCAAATGGACGTGAAGACAACTCTTCTCAATGGAGATTTAGCTGAGGAAATATACATGGATCAACTAGAGGGTTTCATCGTGGAAGGGCAAGAGTGCAAAGTTTGCAAGCTCAAACGTTCTATCTATGGTTTGAAACAGGCTTCCAGGCAATGATATCTTAGATTCCATCGAGCCGTCATTAGTGATGGGTTTACGATGATCGAGGAAGACCATTGTGTGTATATCAAACGGTCCAAAGATAAATTCCTTATCCTATCAATGTATGTCGGCGACATTCTACTAGTTGGGAATGATAAGGAGATAATTATCGCTACCAAAGGGTGGTTGTCCTCTAATTTTGAGATGAAGGATATGGGAGAAACAACTAATGCTCTTGGAGTTAAGATGTATAGAGATCGCTCAAGAAAGCTTCTTGGTTTATCTCAAGAGACTTACCTAAAGAAGGTTCTGGAGCAATTCCAGATGAGCAACTACAAACCCATAGACACTCTTATCGCTAAAGGCGATGCAATTGGACCCGAACAATGCCTTACTTCTCCCGAGGAAATTAAGAAAATGTCCCATTACCCGTATACCAATGCTATAGGAAAGCTAATGTATGCAGTTGTGTGTACTCGGCCTGATATAACATATGCAGTTGGTTATCTCGGTCGTTATCAATCAAACCCTGGAATTCCTCATTGGAAGGCAATCAAGAGAATCTTGAGATATTTGAGGGATACTTTGGACTACATGTTATGATATGGAGGACTGGACCTGCGATTGATTGGTTACTCCGATGCCAGTTGGGGAGGTAACCAGGGAATACGCAAGTCGACCTCAAGATATGCATTCTTGCTACATGGTGGCGCCATCACTTGGTGTAGCCAGAAACAGACTTGCGTTGCTCTTTCGACAATGGAGTCGGAATTTGTAGCATGTACGTCAGCTGTTCAGGAAGCTATGTGGCTGAGGAGATTCTTCGAGGATCTTGGAGTCATCCCTAATGCTTCAGACCCCGTTACTATTTTCTGTGATAGTACAACGACCCTATATTACATTAAGAACCCTAAGTATCACGGTAGGACGAAGCACATTGACCTGAGGATGAACTTTATTAGAGAGAATATAGCGAATAATGAGGTGATATTGAAGTACATGCCCACTGATCATATGGTAGCGAATCCCTTGACGAAGCCTATTCCAAAAGATGCTTTTTGCAGGAATGTTAGTTTGTTAGGCCTTCGTAGGGTTTGATGTACTTTATTTGCATCTGGTATATCACTCATTGTATGGCTTGTATTTGAGATATCTACTATTGTTTTGAGACATTTATCATATATGCGAGATTCATTTGTTCCCACTTATGATTGTGATAACGCACATGATAAATATTATTAGTTCACACAGTTATTATGCATATTGGATATGCACACACTAAATATATGTCAACAGGTTGATTGGCTCACTCACATGAGCAATCACCCTTGGCGCTTTGAAAAGCGAGCAAGGTTGAGACAGTTCATTTGATTGGCGCTTTGAGTAGCGAGCTATTGATGCTTTGGAGCAATTAATTGGCGCTTAGTAGCGAGAAAAATGAACATAATGTCGCCTTGGCATGTGCCAAGATGAGGTTAATTTAGTTAACCGAATATAGGATGTCCAATAGCTATATGGACCTATACTGATAGTCGAATGCGAAGTTCAGAGTTGACACTTGGGAAAATGAACAATCTATAAATTCGAGTTAGGCGCTTGTGGAGTGACTGAACTAAGATCCGTACGATATGACTACAAGACATATGCTCATGTAAATGAGATTGTCTGTCGTAACCTGATAACTGGACACGAAATTTCAAATGTGGCGCTTTGATAAGCGAGCAATTTGAAATGTTCGAGTAGCCACTCTAGGAGTGACTAGACTAAGGTCCGCACAACAAGACTATAGAATAGTATGTTGTGAGAGGGTTACGTGAGCTAAGCGATCATGCAATGGAGGTGAGAGAATGAATCCCTGTTTCCTCACCATGTGAGTCTAGTAGGACAAGATTGTTTGTTCTACATCTAGTGCTCTTTGTGATCTTTGACTATACTATAAAGACATAGATTAATGTTGCTACTTTGGTTTCGATTCCTACGGTCAGGATTGATGAGACAATAAGGACCGATTCTGGGAAAGCATTTAATTCATATCTAAGTAGTATTAGGGCAAAGGGAAGACAATTTGATTTCACCTAGTTCTGCACTTATTGTTGACAACTCTGGTGCTTTGAGAGCGATATAGTAATAAGTGAGATACGAAATGGACTAGGGCCCAAAGGTGGTTAAGTACGGCTCTCTGAGGGATTAGAGATGCTTAACCTTGTGAAAATCAAATGTGTCTGGAGTACTCTGAGTTTATGGGCTGTAGCATCTACGTGAACTAATTGAGTTTGACGTAAGAGCTCCCGCACTATTTTCCTTAAAAAGGGTAGATGCCTCTATGTTGGCCCTAACGGGTTTGATGTAGAGCTCCCGCATTGTAGGTGAACTCAGCGGTCACATGGTCCGGCAGCTAAAGATTTACTAGTTTTTGGTTTGAGCTTTTTTTTGGCAAATGTGAGGATTACGTCGTCCCCGCCATGGGCGAGTGGGAGATGTTGGCAAATGGGCACCCATGTGGGTCCGCCCAAGTAATCAAAAGGCCAAGAGGTTTTTCCTCTTCCAAGGCAAACCTTTCACCTTCCATGTTTTGTCCATGTCTAATAAACCTTTTCCACTTCCTTGGTAGTTGAAGGGTTTTTGACCTCTTGCAATTTCAAGTTTTACTTGTGCTATATAAGTGTGAATGAGGTTGCACTGGAAGGAATGCATGGTTTCAAGAACACATTGCAAATATAGAGCTCCCAAAATACTAAGTAAATTCTAGTTGATACGGACTGTGGAATTAAGCTCCATTCTCGTTCCCAAGAATTGTGGTTCGGAGACGTCGCTGGGTTGCAGAGCACGTGGTATTGCACGAGATTTTTTCGCACCAAAGGATAACACGTTTCAAGAGGTATGTCCATTGATTCTCGTCTTGTGTAAACAAGTCATGACATGTATGAATTTAATCCTTCACATACTTTTTTAATGAAATGGAGAAAGTATTTTGTAAGATTATTACAAAAATTTGGGTTCGCCACCATGAGACCAATGTATGCTATAATTTCCTTGCTGCAGTTAGTACAAATTTATTGATATTGTTCATTTGTATGAAATTCTTGATTACGACGTTTATTATATTAAATGAAATTCCTCAAGAAATAGGGTTTCAAAAGAAAAGAGAAAGAAGAAGGTAGTTTGGTGTGAACTTTGTCTAACAATAACATACATTACGAGTACGTTTAACAGTGCATGTGTGCTATGCACGACTATGTTGTTAATTAAATAACGAGGATTTTTTTTATAAAATTGTAGATTGGACCGAGATTGCAAATGAAAATAACTTTGCCGAACAAAATAAGTTAAATATTTAGTTCAAGGACTAAGTTGGTAAAAACGATAATAGTTCAGCAATCAATTAATTAGGCCCTCACTCTAAATCACGTTAGTTAATTTCGAAAACTTTCGGCTAGTTTATATAGGGCCCATGCACCATTGTCTTACTGACTTCCATTATTGTTCAGAGAGTTTCATCTTTAGATATTCCTACCTCATTATCTATATCTGAAATGTTTGAATTTTTTAAAATCACCATGGACATAAATAGAAGAGAAATATTATCCAAGTGTTCCTTATTTATAAATATTTTTGGATTCTAAAACATATAATAAATATCAAATACCTGTGATAAAAATAATAATTAAAAAAACTATTAATAATGTCCAAATAAAAATAATATTGTTAGAGTTATAAATGTCGTTTAAAATGTTAAGTGTTATTAAAATATTTAAAAAATATTATTAAATGTATATTATTCTGACAACATCATTTATGCCAACAACCTAAAAAGAACTTGTAGAAAGAATTGTTATCTATCATAACGTGTTTGCCTCTTTCTTCACATTATAATAAACAAAGAAAGGTAATTAACTATAATGAACAAATAATTACTGATCAAATCTTATTTTGTTTACCAAGAAAAATTCCAAAACTAAAAAATTAATGAAACTTATATAAGTTCCTGAATAAACATCCATTCTATTATATTTATTTTTCAATTTATCTTGATACATATTAAACACATAATATTACTTTTTAGCGACAATAGCCAGAACATTTGTTGCTGTCTGCTGAGCTTTCCACTGAATTCAAGTACTTCTTTGGCTTTCTAAAACTCTCTTCTTCTTTTTCTTCTTCCTCTTATTTTTTTTTTTTTTTTTTGGGTCCAATTAATCTTTCGCAGTACATTATATTATTACTATGGTGGGGGAGGGGGAGGGCGTAGGATTTGACCCATGCCCAAAGAACAAAGGCATTTTCAAAGGCGTGAAAAATGTTGATATATAGCTGTATATATAATTGCTTTTTGGAAAGCATTTGTTGTGTAAAGCTTTGAAAATGGCCAAATCAAATATCATTGCTTAATCCATCACATAACGCATTCCGAAGGGCATGCAAAAAACTCTCAATTAAGAATCGATCTGAATTAGGAAATAAGTTCTGTCCCTCTTCTAGTTTTTATTTTTAGGGTAGAGAATATCAAATGTAATTAATTACCATGTGAATTAAGATAAACACAAGGAACTGTGCTGATTTGGTACATCATATATACATAGACGGAGATATATTTTGGCTTTTTGAAATTAGTTAAAAAAAATTTAAAATTCAAATTGATATATTTTAATAATAAAAAAATCAATTATAATTCCCGTAAACTAACTAAATTGTAAATAATGACCATATTTATTGCTTTAAAAACTTAAAACAAATTCATATTGATTGTCACTTTTAAATTAGAATCAACTAAATTTACTTTAAAAGTTCAAAATATATTTTTAACTTTTGAGACAGAAGTAGTTCGTACATACTTGACACGATTCAAATTATAACATTTTAGAATATTTTAGCACTCCCTCCATTTAAAATTTAAATATATATTTTTATTTTAAAAGAAAAAAAATACCATAATATACCTAATTTGCCCCTGCATAAGTCGGTAGATTTGTACTCAGCTTTGAGTGAGACGGGGAGTTTACTATTCTGCATTACTTTATTATAATTAGGGACATAGAAGTACGTGACCATTTACTAGGGGCTAGGGACGTAGAGTGAGCCTAGGCTAGTGTATGATTTACACCATCCGTTTCTTTTGACATTTTAAAATTATACACATAAATTAAGAAATAAAATAAATATTTTATTTAATTGACTAAATTATATATAAAATTTTAATTTTAATCTTCTAAAATTTATTAGAAAGATAAGAGAAAAATAAATTAGCTGATCATGAAAAATTAAGCATTTAATGCTTACTTGAAATGTATAAATGACAAATAAAAAAATATCTATTTAAAAATACAAATAAAAAAGAACGAAGAGAGTATTTTTTTTAAAGGTAAACCTAGAAGTGAAAAATTGTGTATAAAAAATTGTCGTTTTTGTCTATAAAAAATTGTCTATTAAAATTGTCTTTGCTTTCGGCTCCATTCTTTTTTATATGACGTTTTAGAGTGTTTCATACTTATTAAGGAAATTATTTATTGCTCTAATTCTATCATTAAGATTGATATGTATTGTCACAATTATCATTGCATGAATTAAAGAAATATGTATAAAATTGCCTAAATAAATAAAAGGGAAATTATGAAAGAAGATATGTAATGACCACACTTTTTCCAAATATTATTATTGAGGTCAATAATATTATTTCTGTTATTAAACTCTTTTGCTTATTATTATTTTTGCTAAACTCATAAATGATTTGGGTGACTATGAGTGGATACATGTTAATTGACTTAATAGTCCAAGTATAATGGACTAAGCCTTGTGGACTGTATTAATCAAGCCCAATTAGCTACTTGTGGCTTTGGAGATGGCTAACATTACTAATTCCACCAAGAGATTCTAAAAATGGAGCTAGTCCGTTTACTTCAGCTAAAAGAGGCCCACTCCAAGTTTTTAATGTTGGGCCCACAACTAATGAATTGCCTGTCCGGATCTGGAGCATACCGAACACGTGACCTTACTGTTGGTAACTGATTCAAAATATGGTTATGTAAGAGGACGAGGTGCGGCACCGGGCCAATGGCTTATTCTCGCTTTGCTTAAACCTTAGGTTTGGTAATAATGTCTGGAAGCATGGGCAGAGCTGGGGTTGGTGGAAACTTTCCACCAAACCTCTCCCGACCAACAAATAATTTAGTTAGAACCAGTCCAAAGATATGGATAATGACCAGCGATTGGGTAAAGATTCTTTTATAAATAGGGACCCCGTTTTCTCTTGAAAAACTTGTTGAAGATTGTTAGTCCTGATACAAGAGAGATATTGTGAGTTGTGAGGTAAGAGTAATATTGGGAGAAGTTCTTGCCGTTCGGAGAGGTGAGTAGAATCTAAAAGCTAGAGCACTAGCAACCGAAGCTCCAAAGAAGTGAGATCTCCTTTTCTATTCAAGCATTAATCTTACCTTGTACAGTTAAACTTTGTAGTCATAGAGTAGTCGATCAGAGTCCTGCATGTTTCATATGTTGGGCTGAGTAGAGACTCACACTAGAGTCGTAATAATGGCCTTAGTCACCATGTCCAGATGATGTTAAGAGTCGAGACTGCAGACTGTAAGTACCCATTATTTGTGATCATAGGTCCTTGTAAATGCTTGAGAACAGTTGTTGACTTGAGCCAAGCTCAGATCAAAACTAAAGTGGTAAGACCAACTTGAGGTGACCTTTATGGTAAATCTCAGGACTTATATCTACAGACCATAGATGATGATAGTCGGTTTATAGTTAAAACATGAAGCGAATCAAGTTCTGCAGTATTGCATCAGACCTGAGTTTGAAACTCAAGGTCTAGTATGGTTATTCTTAATTAGGTCCTTTGCATGCTAATTGGTAGACTAAGTCAGACTCAACCCATGTGTCAAATTGGCCACAACACCATTAGCCAAAGACTTCACCTTGAGCTGTGATGTCGAGATATGCCTTAACCAGAATCGTAGGGAAGACCCTACGATCGTAGAGTGGATTATACCGAACGTAGAGTACCACTCGGCCATCGTAGCGTAGATTCTACCGATCGTAGAGTACCACTCGGCCATCGTAGAGTGGACTCGACCAGTCCTTGGGCAAACCGTAGAGTGAACTCTACGATCGTTGAGCAACTCTGCCCGATCGTAGAGCTTCACTAGACCATCATGGAACAAGTCAAGCCAGCCTTAGAGCTGATCGTAGAGTACCCTTATGGTCAAGACATGTGTTAGTTAAACCAATTGGTACTAGTAGAGCATACTCTACGAACGTAGAGTCTTACTCGACAATTGTAGAGTGTTGCTCGACTAACGTGGAGTTGTTCTGGCCAGTCCTAACCCAAATCGTAGGGTGAACTCTACGATCATAGGGTAAACCCTACCAATCGTAGAGCTTCACTAGTCAGTCTCATAACAACCCTACTCAGCGATAAGGTTTTGACAGTCAATCGTAGAATGTCTCTAATGATCGTAGAGTCACACCACTGATCGTAGAGTGACCCCGCTGACAGTATTTGAGCCCTACAAACCTTAGGGGGGATAATAGATCATATGGCGATTAAATGGACCTTTAGATAGTCTTTTATATAAGTTAATTACTGATGACTGATCGTAGGGTAATTATAATTACTGTAGGATACTTGCAGAGTAGGATCGTAGAGTAATTTTGTAAGCAGTGAATCAAGCAAGTTCCTGATCCTCTTTAAATTGAGCAAGTTTCCTATCTCTCATACCCTTACATGATGTGTGTAAAACCCCGTTCTACTCAGATATTATATTGTGTGAACCCTTGTCGTACTAGTGTGTATATTCTTTACATGTTGCAAGTTCTTTACTTTATATGAATTATGCTGTACAAGTTTTTGATCTTATGCTTCTTATTGCAAGTTCCATCTTACCCAATTCCTATATTGAGCTAGTTTTGAAATTTATCTCTTAATGCAAGTTCCTCAAATTAAGCTCGAGTTCCGTTTCTCAAGTATATGCTAAGTGGTTTAATTGCTTTAAAGTTATTCCACATCGATATCATTGGCATTCGCACACAATGCACTTGATTTCAGTTCTCTTGTTGGACTGTATTATTGGTTAAGGTGCGGATACTCATGCACTATTCGAAGAAAGGTCTGAGTCACTTGTTCGGCTAGACTTATGCATGATAATTAATTTAAAAGCTATCCAAACCTATTGTGGGAATGGATTCTTAGACTGAGATGAACAACCCCATGATAGGGAAGTAGCCTAAGTATCTGAAAGACGATACAAAGCAGAATTAAATGGTATGCATATTCATAGGTACAAGAGGTTGATCCCCTCGCGTACACATTCTGGTGGTGGTAACCTAAGGGGGTCAGTTATTGTGACTGATGCCTCATGTGTGTGTTCATTAGTCTATTGGACTATTTGAAGTGAATAATCAATTTTCAAGTATTCATTGAGTATTGATTGTCTTGTTTCCGCATTGTTCACATTGTTGAATCAGTTACAGTTATTCGTATTGTTGAATCAACTTCAATTATCTATATTCATTCATGATATATTTCTTATTCATTTTAAACTTGCTAAGCAAACTCGTTGCTCACCCTTGCTATATCATGAAAATGTTACAGTTAAGCCCGAGTGCTCGAGCAGAGATAAGGGCAAGCAGAAGATGCAACACTAGGATTTGGATAGACATGATTACCTATCTTAATGTACTATTTTGATGACATTTATGTAATCCCAAATACTAATAGTTATTTTTAGGACTTCGTGATGTACTTATTTAAGGTTTTAGACCTTGGGACCCTTTTGTAAACCTTCTGAGATGATCAATGTATGATTATTTATTCTGTTTCTGGTTGTCATATGTGATTGGAGGTATTTGGTTGTTGTTTATCGTGAGCACCAAATTCGAGGTATTGGTACCTGAATTTGGGGGTGTCACAGGTTGGTATCAAAGCAGTAGGTTATAAACTTTAGGATCACGAGACCTAGGTTATAACTTTAGTATTAAACTCGTATTGAGTACACTAGGACATGGAATGAGGAGATTCATTTGAGACTTAGGTGTTTGGAGATGAGTTATGCAAATTCATTGAGTTGATGTAGTGTAGGATAAAATACTATTTCATTTCATCAATGAATATATATTTTATTGAGGTGCTGATGTTGTCTTTTAGTGTGATATAGGATGACTGAGTCAAGAGAACCAAGCCAGGTAGCCGTGGAAGAGGAGTTCACGGATATGTATGTGGTCTCCAAGCAGTTAGTGGGAGTTAAGCCAGCTACGCCCATAGAGTCTGAGCCTGAAGAGAGTGAGGACTATCTAGCCGAGTCAGAGGAGTCCGTTAGGGGTAGGGTTATAAGATCAGGTAGTCCGAACGAGGAGAGTGAGTCCGAGGTGGACCATAGTGCGGATGAACCCGAAGAGGTGCCAGTAGAGACTTATCTATTGGACCAGCTAGCTGATAGAAATTTAGAATTGGAAGAGAGTCCAAGATCTAGAGGAATAGATCATGACCCATCAGAGTATGGAGGATCTGTATAAGGAGATAGCCTACCAGTTAGAGGATGAGATGAAGGTGCTGAAGGAACAATTGGAGGGGTATGTGATATCGACCCAGCAGGTAAGGCCATTTCTTTATCAGTTAGTGGCTAGGAATGCTGAACTGAGGAGAGAAAAGGAGCAGGCAAAACTAGAGTTGGCAGGATTGAAAGTGGAACATGAGGCCATGAAGGCCAAATTCAACTGGGAAATAGCAGACAAGATCCGTGTAGAAGAAGCATGGGTTCGGTCTACTAGGAGAGTAGATCAATTGACAAGAGAGGTGTAGGGCGGGGCAATTAGGATGGAGTTACTAGGAGTTGCATTGGACCTAGTTATTGGGAGTCTGAGGGGTAGAGATCAGAGGTACCCCGCCGAGGAGGGTCAGCCTAGCCATGCGGTTTGGCGTCGGTTGGCAGATGGTTATGGGTGGATAGGTCATGTAGGTGCAGCCCATCCTAACGTGTTTTGAAGTGATGAGTTAGATGCAATAGGTCCCACTTTTGTTTATGATGGGGACATGATGTAAATCCCCACTTTTACTCATTTGGGGATAGGTAGCAGTTGATTGGCTATGCTACGAGTATTTATAGAAGTATGCCACGTGTTGAGTCTTATTATACTAAAACAGTAGTATATGAATATAAATGCAGTTGTTTTATTTGAATCGATTGTGTGCGATAGACACCATAGTTTCTTTTGCTAGCGCTAATGAAGTGTTGCATGAGAATCCAAACATGAACTGATGACATAAAGTTTGGTTGTGGCAGGTCATACCGCCAAGGAGACAGCCACGAAACCAAAGGGTCGAATAGTTGGTTAATAGCACCCAAGGTCAACCAGACCCGATGAGAGCTTTTGCTGATATGTTGGCAGAGGCAATGCAAAATAGACCCCCACCAGCAATAGAGCAGCCAACATGACACTTGGCTAGCTTCAAAGACTTTAAGTTGGTAGGACCTCCGGAGTTCCGGGGAACCTTAGACCCAATCGAAGCCCAGACATGGGTAGAAGAAATGGAAAAGGTGTTTGAGGTCGCTCAGGTGATCGAAGAACAGAAGACGGGATTTTCCACCTTCATGATGAAGAGTGAGGCAAACTATTGGTGAAAGGCAAATAGGGGTCATGCTGGAGAAAGAGTGATTCCATGTGAACGCTTCAAAGCATTATTCTTCGAGAACTATTTTTCGGATATCATGCAATCGAATATGGAGGTCAAGTTCCTAGAACTTAAGCAAGGGAACATGTCGGTCGTTGAGTATGCGGTAAAGTTTAATGAGTTGGCTAGATTTTCCCTTCACTAAGTCAATACTGAGGCCTGGAAAGCAAGGAGGTTTGAGCTGGGATTAAAACCATGGATCTACAGCCGAGTTGCAGTACTGCAAAGTAGCACGTTTTTGACCTTGTTAGATAGGGCGATCATCGCTGAAGGAGGGAGTGAAGCACTGGCCAAATATAACCAGGATAAGAAAAAGAGCCATGACGGGAACAAAGGGGGAAGTAGTGGAGGTAGTAATCAGAACAAAAAGAAATGGAGTGATAGCCAAACCTCTGGGAGCAACAAGGCTGGAGAGGAGTCTAAGAAGGGGAATAAGTGTAACAACTGTGGGAAAAGTCACTCAGGTAAATGCATGAGGGGGAAAGGTATTTGCTATAACTGTGGGCATCTGGGACACATTGCTCTTCAATGCCCCAAAGGAAAGAAGGCTGGATGCTTCTTATGTGGAGCATCAGATCATCAGATTAAGGATTATCCAAAGAGAAAAGGTGATACAGCTAGTGGAAACCGAAACAACAACAACCATAACAACAACAAGCTGGCCATTAGAGGAGCAACTAATCAAGCAAACCGGCTAACGACACGCACATTCAACATGACCATACAGGATGCGGTGGAGTCAAAAGACATGGTATCAGGTATTATCCCGATCAATGTTATCAATGCGTATGTGTTATTTGATTCGGGTGCTACCTGCTCTTTTATTTCAGAAGAATTTACTAAATGATATAGAGAGCCCCATGAATATAGAAGTAGCCAATAAGGAAACTATTCCCATAGATTACATTTATAAGAACTGTTATGTTGATTTAAAAGGATTTAAGCTTAACGTGAATTTGATACCGATTCGTTTAGGGGAATTCAATGTAATTCTTGGGATGGATTGGTTATCGAATCACAGAGCTGTAATTGACTGCCAGAAGAAGTGCATACACCTGAAGACTCTAGATAAGTCAAATGATGTACTTTATGGTAGTAAATCACTAAGACAATCTTGTTGTCTGACGATGATGCAAGCAAAGAGATTTCTAATTAAGAAAAGGTTGCATAGGTTATCTGGCTCATGTGGTTGATATTCGAACAGTAAAGGCCAAACTGGATCAGATACCTATGGTAAGGGAATTCCCTGATGTTTTTCTAGAAGAATTATCGGGTTTACCGCCGGATAGAGAAGTAGAATTTGTGATCGACTTGGTACCGGGAACAACACCAATATCCAAGGCACTATACTGGATGGCTCCGATTAAGATGAAAGAACTGATGGTTCAATTGCAGGAGATGTTAGATAAGGGTTATATTCGACCAAGCGTGTCACCTTATGGAGCGCCAGTTCTGTTCGTGAAGAAGAAAGATGGACCATTAAGGCTTTATATCGACTATCGCGAGTTAAATAAGGTTATCATTAAGAATAAGTATCCGTTGCCCAGGATTGATAATCTATTTGATCAATTAAAGGGAGCAAAATACTTTTCGAAGGTCGACTTGAGGACTGGTTATCACCAATTGAAAGTAAGGCAAGAGGATATTTCGAACACAGCATTTCGGACTCGATATGGGCATTATGAGTTTTTGGTGATGTAATTTGGATTAACGAATGCACCAGTAGCATTCATGGACATGATGAACAGAGTGTTCAAGTAATACCTGGATAAATTTGTTGTCGTGTTCATCGATGACATTCTGGTATACTGCAAGACGGAGAAGGAACACGCTGAACATCTGAAAATAGTGCTAAAAACTTTAATGATGGAGAAGTTGTATGCGAAGTTCTTGAAGTGCGAATTATGGTGCAGAAAGTACAGTTTTTGGGACATATTATCGACAAGGATGGTGTTTTGGTGGATCCAGCAAAGGTGGAAGCAGTTATCAATTGGGAGCAACCGAAGATGCCAACGGAGATCAGAAGCTTCTTGGGATTAGCGGGATACTATCGAGATTCATTCAAGATTTCTCGAAGATAGCATCTCCATTAACTAATCTAACTAAGAAATCGGTTAAACTCGTTTCGTCGGATAAGTGTGAGGAGAGTTTTGTGGAACCGAAGAAAAGGCTTAGTGAAGCACCTGTATTGTCTTTACCTGACGATACAGGGGGATTTGTGGTGTATAGTGATGCGTCCCACAAAGGCCTTAGTGTGTACTGATGCAACATGGTAAGGTCATTGCGTATGCATCACGATAGTTGAAGGATTACGAGAAGGGGTATCCGACTCATGATTTGGAGTTAGCAGGAGTGGTTTTTGCTTTGAAGATATGGAAGCACTATTTATATAGAGAAAAGTGCGAGATATACACAGATCATAAAAGTTTGAAGTATATCTTCACTCAGAAAGAGCTGAATATGAGACAACGACGATGGTTGGAATTGATCAAAGATTTTGATTGTGAAATTATGTACCATTCTGGTAAAGCTAATGTAGTAGCGGATGCCTTGAGCAGAAAAGGAAGAGGGAAGTTGCTGATGTTGATAACTCATGAGAGTTGGTGAAAGAATTTGAACGACTGGAGATGGAGGTGAGGTGTCCGATAGAGTCAGACAAAATATTATTTGCAGTAGTAGCGCTACCTTATTGGATATAATAAAGGAGGCTCAACAGAAGGATGAGGAATGCGATGGTATAAGGAAGCGAATTTTCGAAGGTGAAGAGTCGAAGTACAAGGTCGATAGCGCAGGACTGCTAAGATTTGAAGTGAGAATCTGGATACCGAGGGTTTCAGAGTTGAGGGAAGAAATTCTTCAAGAAGCTCACAATTCAAGATATGTTGTTCATCCCAGAAGTACTAAAATGTATCAAGACTTACGGTAGCACTTCTGGTGGCCAAACATGAAGAGGGAAGTTACGGAATATAACATGTGTACGAGTTAAGGCAGAGCACTAGTGACCTAGTGGACTGCTACAACCACTAGAGATTCCAGAATGGAAGTGAGAGCACATCACGATAGACTTCGTGGTAGGACTTCCACTGACTCAAAAAGGTTTGGACGCAATCTGGGTGATCGTGGATCGTCTGACTAAGTCTGCCCATTTTTTACCGATTAAAATTCGGTACAATGTGGAGCAGTTAGCGAAGCTCTATGTGAAGGAGATTGTGTCGCAACATAGGGTGCCGATATCTATTGTATCGGATAGAGATCCGCGTTTCACATCAAATTTCTGGAGGAGTTTGCAGGAAAGGATGGGGACATAATTGAGGCTAAGTACTGCATATCATCCTCAAACTGATGGTTAGAGTGAGCGAACAATTCAGACCTTGGAAAACATGCTCAGGGCGGTAGTGATGGATTTAAAGGTCAGTTGGGATGATCACTTACCGTTAGTAGAGTTCGCTTACAACAAAAGTTATCACGCTAGTATCGGTATGCCACCGTACGAAGAACTATATGGGAAGAAGTATCGAACACCATTGTGTTGGGACAAAGTGGGAGAGCAAAGAATTCTAGGCCCTGAAATGGTACAACAGACAGCGAATACGATTAAATTAATTAGGAACCGCCTGGTAGCAGTGATGAGTAGATTTTATATCTATTAATTGGGTATGTTTGACTTGAGTATTTTGCTTTTCTTAAGAATTTTTAGTAGTATTCTTGTGTATTTTAATAGTTTTTGTGAATAATTAATTTCAACCTGTGATTGTGTAAATAACGGATATTATTGCAAGTTTAGCCTTAATTTATTGCTACAGGTAATATTAATTGCTTGAAGAAAGTTGAATGAATGGATATATAACTATAGCTGTAATTCAGTTGGGTGATTGGCTGAGGCATGTGCACAAGGAGAATGAAGGGCCAGGATTTAGGAGCCGTGACACTTCAATAATGCAGGCCATGTCGCGCGGATAAACGGTTAGACGCCACGACGCAAGAATCAAGAGTCGCGACACATAATTACAAAGGGGAATTAATAGTAATATGTATGTTTTGTTATTATCTGAAAGGTGATTATAATAACTATTAGTGATTTTTCGTTGACAATTAATTCACTCAATTGGTATTGAAATTATCTAGACTAAATTAATTGATGAATAATTAGTGTTTAGAATTAGTTAGGTTATAATTCGCTCATCGTGGGTTCGACACTTTACTTTCACTTTATTACTTGATTGGCCATGTATACTTGCACGTAAGTTGCTAGTATAGATTTTAGCCTATCAAGTTTTTGGCACCGTTACCGGGGAGTAATTGATAGCTTAATTTTTTTTTATTAATTTCCATCATTATTTTTAATTTAGATTTTCTTCCAGATTTACAAATTTGGTCTCTACTCGCAGGTAGCTTTTTATGCAAACTAGGTCAAAGGAGAAAGAACTACTGTCGTTTGAGGACGAGATTGATAGAAGGTTTCGAAGAATACAACAGTTTTGCAAAGAAACATTAAAGCAACAAGCTATGGCTGCGAAAGAAGCACCAAAATCACTTAAGGACTACGTAATGCCGCAAGTCACTGAAATTCATTCAAGTATTAGAAGGTCAACAATTCAGGCAAATATTTTTGAAATTAAACCTGGTACGTTTCAGATGGTGCAGAATTCAATTCAATTTGGGGCATGCCAAATGATGATCCGAATGATCACTTTGTAAGTTTATTAGAGATATGTGATACATTCAAATACAAGGATATTACTGATGATGTAGTGAGACTTTGGCTTTTTCCTTTCACACTTCTTGATAAGGCAAAGAGTTGGTTACATTCGTTACTGTAGACACCCAAATTTTGCACTTCGTATACTAACCCTGACAGGAGGGTAAAATCGTCAGTTAACCCAGCCTACGAGAACGAAAGGTGGACATAAATACGAATACTCAAAGCCACTACAACGACTTGCAGACACGACAAACGAGCGGATATCAGGAATCGACTAATGGCCACTACGCTTTCCTGCTCGCCGGCGAGCTGGTGGGGGTCGGGGGGCAGCGCCCCCTAGAAACCAAGCTCCAAATACAAATTCTGTGTCATGTCGCAGTCATTCAAAACGAGCATTCCTGAGTGACATGGCACGTTTCCCAAGGGTTCCCGGACCGCAAAATATGAGCCTTTTAGCGAAAACCAACAGTACGACATGAGAATCGAGGTGCGATACGGAAATTGAGAAAATCAGCCCAGCCAGCCGCAGATTAATCTGCGGCCAATGATGGGACGTCTGACGACACGACACTCGGGCACGGCACGGGGAAAACCGAGGATCGGCGCGGGGGGATCGAGGCCAGCCGCAGATCAATCTGCGGCCAACCGCGGATCAATCTGCGGCTAACCGCGGATCAATCTGCGGCTGCCTCTGGTAGCCTTTTATCAGCGCAGTTCTTCATTTTCATACAGAGAGTTGAAAGAAGAAAAAAGGGAGGAAAAGGCAGCAGCGAGCAGCAGCGAGAAAAGAGAGAAAAGAGAGAAAAAAAAGTGAGATTTAGACCCTTTTTGTTGGATTGTATCATATACACTTTCTACTCTATTGAATATACGAGTTTATACGCATCGTGGAGTCATTTACAAGGTGAAAAGCCCTTTTTATAACATTTTTGTTATATCATTTTGTTAAACTTTTTGTCATTTGGGCGATATTAAATGTAGTTTTTCTTGTATATTATTGAGGATCCATGGATTATGGACTATTAATGAGGGTTCCAACAGAACGAAATTCTTCCTAATGGCCCGATGATATCCATTTGGTGATTTTTAGCTCGTTATGGTAATGTATTATGCGTAGTGTAGTTAGATTGCTATTTTAGGATATTGTGGCGTGTTAGGCAACCCGGTGTTGCTTGTTTTTTGTAATATCCGTTTTGTGGGTGTGTAGCAATTTTGGATGTGAGCCTAGGAACGCGACCCCGTGGTCCAAATCCGATGATGGACATTTTGGGTGTATGTAATAAGGTCGATGTACCCTTTATTGTAAATATGTAATTGTCGGGCCTTAAAACGATATCAAGTTGAAAATCGGGTTTAAGGCCCCGTAATAGTGAAATATGCGATTGTGGGCGTTTGGAGTTATTTTGATGGCTTACATGCCCATGAATAGCCCCCATGCATTTTAATGCTTGATTTGATTTACGACACAAAAATTTAATTTAAAGCTAAACGATGAAGATCTCCATAAAATCAATCAAATTAGGTTATTAGCATCACGGGGCTTAAAATTGGAAATGCTAATGAATGGCGATTCCGGTTTAAACGAGAAGGCTAAAGAAAAATCGTGTTCAAACACCACAAAAATGGTTTTATAAAAAATAAATAACATTTTATTAAACCTTTGGGCATAGGGTTAAAGAGATCCTAGAAATTGCCGTCACTTTATTTACGAAAGCAACGTATAGGTCTCGATTCCTATTTTGACGAAGGTTTAAAAACTCTTATTTTGCCAAAACGACACCTAATGAAAATCCCACGGCTTTTGACAATTAAAATCAAACCTTTCTCATAAAAAATAGAGCTTTCTCGTATAGGCCGAAGGACATTCTAAAGCATTCTCAAATTAAAACACGACTTTTCATAAAAAAATCAAATGGCTTCTTCATGCAAACTCACCACAACATTCACATAGGCACACACGCGCGCACACACACATTTTGAGAATTAAAAGGATGGGAAAAGCATCAAGATTGCGGTAACCGTGTTTCACGGAAGTCGGGGGGTGCCTAACACCTTCCCCTCGCTTAAGCAAGCCCCCGAACTCTATGAATCTTAGTTTGTAGACCAATTAATTCGGAGTCACATATGAGCCAGCGATTTACGAAAACGAATCTCGGATGAGTTGGTACATCCATTTCAAGTATACCAACTGGCGACTCTGGTCAATTAGGCTTATCATAAAAAGCGATCTTTCAAAACCCCGTCGACATTTGTGCCGACCTTTTCCAAAAAATCATCTAATAAAAAGGCTAAAATTGGGAAGGGTAATAATTAGCATCAGAAGCGATTTTCCCGGCGTCGACAGCTGGCGACTCTGCTGGGGACATTAGAGGGCTTACGCCGCGTTCAAACCTTGATGCTATCCTATCCTTTAAAAATTTATGAATGTGTATGTACGTGCGATATTTTGACCTATTTTACTTGTTGTTGTGTGAATGTGTGTTTTATCCAATGAATGAGTGATTGAATGGAATTTCTTTACTTTAAAATCATCATTTGCATGCGGTGAGGACGATGAATGTGAATGTATGTTGAGAGTGTACCTCCTCCTGAGGCAAACCTGTTGGTTGCTTATTACTGGACTCGAAGGGGCTGCTCCCCGGAGATAGCTCAGGAAACGCACCACCCAGATCCGCTCCAATCGAAAGGATTCAGACGAGTAGATTGCGAAGATTTGGGGACCTTCATGCCGAAAAGTCGCGAGAGTAACCTTAGGGTAGGTCTGCCTCAGATTAACCCAACGCATGGAAAGTCTCTTCATGCCCTTTTACGTTTACACGCATAAATGTCAGAGTCCAATTTCATATTTTTTTTATATATACCTCCCCTTTTTGGCAAAAGAAAGGACTAACCTCTGTGTTTTGAAAGGAATAGCTGGGAATGCATAATAATTCGTGTCTAGCATTTATTATTGCAATAAGGGACTGCTAACATTTTGTTTTGCAGGGAAAGATTAAAAAACCCAAAAACACAAAAGTTACAACCTTAGCATGCATCCACATTTTTCATTTCCTAAGACTAAAACTTCAAATCGTTTTTTCCTGTAGGATTGCTCCTCAAACGCGTTTGCAATCTAAGAAGGCCCAGGATTCTACGTCTGAAATGGCTGATCTTCCACCTCCCAATCCTGGTTCCATATCTCGGGAGGAATTCGATGATTTTAAAAAACAGATGTTGGAAATGGCCACGATGCTGAAAGAGCAGTTGCTACTGAGACAAGATCCGCCAAACAAGGATCCGCCTAAGGATGATCAACCCCAGCCTAAGGGCGAGCCAATCGTCCCCAAAGCCATTCCTACACCTAACAGGACAGTAATCACTATTCCAGAGGAGGGAGACACTGATGATCTTTGAAAGAAAATGAAGCAGATGGAGGAGACTATCCAGTCTCTGAAAGGCATAGGTTCCCTGGGCAGGGTAAATTATTCAGATCTGTGTGTCTTTCCAGGAACCAGGTATCCAGAGAAGTTCAAGATCCCCGAATTTTAGAAATATAATGGGAAGGGAGACCCTTATACACACCTGAAGATATACATTGGGGAACTTGGGTCTTATGCAGAGGACGAAGGACTGAGGATGCAGTTATTCCAAAAGAGCCTAACGGGAGAAGCAAGAACTTGGTATGCTCGCCTTGATAACGCTCGGATTCATAACTGGGAGGAGTTGGCCCATACTTTCTTGACACAATACAGCTTCCAGGCACAGATGGCCCCTGACAGATATCAGATGACAAAGGTCAAGAAGCAACCAAAAGAATCTTTTAGGGACTATGTATAGCGATGGAGGGGTATGGCTGCACAGGTGAATCCCCCGATGAGCGAAGCGGAGATGGTAATGACCTTTGTGGATATTCAGGAGGCGCCCTATTATGAGCGAGTGATAGCGGGGATTGGAAGACCTTTTGCCGAAATGATAAAACATGGAGAAATGGTTGACACGGGGTTAAAGTCTGGCAAGATCCGAGACTTCACAGCTTTGGAAACAGTTGCGGAGCAAATCCAGAGTGGGAACTATGGCAGTGCTTCCCGTAGGACCCAAAAGAGAAAGGAGGAAGATGTTTCCCTCATCCTACAGGGATCATCTAGGAAGGTGGAGAATAGCCCTCCAGTGCAAATACAGAGAATTGTGCCACCCCGACAACCTAATTTCGATAATCAAAGGATGGACGGACGAAGAAGATTTGAGACCACCAGAGATCGGGTATTCACCCCGCTTGGGGATCCTCTTGAGCAGATTTTGGCAGTATTAATAGCACAGAGAAAGATAGTCAATTTGGCACCCCCAATTGACCCGAAGGGGAGAAGATTTGACCCAAGTAAGAAGTGTACGTACCATTCGGGTTCCCCTAGTCATGATACTCAGGACTGCTGGGCGCTGAAGCACAAGATTCAGAACATGATCGATAGGGGGGAGATCGTGGTGGAACATCCAGAGTCACCAAATGTTAAAGTCAATCCCCTGCCTAAGCATAATGGGAAAGGGGTCAATGTGGTGGAAGCCAGCGAAGCCGGAGGACCACCAAGGCTAAATTATATAAAGAGAATCGATGAGGTGATTTGCATGACAAGTGATCAGGACAGTATACGAGAGACACCGATTAGGTTGGCGGGTCTGAGCAGGGGTATCACAGAGGCGCCTATCAGGTTAACGGCTCCGAAACTTCTCACCATTGTAGCAAGACCACAAATCCCCATTAGCAGTCTGGAAACAGTACCGTGGAATTACGGGGGAGTATCAAAGGAGGCGGCCAGTTGTGCTTCTGTAACATCAAAGGGGAATCCTTTATATCTTCCAGGATGAGTCCTTGAGAGCAAAGGGAAGAAGAACGAAAAGATATCCGAGGAGAAAGCTGTGGAATTTTTTAAGGAAGATGAATCATTCAGAAGCAAGGGGGGTCAAGGTATTGAGCGAGGAATCGACTCTGACATCGATCATGGATTTGGTATTATCATCCGACGATCACTGCAGAATTCTGGCCAAAGTCCTGGAAGAGGCGCACATTCCCAAGGTGATTAGCAAAGAAGGGTTCGGCCATCTAGTGGACCATCTGTTAGAAAACAATGTAATATCGTTCACAGATGATGATATCCCCAAAGAGGGAAGGGGGCATCGGAAACCGCTGCATATTGCGATAATCTCATCAGGATATGTTATGAATGGGGTGCTAATTGATGGGGGATTAGCATTGAATATTTGTCCATTCAGTACATTGGAAAAAATGAACGTCAATCCTAAGCGCCTGTGGGCCAGTTATGTGGTGGTACGAGCCTTTGACGGATCCCGGAAGGATACGATGGGGGAGATAGAATTGCCTATGGAAATAGGGCCTTGTACTTTCGATATTTCATTCCAAGTCCTGAATATCGCGGCAAGTTATAACATGTTATTGGGAAGGCCGTGGATACACATGGCCGGGGCAGTTCCCTCTACGCTACACCAGCAAATTAAGTTTATCATCGACGGGAATCTGGTGACGGTCTCTACAGAGCATAATGGCCCTTCTCTTTCCAGGAATGGCCTGCCGGTGATTAATTTGGACGAATCGGCGGTACCAGCCGGTTTTCAGGTGCTGGAAATCAATACTCCCCACTACAGATGTCTGGGGGCTCCAGCCGTAAAACCTAAGGTCTCTCCTGAACTTACCTTTGTTGCTAGAGAAATGGTGAAGATGAAGTTTCGACCTGGGCATGGGTTAGGAAAAAACAGTCAAGGAATTACTGAGCCTATTCAACTGCCCAATCAGATAGGCAAGGCAGGGTTGGGGTATTATGGAGGCGTAGAACAGAAACATTCTCAAGGGGGACCCCAATTCGACTGGCCGAAAGTCTGATGCCGAAAGTCAATAATGAGCAAGGTACTGACAAGCCTATGTCTGAGATAGGAGGTGAAAAATTGACCCCCGCGAATGATGAGTCGGCCAAAAAGGAGAGTTTCCTACAAGAGGTCATGCAACAGTTTGAAACCAAATGTTATATCCCTGGACAGTCAGTAAGCACTAGAAAAGGGAAGGATGTTACCACATCGTCAGGAGCCCAACAGAGTGTGCCTGTCATCAATTGGGCGGGGCTGACTATTCCTGAAGAGGTTATGAAGAAGGACCAATGCGATGTGGCTGTAGTCATCGAGGAGGTTTCCGATGCGAAGCCGCCTTTCATCTGTCGCATTCCGGCCGATCTGACCACCGACAACTGGACGATGGAGCCAGTAATATCCAAACGAGGGTAAAATATGGCATCAGGATGGTAGACCCCAGATGGTGGGGGATGAATGGATACCAGTTTTTGTCCTTTATTTTGAATTTTGCATGGTTATGTTATTTTGTCATGTTATTTTGAAGATGATCATTGTGGGAAAATGACTTATATATATGACAAATATTTTTGTTTCATGTCAGGTGTACCAATTTGAGTATTTCTTGCCTAACAAATGATATTTCAAATTTGAAAGATGACTATGATTTTGATATTGAGCTGGATTTCGATTTAATGGGCATTGAGCAGGATGAGACAGATAATGACGACACGCCTGATGAGATCAAAGGATGGGTGAAGACAAACCCAAACCCAACTTAGACCAAATGATCACCATAAATATCGGAACCCCTGACAAACCCAAAGAGCTCAAGATAGGGACAGACCTGACCCCTAGCCAGAAAACAGAAATAACCAAGTTGCTAAGCCAGTATGAGGATGTTTTTGCCTGGTCTTATGAGGACATGATCGGATTGTCCACCGACATTGTTGTACACCGGTTGCCCATAAAGGAGGGTTTCAAGCCTGTCAAGCAGAAACTAAGAAAGCTAAAACCGGAGTGGAGCTTGAAGGTGAAGGAAGAAATCGTCAAATAGTTCAAGGCTGGAATCATTATGGTGTCCACTTACCCGGAATGGCTGTCCAATATAGTCTCAGTGGCTAAGCCTGGAGGGAAGGTGAGGGTATGTGTCGACTATAGAGATCTGAACAAGGCCAGTCTCAAGGACAACTTCCCAGTGCCTTTCATACACATCTTGGTGGATAACACAGCCCAATACGAGATGTACTCTTTCGTTGATTGCTTTGCGGGGTATCATCAGATAACGGTGGCAGAGGAAGACCGGGAAAAGACCGCTTTCATCACCCCTTGGGGCACCTTCTGCTACAGACGATTGGCCTTCGGTCTCACAAATGCGGGGGATACTTATCAGAGAGTCATGATGGCCCTGTTCCACGACATGATGCACAAGGAGATAGAGGTCTGCGTGGATGACATTATCGTGAAATCGAAGGTAGAATCTGATCATATAACCCATCTCAAAAAGTTATTCGATCGGCTCAGAAAATATAATTTGAAGCTCAATCCGGTAAAGTGTGCTTTCGGAGTGCAGTCGGGCAAGCTCTTGGGATTCCTCGTTAGTAATCGGGGCATTGAGTTGGATCCGGCGAAGATTAAGGCCATTGTGGATATGCCGGCACCTTGCATAGAAAAGGAGATAAGGGGATTTTTGGGAAGAATAAACTTCATCAGCCGCTTCATATCCCACTTGACGACTACATGCGAGCCGATCTTTAAACTGTTAAGGAAAAATGTCTCCCAAGAGTAGAATAAGCAATGCCAGAAAGCCTTTCAGACCATTAAGAAGCAGCTAACAGAAGCACCGGTGCTGGTACCCCCGAAGGATGGGATCCCTCTGTTTATGTATATATCGGTCAATGCCATTGCGATGGGATGTATGCTGGGACAGAAGAATGAATCGGGCAAAGAGCAGGCCATCTATTACCTTAGCAAGAGATTTAGCCGATGTGAACAGAATTACACCCCCATCGAAAGGACCTGTTGTGCTCTAGCGTGGGCCGCAATGAGATTACAACACTATCTCCATGGGCACACTACGTACCTGATATCGAGAATGGATCCCCTGAAGTATATCTTTGAAAGGCCCATGCTGAACTGTCGATTGTCAAGGTGGCAGTTAATCTTACAGCAGTTCGACATCATATACGTAACTCAGAAAGCCATGAAAGGGCAGGGAATTGTAGATCAGCTATCAGAAATGCCAGCAGGGGGGATGGAGCCTTTAGAAACTCCTTTGCCGGGCGAGGATGTATTCTGGGTCCTACACACGAAATGTGATGAGGAGGGGCAGTTCTGGAAGTTGTATTTTGATGGTGCCATGAATGCTGAAGGGGCAGGAGCCAGAGCAGTTCTGGTCTCTATCACCGGAGAGCAATACCCCGTGGCCACTAAATTGCAGTTCAGTAATTCGAATAACACAGTTGAGTATGAGGGATGTATATTGGGACTCCGTTTTGCCCGCGATATGGGAGTGAAGAGACTAGCGGTGTTCGGAGATTCAGAGCTGGTAATCAGACAGGCGATCGGGGTGTATAGTACTAAGGAGCTCCGGTTACTTCCATACCACCGATGTGTTATCTAATTGATGAGAGAGTTTAAAGATATCGCTTTCCGACATATCCCCCGGGGACGGAATGATTTTGCTGATGCATTGGCAACTATGGCTTCCTTAATCCACATAATCAAATAGCGGTACAGAATGTCCCGGCATACGAGGAGCATGTGGCAGTATCATCGGAGGAGGTTGTTCTGCCAAAGCAGCCTTGGTATCACAACATAAGGGAGTATCTGAGGGATAGATCCATTCCCGACCAGGCAAGCCGAGCTGAGAGGTTGAGAATCCAAAAGATGACGATGAAGTTTTATCTGAGTAGGGATTCACTGTACAAGAGGGATGCCGGTTTGGGATTGTTGCGATGTGTAAATGAAACGCAGGCCCAAAAGATTATGGACGAAATACATGGTGGAGTGTGTGGGCCACACATGAGTGGACCGATGCTGGCCAAAAAGATCTTGAGAACGGGGCATTATTGGTTAACACTGAAAGCCGACTGCGATGATCATGTCAAACGATGTTACCAATGCCAGGCGCACGGAAATGTACTCCATGCACCTCCCAATGAACTGCATTGTATGACTGACCTCCCTTTGGCCATTCTTAATGTGGGGTATGGATGTAATCGAACCAGTAGAGCCCAAAGCAAGCAACGGACACCGATTTATCTTCGTCATGATCGATTATTTCACTAAATGGGTAGAAGCAGCTTCTTTTCCCAAAGTAACTCAGGAGATCATCGTCCGTTTCATCAAGAATAATGTCATTTGCCAATACGGGCAACCTGAGGTCTTAGTCTCCGACAATGCCAAGAATTTGAACAATGCCCTCATGAAGGAATTATGTGACCAATTTAAGATCAAACACCTCAATTCTGTGATTTACCGTCCAAAAATGAATGGGGCAGTGGAGGCTGCAAATAAGAATATCAAGAAGATCATGGCGAGAATGTCTGCCAATCATCGGGGATGGCCGAATCTGCTACCTCTCACCCTGCTGGCGTACAGAACGTCGGTGCGTACTTTTACAGGGGCAACCCCTTACGCTTTGGTATACGGAATGGAGGTTGTGCTGCTAGTTGAGATTGAGATGGCGTCCCTCAGAATCTTGATTGATGCTCAGATAAACGAGGAGGATTGGATGCAAAGTCGGTACGACCAGTTGGCCCTAATTGATGAAAGGAGGGTGGCTGCTGTTTTGCACGGTCAGTTATATCAGCAAAGAATCTCTCGATCGTACGACAAAAAGATAAGACCCCGGAAGTTCAAGGAAAATGACCTAGTGCTAAAGAGAGTCATGCCTTGTCAAAACGAAGCCAAAGGGAAGTTTGCCCCGAGCTGGGAAGGACCTTTTGTGATTAAGAAAGTGCTGTCCGGAGGAGCCCTCATATTGGAAGAGATGGACGGTGAGGTGTTTCCACAACCCATCAATTCTGACTCGGTGAAGCGGTTCTACGCGTAAAAACTCCTCTTTCTTTGAAGAACGAACTACGTGGGACCTGATCTCCCGACTTGTGGGAGTACGTAGGCAGCCATCCGAGCACGGTCCATTTCTTTACAAAATAATACTTTCTCTAACCGAAACAGATTCCCAACAGCCAGAAAAACCTTCCTATACCCTCGAAACCTTCCCAAAACCAGCCACCTAATCAGCTTCACCTCAAATGACATAACCTTAACCCAACCAAACAGTTAGGCAAAATCTAAGACTCAGTCCGATGAAATCAATAGGGTGTGCGGTAATATCTGTCAAATCTCCATCAAGACTGGAGAAGAGAAAGAAGGCAAAATATCAAAATCGTGGTTAGCTGGATAAAATGAGGATCCAATGAAAGGCAACGATACGACAAAAAAGGGAAAATGACTAAAATTAAATACGTGTCTATATATATAAGTCATTTTGTTACAAGATTTCTCTTTCGATAACCGATGAAACTGACATAGTCTATGCAGGAAATAAAATGATCTACAAATCTGAAACTAACTGAAGTAGGATGGATAAGGTGGTGGAGAGATCTGAAGCATCGGCATCCCCTGCAATCTGCTGCCCCATCATGTCGATGCGATCCAATAAAGCAGTGGCTCGGCTAACAGTCTCAGAGTGAGCATCTATAACTGCCCTAGTCTGCAATACAATGACGTCTCTGTCAGTGAGGGCAACATCTCTGGCCAGAATAGCAGCATCTCTCTCAACAAGAGCAACGTCCCTCTCAGCCTCAGTAGGTGTCTGCTAGTATCATGGGAATAATGGTGTGATCTTCCTGAAGGGCTCTAGTGGCCGCAATAACTCGCATATCCAACAGATCGGATCCGGCTGGCAGATACAAAACTGAGATAACACAAGCCATCAAAACATATACTCTCAAAGTGTCCCAACGCTCCTCAGATACGGAAAAATCACCAGAGAATAGATGAAAACTGTCGGGTGAGCCGAATCGGTCAATCAGGAAATGAAGGGGAACTAGATGATCTGATGTGATCACCGATAACAGAACTGTCCTCCGCAACCCAGTAAAAGTCAAGAACTGACGGCGCATGGGACCAGCTATGACCCTGGCACAAGGATCATCCAAAGACAAGCCGGTAAAGCGGGCATACTCCTCGAGAGTAGGGGTCAGCTCCACTGTCCCTAATCTGAACACCTGACGGGCAGGGGCCCAATAGCTCAGAATACCCTCCGCGAAGCCCGCCGGCACCTGAAAGGATAATAAAGACCAGGAATGTCCTAGAAGACCATCTACAATAACCCTGTCGCCCGGCGACAAACTGTCCAACTAGCGGAAAAGCCTGCCAATCAACCCTGTGGGAGGACCGAGATCCAAACGTACCACGACGTCGGGTGACGACACCTGTGAAAAATAGTGTCAAAAAGACTGTGCAGGGGTCATTCTCTATCCATGAATAAAAAGCATGCATCATACAGTTAATAATAGAGCAATTGATCAATTTTTCAAACTCATTTGACTTGTTATGTGAAAATAAAATACAAGATTTCAACCAATCGGGTGTGGAACACGACGAATCGAATTGTCGGGGCGGGACCCGGCAGGAACGAGGTGATTTACGAGATGATCAACCGGAAACGAGACCCGGTGCTGACAAGACGATCAACCGAAAACGAGACCTGGTGCCGACGAGACGATCAACCGGAAACGAGACCCGGTGCCGACGAGACGATCAACCGGAAACGAGACCCGGTGCCAACGAGACGATCAACCGGAAATGAGACCCGGTGCGGACGAGTCGACCAATCGAAGACGAGAACCGATACAGGCAATGTCGACCAATCGGAGACGAAAATCGACACAGACGAGATAATCAACCGGAAACGAGACCCGGTGCTGACGAGACGATCAATCGGAAATGAGACCCGGTGCTGATGAGACGAGTCGACCGGTCGGAGACGAGAACCGATACAGACGAATCGATCAACCGGAGATGAGACCCGGTGCCGACGAGACGATTAACCGGAGACGAAACCCGGTGCAGACTAGTCGACCAATCGGAGACGAAAATCGATACAGACGAATCAATCAACCGGAGACGAGACCCGGTGCCGACGATACGATTAACCGGAGACGAAAACCGGTGCAGACGAGTCGACCAATCAGAGACAAAAACCGATACAGACTAATCAATCAACCGGAGACGAGACCCGGTGCCGACAAGACGATCAACTAGAAACGAGACCCAGTGCAGACGAGTCAACCAATCGGATACGAGAACCGATACAGATGAGTCGACCAATCGGAGACGAGAACCGATACAGGCGAGTTGACCAATCGAAGACAATGACCGATACAGATGAGACGACCCGTCGGAAGACCAAACCCTACATCTACGAGACGATCGATCAGATACGAAACCCGACAGTTATGAGACGACGACGATTCCAATACGACGACGATTACGAGACGGAGCACGACATCTGCGATAACGATTATAGCAACGACCTGTCAGAGACGGAACCTGATAACAACGATGCGATCAGTGATTGAGTCCTGTTGAGATCGATACTCACAGTAAATTTACGATTGCATGATGCATTGACACCGTTATGAATGTTTTGCCTGCTTACATCTTGTGTTACATCATAAGCTATATGTGTTGCATCATGTATGTACTGTCATTCTTATGCACTGTCATTCATGCATCGGGTGTCTATTTCTTTATCATGTTCATTTCATTTAACATTTCATAAACATGATAAAGAGGGGCAGCTGTAGACACCCAAATTTTGCACTTCGTATACTAACCCTGACAGGAGGGCAAAATCGTCAATTAACCTAGCCTACGAGAACGAAAGGTGGACATAAGTACGAATACTCAAAGCCACCACAACGACTTACGGACACGACAAACGAGCGGATATCAGGAATCGACTAATGGCCACTACGCTTGCCTGCTCGCCGGCGAGCTGGTGGGGGTCGGGGGGTAGCGCCCCCTAGAAACCAAGCTCCAAATATAAATTCTGTGTCATGTCGCAGCCATTCAAAACGAGCATTCCTGAGTGACATGGCACGTTTCCCAAGGGTTCCCGGACCGTAAAATACGAGCCTTTCAGCGAAAACTAACAGTACGACACGAGAATCGAGGTGCGATACGAAAATTAAGAAAATCAGCCCAGCCAGCCACAGATCAATCTGCGGCCAATGATGGGACGTCTGACGACACGACACTCGAGCACGGCGCGGGGAAAACTGAGGATCGGCGCGGGGGGATCGAGGCCAGCCGCAGATCAATCTGCGGCCAGCCGCGGATCAATCTGCGGCTGCCTCTGGCAGCCTTTTATCAGCGCAGTTCTTCATTTTCATATAGAGAGTTGAAAGAAGAAAAAAGGGAGGAAAAGGCAGCAGCGAGCAGCAGCGAGAAAAGAGAGAAAAGAGAGAAAAAAAGTGAGGATTTAGACCGTTTTTGTTGGATTGTATCATATACACTTTCTACTTTATTGAATATACGAGTTTATACGCATCGTGGTGTCATTTGCAAGGTGAAAAGCCCTTTTTATAGCATTTTTGTTATATCATTTTGTTAAATTTTTTGTCATTTGGGCGATATTAAATGTAGTTTTTCTTGTATATTATTGAGGATCCATGGATTAGGGACTATTAATGAGGGTTCCAATGGAACGAAATTCTTCCTAATGGCCCGATGATATCCATTTAGTGATTTTTAGCTCGTTATGGTAATGTATTATGCGTAGTGTAGTTAGATTGCTATTTTAGGATATTGTGGCGTGTTAGGCAACCAGGTGTTGCTTGTTTTTTGTAATATCCGTTTTGTGGGTGTGTAGCAATTTTGGATGTGAGCCTAGAAACGCGACCCCGTGGACGAAATCCGATGATGGACATTTTGGGTGTATGTAATAGGGTCGATGTATCCTTTATTGTAAATATGTAATTGTCGGGCCTTAAAACGATATCAAGTTGAAAATCGGGTTTAAGGCCCCGTAATAGTGAAATATGCGATTGTGGGCGTTTGGGGTTATTTTGATGGCTTACATGCCCATGAATAGCCCCCACGCATTTTAATGCTCGATTTGATTTACGACACAAAAATTGATTTCAAAGCTAAACGATGAAGATCTCCATAAAATCAATCAAATTAGGTTATTAGCATCACGAGGCTTAAAATTGGAAATGCTAATGAATGGCGATTCCGGTTTAAACGAGAAGGCTAAAGAAAAATTGTATTAAAACATCACAAAAATAGTTTTATAAAAAATAAATAACATTTTATTAAACCTTTGGGCATAGGGTTAAAGAGATCCTAGAAATTGCCGTCACTTTATTTACGAAAGCAACGTATAAGTCTCGATTCTTATTTTGACGAAAGTTTAAAAACTCTTGTTTTGCCAAAACGACACCTAATGAAAATCCCACGACTTTTGAAAATTAAAATCAAACCTTTCTCATAAAAAATAGAGCTTTCTCGTATAGGCCGAAGGACATTCTAAAGCATTCTCAAATTAAAACACGACTTTTCATAAAAAAACCAAATGACTTCTTCATGCAAACTCACCACAACATTCACATAGGCACACACGCGCGCACACACACATTTTGAGAATTAAAAGGATGGGAAAAGCATCAAGATTGCGGTAACCGTGTTTCACGGAAGTCGGGGGGTGCCTAACACCTTCCCCTCACTTAAGCAAGCCCCCGAACTCTATGAATCTCGGTTTGCAGACCAATTAATTCGGAGTCACATATGAGCCAGCGATTTACGAAAACGAATCTCGGATGAGTTGGTACATCCATTTCAAGTATACCAACTGGCGACTCTGGTCAATTAGGCTTATCATAAAAAACGATTTTTCAAAACCCCGTCGACATTTGTGCCGACCTTTTCCAAAAAATCATCTAATAAAAAGGCTAAAATTGGGAAGGGTAATAATTAGCATCAGAAGCGATTTTCCCGGCGTCGACAGTTACCAGCAGGGTTATTCACTACTTGGGATGACTTAGCTCAGAATTGTTTAGCTAAATTCTTTCTCCCGGCAAAGAAAGCAAATATGAGAAATGAGATTACATCTTTCGCACAACTGGATTCTGAATCATTGTATGAAGCATGGGAACGATTCAAGGAAATGATAGAACGATTCAAGGAAATGATAAGAAGATGTCCACATCATGGACTTCCGAAGTGGTTGCAAGTACAAACTTTTTACAATGGGTTGTTTAACACAACACACACTTGTATTGATGCAGCTACCGGATGAGCTTTAATAGGTAAACATTTTGAAGAAGCATATGAATTATTGGAGACAATGGCTGTAAACAATTATCAGTGGCCAACTGCGCAAATGACTCAGCCAAGAACTGGAGGAAAAATTAAGGTAGATGCAGTGACACCTCTGGCTACACAAATGCTAAATTTGTCGAAAAAGGTCGATGCAATGGGAACACAGGCAGTGCAAAGGTTAGCTGCAGTCTGTGAATTATGTGTACGGAATCATCATACAAATCAATGTGCAATCAATACTGAATCAGTGAATTTTATAGGAAACAAGCAGGGTATATATTCCAACACCTACAATCTGGGGTGGAAAAATCATCCAAACTTTTCTTGGAGTAACAATCAGAATCAATCATCAGCCCCAAGACAGTTCCACCCCCCAGGATTCCAAGGTCAAGCAAACCCCCAACCAGAAAGGAAGGCTAACATAAAAGAAATACTCACAAAGTACATTGCGGTGAATGATATGAGGATAAATAGTTTAGAAGATTCACTTCGAAATTTAGAAACTCAGATGGGAGAACTAGCAAGTGCTGTGAATATTCGTCCACATGGTGATTTACCGAGTGATACCGAAGTCAACCCAAGAAATGAAAATCACGAGCAATGCAAAGCTATTACTTTAAGAAGTAGAAAGAGTTTGATGAGAGAGGATACCATACCAGCAAGAAAGATTAACATTGCTAAAGAAGATGGAATTGACAATAATGTGAACAGGAATGAAGACAAGAAAAAAGAGGAATTGGGATTGAAACAACGCAAAGGTAAGTAAGGAGTAGAGAATTCTGTTGCACCATATCCACAACGGTTAAAGAATCAGAAGCTGGACAGTCAACTTTTAAAGTTCTTGAAAGTTTTTAAGAAATTGCAGATCTATATCACTTTCGTATAGGCATTAGAGCAGATGCTGAGTTATGTCAAGTTTTTAAAGGAAATTCTCTCAAAGAAAAGAAGGATGGGAGATTGTGAAATGGTAGCCTTAATAGAGGAGTGTAGTGCAGTTATTCAGTAGAAGTTACCAGTTAAAATGCAAGATCCAGGGAGTTTCACAGTCCCGTGCACTATTAGAAAATAATTTGTGGGAAAAGCTCTATGCGATCTTGGCGCAAGCATTAATCTCATACCGTTATCAATCTATGAGAGACTTGGGTTGAAAGGAATAAAACCGATAAAAATGACTATACAATAGGCAGATAAATCAATCACACGTCCAAAATGGATTATTAAGGATGTGCTAGTGAAGGTTGAAGCATTTGTTTTCCCGGTGGATTTTGCTATTCTTGATTATGATGAAGATGAGAAGATTCCATTGATTCTGGGACGACCATTTCTAGCCACCGGACGCACTTTGATTGATGTTAAGTGATATAGGAGAGCTCACGTTGAGGGTTAATGACCAAGAAATCACATTCAGTGTGACAGATTCCATGAAAATGCCAAATGAGGTGGATGAGTGTTATGTGATATAGGAGATTTTAGAAGATGAGATCTGGGAAGAAAATTCCAGCGAAGAAGAAAAAGAAAATGAAAAGCAAGGGAACATAGTCCAGTTTGGGCAAGGAAAGCATGATATGGGATGCACAACCAATGGCATTCTCGATCATGTCGACAAGCCCGAGTGATTGAAAAAGAAGAAGTCAGACTGAGGACTTAAAAACAAGCGTTATTAGGAGGCAACCCATGGGTTAATTAGATTTGAAGTCATTCAGTTTATCTGTTCTTGTATCACTCAGGGGTTACAAGATGTTCATCAAAGTTATGGAGATTGAAAATTAATTCATAGTGTGAGAAGCATACATTGGAATGGCTTCGGAAAGAGAAAGAGTTTGGTATAGCAAGCTTTCAGCCGCACACCATTAGAGATCATGGGCCACGGCGCACAATATTAAGAGTTATGGCATGCCTCAAGGGCCGCGGCATCCACTTTCAAAAGCTGCGGTGCTCAAACCTTTAGCACAAAATAAAAAACCCAATCAGAGATTAGGGCCTGCGGCGCACAAACTTAGGGGTTGCGATGCTCAATTAAGAGTCACAACGCACACATCAGGGGCCGCGACACTTAAACGTGTTTCAGCAAACTCAAGTGCAACACCCGCGCAATTTTTCTCCCCATTCTCCCCTATTTGCTCGGCCTCTTCCTCTCCAACTCAAACACAACTTCCCCACAATCACCCCCAAAACCACCCACTTTCCATGTTAACCCAACCAAATCAATTCCTACCATAAATAGAGATTCACTCCCATTCTAACTCAATAACTTAACCCTAATTCTATCTATTTAAAGGATTGCAAGGAGAAAGTAAGTGTTATATTTGAAGAATACTTCACCCATTCAACAATCATTCTCTCTTTTCTTCAATATCAAAGGTATGTGGTTTAAACACTTTCTTTTTCATCCTTGAGATTGTTGCATTGTTTGGGCTTATTGTGGCATTGATACTTCAATTGGAGGGATTATACTCATTCAAAGAAATTTGAGTTTGAGCGCAAATTTGGGCGCACACCACGTGTTTGTTATATTGCTCCAACCAAAATTTTCATAACTTTCTTTGGATTTCAAGCCTAATTAAGCACAGATGGCACCCAAATGTCAACGAACATCATGGGCTTCTTCTTCCACCTATGATCATTCAAAATTTGTTAGTGAAGAAGCCTCAGAGCGCTTCCAAGCCTCGTTGATGAACAAAAATTTAATTTCAGAATGTGGCTTGGTGCCACTAGAGAGCAATGTAATTGAAATCTGATAAATGATTCAGGAGCATAGCTGGAGAGCATTGACATCTCAACCCGAAGCCGATGTTGTAGCCATTGTGACTGAATTCTATGCTAATGTAGTTGAGGCGGTGAACAAGGTTGCCATGGTTCAAGGCAAGGCGATACCTTTTGATAACAAGGCGATTAATGAATATTATGGCTAACTGAACATTGAGGATGATGATTACACAAAGTTCATTCAGGATGGACTGAACTGGGATGAGGTTATTCAAGGCTTATGTAAGCCTGAGACACAATGGACAATTCGAGTAGCTTCTACAGTATCTTTCCCCCGGAATGGACTGAGTCGTTATGGTAAGGCTTGGTTTTATTTTATTAGTGCTAAATTAATGCCTTCCTCTCATGTTTCAGAATTCACCAAGGCTAGGGCGGCGCTCTTGTATGTAATTGTAACTAGAAAAAGTATTGACGTGGGCAAGGTCATTTATAGCTTCATCCTTCACACATTACAAAGTGGTACATCTGGCGGATTTCCACACCCATCTCTCATATATGGGTTATGTAAGAAAGCTGGAGTTGTTTGGCAGATAGATAAAATATTTGAGCAACCAAAGTCAGTGCTAGATAACAACACTATAACCAAATTCAAAGAGCCTGTAGGCAGTTATCCAAAAATGAGCGGAGGTGGATATAATGAATCTTTTGAAGCTGTTGCTGTCATTGGACAAATCGAAGGAGCAGTTCCATCGCAAGGAGCGAGTTCATCTTAGGGAGCTAGGCGAGCAGGACGTGGTGCTTCGTCTGCTGTCATTGTGAAGCATGCATGATACATAATTTATGTGTTATGTGTAACTGTTAAACTTGCGGGCAACGTAGTTGCTCACCCACGCCACAAAAAGATTTTTTTGCAGCTAGCGTGGAAGGACCTGACTGGTCAGAAGAAGATAATTGAAGGGAAAATGTTTAAAAGAACAATTAAAAATCTATGTAGCGACATTGCATTATTTTAATGTTGCACTATTATTTACAAGCTGTTGTATTGTATACTCTGAGTTAGAATGATTTGAACGATTAAAGGTTACAAAACCTGGGATTAGATTGATATGTATTGTAATATTATAGAAATTACTTTTACGTCATCGAGAATTGTATTGTATATATAGTATCGTGGCGAACTGGACCCGAGGTCAAGGTGACCGGGTTTTGGGGTCATTACAGTTGGAAAATTATTCTTAATGAATCTTTATTATTATTCCTCATAGAAATATAGAGGAATTAATAGTAATAGGTATGTTTTGTAATTATCTGAAAGGTGATTATAATAACTATTAGTGATTTTCTATTGACAATTCTAATTCTTCAATTGAATAGAATAATAATAGTCTTACTTAAATGAATCATCGGTGAAAATTGATTCCTTAACCTTTTGATTTATTGATTTAATATTTTAGCAGTTGATTATTTAGTTAATTTACTCAATTGGTATTGAAATTATCTAGACTAAATTAATTGATGAATAATTAGTGTTTAGAATTAGTTAGGTTATAATTCGCTTCTCGTGGGTTCGACACTCTACTTTCACTTTATTACTTGATTGACCGTGTATACTTGCACGTAAATTGCTAGTATAAATTTAGCCCATCAAGCAGCCCAGGATCGACAGAAGAAATACGCTGACCTACATCATCAGAAGTGGGACTTTGAGGTGGGCAGTTTTGTGTTTATAAAGGTATCCCCTTGGAAGGGGAAGATCCGTTTTGGAAAGAAGGGAAAATTGAGCCCTAGGTTCATAGGCCCTTTTGAGATTCTAAAGCGAGTCGGTGAAGTGGCGTATGGGGTAGCATTATCTCCTAAACTGGAGCACATTCATAACGTGTTTCATATTTCACTGTTGCGGTCCTATAAACTTGACTATAAGCACGTCATATCCTATGAACCGATTTAAGTAGAGAAAAATTTATCGTACAAAGAAATTCCTGTTCAGATTCTCGATAGAAGAAAGCAGACATTGAGGAATAAGACTATTCATTCGGTCAAAGTGCTCTGGAGAAATCACACAATCGAAGAAGCTACATGGGAGCTTGAGAAAAAGATGAAGGCGAATTATCCACATCTTTTCAAGTGACCTTATGTTAAAATTCCGGGGACGAAATTCTTATAAGAGATGAGGGATTTAATGACCACGATTTTTCCAAATATTATTATTGAGGTCAATAATATTATTTTTGTTATTAAACTCTTTTGCTTATTATTATTTTTCCTAAACCCATAAATGATTTGGGTGGCTATAAGTGGATACATGTTAATTAACTTAATAGTCCAAGTATAATGGACTAAGCCTTGTGGACTGTATTAATCAAGCCCAATTAGCAACTTGTGGCTTTGGAGATGGATAACATTACTAATTCCACCAAGAGATTCTAAAAATGGACTTAGTCCGTTTACTTCAGCTAAAACAGACCCACTCCAAGTTTTTAATATTGGGCCCATATATGATGAATTGTCAGTCCGGATTTGGAGTATGCCGAACACGTGACCTTACTGTTGGTAACTCATTCAAAAGTTACGGTTATGTAAGAGGATGAGGCGCCGCACCAGGCCAATGGCCTATTCCCGCTTTGCTTAAACCTTAGGTCTGGTAATGATGTCTGGAAGCATGGGCAGAGCTGGGGTTGGTGGGAACTTTCCACCAAACCTTTCCCGACCAACGGATAATTTAGTTAGAACCAGTCTAAAGATATGGACACTGACCAGCGATTGGGTAAAGATTCTTCTATAAATAGGGACCCCATTTTCTCTTGAAAAGCTTGTTGAAGATTATTAGTCCTGATACAAGAGAGATATTATGAGTTGTGAGGTAAGAGTAATCTTGGGAGAAGTTCTTGCCGTTCGGAGAGGCGAGTAGAATCTAAAAGCTAGAGCACTAACAACCGATGCTCCAAAGAGGTAAGATCTCATTTTCTATTTCAAGCATTAATCTTACCTTGTACAGTTAAACTCTATAGTCATAGAGTAGTCGATCAAAGTCCTGCATATTTCATATGTTGGGTTGAGCAGAGAATCATACTAGAGTCGTAATAATGGCCTTAGTCACCATGTCCAGATGATGTTAAGAGTCAGGACTGCAGACTGTAAGTACCCATTATTCGTGATTATAGGTCCTTGTAAATGCTTGAGATTAGTTGTTGACTTAAGCCAAGCTAAGATCAAAACCAAAGTGCTAAGGCCAACTTAAGGTGACCTTTATGGTAAATCTCAGGACTTGTATCTATAGACCATAGATGATGACAGTCGGTTTATAGTTAAAGTATGACTCGAACCAAGTTCTGCAGTATTGTATCAGACTTGAGTTTGAACCTGTGACGCCCACAAATCCAGATACTTGAAACCCGTATTTAGTGCAACACAATACTATTCATTCAACTTGCTATTACTGATATTCAAATCAAAATAAGTCATTACATCAAGTTTAAACTTGTCGAACCCAGGTTCGCAGACCTTTAAGTAATTCTTTACATGATATATATTGTCTTATTATCACAAAACATCTAATTATTACAGATAACAGTCTTCTACTCACCCACCTTTCCTTCCTTTATCTTTGCTAAATCCTTCTAAGATTTCACTAAAAACATTTAATTTCAAGCAAGGATGAGCATTTAATTGCTCAGCAAGTAATAACAGATAATAAAACAATATATATCGGAATTCAACATTTTCATTGAAGAATACTTCTACAACGAAACAATAGTTGTCAATTCATTGAATCAATTTCTGAATACAAAACTTTTCGTTTATTATATTTGAAACGACATACTGACTAATCATGCTGAGCGGTCACAAGACCAAGAACTTTGTTTTTCATACTTTTGAAAAGGTCTAACAGTAATTCAACTGTAAACCGTCTTAGCTTACGAGCATGGTGGGTGATCAGCCCTTTATGCCCTGCGTTGATCAACACTACTTGCGTTATTCTCACTGCCTTTCGACACAATTAAAAGTTTCCCCAAATAAGGGATGTCCGTCTCAAACTTGAATTTCATACTAAAACAATTCGGTTGGAACGCTCTATCTAATCTCAATAACATTTCAAGACTTGCAATGGATAATGAAGAATTATTTTGCTCTAGTCTAGCCTAAACAATAGCATAGACTAGGACTGAAAGATATTTCTTATATCAAAGCTTATTAACAAATACATCGAATATAATTAGGAAAATTAAAATGAATTAGAATACTTGCAATTAATGTATAAATCGAATAAAGTTAAAGAATTTGCAACAAGTTAGGATACTTTGAAATCAAAGCTCCTCTTGTATATTATAAAAGTAATGCATAGGATTGAGATACTTGCACAATGGAAAAGTAGTGCACAAAGTTGGGATACTTGTAGGAATAGAGAAAATTTGTATACCAACGTTGAATTGTACAAGTTAAGAAACTTGCACAAGCATTCAAATATAAATAACTTGTATAATTTAAAAATATTACACAAGAAGGATAAAAGTTCAAGAGACTTGCGAAATCATAGGCCTTTTGCATAAAGTAAATGCGTAGGTTAGGATACTTGCCTTGCGTGTAGTTTAACAATTATAATTTAGCTTAACATCACTCCATAAACCCTACACAGTTACAATCACATATATACACCCATTAGCTATACATCCATGTCATATATCACGTACTCATGTATGTATATTAGATAACCATATAGACCATACTTGATGTTTTTCATTTAACTAATATCTTTCATTTTTGTGTTAAAGTCTTTACGTATTCATTTAAAATATTTTGCGTGTCGTCACCATTTTACGTCAAAAAGGCTTTGACATGGCTTTTAACATATCAAAACATTATCTTTTCAGTTTACAAGCCATTTACGCCATTTTACGAACATTTCTTACCCTTATACGAAACTTTGAAATCATACAGCGTATTCGATTTCATTTGTGTATTCATAGTTAATCCTTTGTTTAAATTTTGCTTGAAACTTTTATTTGATTAAATAATTTTAGACTCCAAACAAAATGTTTCAAAACAAATTTTAAGATATAGAATTATCATCCCTTTAGTTTGTACATCGCTCTTGATATACATAATGATTACTTTCTAGTCCGTATACTTGAAGTCTTATTACGCATTCTTAGTTTCTTTTACGTATTAAAACGAATTTACATATTCTTTAGTTCTTATATCTTGTTATGCTTTTACAACGATTTATTTTATAACTAAACTATGAGTATCGCATCGTGTTATCAAAACAGGCCACAACTAGGCATAGCTTAATTGTGGTTGTTGTTACTGTCGCTGCTATGCAACCATCTGCTGCTATTGCTAGGCAGCAACCCCCATTCCCCTTCCCCTTATTTTGTGTATTTTTATCTCCCAATCTACTAATTCATTCATGACGTATTATTGGTATGATATAGGTGGAATACTCACTTATTTAAATAAAATACAAGTTACAACAAACAAGAAAACTAGAAAAATTAAACCGCGCACCAAAACTGCCTGGTTGGCCCTGTGCAGCACAACACTGGGTGCTGGTTGCTGCTGCCTGCAGCAGGCTCGACCAACCCAGTAGTTTTCCCCGGCCTCTTTTTGCAATTTTGTAGCTTTTAATTCATGAGTTTGTTTGCCCCCAATTTTGGATATGCTATAGACACCATAGCAGACTATTTAAAAAAAATATGAACTACTCATTTCGGGTCCTTTTGACAGTCCATAACAGGTCTTAAAAATGACCTATTATACTAATTTTTGACCTTTCGTTTTGTCTCAAAAATGCTTCCGTTCTTGATTCGATTCGCCCATACCCTTTAACTAGTTATATATAGCATATATGTATAAACGTTGAGTCTTAGCTTTGCTTAGTTTTGGGTTTTTAACCAAAATGACTCGTTTAGGCCATTTATCGAACATAACACGTGCGTACTTATTGTGGACAGATTTTGCAAAGGTTTGTTTACGTTCTAACCCATTATTTTCCTCCTTATTGCTCCGCACAACAACAACTATACTCCATTGTTTCTAATTCAATCATTAGCAACCAATTTCACAATGATCAATTTATACATATATACAACTAATTTATAAACTAGTTAGTTTACTAACTTTCTAACTTTTAACTTCTTTGATTCTAATATAATCAATATGCAATATATTAATTCCTATTGCCAATCAATATGCCTATAATCCATAACCCAATCAAAATTTATTAACTAATTTCATATATAAACCATCTAACTTCACATACTAAACAATTTATTCAATTTATCATGTAATTTTATAAAAACATAATACTAGTTAATGTATACCTTCTTGATTATAATCAACCCTTCTCTTGCTTGTTTTTGCTTTCAATTTCAGTTTGCCATGTTAATTCTTCAATATACTGAGTCATTTGTAATTTGGCAATTTGAGAGAGAAAAAGGGATGGAACGGACGAAAAAGGGAGGATGAAGAATGAGAAGGTTGTTTTATATTAGGCTACACACTCTTAATTTCCTTCATAGGGATATAGTCTAGCTTTGCTTAGTAATCCCTCTAGCTTGGCCTAGTGTAGTCTCATATTGCTTAGCCATTACACACCTCTTGCTCTTAATAATTGACTCAGCTCAGTTAACAGCTCATGCTTCTCAATTTGGTGACTCAGTGTTCTTTTATTCAAACACCTCATGCTTTCTTAATGTTATAACATATATTTCATATCTTATATATTATACTTACATTACATAAATTATATTTCTAATACATATCAATAATTGTATTATAATTTCTCAATCATTTCAATAAAATGAAATTGATACATTAAATAAAATGACTCATTTAATGTAACGAAAATATTATATTAAAATAATTACTATTTAATTAATTATTATAATTCAAATATTTAATATATACAATTAAATATAATCATCTTATTCTTTCCATAAATTGTTTTCTAACAATTTATTTACATTATAAATATAAAATTTAATATATTTCATACTTTGTAAAACAAATGAATTTAATTTACATCTATTTCGCCGAATATTAAATATTATACTACTATTTATGCTACAAGTAATTATTGTAACATAAATATAACTATCCTTAGTAAATAAATAAATTTATTTATTTATTTAATTAAATTAGACATTTTAAATTCACAATTTTTTTTAATTAGTGAATTACCTTTCTTTATTTCATCTTGTAGCCAATTCAATCTAACTTATTTATTAGTTACTAACTATAATTCTTCAAATAAATGTATACTTTCATATTTAATTTATTATACACATCTAATTTATCACGAAAAATCATAGCACAAAAATATCTATGCAGTCAAACACACCTAACATATCTTAAAATAAGAAATTTATTTATTATTTTTCTTATTTTAATAATATCTGAATATTCAGATTGTCACAGAAACTCAAGGTCTAGTATGGTTATTCTTAATTAGGTCTTGTACATGCTAATTGGTAGACTAAGTCAGACTCAACCTATATGTCAAATTGGCCACAACACCATTAGCCAAAGACTTCACCTTGAGCTATGATGTCGAGACATGCCTTAAGCAGAATTGTAGGGAAGACCCTACGATCGTAGAGTGGATTATACCGAACATAGAGTACCACTCGGCCATCGTAGCGTGGATTTTACTGATCATATAGTACTACTCGGCCATTGTAGAATGGACCTGACCAGTCCTTAGGCAAATCGTAGAATGAACTCTACGATCGTTGAGCAACTCTACCCGATCGTAGAGCTTCACCAGACCATCGTAAAACAAGTCAAGCCAGCCTTAGGGCTGATCGTAGAGTACCCTTATGGTCAAGGTATGTGTTAGTCAAACCAATTGGTACCAGTAGAGCATACTCTACGAACGTAGAGTCTTACCTGACAATTGTAGAGTGTTGCTCAACTAATGTGGAGTTGTTTTGGCCAGTCCTAACCTAAATCGTAGGGTGAACTCTACGATCGTAGGGTAAACCCTGCCAATCGTAGAGCTTCACCAGTGTAATGACCTGGATTTTCAAAAAATATTAAAAATAAGAATTTAATAAATAAAATTCTTATTTGTAATATGTTATGCAATATATGATTTTTGTGAATAATAAATATATTATTATTATATATTTATTATTTCATGAAAATAAATTGTAGAATCAATTTATTAAGAAGAAATGGGATGAGTATAATTTATGATGAATGAAATTATTAAAATAATTTATAATATTAAATTATTTTAATATAGTAAATTGGTGGTATTAAATATATTTAATAACCTCCATTTTATTGGGTGAAATGTATGCATATTTTGTACTATAGTGAATATATTATTATATTTGCTATAGTTAAATAAATTGTGAAAAGAATAGTTTATAGAAAGAAAAAAAAATAATTGAATATATTATTATATATTTGTTTTGGTTTGAAATAAATTGTGGGAATCAATTTATTTAAAGAGATGGATAGCTTTAAAGATACAAAATTTTTGTATCCATTAATGAGCAAATTAAAATAATTTATAATATTAAATTATTTTAATAGGAGTATGATGTAAATAAATTGTTAGAAACAATTCATGAATAAAAAGGAGATAATTAAATTTATGTATACCGAATTAGTGTATACATTAAATAAGGCGTATTAAAATAATTTATGATATTAAATTATTTTAATGTGGTGAAATTATTGCATTAAATAAATTATTTTTTTTATTTAATGTATAGCTACCATTTTTATGGAAATTGTTTTTGGTGTAATAGTAATGTATATTATGTATACATAATATACAAAATTTATTATGCGATAAGTATGGAGGGGTATGTAATATATATTTGTAATGTATATTATATGTAATATATGTATGTAATGGCTTAATATGTGGGAGGAGGTAATTAGTTGATAATGAAAATTATGTTACTATAATGTAACATATAATGGTATAATATTTATTATATTATACCAAATAGATGTGAATTTAAAATAAGAAATGAGGAAATTAAATGTGACTATACAATATAAATTGTATAATTTAAATAAGTTGTTAATTAATGTAGTGAATGTTAATTATTTAAATATTTGATTCGTTACACTAAAAATATTAAATTTAATTATGGATTGATTCCATAATTAAATAAACGATTCTAAATGAATAATTTTATTAAAGTCATACGTTGTTAAATATAATTGGATTGCAGAGTATGAGAATAGTACTGCATATGAAGTAAGCATATATACTGAGTCATTAATTTAGCCAGCATGAGGTGGGGGTTATTTAGGCTTAGTAATAACATTAAGCAATCATCTGAGCTCTTAAATAAACATATAATCATTTCTCCATTTCCTGCCATCTCTCACCCCATAGAGTCTAACCCATGTATCTCTCTTTCGTCTCTCCCTATTAATCAATACAACCATGGTAAGAGAACATATATGCATTTATTGATTTTATATACAACAGAAAATTTATATATAAATATAAGGAGAGAAAATTGATACACAGGAGTACAAACACATTGAAGCAACATCATTACTCCGAAGCAGTTTCATCATCCCTGTCCCCATCCTCAGTATATATCTCCAAATCATGGACCCTCGAGGCACTTCATCTTCAAAATGGGATTCTTTTGCGAGCTATAAGCTTGCTATTGTTAATACTAATGATGAATTGAAGTCAATTCATCGCGATTATTGGCTTAGGTTCTCTAGCAAGAAGAAATCCCATGGCTGGTGTGATTTTACTCCCTCTGGTTCTATTCTTAACCGAAATCAATTTTTTTATGTAGTAATGATTCTATTCTTATTACTGCTGATATACTTGTTTTAAAGGAATCTGTTAATTTTACACGAGATAACATTGAAATGCAATCGAATTCGATGGTGTCTTATGTTATGAGTGGGAAGTTTACTTGGAAAGTTCATAATTTTAGTTTATTTAAGAAGATGATTAAGACCTAGAAGATAATGAACCTTGTTCTTTTCTTTCCTGTGGGGGAGTGTAATTTATAGATTAATGTATACTAGTAGAATATTATATTGAATTCATGAAATGGTATTTATGATTTTGGAAATTCAAATTGGTAAGCCAAGAGCCATAAAGCTGAAAACGGCTGAAATTGTAGCATTCTAGTTATGCAAGCTTTTGTTAAGGGCATCCCATTTAATGAGCGGGGGATTAAGTACAGGCTATTTGAGTGTTGTGCAATTGCATTAACTATTGGAGTTTGCGTAAGTTGTTTAGAGCAATGAATCTAATTAATTACTTGGTTCTTATATTGTTTCCTAAAAGTGGGTTAAGTGTAGGTATAGTCTTTTGTTTACCCAAAAAGTTAGTGGTGCAATATTTTATATGCAAGTCAAGTTTGCAGTTGGTGATACTGCAACCTTGTCATAACTTGGAGCATTTGTAATCACTTATTATTATATTAAGAGATAATCTAGTTGATTATCTTCTGCATAAAATAAATTTAGTAAGTTGTAAAATATATCTAGGTGCTCTATTTTTTGAATCATGGTTGCATCTGTATTGTAAAAGAAACTTATAAATGAAATGTTGGGAAAGTTAGAAATAATATATACTAAAGAATTCTAGAAGGAAAGAAAATAATAATAAAATGTTTAGCTATTTTTTTTTATAAATCTAGTTAATTAATGAAATTAATGTGATTAAATATATCCCTACAGATATTGTAGAAAACCTTGTGAACGAAGGAAATATCGTGTTCAGGGACGCTGGAACTAATCGAGGTTATATGACGAAAAGTAAGGTACGGAGAATGTTAACTAACAAACAAAGTAATACAATGGACGTTCGATGAGCGTTTCAGGAGAAACAAAACCAGAGGCAAGTCTTTCAGTTCTTTTATGTTATATGATTTTGATATTGATTATATGTAATCTTTATCATATTGTGAATGAGATCTTCAGAAGCATACCATGCTCTATGAATTATGAAAGTCAAATTATGACTAAGTTGATTGAGTTATGGAACTCAATCTATATATGATATGTGATATATTAAGCATATGAAATCGCATTGTTTAGAATTATAATATATGTATGATATCATAGTAGAACGATTATGATGTATGAACTGAGCATGAAATTATGTGCTACGTGAAGCATGAAAACTGTTAGATTTGCTGAGCTGTCGAGCTCAGTCTTGTAAAAATAAACTTTTTGCAAGTTAATGATATGATGGGATATTTCTAATTATCTAGACGATAAGGATTAGAAGACATGCGAAGGATTAAATTTTCTTGAATTAGAAGTTATATAGAACTATGTTGATAGTTTTGATATATGTAATTGACAGATGTGAAAAGTTTGCAATTTTCAATAAATAAAAAAATATTTGTTCTAATTATGTTGTGATGATTGCTTTGTAATATAAAGCTCTATAGTGGTAATATTATTGATGTGATAAAAATATGTAACTGCAAGTGCACAATGTCAAATTGAAGAACTGACAAGTACAGGTCGAACCCACAAAGACTAGATTAATTTTAGTATATCTTTAATATCTATTTTAGGCGAATTAGAAATAAAGATTGAGAATCAATTAACTATAATTAAACTAACTAATAATAAGAAAGCAATATAGGAATTTGAATCCATTAAATAATAAACATAACAAGTAATTCAATATCTTCTATTTTTATAACTTAATTATGATTTTGATCTCCCTTCCCTTTAATTTAGTAATTTTATAATTAACGTGGGCAAGCATATACTATGAAAATTTAAGAATTAACTATAACCCATCAAAACTTCTTTGAGCAAGCATGAATTATGAAAAACTCATATCTTAACAATAATCTATCAAGACCTCTTAATTAATTTAAAATTACATAAGAACTATAAAGCGAAGGTATTTCAATAACGAAACATGATGGCGAAATCAATTAAACATAAAAGCATAAATAATAGAAGAAATAAAAATTATTATCATGAATAATTATTTAATTTCATTTTCATCCTAGATTAAAGAAACTAGCTAGACATGAAAATAAATAAGCTAACTAAAATAAAGAAGAAGTAGAAAATTAAAAATAAAATAAGAAAACTCCCTTTAATTAACTATCATCCAACGAACGTACAATGAAAAATAATTTAATTTACTCCAACTCCTAACCTAAACTGATACCCCCTTCTCTCTAAAACAAAAGACCTATTTATAAAGAAAATAAATTTGTACCCTAATTTACATTCATTGAACTTGGCCTCTTTTGTTCCCTTTTTCCTTTCTTCTTTCCTTCTTGATTTCAATCTCTACATGGTAATCTCTCAAAAGTCATTTTTATGTAGGTTTCAACTTCCTAGTGGCAATCAACTTCTCAAAGAGATCTTCTAGATAAACTTTCTTTTTCTTCAGTGGATTTGACTTGCACACCAAGATTGTTCCACCTCCTTCCTTTTCCTTGTAGAATTCTTCTTGGACATTTCTTTATATGAATAAGAGTATTAAATATTGCTTGATCACCAAGATTTTGACTTTATCGCAACAAAATATTAAATCCTATAAAATAAAATAAAACATATTAATTAAATAAACTAATATAATTAAAAGGACAAAATTAGGGATAATAAAATGTATGAATTATGTGCTTATCAAATACCCCTATACCTAACTTTTGCTCGTCCTCGAATAAAATAAAAAAAATAAAATAAAAACAAAAACTATACTACTCCATTTTCGTAGGAAACACGATTGCACTTAGCATGTGCAACAAGCCTTTAAACCCCAAGGTTACCCCAAGTGGACGAGTTGTGTCTCGTGAGGGTTTGCAGTGAATATACCCACAAAATTCAAAAATTTAAAATCTTTTTGAGTTTAACCAATTATGAAATCGAAAGAAAACTTCTAAGTATACATGGGCAATATACATAAGCAAAATCAAATTCAAAATCACACTTTCACCTTATCAAAAATACTCAATCTTCATTATAGACACCATCCTTCATAAAATTAATTCATGTGATGCATGCATGTGTATGTGATGTAACTCTTAGTAGGGATTTTTACCATGAAAATCATGCAAACTCATCTTTCTTTTTCTTTTTTCCTCTTTTTCTCATTTTTCCCATTCTTTTTTTTCCTTTCTTTTTTTTGAATTTTTTTTCCTTGACTTGTGCAATGTCTCATTTTCTTAGGCTTTTCAGAGTTACCCATGTAGCGAGCGTTGGACCAATGACTCCCAAACAAGTTAGCTTTAGGGCACTAGGTGTAAAGACACCCTTAAAGGCTTACTAACTCGAGTAACAAATGCCACAAAACTAGACTAGTCAAGCTGCTTATATCCATCACACTTTTCAGCGTGAATATCGATGCTTCCTGAGGCTTGGATACCCAGTTATTTCGTTCACTGGACATTGAAGCAATTATTTATTTATTTTTTTCAAATTTTTTTCAACTTTTCTGTTTCTTTTTCCTTCAATTTTTTTTCTCTTGAAATTGCTCAAATCATAGTTTATACCCCACAACTAAGAGTTAGTGCGAACGTGAAGTACCAAAAATGCATAGGAACTTTATTTTACTCAAGATGGTGTTTTGAACTAAGATTTTGTATCTTATTAAAGGTTCAAGAGTTCTAAATCTTTTAATCTTACTCATGAGTTCTGCTCCACAGATACTTATTAGAATTAATCCAACTCACAAAAAGTCAAACAAAATTTTTAATTTTTTAATTTTTCAATTTTTCCATTTTTTTTTGTTTTTTTTAAAAAAAAAATTTAATTTCCTAAAAAGAAAAAAAAATCTAATAATAAAAATAATAAAAATGCAAAACTCCCCCATACCTAAATCATGCATTGTCCTCAATGTATGCAATTGAAGAAAGAGAACAAAGAAATGAAAGAATTGTACCTTGTACGGTGGAGCATTTATTCTACAAGAAAATGTGGTGAGAAAGAAAACAAATGTACATACCTACAAATTTTATAAATCCTAAGATGCATATAATAATAAGCAAGTGATGCAAAAATGCAAGTGAGTGTGAATTTTTCATGATTTTCCGGAGGTCTAGGAAATTGAAAATAGTCACAATTTTCATCAGGAATGTGCTTAAAGCCTACCTCGGGAAAATATTCACTAATATGCTCAAAGTGTGGACGAATTGGTTCAAATGTATGTTCCAATTTGGGTGACTAATGTGTAGTGGATCTCAACAGCTCATTGACCTTATCTAAATATTCCGATTCATTCCAATTTTGGTCAAGATGATTTAAGAAAAAATCAATTGGATCATTTTCAATCATGAGTCTATTTTCAATTATTTATTGGGTCATGGACAACTCTTGGATCATGTTTACTTTAATGGGTTGGTCCACAAAATCACTCGGTTATTTTCTAGGAATAAGTCTTTCAAGATATAAAACTTTAGGCTTATAGACTTTTTCAACCGATTCATTAAATGTGACATGATCAATTTTAGGTATAGACTCATAATTTTTAGACTCCTCAAATTGGTTTGACTCAAAGTGTGTAGAATTAAATCCAAAATTTTCATTTTCCTCATCATTTTCACAGTCATCATGATTTTTAAAATTAACCTCAGAGTCACTAGAAAATTCATCCACCTCTTGTTCATTTATTATGGTGGCTAATCGACTCATTTGAATTTCTAGACGAGATATAGCTTGATTCGTGTTAAATTAATTTTCCATTAAAGCTTCCATAATTTTCTCTAAGGTACTGAGTCTTTCCTCTTCTTCATTTGAAAAGTTTTGTGGATATTGAGGTTCTGGATCCGAATATGGATATGAATATGAATTTAGATAAGTATTGTCATAAGTTGGAAAAAATTGATTTACTTGGTTTGCATTAAAATTTTCATAGATTCTTGATTCCAAGTAAAATTATTATTCCAACTATAATAGGAGTCCATCTTTCCACAAATCACAAGACAAATAAACAACTAGCCACGAAAGTCACACAAAAGGAAAATTTTTTTTTAAAATAAATAAATATCCTAATTATATGGTTAACCTAAATAAAATCTAGACAGCTCCTAACTGTTCCAAGTTACACCTTAAGGTCCACAAAATTCAAAATTAATCAAGCCACTAGCCAGGTAAGTGTAAGAACGGTGGGAGTCTCTCCGTGGGTACGATGACTAATTAAATAACCACACGTTCTTTAGGCGTTTGCCTTTTGAACCACTTGCCTAGACACTAGTAGTTTGATTAATTAAAAATGCAGCATTCTCTTGGAGTTTCCTGTCCTAATTGAGCTCGAGAGTCCTAGGGGCTAACGTCTACTTGATTTTATTAGGTTAATGTTATGCAAATTGTAAGTTGGGTTGTTTGTGGGCTAAGGAAGGGTGATGAAATCCCCACCTTATCTTGTTACAGGTTTTGCCCTTAAATTAAATTACAAATGAGAACGCACAAATAAAAAAAAATTGTAAACAAATAAAGTGTCCTAAAACTATGTGAATTACGAAAGAAGGAGAAATTAGATGTACCTCGATCCTCCATCAATCACCACAGTTTATAATTGACAAAAATAAAAATAAAAATAAAAACCTAAACAGCAGGATGTGCTCTACGTGAGTGAATGCATGTATGTGACAATTAGTTTTCTAACAGTAAAAACTAAATAAAAAAAATAAAACTAAGCTACTATTTTTTTTTGAGTTAAGATACAAAATACCAGGAATAGCGCAGCAATAAAATCTTTATCTTTTCGCTCCTTCAATCCGCTTCGATAATCCTGGAAAGAAAAAAAATAGCGTTGAAAAACTAATTCGAATAAATAAATATTAAGGGATAAAAAAAATTAACTCTAGTCCCCAGCAACGGTGCCAAAAACTTGATGTGATAAAAATATGTAACTGCAAGTGCACAGTGTCAAATTGAAGAACTGGCAAGTAAAGGTCGAACCCACAGAGACTAGATTAATTTTAGTATATCTTTAATATCTATTTTAGGCGAATTAGAAATAAAGATTGAGAATCAATTAACTATAATTAAACTAACTAATAATAAGAAAGCAATCTAGGAATTCGAATCCATTAAATAATAAACATAACAAGTAATTCAATCTCTTCTATTTTTATAACTTAATTATGATTTTGATCTCCCTTCCCTTTAATTTAGTAATTTTATAATTAACGTGGGCAAGCATATACTATGAAAATTTAAGAGTTAACTATAACCCATCAAAACTTCTTTGAGCAAGCATGAATTATGAAAAATTCATATCTTAACAACAATCTATCAAGACCTCTTAATTAATTTAAAATTACATAAGAACTATAAAGCGAAGGTATTTCAATAACGAAACATGAAGGAGAAATCAATTAAACATAAAAGCATAAATAATAGAAGAGTTAAAAATTATTATCATGAATAATTATTTAATTTCATCTTCATCCTAGATTAAAGAAACTAGCTAGACATGAAAATAAATAAGCTAACTAAAATAAAGAAGTAGAAAATTAAAAATAAAATAAGAAAACTCCCTTTAATTAACTATCATCCAACGAACGTACAATGAAAAATAATTTAATTTACTCCAACTCCTAACCTAAACTGATACCCCCTTCTCTCTAAAACAAAAGACCTATTTATAGGAAAAATAAATTTATACCCTAATTTACATTCATTGAACTTGGCCTTTTTTGTTACCTTTTTCCTCTCTTCTTTCCTTCTTGATTTCAATCTCTGCATGGTAATCTCTCAAAAGTCATTTTTCATGTAGGTTTCAACTTCCTAGTGGCAATCAACTTCTCAAAGAAATCTTCTAGATAAACTTTCTTTTTCTTTAGTGGATTTGATTTGCACACCAAGATTGTTCCAACTCCTTTCTTTTCCTTGTAAAATTCTTCTTGGATATTTCCTTACATGAATAAGAGTATTAAATATTGCTTGATCACCAAGATTTTGACTTTATCGCAACAAAATATTAAATCCTACAAAATAAAATAAAACATATTAATTAAATAAACTAATATAATTAAAAGGACAAAATTAGGGATAATAAAATGTATGAATTATGTGCTTATCAACTATATAAGAAAGAATTCGTATTGAAGATTGAGTAGAAAATACTCATGACTACTTTGTTGAGATGAATCATAATAAAGCAAATACGATTCTGGGAATATATATAATCGTAAAGGTTGCGATTTAGGGAACGAAAGAAAGAAAGATAGAAAATTTTAATTATCTGCATTTTTAGCTGTTATTGCATCTAACAATGATGTAAACCTGAATTAAGATAGTATTTAACGCACAAGGTCGGGATTAAGATTAGTCCTGATTTTGGATTAAATTAGTCCCGATTTTGGGGGCGTTATAACCAGTCAGTCTCATCACAACCCTACTCAGTAATAAAGTTTTGACAGTCAATCGTAGAGTGTCGCTAGTGATCGTAGAGTCACACCACTGATTGTAGAGTGACCCCACTGACAGTATTGGAGCCCTACAAACCTTAGGGGGATAACAGATCATAGGATGATTAAATGGACCTTTAGATAGTCTTTTAAGTTAATTACTGATGATTGATCGTAGAGTAATTATAATTACTGTAGGATACTTGCATAGCACGATCGTAGAGTAATTTTGTAAGTAGTGAATCAGGCAAGTTCCTGATCCTCTTTAAATTGAGCAAGTTTTCAATCTCTCACACCCTTACATGCTGTGTGTAAAACCCCGTTCAACTCAGATATTATATTGTGCGAACGCTTGTCGTACTAGTGTGTATATTCTTTACATGCTGCAAGTTCTTTACTTTATATGAAGTATGCTTTGCAAGTTTCTGATCTTATGCTTCTTATTACAAGTTCCATCTTACCTAATTCCTATATTGAGCTAGTTCTAAAATTTATCTCTTAATGTAAGTTCCTCAAATTAAGCTCGAGTTCCGTTTCTCAAGTATGTGCTAAGTGGTTTAATTGCTTTAAAGTTATTCCACATTGATATCATTGGCATTCGCACACAATGCACTTGATTTCAATTCTCTTGTTGGACTGTATTATTGGTTAAGGTGCGGATACTCACGCACTATTCGAAGAAAGGTCTGAGTCACTTTTTCGGCTAGACTTATGCATGATAATTAATTTAAAAGTTATCCAAACCTATTGTGGGAATAGATTCTTAGACTGAGATGAACAACACCATGATGGGGAAGTAACCTAAGTATCTGAAAGATGATACAGAGCATAATTAAATGGTATGCATATTCATAGGTATAAGAGGCTGATCCCCTCGCGTACACATTCTAGTGGTGGTAACCTAAGGGGGGCAGTTATTGTGACTGATGCCTCATGTGTGTGTTCATTAGTCTATTGGATTGTCTGCAGTGAATAATCAATTTTCAAGTATTCATTGAGTATTGATTATCTTGTTTCTGCGTTATTCACATTGTTGAATCAGTTACGGTTATTCGTATTGTTGAATTAACTTCAATTATCCATATTCATTCATGATATATTTCTTATTTATTTTAAACTTGCTGAGCAAACTCGTTGTTCACCCTTGTTATATCATGAAAATGTCACAGTTAAGCCCGAGTGCTCGAGCAGAGATAAGGGGAAGCAAAAGATGCAACATTAGGATTCGGATAGACATGATTACCTGTCTTAATGTTCCATTTTGATGACATTTATGTAATCCCAAATACTAATAGTTATTTTTGGGACTTCGTGATGTACTTATTTAAGGTTTTAGACCTTGGGACCCTTTTGTAAACCTTCTGAGATGATCAATGTGATTATTTATTCCGTTTTTAGTTGTCATATGTGATTGGAGGTATTTGGTTATTGTTTATCGTGAGCACCAAATCCGAAGTATTGGTATCTAAATTTGGGGGTGTCACAAGATACATGAGGACAAAAAAGAAACATTGTAATTAATGCTTAAATTCCTAAAAATTTGCTAACGTCAAATATATTAGAAAAGTTTGAACTCCCTAAAATGTCTACTAAATGGGAATGCAGGGAGCAGTGAGTTTAGCCTATTTTATGAGATATTCCTTCCATACAAAAGTAAAAAAAATGTGTGTGTGTGTGTGTATATATATATATATATATATATATATATATATATATATATATATATATATATATATATATACACAACAAGCTTCTTAAGCGGACTAAAAATGCGGACTATTAACGCACTAGAAGAAAAGCCAAGAAAAACACACGGGTTGCATTTTAACTATATGGGTTGTATTTTTTCGGGTGGTTCGGGAAAAATGCGTTTGGGTTAGAAATAAAAAAAAACCCAAATCAATTCTCAGATTCTCATCGCCTCTGTCTTGGCTTAACTTTTCTATCTCTCTCAACCCGAACCAGCAGCAAAGCCGTAGCTCTCTCTCTCAACCCGAACCACCGATACAGTGTCACAATTTTCGGCCAAATTAACTCTCTCTCGCAATCGCGGCGAAGGTAAAACGACTTAGAAGTGTTAATTTGATGGAGTTACTTGCCTAGCGTATGACATTTAGGGTTTACCTCACTAAATCTAGATAAAGAAAATTGATTTGGGTCTTTTACATTTCAAGGATAACAGAATCTAAAAATTCCTTTCATTGTTAATTTAGACTTTACGTTATCACAACTTACTTACAGATGATGAAATTTCATAATATGATTTTGCAAGTAGTTTCTCATTTTTGGATGTCCTGAAAGAAGTGGTCTTATTTTTTTGATGGAAGGAGTATAATATATTTCTCTACTAAATGTTTTAGACTTTTAGTTCTGGTCTCTAGAAGAATCAAAAGTATTTTATGCTTATATATCATTTTAGGGGATTTACATAAAGTGCAATACTATACAAGTCCTATGCTTATATCCATTTTCACCACTTATTGCAGAAAACTAGTTTTGACCGAAGGTGGTAAAATTGCAAGGTGTTTATTCATTATTCAGATTTTGGGTTGCAGGTACTCTTGTCAAATTATGTAAATCTGTTGGAATTAGATATGCACATTTGAAGATTTTTTAGCTTGAAACAAATAATGATCAGCTTTTGCAACAAATGCATCAACTATGTAGATTGTTGAAAATTAATTGGAGCTCATCGAGCATTGGCTATTATTCTTCAGGTTACTCTACATGTAATTATTGTTTTTAACTGTAGGGATGAATGATAATTTAGAGGTTGTACGGGATAGTGATGAATATAGTGATAATGTAGACAATAGTGAAATGGAAGTAGAGAATAGGAGAATTGAATGGGAGAGTGATGAAGGTAGGGAAAATTTTATTTATAATCCGCAAGTAGCCGACCATCTCAAACCTAGAGTTGGAATACAATGCATATGCTAAAGAGGCGGGATTTAGTATTCGAAGTTGGGCTACTAAGAAAATCGAAGGAAGTGATGAAGTGAAAAGGAAAGAGTTTGTTTGTTTTAAACAAGGTACGAGAATAACAATTGCAGATGTTGAAACTAAAAGGCGTCGGGGATCGATAAAAGAGGGTTGTAAAGCAAAGGTTGTTGTGTTGAAAATAAATTCAGGGGCATTGATAAGTATAAAATATGTTATATTTTTATCTCTTAATGTCTAGTCTTTTATACTTATTTGACACCTAAATGTACTCACTATTCTAATATTTTGATTTAGGTTACAAATGGAGCTATTAAATGAAAAATGAGTTATTTCTGCACTTTTGGATTGTTTTGAAATCAGTCCGTCCACTTGAGGCTCCATTTTGTCCTTCATCCATCCAATATCTCTCAAAGCTCAAAGAAGAAAAGTTGTAAATCTATTTCTTAGATTTTTGGATCATCTTGAAATGCCTAAATCAGAGCTTGGGTGAGAAAGTTATGACCACTTTACCAACGGACGTCGAAGCTAAAAATTTTAGATTATTTGGCTTTTGGACAGATTGACCTCTTGGGCTTCGTTTGCGATTTGAATTGTGTTAGATTTTCCAAATGAGAATGTGGTCTTCTTGAAGTTTTTAGTGGACTTCTCAAGCTTTCCGGAATGGTATGGTGAGCAAAAATCCGAGTTCATTAGGGCCTCAAAACAATGCTTTTTAGATAGCTGATCCGAATCCCGCATGGACTGAATTCCTATTCGGACCAGTTGGAGTATTTGGGCCATAACTTGAGCTTCCCAACTCCGAATCAGGATATTCGAAAGCCCAAATTCATTAGAAACTCTAGTGCTACAACTTTCGTTCTTTGCCCAAGTCCAAAATCGATGGTTTGCTAATTCAAAATTGGCTTGCAAGGTGCTGATCAGTTTAGTTGTTAGATTTGGAATATTTGTGCATCACATGGGCACGTTTTTGGGTGGTTTCTTCCTTGGTTGGCTGATGCACATGAGTAGATTAGGTGTTTAATCTTGACTTATGATGATAGGTTAGCACACTATGAGTTCCTATAAATACCAAGTGAAGCTTGACTTGTATTATTGCTAATTCACACATTAATTCACCCACCATTCTCCATATTCTCCAAATTCTAGTGTAATTAGTAGGGAAAGAGGATCACCTCCATAATGAGGTTGTTGTCCTCACCCCTTTTATAATTTAGTAGGGAAAGAGGATCACCTCCATAGTGAGGTTGTTGTCCTCACCCCTTTTATAAATCAAGAAAGTATTCATTAGACTTATTATGTTAGGCTAGTTCCTTATTTAGTTTGAAGGGGATGTTGAACCTTGTTTACACGTAATGGTTTGATTAAGTATAAACTATTTATTCCTTCTTACATGAAGTTCATTCTTGATAATCTATTTTAACTATTGAATGATATTTATTCCTATTGGTTTAATGTGATCGGTTAAGTCAATTTGATTAATCTCATCTGCTAGATTAAGGAACAGTATTATGTGTAATTGATATTGTTCCTAAGCATAAGTAGCAATTAGTGATACATGATTGTGGTCAAGCTTTTGAGTATTACTATGATTATCGGAAGACAAGTTAAATAATCCGAACTTGTGTGATTGTTGATTAGATTAGTCTAATTCCCTAGATCTTAATGCTACTATTATATTAAATCTAGAGAGCTTGTTCTAGGTTGTATAATGGTTAGAATCTTGTGAAGAGCTTGTTTCATTAAGTGATAATTGTGACACCCCCAAATCCAGGTATTTAATTCCCACAGATTTGGTGTTCATTATCTCATTCATTCACATCAAACTACCCATAAATAAGAACAATTAAATAATCTTAAATAAACATCTTCCCAAAATGGGTTACATTACCAAACTATTAAACAATCAGATCCCAGGTTATCTAAACCTTAATACATCAATGCGGAATTAAACATAATTTAAATAAGTCTTATTACAATCAAACATCAAATAAATAGCAGGTCTTTAGCTATTTATGCATCTTGCCCTTGCCTTTACTCGTGGACGGCTCGTCCTGCTTCTCTGGCTTAGCTGCAATGTTTAGTGCAAGAGTGAGCAAACAATTGCTCACAAGTACGATAACAATAACATTTAAATGAAATGGATTTCAACTGAGGAATAATAGTTTTCTGAATCTCAGTCAATAAATGATCAAAGTTTAAAAGCTCGTTAGAATGCTCGTTTCAAGGAAAAATAGATTTCAAGATTTAGAAATAATATCTGAGGGTCACAAGACCTCGAACTGTGTCCTAGATTAACAAGTATTTTTACTGTAACCTTTAACAGTCATATAGACTATGGACCAACATCTCGTACTCAGGGGGATCAGCCCTTTGTACAATGTATTGTGCATAAATATTTTAACGTTGTCGCGTAAGTAATCCCCTATAATAGGGTTGTTCATCTCAGTTTATCGTCTGAATCCGTACCAAAAGGAACTTGGCTTGGGACAAGTATAGAAAATATTCTAAGTCTTTGAAATCGCTCATCAACTAAGGACTAGCTGAATCAATAAGGGTTTGCTAGTCTAATTCATCAAAAGAGTTTGTTCAATAGAAACTATACCCGATGTTTGAATAACAAACAATGATTGAAATAAAGCTTAAGTATATAATCATGATAATAACCTTGCTTGAATATCAATAAGCTAAGGTCAATAAGCTTGCTCAATATAAATAAACTTGTTTTGAATAAATTAACAAGTTAAAAGAAAAGAACAACTTGCTCAACATAAAAATGATAATTTGAGTTAAGGAACTTGCCTCAAGCGTAAATTACAATTAAATATCTCACGATCCTTAAACAACCTAAACATTTAATTGTAGAATCAAGATTAAAAGCATTCTAAGCTTGCTCTTTTATCATAACATCTCATTTAGCATACCATAATCAACAAGTACTAGTTTAGCAACCATCTTGGTAATACATTAGTCACATTAATATAAGTTTAATTATGCATCATAACTTCCAAGAAAAGAAAACAAAATAATTAATTTAATTTTTTTTTAACAGTAGTGATTCTCGCCGGGGCGAGAAAAAACTTAAGAAAATTGTCGCCGGGGCGAGAGGCTCGCCGGGGCGAAGTTATGCTTAACAAATTTGTCGCCGGGGCGACGCTGTCGCCGGGGCAAAGAAATCAGTTCATTTCTCTCGCCGGGGCGAGAGACTTGACTGTCGTCTTCCCCAGTTCGCGAACCAGTGAAAACTTAGGCCAATTTGGCCAAATTTTCCGAATTCTACCATCCAGAAAACAAATTAGATATACCCAGACATCATATATGATACAAAACATTTACCCAACATGTTTCTAATCAATCTAAGCATTATAAAACACATAATCAACCAATTTAAAACCAAAAATTCACTGTTAAAACCAAATATTCAAGTTTTAACCATTTTCATGAAATCAAGCTCTGTAAATTCATTTTTCAACCAATTAAAACCATTCTTCTTGCATTATTCTTGTTTTTCATCAAATAATCATAAACAATTATTAAATCACTGACTAATAACCAATTTAAATCATCAATTTTCATACAAATATGCCATACATGAAATAAGGCTCTGTAAAATTAAGAACTCAATTCTAAAGCATGTTTTCATGAATTAATTCTTCAAACTAGTTTATAATCATCACATAACCTCTAATACATGCTTACTAACAATTATAACCAAGTAATTCATGTATTTAGCATGTAAATTCATATACAGTGAAGTAGAAATCATATACAGAGAAATAGAATAATAAAAACATAATGAAGAACAAAACCAAAAGAATTATACCTTCAAGCTATATATAATTCTTAGTTAAGCACCTCCCTTCCTTCTCTTTCTCAATTCTCTCTTTTCTCTCCACCCTCAAATTCACAGAGTTCTCTCTCAACTCTGTGTTTCTTCTTCTCTGTATATTCTTACTTCTCTGTTCTTTCTCTTCTTTCTTTTCTTTTTTTTTTACAACTGACGTAGTATAAAATATAAAACTGATGAATAAAATAAAAACTGTCAATTAATATAATAACGTATAATCTAATTTAATCCATCAGTTATAAAATTTCAAAAGCCATAAGGTTTGTTTGGCAAACTAATTTAAAAATAATCCATTATTCTAACTAAAGGTCATAAGGCCTTGTTTGGAAAAACTGAATTAAACACTTTCTCATTTATTTTAATAAACCAATATAACATATAGTTTAAAATGTCACACTTCTAATTTAATTGAACTTATTATTAAATAAATTCAATTAAACCTTACTAACTTAAATAATAAATTTATTTAATCATTAACAATAACACCAAATGAATTATATTATTCAAATAAATCATTTATTCAAATAAATCTTTTCATCATCTAACTTAATCATTAAATTAAATTAGAATAAACATAACAAATCACATTCAAATAATATTTAACATTATTAAACTCAACATATACCCACTTCACCAAAACTTAATAAATTATTTATTTAACTCAATAAATTAGTAAAAATATTTACATAATTCAATAAATATTTTTATTCAATCATAAAAATTGCATTCGTTACATTTTTTCCTCCTTAAAAGGATTCTGTCCCCAGAATCACAACGCAATCAAATCGTCCGTTACAATAATCTAAGGGGAGTTTCGGGTAGTAGAACTTGTTGCTACCTAGGGCTATTAATTTCATTGAAAGATAAATATTGCTTTACTTAATTATTCTATTGTTGTAAAAAGGTGATACTGAACCGGAAGAACTAAAATCTTTAATTAATTGGTTATTCTTATCACTTTAAATTCTGTTTTTGATAATTAGTGAAATCAAATTATAAATCCCCCCCCTTTTGGTAAACAAAGCAGAAATTTAGACTAATCATTCTCTGTGGGATCGACTCTTACTTGCACTGCTACATTAGTAAGGTTTAATTTTTGGTTGCTTGCGACAGCACACCAAATTTTGGCGCCGTTGTCGGGGAGTGATTTTAGTTTATTTTTCTTTGTTATCATTATTTTTATCTTTATTTATTATATTTTTTTGTTGTACTCAGGTAATTTGAATTTCATTTGAGTGTTTATGTCCAAAACTCGATCTACTAATCAAGGTGATTTAAAGTGTGATCCAGAAATAGAGAGAACCATTCGTAGATTAAGGAAGGTAGCTTGGAAAAATTGTGAAACGAAAGACACCATGGCAGAAACCCGAACTTTGAAGGAGCTTGTGGCCCCTACTTTGAATCAACAACCCTTATGCCTAACCTTCCCTAATCTAGATGCTAATACTCATTTTGAATTAAAATCTAGACTGATACATCTTTTACCTACTTTTCATGGTTTGGCAAGTGAAGACCCTCACAAACATTTGGAGGAATTTCATGTGGTATGCACAAGTATGAAGCCTACCGGAGTAATGGAAGAACAAATAAAGTTGAGAGCCTTTCCATTTTCTCTAAAAGATTTGGCTAAGGATTGACTTTACTATCTACCCTCCGGAAGTATCACAAAATGGGAAGAGATGAAAAGATTATTCTTAGAAAAATATTTTCCCGCTTCAAGAGCAGCCAACATTCAAAAAGAAATCTGTGGTGTGAGGCAGAATAATGGAGAAACCCTATACGAATATTGGGAACGTTTTAAGAAACTATGTGCAAGCTGCCCCCATCATCAAATTAGTGATCAACTCCTCATCCAATACTACTATGGAGGTCTTTTATCTACAGATAGGAGCATGATTGATGTTGCTAGTGGAGGAGCTCTGGTGGACAAGACTCCCGAGGCTGCAAGAAATCTCATTGCAAATATGGCAGCTAATTCTCAACAATTTGACAGTCGACTTGATTTCTCACCTAGGAATGTGAATGAGGTAAAAGTTTATGCTATTGAACAACAAATTGCAAGTCTAACTTCTCTTGTTCGTCAAATGGAATCTAACTTTTCTTGTTCGTCAAATGGCTACAGGAAACATATCAGCAGCAAAAACTTGTGGTATTTGTTTGTTAACAAATCACAATACATATGCATGTCCAACACTGCAAGAGGATGATAATATGCAACATGCAAATGCAGTGGGGAATTATCAAGGACAATCCCAGCAAAAATATGATCCCTTCTCTAACACTTACAATTCCGGATGGAGGGATCATCCCAATTTGAGTTATAGAGGTACTAGGCCACCAGTGCAAGGTGTTTTCCCAAATGGACAACAAAGTTTTCAACCAGCTCAACCACAATACCAACCTAGACAAGCTGCTCCTGTTAATTCTGGAACATCTCTTGAGTACATGTTCAAGGCATTCATGAATCAAACACAACAATTTCAGCAAGAGCCAATGACTTCCATCCATAATCTAGAAAATCAAATGAGTCAACTTGCTATGACAGTTGGTCGATTGGACTCTCAAAGTTCAGGGAAGCTACCTTCTCAAACTATTGTCAATCTGAGAGAGAATGCATGTCCCATAACTTTGAGGAGTGGAAAATAATTGGAAACACTAAAAGCTATTGGTGAATTTGAGGAAGATAAGGCTAAAGAGGATGTAGAAATATCAAAGGTAAAACCTAACACTCCTGTTCAGCTAAAGACTAATCCTTTACCTTTTCCTCCCAAGAATCCCAAAACTTCAAGGAAGGATGAGCAAGAGAAAGAAATTCTAGAAACTTTCAGGAAGGTAGAGGTGAATATTTCTTTACTAGATGCAATTAAACAAGTGCCCAGGTATGCAAAATTTTTGAAAGAATTATGCACTAACAAAAGAAAATTGAAAAATGATGAAAGAGTCATTGTTGGTGAGAATGTATCAGCAGTCCTTCAAAGAAAAATGCCCCCTAAATGTAAAGATCCAGGCATGTTTAAAATTTCATATAGAATAGGTAATACCAGATTTGAGAAAACTATGCTAGATTTAGGAGCTTCAATTAATGTCATGCCATTATCTATTTTTGCTTCTTTAAATCCAGGTCCTTTGAAACAAACTGGTGTTATTATTCAATTGGTTGATCGTACTAACACTTACCCCCAATGGGTAATTGAAGATGTCTTGGTGCAGGTGAATGAACTAATCTTTCCTGCAGATTTTTACATAGTGGATATGGATGATGATAAATCTCCAAATACTGCACATATACTTTTAGGGAGGCCATTTTTAAAAACAGCAAGGACTATGATTGATGTGCACAATGGAACCTTAACCATGGAGCTTGATGGTGAAAAGATAAAATTCAACATATATGAGGTCATGAGGTACCCTAGTGATATTCACCCTATTTTTGCTATTGATGTACTTGACTCTTTAGTGCAGAAGTCTTTTGAACAGACACAAAGGGAAAGTTTGGAGGTCGCCATCACCAACGGTCTGGAATTAGATAAAGAAGAAGAGATTGAGCAGAATCAGGACTTGAAGGAGACTGTAGCTGCATTACATTCTTTACTTAAAACCTCAGCTAAATATGCAGTTTATTCTATTCAATTGCATAGTTCTCATCAAAAGTTATTACCATCTGTTGTGCAGGCCCCAACCTTAGAACTGAAACCATTACCTACATACTTGAAGTATACATTCTTAGGGAAGAATGAGACGCTACCAGTGATTATTGATAACAATCTAACCAAAGTACAAGAGGACAAACTGCTCAGAGTCCTAAGGGACCATATAACAGTCTTTGGTTGGACTATAGCAGATATCAAAGGTATAAGTCCTGCTACGTGCATGCATAGAATCCTTTTGGAAGATGGAGCCAAGCCCACTAAAGACACACAAAGAAAACTTAATCCACCCATGATGGAGGTAGTGAAGAAGGAGGTGCTGAAATTACTTGATGCAGGCATAATCTACCCCATCTCAAACAGTCAATGGGTAAGTCCAGTACAGGTAGTACCAAAGAAATCTGGAATCACAGTCATCAAAAACGATGATAATGAGTTGGTGCCCACACGTATGCAGACATGATGGAGAGTTTGTACTGATTACAGGAAGTTAAATGATGTAACTAGAAAAGATCACTTTTCTCTTCCTTTTATTGATCAAATGTTGGAAAGATTAGCTGGGCATGCTTAGTACTATTTTCTAGATGGGTTTTCAGGTTATAACCAAATTGTGATTGCACTCGAAGACCAAGAAAAGACCACATTAACATGTCCTTTTGGTGCATTTGCGTATTGTAGAATGTCCTTTGGACTATGTAATGCACCAGGTACCTTCCAACGTTGGTGGTAAACATCTTTTCTGATTTTCTTGAAAACTACATTGAAGTATTTATGGATGACTTCACAATACATGGTGATTCTTTAGATGTATGCCTCGATAATTTGACTCGTGTGCTAGATAGATGCTTAGAAACTAATCTTGTTCTTAATTGGGAAAAATGTCACTTTATAGTGGAGCAAGGTATAGTACTTGGCCATGTAGTTTCAGCTAAAGGATTAGAAGTGGATAAAGCTAAGATAGAAATTGTTACTGCTCCGCCTTACCCCGTAAGTGCGCGGGAGATTCGTTCTTTCCTTGGTCATGCAGGTTTCTATTGTAGATTTATTAAGAACTTCTCGAAAATAGCTTTGCCATTGTGTAAGTTACTGCAAAAGGATGTGGAATTTTAATTTAATAACGAGTGCAAGGAGGTGTTTGACAAATTGAAGAAGCTATTGACCTCAGCACCGGTAATACAACCACCAAATTAGAAGTTGCCGTTTGAGATCATGTGTGATGCAAGCAACTATGCAGTAGGAGTTGTCTTAGGCCAAAAGGTTGACAAAGTTGTCCATGCCATTTATTATGCTTCTAGGACTCTAAATGCTGCTCAGATTAATTACACTAGAACTGAAAAAGAACTATTATCTGTTGTATTTGCTTTAGATAAGTTTAGATCGTATCTGTTTGGTACTAAAGTTGTAGTTTATTCTGACCATGTTGCTCTCAGGTATTTGCTAATCAAGAAGGAATCCAAACCAAGATTCATTAGATGGATACTATTGCTACAAGAATTTGACTTGGAGATCAAGGATAAGAAGGGAGCGGACAACTTGGTGGCGGGTCACTTAAGCAGGCTGATTAAGGATGAAAAGGCGCTACCATTTCATGATTCTTTTCCAGATGAGCATTTATTTTCCATTGATGAGGCTATACCTTGGTATGCCAATATCGTGAATTACTTAGTGAGTGCCTATGTTCCTAGTGAGCTCTCTAAATTCCAAAAAGAAAAGCTTAAGAGTGATGCCAAATATTATATATGGGATGATCCATACTTATGAAAATTTTGTGCTGACCAGATAGTTAGAAGGTGTGTGCCTAAAATTGAGTTTTTATCTATTCTAACTTTTTGTCACTCTTATGCTTGTGGAGGCCATTTTGGACCTAAAAGAACAACTCATAAGGTTTTGGAATGTGGTTTCTTTTGGCCGATTATTTTTAAGGACTCTTATCAGTTCTGTAAGTCATATGAAAATTGTCAAAAGACAGGAAATATATCAAGTAGGAATCAAATGCTACAAACACCTATTTTAATTGTTAAAATTTTTTATGTTTGGGGTATTGATTTTATTGGACCATTTCCTGCTTCTTATGGTAATGTTTACATTCTTTTGGCTGTTGATTATGTTTCTAAATGGGTGAAAGCTAAAGCCACCAGGACTGATGATTCTAAAGTTGTCGCAGATTTTGTCAAGTCTAACATATTTGTCAGGTTTAGAAATACAATGTGATGCATAAAGTTTCTACATCCTACCATCCACAGAGCAATGGGCAGGCTGAGGCATCCAACCGGGAAGTCAAGTCTATTCTGGAAAAAGTAGTCAAGCTGAGTACAACAGATTGGAGTCTGAGGTTAGAAGATGCACTTTGGGCCTATAGAACAGCTTACAAAACTCCAATAGGTATGTCACCTTATAGGTTAGTGTTTGGGAAACCATGTCATCTACCAGTGGAGTTAGAACACAAAGCTTTTTGGGCAGTTAAACAATGTAATATGAGCTTAGATTTTAGCTGGAGTCCATAAGAAGTTGCAGTTGCAAGAGCTAGAGGAATTGAGGAATGATGCATACGAGAGCTTTAAAATTTACAAAGAGAAAACAAAAGCCTTTCATGACAAGAAGATTACTAGGAAGAACTTTGTTGTTGGACAGAAAGTTTTCCTTTATCATTCAAGGCTAAAATTATTTCCAGGTAAGTTGCACTCCCGTTGGGTCGGGCCTTTTTTATTATTACTGACATTTTTAATCATGGTGCAGTGGAAATTCAAAGTCCAAGCACAGGGAAGATTTTTAAAGCGAATGGTCACAGGCTCAAACCCTTCTATGAAGGATATCAAATGGAGAATATTGAGCTGCGGGATTTGGTGGATCCAGTTTATGAAGATTGAGAGGTTTAATGTCAAGCCAATGACAATAAACAAAGGCGCTGCTTGGGAGGCAACCCAATGGGAGTTCATTTCTTTTTATTTTTTGCATTTATATTTCGGTTATGTTATTTTTCTTTTCTTTGCATTTTACTTTACATTAGGGACAATGTTAGTTTTAAGTGTGGGGGAAGGATTTAGGGTGTTTTAAAAAAAATATAATAAAATACAAAAAAATTAAGTTTGTTTTTGTTAGTTTGAATTTTAAATTTTATGGGTATATTCTCTGCAACCCCTCACGAGACAAAACTCGTCCACTTGGGGTAACCTTGGGGTTTAAAGGCTTATTTTACATGCTAAGTGCAATCGTGTTTCCTACGAAAATGGGATAATTTTTAAAATAAGTCACTTGAGCAATGAGTTAATTTGGATTTTGATTTTTGACCAATGATAAACTCTTGATTCTCGTTGATAACATTTTGGAAAATTGATAGACGTTGTGTAGTTTGAATTTGGTTTTCTTTGTTGATTTTTACTTTATTTGAGACCCTTCAATTTTATTTTTGCACTTGTCCATTTGGACGGCCTAGTTTTAACTTGGAAATGATTTTTTATTTATTTATTTATTTCGATTGAATGTCGAGGGGAGAAATTCTTGAACTCTATCATTTGTTTGATCATAACTTAAAGTAAACATGAGGTTTTATTTAAGAAAGGGGAAATGATTTAGGCAAAAGTTAGATGTTTGATTTAACAATAAAAAAAGAAGAAGAAAAATTATGATTCATGTGGTGAATGGAGATGGATCGTAAAACGCACTCATTCATAAACACGTGACATGCGAGATGGAGCGTAAAACGCACTCGTTGGTAAGACGGAGCATAAAATGCACTTACCGAAGGAAGAAAAAGTCTTTTGATCCTCTGCTGTTATTTGCTTATGTTAACTGAGAGTAATGTGAAAATAGGTGTTTAGAGTTTTTTTTTCTCCTTCAAGGCTTTGATTTCATAAATTTTTCTGAGTTTTAATTGGTTTGATACATGTGGATTCACACACACACGAAGGGTTAAGAGTATAGTAAGATTGATAAGTAAGCTTGAATTTTAGATAAAGCGGTGTTTTGAAGTTTTTCAAGAGTTACTGTTTTGAATCTTTGAGGTCAATGTTGAAGTTAATTTTAATTTATGGCTCAAGGTTGTCAAGTTTGATTAGTTGAATTTTTTTTTGTAATAGTTTATTTTTGTTTTGCTCGAGGACGTGCAAAAGATAAGTGTGGGGGAATTTGATAAGTATAAAATATGTTATATGTTTATCTCTTAATGTCTAGTCTTTTATACTTATTTGACACCTAAATGTACTCATTATTCTAATATTTTGATTTAGGTTGCAAATGGAGCTATTAAATAAAAAATGAGTTATTTCCGCACTTTTGGATTGTTTTGAAATCAGTCCGTCCACTTGAGGCTCAATTTTGTCCTTCATCCAACCAATATCTCTCAAAGCTCAAAGAAGGAAAGTTATAAATCTATTTCTTAACTTTTTGGATCATCTTGAAACGCCTAAATCAGAGCTTGGATGAGAAAGTTATAACCAATTTACCAACAGACGTCGAAGCTGAAAATTTTAGATTGTTTGGCTTTTGGACAGATTGACCTCTTGGGCTTCGTTTGCGATTTGAATTTTGTTAGATTTTCCAAATGAGAATGTGGTCTTCTTGAAGTTTTTAGTGGACTTCTCAAGCTTTCCGGAATGGTATGGTGAACAAAAATCCGAGTTTATTTGGGCCTCCAAACATTGTTTTTTAGATAGCTGATCCGAATCCCGTATGGACTGAATTCCTGTTCGGACCAGTTGGAGTATTTGGGCCATAACTTGCGCTTCCCAACTCCAAATCAGGTGATTCAAAAGCCCAAATTCATTAAAAACTCCAGGGCTAAAACTTTTGTTCTTTGGCCAAGTCCAAAATCGGTGGTTTGCTAATTCAAAATTGGCTTACAAGGTGCTGATCAGTTTAGTTGTTAGATTTGGAATATTTGTGCATCACATGGGCACATTTTTGGGTGGCTTCTTCCTTGGTTGGCTGATGCACATGAGTAGATTGGGTATTTGATCTTGACTTATGATGATAGGTTAGCACACCATGAGTTCCTATAAATCACCATGAGTTCCTATAAATACCAAGTGAAGCTTGGCTTATATTGTTGCTAATTCGCACATTAATTCACCCACCATTCTCCATATTCTCAAAATTCTAGTGTAATTAGTAAGGAAAGAGGATCACCTCCATAGTGAGGTTGTTGCCCTCACCCCTTTTATAATTTAGTAGGGAAAGAGGATCACCTCCATAGTGAGGTTGTTGTCCTCACCCCTTTTATAAATAAAGAAAGTATTCATTGGACTTATTATGTTAGGCTAGTTCCTTATTTAGTTCGAAGGGGATGTTGAACCTTGTTTACAAGTAATGGTTTGATTAAGTATAAACTATTTATTCCTTCTTACATGAAGTTCATTCTTGATAATCTATTTTAACTGTTGAATGATATTTATTCCTATTGGTTTAATGTGATCGGTTAAGTCAATTTGATTAATCTCATCTGCTAGATTAAGGGACAGTATTACGTGTAATTGATATTATTCCTAATCATAAGTAGCAATTAGTGATACATGATTGTGGTCAAGCTTTTGAGTATTACTATGATTATCGGAAGACAAGTTAAATAATCCGAACTTATGTGATTGTTGCTTGGATTAGTCTAATTCCCTAGTTTTTAATGCTACTATTATATTAAATCTAGAGAGCTAGTTCTAGGTTGTATAATGGTTAGAATCTTGTGAAGAGCTTGTTTCATTAAGTGATAATCTAAGGGGAGTTTCGGGTAGTAGAGCTTGTTGCTACCTAGGACTATTAATTTCATTGAAGGATAAATATTGCTTTACTTAATTATTCTATTGTTGTAAAAAGGTGATACTGAACCGGAAGAACTGGAATCTTTAATTAATTGGTTATTCTAATCACTTTAAATTCTGTTCTTGATAATTAGTGAAATCAAATTATAAATCCCCCCCTTTGGTAAACAAAGCATAAATTTAGACTAATCATTCTCTGTGAGATCGACTCTTACTTGCACTGCTACATTATTATCTTTCGCAGTAAGGTTTAATTTTTGGTTGCTTGCGACAGCACACCAGGCATATGTAGTCACCCAATTTATTGAGGGTCATAGTCACCCTTTGGCCACTCCATCAAAGAAGCATTTATTAAGATCTCACCGAAGTGTTTCGAGTGCACAAAAGTGTTTGAGTCAATAACTTACCATGATAAATATACCCTCACATCAACAATTCAATTTCCTTGAAGTACAGGCTCGAGGGTTTGAAAATATTGGGTGTACACAACAAGATTTATATAATTATGAAAGGGATAGACTTAATGAGTTGAAGGGGCATGACAGAGAAATGTTTAGTGAGTTTTACAAATTAGAAAAGGGCAAGAATCCAGCATTCACTTATGAAATTAAGGTCGATAATAAACAGAGGATAACATATTGTTTTTGGGTTGATGCTACCTCTAGAAGGACATATAGTTTTTATGGTGATGTAGTCGTCTTCGATACGACATACAACACTAATCGCTATGGGATGATTTTTGCACCACTGATGGGAGTTAACAAACATGGTCAAACCATAATTTTTGTTTGTGCATTCTTAAATGATGAGACCTCGGATTCATTTGTTTAGTTATTCAAGAAATTTTTAGAGGCTATGTCAGGTGAGGCCCCTAAAATGATCATTACTGATCAAGATCCCGCGATGTCTAAAGCAATTTTAACATGGACGGAGCTTGTTGGGAGGAGGGGGTTACATGACAACAAATTGTTACAAGTAATGTATAAAATTCGTTCGAATTGGGTACTTGCTTATTGTAACCATGTTTTCTCGGCCAATATGTCAAGTAGCCAACGAGCGGAAAGCTCTCATACATTTTTCAAAAGATATGTATCTAAGAATAATTCATTAGTTGATTTCATGATTCAATTTAGTAGGGGACTAGTACGCCAATGTCAAGAAGAGTTGTTGGCTGATCACAAAGATTTTATTGAGAAGCCTAAAGTGAAGATGAATCATGACTTTCTGTTCTAAATGGTTGATATTTATACTCGGGAAATGTTTTATAAATTCCAAGATGAGATATGGGATTGCTTGAATTACCGTTTTGAGCTCATCAAGGAGAGTGACAATCAATGCGTGTTTCAAGTTCATAGGAAAAAAATGTTTACATGTAGAGTGCGAGAACTTATTTATGATGACAAAGAATTGAGTTTCGCTTCATGTAGTTGCCACAAGTTTGAGAGTATGGGGATGCCATGTAGACATGTGCTTGGTTACTTGTAGAAAATATATGATTATGACGAATTACCACAATAATACATCTTGAAAAGGTGGACTAAGAAGGCAAACGACATGACAGTGGTCGATAATGAAAGTGGCTTAATGATAAATAGTGACAAAGAATATCTAATCAAGCGGAGTGAATTAATTCAATGTTCTTTCGATGTTATTGATAAAGCCCTCACAAGCCAAGAAGGAATTAATATTTATAAAGATGTTTTGGCTCATGCACTCGAATCAATCAATCTTGTTGTAGATAGTGGTAAAAGTTCACAAGGTGGAATTGGTGCAAGTGTAGTCTTCGAGAAGATGAGTTGCAATAAAGACTATGTTTACAATGAACCAAATCAGACTAGGGCAAACGGATGTGGCAAAAGACTTAAAGGAGGGAAAGAAAGGGCTTTAGGGAAGGCAAAGAACTCAAAGGCTAGACGTTGTCATGGTTGTGGCAAAGTTGGACAATCACATGACAAAAGGAATTGTCCAATGGCTGCACATCAGTAAGTAATAATTATGTAAAATTTCACTTTTTTTTATATCTCAGTCTTTAAATGATGTGTGTTATTTTGGCTTTTATGCAGAGATTCTCCCGGCAATGAAGGTGCAACTACATTTTTAAGTTCAGAGGATGATAGTCATACTTCCAAAGGTGTGATCATTTTTTTATAATGTCTCACATTTTCAAGTTTAGAGATGATAGCCTTCGTATTTTTATGTGCAGGTGATTCACCGAATCAACATGGTGTTGAAGTTATTTAATATGTATGATCAACTTGACTGGCAATGAGATTCATGATTGCAAACAATTATTTTAACTATTTAATATGTATGATTAACTTAGGTTCTATTGTGGTGATTTTCTTCCCCCCCCCCCATCTTTCTAGTTGATATGAGTGATGAAATTTGAGGGGAAATTTTTTTAATGATTTGAGATTATGTCTTCTTTTTACTGTTTAATTGGTTATAAAGAGGTGAACGATTCAACTGTTAAATCTACTTGACTTAAAAGTTAAAGGGATTAATTATAATTTTTTAAGGAGATTATAAATAATGGAGATCCAGGATATGATTATAATTAATTATAATCTATTTTCAATTTTGCTCATTTTACCTGGTGAGATTATGATATATTGTCAAAAGAAACTTAAGCAGTCTTGCATTTTCATAGAATTTCTATTTATAGGGCATAACTTTTATTGTAATGTGATGATAAGTATTTAATTGGAAACATTCAGTGCAGTTCATGTCAGATACTTTGCTAAAAGTCTTATAATTCTCACTTATATCATTTTTTTGGCAGTTTATACATTAAAATGAGTCGTCCACAGGAACCACACTGTCCTTTCTTCCCCTTTGGAAATCCATTCACGTATTTCATGTATGATCTTATATTCATAATATTGCCATCTACCATGTATGATCTTATATTTTAACTATAGGCAATTAAGCAACCGAGGGAAGAAACAATAAATAGTAGACAAAATTTGCATTTCATTTGCATATAGGTAGCATAAAGTTTGTACATGGAATGGAGAACCTAGTAGGTTCGTTCCCCGATTTACTTTAAGAAAACTAGTTTTTCATAATCAAAAACAAATAGAGAATAAGTATTACAACAACTAATTTCTTCATTAATTTAATTTCAAGTCTCATTTCAATTATAGTAGGATCATCCACCAAGGAATTATTTAGCAGCTGTGTTTCAAAAGTTGGTGATGATTTTTCTTCATTTATAGCCTTGCACCATCCCAAGAAACCGCATTTTCCATTGGGGTAGAGCGGGTAATTTTACAAAATACAAATTGCCCACAATGACATTGCTTGCTTTGAATCCTTACATCAAATTCGTAGCTCTCCACCATGCTTCCTGATGTCATGTTGTCTTCCTACAAAAATGACAGGGTCATTTGTTTGTGCAATGTAATAAAATCCAATTGCATATATATAATTGCTGTAAAAAACCCTAACAAATTGACATTACAAAACCCAAATATTAACAACCCAAGTACTCACTGTGAGTTGTATAGAATCGGCTTTAATTGAGTACCAAATAAAAAACCAGGCCGCCAACATCAAAACAAAATTAAAGAGATAAAATAAATCAACACATGATGCAATTAAACCTAATATATGAAAGTGGAATAATCAATCAGAATTCAGAACAGCCATGTTAGTTATGTTAGCTACTATATATTAGATATTGACTTCAGCTGAGAGAGGAAGACCTAAAAAATGGTAATATTAGATATTAGATAACAAACTGATTATCGTTGCACTTGCAACCAATCCTTTGGACTACAGATATAGGGGAGAAGAAGTTACAGCCTAAACCAATTGGTCGGCAAGAAAACTGGATTAGATCCCATCAAATTAACATTAGGCAAGTAACTCCATCAAATTAACACTTCTAAGTCGCTTTACCTTTGCCACAATTGCGAGAGATAGTCAATTTGGCCAGAAATTGTGAGACTACGTCCGTGGTTCGGGTTGAGAGAGAGAGTTGCGACTTCGCTACTGGTTCGGGTTGAGAGAAAGAGAGAGAGAAAAAAGTTAAGCCGCCAAGACAAAGGTGATGAGAATCTGAGAATTGATTTTGGTTTTTTTTTTTCTAATCCAAACCCATTTTTCCCGAACCACCCGAAAAAATGCAACCCATAGAGTTAAAATGCAACCCGTGTGCTTTTCTTGACTTTTGTTCTAGTACGTTAATAGTCCGCATTTTTAGTTCGCTTAAGAAGCTTGTTGTTTGTGTGTGTGTGTGTGTGTATATATATATATATATATATATATATATATATATATATATATATATATATATTCAACATTAAAATCGGGACTTCTATTTTTCTATTTTATTTTTGTAGGGATTGAGTAATATGCATGCATTATTTTCACGTGGACTAAACCAATGGCCAATATTTAGAAATGAAGCTCATGATTCTCTTGATTCCTCTTCTATATAAAGAAGCTTAGACCTCACTAAATCATTCAGCAAACCCTAGTGAAGAAACATATACTACAATGTTGAACTCTCAGCTTTACAAGTTCTTCTCACCACCCCTCTCGTCCAAAACCCTAATTCCATGGCACAATCCCTTTATCACCGGTAACGCCACCGGAGCTGCATTTCCCCGCCACCAGAAGGCTAGGTCTAGTAAGAAAAACAAGCCCGGAAGTAACATTAAAGTGGTGGTTAAGTACCCCGCTGCCACCGCGGAACTAGTTCCCCCCGCTGCTGCCACCCATACGTCCACCGAAGTTGTAGCTAAGGTTATTGTGCAAGTAATCGTCGCTGGATTTCTAGAGAGTTTAAGGTAGGACAAAGTGCTAGCTAATTTATCCGATTTGTTTGGTAAATCCATTCAATTGGAGCTTGTTGCTGCAGATCTTAATCCTGGTAAGTATTTTTAATATAAATGAGATTATATATGATTATAAGAGTGATCATTAATGTTGAATAAGGCAACAAGATTAATAATTTCTCAACTACCCTTGAGATGAATAGTAATTAAGCATGAATAAAAATAATTAAGTGACCTATTATTATTTAAATTGCTATTATTCCATAATAAAAATTTTTAAGGATTATTAACCCATATTTAGAGACTAATAAGGATAATAGTTGAGTACTTAAAAATTAGGTAACCATGATTAACTATTATTTATTTTTAAATGATAGCTAGAGGTCATTAAGTTAATTTCTGTCTAGCTAATGATTAGATAGTAATTAAATGTATATGGTGTATTGTTTATCTGCTAGATGAATAGCATAAGTGAGTGTATCGATATACAGTTATGCAATGCTAATGAATAAACCGACTTTATCAACTGATAGGTTATCCAAGATCAATTAATTAAAGCTAAATTTTATCTGTAGCTGAGCAAACAGGCAAGTTCTATCTTACTCAACTTTTATATTGAGCAAATTTCTAAACCTTATGCACTATTTTTAATTTGTGCAAAAAGGTATATATTGTTGCAAGTTATTCTTAAGCTTGAATCTTATCTCCAAGCATGCTTTAAGTGGTCTAATTACTTTTAAAAATTTTCCACATCTATGTATTTATTGACATTCGCACTCGTGCATTTGAATTCGTACATTTATTAAAGTTCCTAAATTCACGAACTATCCGTGATTAAGTCTGAACCCTTGTTCGGTCAGGCAAGTATGTGAGGATTTATAAAAGCTATCCAAACCAATTGATGGTAAGGATTCTTAGACTGTATGAACACCCCCTTTATTATAGGGGAGTACCCCAGGTACCGTATATAAGGTACAGATAGCAGAGTTAAATGTTATGCATACACATAGCGTACGCGAGGCTGATCCCCTCAAGTACTTATTCTGTAGCCAGTAACCAGAGGGTCAGCTAGCTATTGACTCCTTTGGAAGTTATTGTTCAAAGTCTACTTGACTATCTCTTGTTCTAAAAGCAATTAATTTTCTTGCTTCTGATAATTGTTGAATTCTCTTTCTATATTCCCTTCATCATGATATATCCTTATTGTTGTACTTTAAACTTGCTGAGCAAACTCGTTGCTCATCCTTGCTATATCATGACTTCATTGCAGCTAAACCCGAGACGTCAGGGAAGAACAAAGGGAAAGAAAAGATGAAGTCATAGACTTCATGTAGCAGATTTTAAATTTATGTGTAGTTAATCACTGTTAATGTAATTTAAACCCTGATAGTTATTTAGGGTATGGATTTGTGTATGTGTTTAAGGTTATTGTATTCTGGGACTAGTAACACCTTTCTAATGAACAACATATGTTTATTTCCGCATTTTAGTCAATGTATGTTGTTGGAGGTGAATGACGTATTGGATCGTGATGACCGGATCCGGGTATTTGGAGACCCGAATTTGGGGGCGTCACAGGTTGGTATCAGAGCTGTAGGTTATAAACTTTAGGATCGCGAAACCTAGGTTATAACCTTCATAGTAAACTCGTATTGAGTGTTAGGAGATAAATCGAGGAGATTTATTATATGTGGTTTTGATGAATTGGGGAATTCATCGAGTCGAGTAGTACCCAATGAAATATAATTTCATTTCTTCAATGAATATATTTTATTGTTGTACTAATGTTGATTTTCGGTGTGATTGTAGGATGACTGACATAGGAGGGACCAGTGGAGTCCAGGAGGAGGAGACGTTCATAGATATACTAGTAGTTGCTGAGCAGTTGGTGGGGTATGCTCCTATTACCCCAGGAGTACCGCTGGAGGAGTCCGAGCTAGAGGAGGATTATCCGGAGGATCGGGAAGAGCCGGTCGTAGGCCGAGTCATGAGGTCCGACAGTCAGGACCCGGATGCTGAGGAGGAGGACCCCGAGACCGAGGGAGAGGAGCCACCTGCTGATGTTGATGGCATGGGGTCCACTGCGGACGATATCATTGAGGGACTAACCAGCAGGAACGAGGAGCTGGAGGATCGGATAGCTCATCTAGAGGAGCAGAATCAGACCCACCAGTTCAGGGAGGACCAGTATAGAGATCTGGCTTACCAGCTCGAGCATGACCTGGGAGTAGCGAAGATACAGCTACAGGGCTACGAGTCCTCAGCGCAGCAGATCGGACCACTGCTACATCAGCTCGTGGCCCGGAACGCTGAGCTAAGAGAGAGGCTGGAGCAGAAGGATCTACAGATCGCCCATCTAAAGGCCAAGCAGGAGGCCATGAGGTTCGAGATTGGGTTAGAGGTGTTTGAGAGGATGCATGTTAGAGAGGCCTGGGTCAGGGAAGCCAGGAGGGTTGACCAGTTAGAGGACCAGTTGGAGGCCAGAGCAGTGAGGATAGAGACCCTAGGATATGCTTTAGATGCAGCCTACAGGAGGCCCCGGACTGAGGTAGGGGAGTCTAGCCACTCTATTCGTCGCAGGGTCGGGGGTGGAGCATTCTCTTTTGGTCAGCAGGCACGGATTCGCCACGACGTGCAGTGACGTGATATGATGGTTGCTTTGTCTTTAGTACAGTCAGTCCCACTTTTTGTTATATTAGGGACGTATTTATGTTTGTCTTGTGAAACTCTATATTTGTGTTCATGTTTGGGGTAGCAGTTAAACCCCAACTTTTGTTGTCTTGAGGGATGGAAAGTTAGGATTCCCCACTTTTGTCTTAGGGAAATGTTTAATGATGGATAGGGCATGTAGTGGCGCATTTATAGAAGTATGCCACATGTTTAGCCTGAATGTAACAAACAGTGGTATATAAATATAAATGCAGATGTTTCACTTAAATCAAATGTGTTTGATAGATGTTTTGCCTTTGATTGCTGATTTTAATGACATATTGTGTAAAATATAAAACTATAGGTAAAAGTCAGCGGTTTTTCCAGATTAAATCATGCCGCCAAGAGGACGACCACGTAACCGGCAGGTTGAAGAGTCAGAAAGCGAGGTTGGGAATCAATCCAATCCAATGAGAATGTTCGCAGAAATGCTGGCAGAAGCCATGCAATCAAGACCGCCACCTGGAGGGACTCAACCAGCACCCGAGCCAGTGCATCATTTGGCCAATTTTAAAGATTTCAAACTGGTCGGACAACCCGAGTTCAAGGGAACTCTTAACCCAATCAAAGCACAGACCTGGATCGAAGAGATAGAAAAGGTCTTCGAGGTCGCGCGGGTAGCCGAGGAACAAAAGACAAGATTTGCCACGTTCATGCTGAAGGGCGAGGCCAACTATTGGTGGAAGGCCAATAAGGGTCGAGCAGGTGAGGGAGTCATTTCCTGGGAAAGATTTAAAGAGTTGTTCTTCGAAAATTACTTTCCAGAGAATACACAGTAGGACATGGAAGTGAAGTTCCTGGAACTGAAGCAGGGGAATATGACTGTCGCCGAGTACGCGGCAAAATTCAATGAGCTGGCCCGATTTGCCCCACACCAGGTGGACACCAAGGCCAGGAAGGCAAGAAGGTTTGAGCTGGGACTAAAACCATGGGTACAGAAGTCAGTCGCAATATTGAAGATTAAGAACTTCTCGGAGTTGCTGGAAAGGGCGATCATTGCGGAAGGGGGCAATGAAGCAGTAGCCCGATTTAATCAAGACAGAAAGAAGAACCAGGAGGCTGCCAAGGCAGGGAGCAGCGGAGGCAGCAACCCCAATAAGCGCAAATGGAATGACAGCCAATCGTTCGGGAGCAATAAATCCGGAGGAAACCAATCTAGAGGGGAGGCAAAGAAAACTGGCAGGTGTAGCAATTGTGGGAAAAACCACACTGGGGAATGCATGAAAGGGAAAAGTGTTTGTTACCGGTGTGGACAACCGGGGCACATGGCTCCCCAGTGTCCGAACAAACAGAAAGGAGGATGTTTCTCTTGTGGAGCACCCGACCACCAGATTAAGGACTGTCCGAAGAGGAAGGGCGACGTCGAGAGTGGCAACAGAAGCAACAACAACAGCGGGAATAGCAACCGGTTGAGCTACGGGGCACCAGCCAGTCAAGCCAACAGGCCAACAGCCCGCACGTTCAACATGACTGTTCAGGATGCCATGGAATCCAAAGACGTGGTGTCAGATATCATCTCAATCAATGATATAAATGCATGTGTTATTCGATTCGGGTGCTACCTGCTCTTTTGTTTCTGAAGAATTTGCTAGTCAGTTAAACTCACCTCGTGAAAAGTTAGAACACCCTATAAATGTAGAAGTAGCAAACAAGGAAATTATCCCCGTAGAATGCATTCATAGGAATTGTTGTGCTGAATTGCGAGGATTTAAGCTCAATGTGGATTTGATACCAATTCGGCTGGGAGAGTTTGATGTAATCCTGGGAATGGATTGGCTATCAATTTACGGAGCAGTTATTGACTGTAAGGAGAAATGTGTACACCTGAAGACTCCTAATAAGTCAAAGGTGGTATTTTACGGTAGTAAGTTACCAAGACAATCTTGTTGTCTGACTATGATGCAAACCAAGAAACTGCTTGAAAAAGGTTGCGTGTGTTATTTGGCACATGTAATTGATACTCGTCAGGTCAGGGATGAGATGAGTCAAATACCAATCGTGAGGGATTTCACTGATGTCTTCCCCGAAGAGCTTCCGGGACTGCCGCCGGACAGGAAAATTGAGTTCGTAATCGATTTGGTACCTGGAACCGCACCAATATCGAAGCCGCCGTATCGGATGGCACCTGTAGAAATGAAAGAGTTGATGATTCAACTACAGGAACTGTTAGACAAGGGTTACATCAGACCGAGTGTGTCCCCATGGGGAGCGCCAGTTCTGTTTGTAAAGAAGAAAGATGGTTCGATGAGACTTTGTATCGACTATCGGGAGTTGAACAAAGTTATGATTAAGAATATGTATCCGCTTCCTAGGATTGACGATCTATTTGATCAACTTAAGGGAGCGAAATACTTTTCAAAAATCGACCTAAGAACAGGCTATCATCAGCTGAAGGTGAGGCAGGAAGATATCCCGAAGACTGCATTCAGGACTCGTTATGGGCACTTCGAGTTTCTGGTAATGTCATTCGGATTGACGAATGCACCAGCAGCATTCATGGATATGATGAACAGAGTGTTCAAGCAGTACTTGGACAAGTTCGTAGTCGTATTCATTGATGACATCTTGGTGTATTCAGAGACAGAGGAGGAACATGTTGAACATTTGAAGATTGTATTGGAAGCTCTCAGGAAGGAGAAGTTGTACGCGAAGTTTTCTAAGTGTGAATTTTGGTTGCAGAGGGTACAGTTTCTGGGTCACGTCATCGACAAAAATGGTGTTTCGGTGGACCCAGCAAAAGTAGAAGCGGTTATCAATTGGGAGCAACCGAAGACGCCAACAGAGATCCGGAGTTTCTTGGGATTAGCGGGATACTATCGAAGGTTCATACAGGATTTTTCAAAGATAGCATCGCCGTTGACCAACCTCACCAGGAAAACAGTTAAGTTCGTTTGGTCGGAGAAATGTGAGGAAAGTTTCATGGAGTTGAAGAAGAGACTTAACCAAGCACCGGTGTTGACCTTACCCGACCACACTGGGGGTTTCGTAGTGTATAGCGATGCGTCACACAAAGGTCTTGGCTGTGTTCTAATGTAGCACGGCAAGGTCGTGGCGTACGCATCACGTCAGCTGAAGGACTATGAGAAGGGGTACCCGACTCATGACCTGGAATTAGCAGCGGTAGTTTTCGCCTTAAAGATTTGGAGGCACTACCTATATGGGGAGAAGTGCGAGATATATATAGATCACAAAAGTCTAAAATATATCTTCACTCAGAAGGAGCTAAACATGAGGCAGCGCCGATGGTTGGAATTGATCAAAGACTACGACTGTGAAATTCTGTACCATCCGGGCAAAACAAATGTAGTGGCTAATGCCTTAAGCAGGAAGGGCAAGGTGAAATTGATGCAGCTGACAGTTCAAGAGGAATTGGTAAGGGACTTTGAACGTCTGGAATTGGAGGTTAAGTATCCGATGGAGACGGACGAAGTACTATTTACCGTAACAGCAAGTCCGACTCTGCTGGATAAGATAAAGGAGGCTCAAGAATTTGATGGAGAGTGCCTTGTTATTAAGAAACAACTATCGGAGGGAAAAACGTTGAAGTTCAAGGTTGACAGCACAGGGCTGTTAAGATTCGAGGGAAGGATCTGGATACCCTACGTACCAGACTTAAGGGAAGAGATATTGCAGGAGGCCCATAATACGAGATTTTCGGTACATCCGGGTAGCACCAAAATGTATCAAGATCTTCGTCAGCATTATTGGTGGCCGCATTTGAAGGGGGAAGTTGCAGAATACGCCAGCCGGTGTTTAACTTGTCAGAGGATCAAGGCAGAGCACCAACGGCCAAGCGGATTGTTGCAACCTTTAGAGATTCCCGAGTGAAAGTGGGAACACATCACAATGGATTTTGTGGTAGGACTTCCGATAACACAAAAGGTTCTAGACGCCATCTGGGTGATCGTAAATCGTTTGACCAAGTCTGCCCATTTTCTACCGATCAAGATCAGGTACAAATTGGAGCAGTTGGCGAAACTTTACGTGAAGGAGATAGTATCGCGACATGGAGTGCCGGTGTCTATTGTATCTGACAGAGATTCGCGCTTCACGTCAAATTTTTGGAGAAGTCTACAGGAGAGACTGGGAACACAGTTGAGAATGAGTACGGCGTATCATCCTCAGACTGATGGTCAGAGTGAGCGAACAATTCAGACTCTAGAGGATATGCTCCGGGCAGTTGTGATGGACTTAAGTGGCAGCTGGGACGATCACTTGCCACTAGTAGAGTTCGCCTACAACAATAGTTACCATGCTAGCATTGGTATGCCACCGTACGAAGCATTGTATGGAAGGAAGTGTCGAACACCGTTGTGTTGGGATGAAGTTGGTGAACGGAGATTGTTGAGACCAGAATTGGTACAACAAACCGTGGAAATTATTAAAGTAATAAGACAGCGGTTAGTAGCGGCCCAGGATCGCCAGAAGAGGTATGCTGACTTACATCGTCAGGAACGAGACTTTGAAGTCGGAAGCTTTGTGTTTCTGAAGGTATCTCCCTGGAAAGGGAAGGTCCGCTATGGGAAGAAGGGCAAATTGAGCCCCAGGTTCATAGGACCTTTTGAAATATTAAGGAGAATAGGCGAAGTGGCGTACGAGGTAGCATTACCTCCTGAACTTGAGCACATTCACAACGTGTTTCATGTATCAGTGTTGCGTCCGTATAAGCCAGATTACAAGCATGTCATTTCCTACGAACCAATTCAAGTCGAAAAGGACTTATCGTACGAGGAGATTCCTGTCCAAATACTTGATAGGAAGGAACAGAAACTGAGAAATAAAGTCATTCATTCGGTTAAAGTACTCTGTAGGAATCACGCGGTGGAAGAAGCCACGTGGGAGCTCGAAGAGAAGATGAGGGCAAATTACCCCCAGTTATTTGAGTAACCTTAGATTTGAAATTCCGAGGACGGAATTTTTATAAGGGGGAGGGGATGTAATGTCCAGGAATTTTTAAACATTGTATCAAATTTATTTTAATAAATAAAATCCATTTTATATAATTTTACGAATTTAATTGGATCCATGTAGGTATTATTATTTAATTATATAAATACGTGATCCAGTAATTTTCTTTGCCTTAAAAGGGGCTCATTGCTAGTTTGAATAAATTAATGAGTAACCCTAAGAATTCATTAGCGGATTAAATAATTCGAATAAAGAATTATGGTTAAAATAAATATTTTAAATAATTAATTACTTGGTTTAGTTATTTAATTTAAAGTATTAGAAATACAAGGTGGTTAATTTAATTGGGTCATTTTCCTTTCATTTGGATTGGCCCATTTCTTTTATTTATTTCTGGATTGGACCCAAAGTTTATTTGAGCCCAATTTCCCCTTTTTATTTTCCTATGGGCCGAATCTAATGGGCTGGCAAGTCCTTAAGAATTAAATTGCATGGATTGAGCCCATTCCTTCTACCGACCGGGTTGGACTAAATGCACTGGGTCGGTCCATTTGAATTGGGAAAACGGTTGGGTCGGTTGCTAGGAATTTGGGGAAAACCCAATTGGCATACCAATTTGGGGGAGTTCAGTCGAGCCAACGAGTTTACAATCTCAAACCCTCAAAATCGATTAACCGAGCAAAAGAAAAGGGGATAGCCAAGTTAGGGCACCCAAACTCTCAAATCGAACCCTCAAATCAAACAAGCCGAGCTAGAGGGGGAACCCATCATCCTAGACCTTCAATCAATCAAACTGGACGGCACGGGAGGAGGGGGTTGGCGGCATCACGGATCGACCAGCGGGGAAAGAAGGAGAGCCATGGGCGACCGAGCAAGCGCGGCACGGACCAAGGGTCCCAGGAATTCGGCGAAGCGACCGACGAGATACGCGGCTCGAGGGCTGCCGGCGACGTCAGTGGACTTAATAGGTACAATCGGACGGCCACTCCTCCCTACCGACGGTCCTTGGAAAATCGATTGGGGTAATACCCAGTTGATTTGGGTAAATGATATACTATAAATTGAACCCTCCCCCAAACCCCCCAAAGCTGCCGATTTTCCTTTATTTTGTGGGTTCCAAACTAGAAAAAAAAATCTATAAATTGAGAGTGAGGTATAGAAAAAAAAAAAGAAATCGCAGAGTTGTGGATGTCCGAATTCGTCGAGTATTGTGGGAGGTGAAGGAGGATTGCAACGCGATCGGCAACAAGGTATAACAAGGATTCCTCAAGCCACTGTGATAGTTCTCTGTATTGGGTTTTGTATAAATTTCTTTCTTATGTACTTAGATTTGTGTTGCCGACTGGGCTTGGTTGGTTGTACCGTAATACATGATATTGGTTATAATATACACTGTTTGGGATTTACGAGTCTGATGCTGTTTGATTTGTATTTTTTTCCTTCTGCGTTGTTTGTAGTATATCTTGTATTAGGATGTTCTTGTTGGGCTGTATTAAATTTCTCTTGAGCTGGAAATTTGGTGTATAAGAGCACCATAAGGTTCTAGTGGTTGAACTGATGATGTAAATAAATCAGTATTCATGTTTAGGAAATGCCCAGCATGTGGTAGTTATACTGCTTGAATAAAAATCGTTTTCATTTTTAAAGTTGTCTGTTGATAGTCTTGTTTATGTGGAACTCAGTTTCGGCTATGAACTGATGGGAGTTTTCCCTGTTGTTTGAAGTAATGAACTGCACAAATGGAATAAAATTTGCAGGAATTGGTTTATTTATGGGGTATTGTGGCTACCGATTTGGCATATAGGAATAAAACAAGATTACCCTTAATAGTGTTAGGTACTAATTGAACAATTTTCTAAATGGGTTACTTAGGTTAATAGCTTATTCAACTAAGGTAAGCTAGCAACATGAGTCTAGTAATCAAGTGTTAATTAACTAGGGTGTGATTAATAATAACTAATAATATTAGAGGAATTATTAATTATTACGTGGATTAATAATGCGCAAATAAATAAAGATAATAAATATTTGATTATTATTTAATTAATGTTAAATAATGATTAAATATGAATAAAGTTAATAAAATTACTTATTTATTATTTATCAATAATAAATAGAGATAATAAATATTTAATTATTATTAATATTCAATAATAATTAAGTATGAATAAAAATTAGTAAATAAATATAATAAATATTTAATTATTATTTAATTAATATTAAATAATAATTAAGTATGAATAAATTAATTATTTAATTCTTATCAATAAGTAATACCTAAAGATAATAAATATTTAATTATTATTTAATATTAAATAATAATTAAGTAAGAACAAAGTTAATAGATAATTATTTATTATTTATCAATAAATAATAAATAAAGATAGTAAATATTTAATTATTATTTAATTAATATAAAATAATAATTAAGTATAAGTAAAGTTAATAAAGTGATTATTTATTTAATAATAATAAATAAAGATACTAAATATATAATTAAGTATGAATGAAGTTATTTATCAATAAACATTTAATTAATTAGTATTAAATAATAATTAGGTATGAATAATAGTAATGAAATAATCATTCAATAATTTATTATAATAAATAAAGAAAATAAATACTTAAGGATTATTTAATTAATATTAAATAATAATTAAGTGTGTGTAGAATTAATACATTAAGTATTAAATTAATGTTGAATAAGGCAACAAGATTAATAATTTCTCAACTACCCTTGAGATGAATAGTAATTAAGCATGAATAAAAATAATTAAGTGACCTATTATTATTTAAATTGCTATTATTCCATAATAAAAATTTTTAAGGATTATTAACCCATATTTAGAGACTAATAAGGGTAATAGTTGAGTACTTAAAAGTTAGGTAACCATGATTAACTATTATTTATTTTTAAATGATAGCTAGAGGTCATTAAGTTAATTTCTATCTAGCTAATGATTAGATAGTAATTAAATGTATATGGTGTATTGTTTATCTGCTAGATGAATAGCATAAGTGAGTGTATCGATATATAGTTATGCAATGCTAATGAATAAACCGACTTTATCAACTGATAGGTTATCCAAGATCAATTAATTAAAGCTAAATTTTATCTGTAGCTGAGCAAACAGGCAAGTTCTATCTTACTCAACTTTTATATTGAGCAAATTTATAAACCTTATGCACTATTTTTAATTTGTGCAAAAAGGTATATATTATTGCAAGTTATTCTTTAAGCTTGAATCTTATCTCCAAGCATGCTTTAAGTGGTCTAATTACTTTTAAAATTTTTCCACATCTATGTATTTATTGACATTCGCACTCGTGCATTTGAATTCGTACATTTATTAAAGTTCCTAAATTCACGAACTATTCGTGATTAAGTCTGAACCCTTGTTCAGTCAGGCAAGTATGTGAGGATTTATAAAAGCTATCCAAACCAATCGATGGTAAGGATTCTTAGACTGTATGAACACCTCCTTTATTATAGGGGAGTACCCCAGGTACCGTATATAAGGTACAGATAGCAGAGTTAAATGTTATGCATACACATAGCGTACGCGAGGCTGATCCCCTCAAGTACTTATTCGGTAGCCAGTAACCAGAGGGTCAGCTAGCTATTGACTCCTTTGGAAGTTATTGTTCAAAGTCTACTTGACTATCTCTTGTTCTAAAAGCAATTAATGTTCTTGCTTCTGATAATTGTTGAATTCTCTTTCTATATTCCCTTCATCATGATATATCCTTATTGTTGTACTTTAAACTTGCTGAGCAAACTCGTTGCTCATCCTTGTTATATCATGACTTCATTGCAGCTAAACCCGAGACGTCAGGGAAGAACAAAGGGAAAGAAAAGATGAAGTGATAGACTTCATGTAGCAGATTTTAAATTTATGTGTAGTTAATCACTGTTAATGTAATTTAAACCCTGATAGTTATTTAGAGTATGGATTTGTGTATGTGTTTAAGGTTATTGTATTCTGGGACTAGTAACACCTTTCTAATGAACAACATATGTTTATTTCCGTATTTTAGTCAATGTATGTTGTTGGAGGTGAATGACGTATTGGATCGTGATGACCGGATTCGGGTATTTGGAGACCCGAATTTGGGGGCGTCACAAGATCTCTATGAGAAATTGATTGCCAGTAGAAAGTTGAAACTTTCATGAAAAAGAATTAAAGCCTTACTCCTATAAATAGAGGAGTACAAAGAGAGATTTGATGTATGAGATTATTAGGTATTTTTTATATATTAGTTGAGGTTTGGAGTAGTAGGAGTATGATTAAAATTACTTTGTCACTATACGCTCGTTAGAGGATCGTTAATAAAAGGGAGTTTTCTTATATTATTTTAGAGTAAAATACAGTGGCACCCTCTTTAGATAGCTATAATAATACTCACATCCCTTCTAATTTTTTAAGTAACAGTTAGTATCCCTGCAAGTTTTTTGGGTTGACTAAATAGATACAGTTACATATATACCCTTGTATGTTATCAAATTTTAATTCCTGAATAATAGATATGTTTAATTATCCTTTTCTAATATAATACATTTTAATTATAGTTTTATTTGTAATTAAGACTATCTCATTCAAATTGTTGGTAACTAATAAAAAAACTAATTTAGTTTAATTAACACATATTTTTGGATAAGTGATACAAATATCAAGAATTTTAAATTAAATTATTAATAGAGTTATTCTAATTAGAGTGATTGAGTATGTTAATAGTTTAGTTTTTGGTGTTTAACAACAAAAATTATTATTTGAATTCTTCGTTTCATATTATGATTTTTATATGTTAAATTTTCTTGAGTATATGTCAAAGGGTGACTTTTTAGTCATTGTACTATGTGTTGATTTTTATTGTGGTTACCGAATTTTTTTTGTTATAAACGCATTACTATACTCGAAAAAACTTATAAAATGGTCATTACTTATGATTTTGTCCAAAAAAGTGACAGAAAATGCTGAGTAGACTAACGGTTGAGAGGTGTTAATCACGTGGCATGTGACGTGGATCGAGTTAATTAACATTTTAGTCATTGTACTAGGAGTAGATTTTCATTTTAGTTACTGAAACTTTTTTTTGTTACATTCTCGTTATCGAAGTACCAAAAATATTATAGATTAGTGATTTTATAATTTTTCCTCCAAAATATTAATAGAAAAGCTTACTTGGCAAACATTTGACATATAAATGTGGAATATTTTTAATGAGGTAGCATGTGTGGGTCAGCTTGTACAAATAAAATAAAATGCTCACCTAGAAGAAAAGAAAAAAAAATATAGTCAGGCTAATTATTTTAATACTCCATAATATTATAAGAAGATAATTAAAGTTTTAAGAAAACATGAGCATAATTTAAAGAAACAAAATTAATAAAAATCAAAATTCATCTTCCTCTTCTAACCACGAACGACGGACTAATCGAAAAAAATGGTATTCTACACCTTATGTACATTAACTCTTTCTCTCGTCGTGGACCAAGTCGAAACTACAGCCTCATGTTGAAAATCTAGTTTACAAAATAAGTTCCTCTTATACCTCTGTATACTCGTTGAAAAAGAAAAAAAACGGAGAAAAGAAGAGCGCCAAATTGACGATAGCGGCGAAGCTACATGTTTGATCACTTCAAAATGATAGTGAAATAGTTTCTATTAAACTAATTTTTGTAGTAGTCAGCAGATCTGAAGGAGTTTATTGAGCCAATTTTCTCCTTTATTTTGCAATTTAGTTTGGTGTTTAGAAGGTTCCAATTTAAATATGATTTTGAAAATTTTATATTTTTAAATTAGTTATGATGTACTTTCTCTTTATACATGTTGTAATATTTTGTAATAAAATCACTAATCTGTAACATTTTTTGTACTTCGATAACGAAAATGTAACCAAGAAAAGTTTCAGTAACTAAAATAAAAATCGACTCCTAGTACAATGACCAAGACATTAATTAGCCCGATCCACGTCACCTGCCACATCATTAATACTTGTCAACCGTTAGTCTACTTAGCACTTTCTGTCACTTTTTTGGACAGAATCATAAGTAATGACCAATTTGTAAATTTTTTTCGAGTATAGTAATGTGTTTGCAACAAAAAAAGATTCGGTAACCACAATGAAAATCGACCCCTAGTACAGTGACCAAAAAGTCAATTAACCCATATGTCAAATTTTGGGATATTATGATTTTGATTATATTTTTTAGTATACAGTTGGTCTTTTTTTGTGCAATGTTGAATAAAAGAAAATATAATAATATTTATTATTACCTCTATCTTGTAAAAAAAAAATTAATATATTTTTTCTTTTTTTGAGTAACAACATTTGTCATTTTTACTGTAAATAATTATGCCTAAGTTTGACTTAAGTTTAATTTAATATTTGACAAAAATAATTAATATAATTTTTAATACTTTTTTATATGAATAATAAGATTCGTTCTGTAATAATAAATTTGTTTTACGTAAATTTTAATATTCAAAAAAAATAATTATAATTTTTTGTGAGTTAATTTGTATTTTTTATGGGTATTAAAATTTTATTTTTTACTTAAAAAAATATATTTGAATGTATATTATGGAAATTTTATTTTTGAGAAATTTATTTAGCAAAAAAGTGTATAACTTTATTTTTCTGATAAAATGAATATTTGTTATTTTTTGACATTTATGTTATTTATTACACAAATTCATAATTTAATTAACTAGATCAAGTTAAGTAAAAATTATAATATACAAATTTATATTTAGTGAACATATTAAACATTATAACTTGAAGAGTGTATTAGATATTATATTAAAAATATTTTTGGATATTAGTTGGTCAATCACACTAGGGGTGGTGAATGTTATATATTATAGACTAGAGGGGTACTAACTGTTACTTGAAAAACTAAAGAGGGAGTGAGTGTTATTATGATTATCTATAGGGGGTGTTACTGTATTTTACTCTTTATTTTAATCTTCTTATTCTTATTCTTATTATTCTTTATCTTAGTTAGTTTATTTATATTTAATGTCTAGCTAATTTTTTATATTTAAGATGAAGATGAAATTAAATAATTATTCATGATAATAATTTTTATCTTTTCTATTAATTGTGCTTCAATGTCTAATTGATTTCGCCTTCATGTTTCGTTATTGAAATACGTTCGTTTTATATTTCTTATGTGATTTTAATAATGAAGAGGTTTTGATAGATTATTGTTAAGATATGAGTTTTTCATAATCCATGGTTGCCCGAATAAGTTTTGATGGGTTCATAGGCTATGTTTGCCCACGTTAATTATAAAATTACTAAATTAAAGGGAAGGAAAATTAAAATTATAGTTAATTTTAATTGGACATAATTGATTTATTTTCTTAATTATGTACACCAAACCAGTGGCGTAATTTGAGCTATAAAAATAAAATAGATTGGATTATGATGGTTATGGAAATGATGAGAAAAATGAAAAACCTTTATCCAATTGTACACAATTTGAGTCAAGCCAATTTGATAAGTCTAAAAATTATGAGTCTATGCGCAAAGTTGATCATGTCACATTTAATGAGTCGGTTGAAAAAGTCTATAAGCCTAAAACTTCATATCCTAAATTAAAAGAGTTGTTCCTAAAAGACAACCGAGTGATTTTGTGAGCCAACCCATTAAACTAAACATGATCTGTGACGCCCCCAAATTTGGGTCTCCAAATACCCGGATCCGGTCATCACGATCCAACATAAACATCCACCTATAACAACATATGGTATCTAAAATGCGGAATAAAATAAACATACGTTGTTCATTACAAGGTGTTACTAGTCCCAGAATACGATTAACCTTAAACATTTACACCATCCATACCCTAAATAGCTATCAGGGTTTAAATTACATTAACAGTAATTAACTAACACATGAATCTAAAGTCTGCTACGAGAAGTCTATCATTTCATCTTTTCTTTCCCTTTGTTCTTCCCTGACGTCTCGGGTTTAGCTTCAATGAAGTCATGATATAGCAAGAATGAGCAACGAGTTTGCCCAGCAAGTTTAAAGTGCAACGATAAAGATATATCATGATGAAGGAATATTAAAGGGATTTCAACAATAGAATAATCAGAAGCAAGAACATTAAATGCTTTTAGAACAATTGATAGTCAAATAGACTTTGAACGATAACTTCCAGAGGAGTCAATAGCTAGTTGACCCTCTGGTTACTGGCTACAGAATAACGTACTTGAGGGGATCAGCCTCGCGTACCCTATGTATATGCATAACATTTAATTCTGTTGTTTGTACCTTATATACGGTACGTGGGGTACTCCCCTATAAATAAAGGGGTGTTCATACAGTCTAAGAATCCTTACCATTGATTAGTTCAGATAGCTTTTATAAATTCTCACATATTTGTCTGACCGAACAAGGGTTCAGACTTATCCATGAATGGTTTATAAATTCCTGAATTTAAATATACGAATTTCAAATGCACGAGTGCGAATGTCAATAAATATACAGATGTGGAATAATTTTGAAAGTAATTAGACCACTTAAGGCATGCTTGGAGATAAAAACTCAAGCTTAAAGAATAACTTGCAACAGTATTTATATACCTTTTTGCACGAATTAGAAATAGTGCATAAGGCTTAGAAATTTGCTCAATGTAAAAGTTGAGTAAGGAAGAACTTGCAATAATGTAAGAAGTTTAGGGTTAGGAACTTGCCTGCTTGCTCAGCTACAGATAAATTCTAGCTTTAATTAATTGATCTCGAGTGACCTATCATTGGATAAAGTCGGCTTATCAATTATTATAACATGATTGTATCTTGGCACGCTTTACTATACCATTTACTTAGCAAATAAATAATTCATCATCTATATTTAATTACTATTTCATCATTAGTTAAACGGGAATTTATTAATGACCTGTAGCTATCATTTAAACAGATAATAATTAATCATGGTCACTATCATTTGAATACTCAATTTATTACTTTTAATTGTATCTAAGTATGGTTTAACAATCCTTATTTATTATTTTATTGATGATTAAGTACTTACCATCCTTATTATTTCGTAACTTCATTCGTACTTAATCATTATTATTATTAAATAATAAATAAATACTTAGCACCTTTATTTGTTATTTATTAATAAATAATAAATAGTTATTTTATCAACTTTATTCATATTTAATTATTATTATTATTAAATAATAAATAAATATTTATTATCTTTATTCATATTTAATTATTATTATTATTAAATAATAAATAAATATTTATTATCTTTATTCATATTTAATTATTATTATTATTAAATAATAATTAAATATTTATTATCGTTATTCATATTTAATTATTATTATTATTAAATAATAAATAAATATTTATTATCTTTATTCATATTTAATTATTATTATTATTAAATAATAATTAAATATTTATTATCGTTATTTTATTATTTATTGATAAAAATAAATAATTAATTTAATAATTAAATATTTATTATCTTTATTTATTATTCAATAATAAATAATTAGTCGATTAACTTTACTCATACGTAATTATTATTTAATAATAATTAAATTACAGTCAAATATTTATTATCTTTATTTATTATGATAATAAATAATTACTTGTTAACATTCATACCTGTTCATTTTAACAGTACTTAAATAGCTCTTAGCTTTAGTGATAAATAATTATTATTTTATCACTTTATTCCTGCTTAATTAATTTCAAGCTACAAAATGATTCCTGTAAGCAATAGGTATTGACTGCATGATTATTACTAACTGAAACAGCTACCTGCAATTTATCCTAATGTTCATACAGTACCAGAATCCCCAAACAGACACAACACCATACAATACCAACTGTTGAAATCCAAGCAATACTATCGGCTGCTACAACCCAACAGGGTACATAGAACCGTTCATTCCAATACAAGAAAACAAACTACCTAAAACAGAGGAATAAGATATTCCAATACAGAGAAATAAACCAAAGCAATGCCATGTATAATATAACCAACACGATTGACTGCTAGAACCCTTAAGGTTCATCAACAACAATTTTCCCAAATAAGGTCCTAATACAGTATGTAACACAACCTACCCAGTTGACAATACAACTAAGTACACAAGAAGGAACTTATACCAAACCCAATACAGTCAACAATTTTAATCCTATTACAGGGAACAACAAAAATTTCAAAGAAACCAATCCACAAGAAAATCAGCAACTGGGTATACCTTGAACTCGATCGCGTTGCGACTCTTCTCCTCCTACCGAAATACGAAATCAAGTTGGACATTCACAGAGAGCTGAAATCGAAATCCCCAATTGGTTACCCCTGTTCCCCCTCTCTGATTAAACTCTGAGCTCCCTAATTTTTTTTTTTCTCACAAGGCAAGTGAAAAAAAAAATCGACAACTTTGGGAGTCAATTTATAGGAAAACCTTTACCCACTATGACTGGGTATTACCTTAACTATTTTGCCAGAAACCAACGGTAGAAAGGGGCAGTGACCGGCGTCTACTCCAACCCCTCTAAACCCAGCTGTCGCCCAACTTCCGAGCCGCGCCGTCCCGTCGATCACGTCGCCAAAAACCTGGGACCTTTGGTCCTTGCCGCGTTAGCTCGGTCGCCCGTGACAACTCCGCTCCGACCACTGGTCTTCTTCACGTCGTCAGTCGACCTAAGCCTTCGCCGGCGCCCTTTCCCCCGTCCTTTATCGATTGATGGACTGAAAGCTTCGACAGTGGCTTGACTGATTGAGGGCGTGGGTTCGCTAGGGTTTGCTTCCTCTTTTCTCTCGCTCGATCATTTTCCCCAATTTGCTTGCTGTGTGAAAACCCTTCCCTCGCGAATTGTTTCTGCCGGTTATCCTAATTTAGCTCACTGGTTGCCCCAATTAAAAAAAAAACAAAATGGACCTAACCCGTTGTAATGGACCGACCCGGCATGGAAAAGATGGATCCGACCAAATAAAAGGAATGGGCTCATCAAAAAAAAAATGGAGTTGGATCAGATCAATAGGAAGGTGGCCCAATTAGGAAAAATAAAATAAAATTGGGCTGGCTTAATAGGAATTTGGGTCTATTGAAATAAAAGTAACTAGCCCAACTTGAAGTTATTGTGCTTTTAATATTTAATTTGAATTAAGTAATTCAATTAATTAATAAAAATTTATTTCACCAATAATTCCTTATTTGAATTATTTTAATCCGGTAATAATAAAATAAATTTGTTTATTAATCTTCTTCCAATTTCTTCCAAATAAAATCTTGGGAGTTAACCAATTAATTTAAATCGCACTATTAATGAGCCCCTTTAATGCAAGAAGTTTATTGGACCTATAATTATATAATTAAATAAACATTCTTACATGGGTCCAATTAAATTATAAAATTATATATAAAATGAACTTTATTTATTAAAATAAATCAATACAATGTTTAAAAATCCTCGGACATTACATGATCCAACCCAAGAAATAATTGAAAATAAACTCATGATTGAAGATGATCCGATTGATTTCTTAAATAACCTAGAACAAAATTGGGATGGATTTGAATATTTAGATAAGATCAATGAGATGTTGAGATCCACTACACATAAGTCAAATACACTAGAACATTCTTTTGAACCAATTCTTCCATCATTTGAACATGTTAGTGAATGTTTTCCCAAAGTCAATTCTAAAAATAATTTTAATGAAAATTTTGACTATTTTCAATTTCCTAGAACTCCTGCAAATCATGAAAAGTTCACACTCACTTACCTATTTGTTTCATTCATTTATAGCCACATACTTTTTAGGATATATAAAATTCATTTTGAATATTGTATATTTGTTTTCTTTCTCACCACATTTTCTTGCAGAACAAATGCTCCACATACAAGGTACAATTCTTTTATTTCTTTGTTCTCTATTCTTCATTTGTATACATTGAGGATAATGCATGATTTAGGTATTGGGAGAGTTTGTTTGTATTATTTTATTAGATTTTATTTTTTTCTTATTTTTTCTTTTTTTCTTTTTTAGGAAAATCAAATTAAAAAAACACACAAAAAATTCAAAAAAAATTTAAAAATTAAAGTTTTTGTTTGATTAGTTATGATTTGGATAAATTCTTATAAGTTTTCGTGGAGTAGAAACTCATGAGTAGAATTGGAAGATTTAGAACTATTGAACATTAGGTAAGATACAAAATCCTAATTTGAAACACCATCTGAAATAAAATTAAGGCTGAATGGCAGATTTGTCCCTTCAAGTTGCCACTCACTTTCAAAGTCATCCTTAAAATTCATTTTTCGTCAGTTGGGTCCTTAAAGTGATATTTTTTGGCATTTCTGTTCTTTTTACCTAACTTGACCCTAACTCGACCCATTTTAACCAAATTTTGACCCAACCCGACCCGACCCAATTTCAACAATAAAATTTTTTTTTACACAAAAGTAAAAAGTTTTAAAATTATTTTAATTATAAATATTATTTTAAAATTATTTTAAAAATACTATATTATTTTAAAATATTTAAAATTATTATTATTTTAAAAAGAATATTTTATTTTAAAATATTAAATGTAATCATTATTTTAAATATTTTAAAATTTATTATTATTTTAAAAATAATATTTTTTAAAAAAATATTAAAAAAATTATTATCTTAAATCTTTTTAAAAATTATTATTATTTTCTTGAAAAAATATTAGAAACTTTTTTTTCATAAAATGAGTAAAGTTTCATAAAATATAAATTCAAAATATTATTTCAAAATATGTATTTTTAAATATTTTAAAATAAAATATTATTTTTAAAAACTTTTTAACATAATTATTATTTTCAAAGAAAAAATATAGATTCATATAAATTAAATAGGAAAATAGAAATTTTTTATATAAAAAACAAAGAAGCAGTTTATTTCATTTTTTACGTAAAATACAAAAAAGAGTAAAAGATAAATAAAAAAACTTATTCAAGTTTTTTTACAAAAATAAATTAAAAACAATTATTATTTTTAGCAAAAAGAATTAGAAAATTTTTCAATTTTTAAAAAAATGAGTACATTTTTTTTACATATAGATTCAAAAAAATTAAACTTTATTTTCATAAAAAATAGAAATTTTTAGTTTTTTAAAAAATAAGTAAAATTTCTTAGAATATAGATTCAAAAAAGTAAATAAAAAAAGTTCTATTTTCTTATTTAATTTATTGAATCTATATTTTACGAATGTATATTTTTTTCCTGAAAATAATAATTATTTTTAAAACTTTTTAAAAATAATAATTTATTTTAAAATATTAAAAATACATATTTTTAAATAATTGTTTTTGAATCAATATTTTACAAAACTGTAACTCATTTTATGAAAAAATAAAACAAACCTTTATACTATTTTTTCCTGAAAATAATAAGTATTTTTAAAAATATTCAAAATAATAATTATTTCTAATATTTTAAAATAAAATATTTTTTTAAAATAATAATTATTTAAAATATTTAAAATAATAATTATTTTTATTATTTTAAAATAATATATTTTTTTTAAAATAATAATTAATTTTTAAATATTAAATAATTTTTAAAAATATTTAAAGTAATAATTATTTTTAATATTTACAAATAAAATAGTATTTTTAAAATAATAATTATTTTAAAAATAATTTTAAAGCTTTTTAGTTTTTTAAAAAAAAATTATTGGTGAAATTGGATCGAGTCGGGTTGGGTCAAATTTTGGTTAAAATGGATCGGGTTATGGTCAAATTGAGTTAAAGGAACGGAAATGCCAAAAAAATGTCACTTTAAGGATCCAACTGACGAAAAATGAACTTTATGGACGACTTTGAAAGTGAGTGACAACTTACCATTCAGCCAAAATTTAATTTCATAAGTATCTTTGTACTACACGTTTCACTAACTTTTAGTTATGGGGTATAAACTATGAGTCAAGCAATCTCAAGAAAAAAAAATAAAAAAATATTTTTAATGCCTATTTGAAAGAAATAACTGGATATCCAAGCCTTGGGATGCATCAATATTCACGTTGAAAAGTGTGATAGATAAAAGTAGTTTGACTAGTCTACTTTTGTGGCTTTTGTTACTCGAGTTAGTAAGCTCTTAGGGAGTGTCTATACACCTAGTACCATAAAAGCCAACTGGCTTGAGAGTCAATGGTTTAACGCTCGTTACATGCGTACCTCTTAAAAGTCTAAGAAATCAAGACATTGCACAAGTCAAGGAAAAAAAAGAAAGAAAAAAATAAAAATAAAAATAAAACAAAGGAAAAAATTGAGTTTGCTTGATTTTCATGGTAAAAATTTCTACTAAGAGTTACATTATATACACAATACATGCATCACATGAAAATAATATTTATGAAGGATGTTGACTGGAATGAAGATAGAATATTTTTGATAAGGTGAAATTGTTTTTCTGAATTTAATCTTAGTTATGTATAAAGCTTATAGATATTTAGTAGTTTTCTTTCAATTTATAATTTGTTGAACCCAAAAAAATTTTATTTTTTATTTTAAAATTTGTGGGTATATTCACTGGAAACTCTCACGAGACATAACTTGTCCACTTGGGGTAACCTTAGGGGTTTAAAGGCTTCTTGCACATGTTAAGTGCAATCCTATTTACTACGAAAATGGAATAGTTTAGATTTTGTTTTCTTTTATTTTCTTTTTTTTTACTCGAGGATGAGCAAAAGATAGATATGGGAGTATTTTATTATCCCTAATTTTGTCCTTTTTTATTTTATTAGTTCATTTAATTAATATATTTTATTTTGTAGGATTTAATATTTTAACAATAAAGTCAAAATCTTGGTGATCAAACAATATTTAATGCTTCTATTCATGGAAGGAAAGAGGCGAAAAATTTCTACAAGGAGAAAGAATGAGATGAAACAATTTTGGTGTGCAAGTCAAATCCAACGAGAGAAGGGAAAGCCCATCTAGAAGATCAAAGAGAAGTTGATTGTCAGTAGGAAGTTGAAACCTATATGAAAAAGAATTAAAACTTTTACTACTATAAATAGAGGAGTACCAGGAGAGATTTGATGTATGAGATTATTAAGTATTTTTTATGTATTAGTTGAGATTAGGAGTAGAAGTAGGATTAAATTACTTGTTCATCGTACGCTCGTTGAAGGATCATTAATAAAGAGAGTTTTCTTATTTTATTTTAATCTTTTTCTTTATCTTAGTTAGTTTATTTATTTTTAATGTCTAGCTAATTTTTATATCTAGGATGATGATGAAATTAAATAATTGTTCATGACAATATTTTCTATCTCTTCTATTAATTATACTTTAATGTCTAATTGATTGCGGCTTCATATTTCGTTATTGAAATATCTTCAATTCGTTTTATATTTCTTATGTGATTTTAAATTAATGACGAGTTTTTGATAAATTATTGTTAAGATATGAGTTTTTCATAATTCATATTTGCTCAAAAAAGTTTTAATGGGTTATAGTTAATCCTTAAATTTTTCATAGGCTATGATTACTCATGTTAATTGTAAAATTACTAAATTAAAGGCAAGAGAGATTAAAGTAATAGTTAAATTTAATTGGACTTAATTGATTTATTTTTTGAATTATGTATACCAAACCAGTGCCGTAATTTGAGTTATAATAAAAATAGAAGAGATTGGATTATTTGTTATGTTTATTTTTTAGTAGATTCAAATTCCTAGATTGCTTCTTTATTATTAGTTTTTATATTCTAATTAGTTTAATTGTAGTTAATCAATTCTCTATCTTTATTTTTAATTCATTTGAAATAGATTTGTACTTGTCAATTCTTCAATTTGACACTATGCACTTGCAGTTACATATTTTTATTACATCAAGTAGGTTTTGTGTTTGTGCGAGAAAGAGGATTTTTATAACTTTTATATTTCGTGCAAAAAAGTTGTATCATTAGAGAGAGGGTTTTACAACTTTTATTCTATGTGAAAAGTTGTATCGTGAAGATTATAATCTTGTATATAACCTCAAGTTTTAGAGACAACAACTCCTTTAAAACTTGAGAGAAATATTGTACGTTTATTATTATTGATATAGTCGAGATTTGGAGTTTATAATCTGTAATTTTTTCATTTAAAAATTTTACGCATTAAATCATATAGCCTTTATAGCTGAAAAGTTTCATAATTGACTATCTAAAGTTCATCAACTTGAGCAATACCTTTGGAATTCTGACACTACAAATTTATTTTGCGTTTCACAATATTGAATCAATTTTAACTTTATGAAGTTAACGTGACATATTCTTAATTTCAAAATTAATGCTATTTGCTCTTTCTACAGAACGTCATTCAGAATGCACAAGAATTCGTAAATGATTTTGATTCATCATTTTTATTGATCTAGTTTTGTCCTCACTCCTTACAACATTTAAGCCAATTGCATGTATTTTTATACAGTTAGTTCTAGTACTTTATTTTTGTTTGCAGTTACTAAGGGATTCACCAATAATAGTTCGTAGGCTGACCTCAAGGAAGCTTCTGTTAGGTTACATGTGGGTCCTCACCCATGAGGTGAGAAGTCAAAAGAGACAAACAACCTTGGGAAGGTGAAAAGACTTGGGAAGATGAAGATCCAAAAGAAAGAAGAATTTTGGAAGGAATTCAGAAGATGAAAAGGTGTAGGAATCCAAAAGGACTTAGGCTTTTCCTTTATATGCATCATATCCATTCTCTTGCTAAGTAATGGAATAGGCCAAGGATTTCTTCAGAGGGAAATCCCATCCGGGGAGGATGGATGAAAGAGTAATCCCATCCGGGAGGATGGAAGAGAAGACGGAGAAATCTCATCTGGGAAAAAGATGAGAGAGAGAGAAAATCCAAGAGAGCCATGAGAGAAAAAATAGAGAGAGAAAAAGATTAAACAACTGGGTGTGTTGTTTGGGTTCCATCACATAGTTATTGTGGGATATCTTTGTAATCTCTCAGTTTATTCTGGTGGATTTTTCGGTGCATGTCACATGGTTTTTACCTCTTAGTTATAAAGGGTTTTTCACGTTAAAAATCTTGGTGTCTCGGACTTAGTTATTTCTTTTCATTATTTCCTGCAGTGGTTATTATTTTGGTGAAACTGCAAATTTAATCTATTTGGCATGTACTGATATTTTTTGGCCGTTTAATTTATCAAAGACAACAGTATTGGGGAGGTGATTGTTTCCAACAATTGGTATCAAAGACAGGTTATTTGTGGGGTTGCTTTTAATAAATTTTATGGAAGAATCAGTTGGAGCCATGATTAAATTGGTCTCTTCAAAAGAACACGCAATGGTGTGGTGAATTCTCGATGAAGGGTTGGTGTTTCTGTTGAGGAGCTCTCTATGGTGATGTTGAATTCTTGATGGGTTAGCCAAGAATTGGTTCCGAGAGTGGTTAGCCGAGAATTGATGATCCGCGGTGATTGAAGAGAAGAGTATTGATCACATCCGACAGTGGATTGATCAAAGTGTGTTCCACCATGTTTCGCAGGAGATGGAAGCTCACTAAAGGGTCTCTAGTGGTGACCAGAGGAAAGAAGGCAGACACCTTTTACACGATGCGGGTGCATGTGGAAGGTGTTGAAGAAGGGGGAGTTAGGTGCAAAAGGAAAGAGATATCTCACAGCCAGGGTACAAAGCGATTATGAAAGAAGATGTGGTACAAAGCCATGCAAGATGGGAGAAAAGCCTTGCATGAGAACCACTAGAAGAAAACTCTTCATTTTAAATGGGCACCAAAAGTGAAGAAAGAAAATGATAGCTCACAGCCAGGATACAAAGCGGTTGTGAAAGAATTTGGCAAGCAAAAATCTGTCAAGTTTAAGTTAGATCCTCCTATCGAGAAGAACCATGCCGATGAGATAAAAGTCGGGCATGAAAAAGTGAATTCCAAGAAGCTTGAGTTGAGTCAAGGCTTCGTTGGGATTAGCTCCAAGTGAGGGGGAGATGTGGTTTGGTGTGCAAATTCAGTCTTGGAAGGTTATACAGAAGCAGACATGGCAGGTTCCGAAGAGAAGAAGTCTACTTCGGGGTATTTGTTTATTTTTGTAGGGGGAGCTGTGTTATAGCAGTCCAAGTTACAGAAATGTGTTGCTTTGTCTACTACTGAGTTGACAACGGAATGTTGTGGTTTCTCCAAGAGTTGAGTTTGACACAGGAATCGACTCCAAGTGACGGAGTCATGATGAATATCCTCTCATGGGTTCGGAGGGGGAGATTGTTAGGTTACATGTGGGTCCTCACCCATGAGGTGAGAAGTCAAAAGAGACAAACAACCTTGGGAAGGTGAAGAGACTTGGGAAGATGAAGAGCCAAAAGAAAGAAGACTTTTGGAAGGAATTCAGAAGGTGAAAAGGTGTAGGAATCCAAAAAGACTTAGGCTTTTCCTTTATATACATCATATCCATTCTCTTGCTAAGTAATGGAATAGGCCAAGGATTCTATCAGAGGGAAATCTCATCCAGGGAGGATGGATGAAAGAGTAATCCCATCCGAGAAGATGGAAAAGAAGAGTGAGAAATCTCATCTGGGAGAAGGGTGAGAGAGAAAAAATAGAGAGAGAAAAAGATTAAACAACTGAGTGTGTTGTTTGGGTTCCATCACATAGTTATTGTGGGATATCTTTGTAATCTCTCAGTCTATTCCGGTGGATTTTTCGGTGTATGTCCCGTGGTTTTTACCTCTTAGTTATAGAGGGTTTTCCACGTTAAAAATCTTGGTGTCTCGGACTTGGTTATTTCTTCTCATTATTTCCTGCAGTGATTATTATTTTGGTGAAACTGCAAATTTAATCTATTTGGCATGTACTGATATTTTTTGGCCGTTTAATTTATCAAAGACAACAGTATTTGGGAGGTGATTTTTCCCAACAGCTTCAACTGGTTAGCGAGCCTTGCTGATATTATTAGGGTAAAAATAAAACACTGGTAATTAGATTATTCAATGTTGTGTATATATGTTTGATTCATTTTATTAATGCATTTTCTCTTGGCTTAACTTTATTTTATAAAATAATTTATTAAATATACTCGATCCCCATTGGAGAAAAAGAAATTTATTTAATAAAAAAAAAAAGACTAGGATTTATTTAATATTTTATTTAATAAAATAAAAGGATAAGGATTTATTTTAATATATCTTCGAAACAATTTTCAAAGATTTTTATTTGCTATAAAACACATTCACTCTTCATACTATCGCAAAGGAGTGAAAGGACTTTATTTAGTCACTTCTACTTCCATCTCAATAATAGTTTTACATTGCAACACAAAGTGAAAACGTTAAAGATCTTCTTTCTCTTTGTTCCACCTGATTCAAATGGAAATGCTATTAGGAACTCCCTGCCCTGTAACTCCAGGTTCCGAATTTGGCTTCAAAAGCTTATACGGCACAACCCCTGCTCCGGTCCTGTTTCTCAACTTCATGTCTGCATTTCTTTCATCAATAGTTTCCGTAAACTGCTTCATACTCATATTAAACACTTCAAATGCCGCCTTTATAACCGGCTCATCTGCCCATGCTGGCTCTGGTTCCGCTCCAATATACTCCTCATCTGGTGAAGGATTTGACAACATGTCCAAAACCGACATGACCAATGTAGCTTGATATTGAGTAGGAAAGCACGACAGGATCTCATCCTCAGGTCTTGATAAAAATGATTTCCAAGATTCCTCAGAGCGATCTTCTGTAGGCATGTTAGTTCTTGTGATTGTAGGTCTATTTGGAAAATAACCAGCGTAATCATATTGCCCAAAGTTGACAGCCGCGTGCTGACCAGATGCTACCCAAATGATGGTTGTGAGGATTTCAATTAGGTGTTGAGGGGTTTTGAGGACGGGCCACCATCGTTCATCCTTTTTGTCTTCATGGCCTTTTGTTCGGATTTCTGTCCACCATGCATTGAGCTCTTCGTCTGATTTTATGAGGCTTGCTTCCGGGTAGTAATGGCTGACATAGTCTGTAACCCACGTTTTAATGCAATCCCAAAGGATGAGACCATCATTAGCATAAGGGTAGTCTTCTATTGCCAACTTCAGGCCATAGGGTGCTGTTGGATCTTCCTCGGCCATTCCCCTTGAAATTTAGAACGATGAAAATTTTATTAAGTTCCTCCTTTTCTAGTTTCCTCTAGTCAATCAGTATTAGACTATATTAACAGAGAATTAGAGACAAAGCACCCTGTTGCCAATTGTTTCTTAGATTGTAGCAAATCTAAGACAAAAATTTATTTTGCCACAACATTCACCGTACCTCATCTGTTGCAGTGGCGCAAATGGCATACTACCAAATAATAGCGAATATTATTATCTTTCCTCCATTAGTAGCCAAGCGAAAATTTGTTTATGTTACTGGTAGTTGTAGAGAAATTAAAGTTCAGAAATATCTAAACGCAGATTAGATGCCATTATCAGCACCCATCTATATGGGCCAATTTGACAACTTTGGTGACTAGCAGGAATGTAGGTGCAAAAATATTGCCAGTAGTATTTACTAGTTTAAAGTTGACATGGAATGTAGTTGGATTTTTACTTTAGTTTCTAGCCTTTGGATTAACTAAATTACCTGCTAATGAGGTCTGCTGGCAATCCTTCCTGATCGAAGCGCCACAGCTTGTCGTAAGCAACAGAGCTAAACTCCAAAGAGTACTTGCCAGGTGAGAACGCCGTTTCAATGCTTCCACCTGCATTAATAAGAGCTTTCCGCGCCAGAGCGTTGATCTCCATTGTGTACCGAAAATAAGGGTGTAATAGCCTATAAATTGGGTGCATCGCACTAAGTTGTCGGTTGGTAGCAATTATATAAGGCTCTGTGGCACAATGAGTTCTTAGCCTGCAAAGTATTAAAAGTAAGATAGAAATGAGAAAAGATACCAGCATATTTCTCATAGTTGCTAGTAATTACATTCCACAAAAAGAGAACCACTTGAAGGGGAAAAAAATGTTTTACAAAAAAGTCCATTTTCTAGTGATAATAGTATAAAATGACACATTACCTTATATTTTCCATCATAATTTCATTATCTTACCACTCTACTAACCTAACACTAACAGGATATTATTTTTAGGGATATACATGAAACGAAAATACATTTCTAATATTCACAAATTTTGTGGAAGGAATGGAGTATAAAACACAGAGAGAGAGATGTATAAATGGAACCTACCAATGACTAACTAGCTGGTGATAACCAGCGTCTTGTGCCAGGACATGAGTTTTTGCTAGCTTCCAAAGCCAATCAGTTGTAGCATCCCAACCGGGCCTATATACTTGCTTCCACTGGGGTTTTCCTCTTCCCTGTGGCCGAACTAGCTCAATGGCTATCGGCTTTAAAATGTTAATAGGAGTTAGGAAAAACAATGTCCTCGATCCATAGAGAGTTGTCCCTTTTAAGTCTCTTACTTTGTGCACATATGGTAAGAGCAAATCATGGTAATCGAGAATAAAAAGCTTCTTCTGACTAATGGCCTGCATTTATATACAAATGCAACGAGTTACAAAACATCTTTTTTTGGGGGAAGGAAGATTAATCTGATCATGTGTTGCTATGTGGGATTTTTATTACCTCCTCAACAGTCATGAAGATTTGTTGTTCGACCACTTCTTTGGTGATTGCTGATTCAGGTGGTCCGTACATCGAAGGGTCAAGGTCACTTTTCAATGGCCATTCCTGCACATAAGAATAATTAAAGCAATTTTTCCAAAACTATTGTTTCTAAATTCATGTATAGAAGAACTTTTAGGCCATTTTCTAGGAGTTTACCATGACTGTGCAGAAATCATACACTTTAGATTTTTATTTTTTATTTTTAATAAAAAAATGCTTCTGCATTTTTGAGAAGTGCTAGTAGAACATACCTTAACCAATCTTATGCTACAAGGGTTAAGACCAGCTAAGGTTTGACGACCAAATTCCTCATCCTTCATCCAAGAAAATTTATCTCCTGCAGATCAATACACGCCAAAATGGTGATATACATGCAACAGGCCTACAAACACAAACATATAGAGAGATTTTTTTTCATACTGTTAAGCAATTCAGGAGTCTCAAAAAGCAAGATGCTTTTTACTATTCCTTCAACAGTACTATATTTGATAAGGCTAGGAACAAGATCCAAAAGTCTGTCTTTAAATTCTTCTCCTAGATCAACCCCTTCATTGAACAGTTTGTCTATGGCTGTGAAGTATGGAAATCCAGGCTCTTCTTTGACCAAGTTCTTTTCTAGCAACGGTATCAATCCATGAAGCACCGAGTATAGTCCCTTTAGTGCGAACGATGTTCCCTTTACCTCCGAGAAAGTTTCATCCCTTGGCACGTAAAAAAAGAGCACGCCATCCCTTGATTCTGTTAATGGATCTGTATATACAAATATGTGATTACTTATAACACAAACAGCATGGTCAAAATATAGTAATGTTTTGCATTATGCCACATTTGCAGATAATACTATGTATATCATTTTGGTCATCTAAACCTTTCCATAATCAAATATTTACAGCATAATTAGACTTGTTATATATAATAGTCTTCTTTACTTTCCTTTGACCTCACCAGTTTAATATCTTTCTATACATACTGTTGGGTTGTGATTTGATTGGACCCATATTATTGTCGGCTCTAATTGATTGGACCCGAGTAGTTGGTGGGCCATGTTGCACATGGGTCACTTGAGTGTATTTATTCTATAAATAGAGGATGAGCAGGGAAGAAGGGGGGAGGTCGGAGGAAGATATTTTGGTACTCTTTGATATTATAGTGAATTCTCTCTCTCTCCGTGGTTTTCTCCCAACTGGGTTTCCACGTAAATCTTGTGTTCATTATATTTTTGGTGTATGTTTGTATTTATATATCAGCCTTGTGGGTTAGGATCCATAATATTACACCATCAAATTGTTGGCGCGATTTTGATCCCGTCTTTTGGTGATTTTATCGGGTGGTCGAAATCTGGCGTTAACATTGGCGCGCCAGGTAGGGGAGCGTTTGGTTCTATTATTGAATCAAAAATCACCGAAGTGTCAGGAAGACCTTCTATAAAAGATAAGTGGTTCTCCTTTATTAATATTATAAATTTCATGCCGAACTCACCGTTGCATCATGAAAATCAATTCCTTTTATTCATGTTAATCTTCAATACTTTAGACTTATCTCAAGTTCCAAGATGTGTCCACTTACTTTATTCACATGGTTCATGGCAGTCTTGGATTTAAATCGGCCGTTCTACAGTTCAGACCAAGAAGAAGAGGAAATAACGGAGATTAGTTCTTCAGGAGATCAGGTGATGAGGGAGAGTGAAGTAGTATACTACTCTTACAAAACTCCCTGGAATTTCCTACAAGAAGTCATTAAATCTATGCTAAAGCGCCTGGGCTTCACATCAGAAAGCCACCAAGAAAACCAGTTACCTCCGGCAAAGGCCCCCAAACCAACAACCGATTGTTATCAGCCTTACTACAAATTCATGGAGGAACAATTTCTCTCTCTAAAGTTTGAAGAAAGAGAAAAAAGGATTAAATATACCAGCTTCAGTTCGGCAGCCAGGCTTTGGTTTCGGGTCGACTTCGGATTGGCTTCGAACAAGTTTTGGCCGAGCTTCGAATTGCTTCGGCACCGCTTCAGTTCGGCAGCCAGGCTTTGGTTTCAGGTCGGCTTCGGACCACATCGTCATGGCTTCGGATCACGTCAAGCTTCGGCTTCCGATGGGCTTCAGCTTCTACTCCAGATCCGCTCCGGCGTCGGCTTCGGCCTCCGCTTCGGATAGTTCCGGCACGGTTGAGTTGGCTTCGGCAGTCAACCTCGACAGGCCGTCGTCGGACTTCGGCTGGCATGATTCCACTTCGGCTTTGTGTCTATGGGATGCGATCCTGCTCTTTAGTTTTGGGGTCGTTGTTTGGGCATGGATTTGGTTCGGTTGGGAGTGATGGGTGGTTTTTAGCGTCAGAGGCCTTGATCTTCTCTAATTCGATCTCTATTGTTTCCGAGGGAGAAAAGATGGGAATTTGGTGAATAAAGGTGGAAATGGGTTTGACCCAGTAATTTGATAAGAAAAATGGATCTGCACTATGGTTATATTGGGTACTAAAAGAGTGAAGAAGATGAATTTTTCGTTAACATAGTTGGGGTGGCATTTCGGAGTTATAAAGTTGGATGGCGTTATAAGGTCGGATTCGAGGCGTTCTTCGGGAAGGCTTAGATTTTCTGAATGGTAAATATTCAGGCGGATATACATCCTTCGGTGGGGAACGGGGATCTCTTCGGCTCAGGCCATTGGTCGAGCGGAGCATTTTGGGTCGCTCAGGCTAAGGTCGGGGACCTCTCCTCTTCAGGCCCTTGGTCGAAGAGGAGCGTTCCTCTCCTGAACGGATAAAAATCCCTTCGAATAGACATCATTTAGAAAAACTTTGTTCTCCTGAAGGGCACTCGTGTGCAGTTGTGATGAGTTTATTAATTTTGCTGATTTTGGCTGTTGAAGGCTACTTTTTGTATAGTCTCTTGTTTAAAGTTTCTTGTAAATAAGAGACTGGGGGGCAATGTTGGGTTGTGATTTGATTGGACCCATATTATTGTCGGCTCTAATTGATTGGACCCGAGTAGTTGGTGGGCCATGTTGCACATGGGTCACTTGAGTGTATTTATTCTATAAATAGAGGATGAGCAGGGAACAAGAGGAGGAGGTCGGAGGAAGATATTTTTGTACTCTTTGATATTATAGTGAATTCTCTCTCTCTCCGTGGTTTTCTCCCAACTGGGTTTCCACGTAAATCTTGTGTTCATTATATTTTTGGTGTATGTTTGTATTTATATATCAGCCTTGTGGGTTAGGATCCATATTATTACACCATCAAATTGTTGGCGCGATTTTGATCCCGCCTTTTGGTGATTTTATCGGGTGGTCGAAATCTGGCGTTAACACATACATACAAACATCAGCATTGTTTAGATGAATTTTACAAAGAGTAGTAAATTAATCATCAAATTCAAGAAAAAAAAATAAACAAAATTTGCATTTTATACCTTCCTTGGTGTGCGGCCGACCAGTTCTACAACGCCTAGGGTAGGGACAGTCCTTGCCGCCGAGGACTGGTCGGGCCAAATCGTCATCCTTGTCAGGATCGCCGAGATCGTTATAGACATCGTAATCATAGATTCTGTCACTGTGCTGCCGCTCGCCAGTGCCGGAGTATGTCCCTCTCTTAACTAACAGGTCATCGTTTCTGTACGTTACTAGCCCTTTTGGGGTTTCAAATGGTAAGAATGACTGTCATTCACAAAATCCCCAAGTTAACTACCAACAAAAAAATATATATAAAATATTAAAATCAAAAATGTTTTAAAATTTCTAAATGTTTTAGAGGGGTTATATAATTAAATTTAGATAAAGTATATGGATTAAAAATGTTTTAAAATTTCCAATACTTTCTACGTTTCGATTGAATAAATAGAATTGATAAAAAAAATAGAATAGAGAAAAGAATGTAAAGAGTGAAATGATTCATCTCATTCCAACTGAATGAGTCATTTCATACTCTTCCAAAAAGAATAAAATTCACAAATTTGATAAGAATGGAAATGACTCATTCTATTTCATGAAACAACCAAACATAATTTTTTTTTTCGTTTCATGAGAATAAGTCATTCTATTCCCACATTTATTCTTGTAATCCAAACGCAACTCTTTAAAAAGTTCACAATAAAATATGTTTTCGATAATTTAAAATTTAATATACTGATAGGGTATATAGGAATTGTATTAGAATCAAGACACATCATTAAAATAAAAATAATAATATCTACCATAAATACTTTATTAATGAGTTGTCAAAATTATAACAACACTAGTAATAGTATATATACACATAATGCATGAAACTTTAGTTAATTCAAATTATGATTACTTTTGTAGAATTATAATTTTCACCCTAATAACATAAATACATAACATGAGTTAATTAGGGCTGCAAACGAAAGAAGTTCTTTACAAACAAAATTTTAGTCCTTAAATTATATATGTTTTTTTCACATTTAGTTCTTTGATTATTTTATTTGCAAATTTCATCTTTAAATTATACATGACTTTCTTCAAGTAAGTCTTAAAAATATAGTTATTTATATTTACCATTTAATTCCATCTGATTGCTTTATTTTTATAAAGTTAAACTGAGATTGTAAAAATTGTAAAGTTATAAGATTAAATATATATACATGAAAAAATGGTTAAAATACTAAACATGAAAAAGACTATATATAATTTGAGGACTTACTAGAGATTATCCTAAATAATTAATATATTAGATTGAGAATGTGCAATCCCTAATATAATCAATACTAGTGAAATAATAAAATATTACAAACAAATTAATTGCGTTAGAGATTGAAAGTTACACAATTGATACTTCTAAATTATGTGGGATAAAATAAAAATGTTATAAATTTAAATAATTAAATAAAAAATTAATATAAAAAGAACAAAATAGGAATTGTCTTAAAGTTGAAGGGTATTTAAAATAAAATAAATAAATAAAAAAGAGAGAGAATCAAAAAGCTTCAAAAAAACTTGTTTATAACATCTAATCCTCCAACTTTATATATATTGAATATACGTAAAAACAAAATTATAACTATCTTAATTTGAATATATCTTAATCAACTTTCAAGTTATCAGTATTTATTTGAATATTTATCAAGGGAAGTTTGTGAGCCACTTAATTAGACTTATATAAAAGGTCATATTCATATTCATATTAATATTATTCCATTTTCATACTGGTTTTGAAAGGGGACCAACCTAATGACCTATACAAGGATCGGTATCACGTGTTGCAATATTTTGGACCATTCTAGTTCAAGTAAAGAAAATTTAAGGTAAAAAAAAAAAATCAATAGAACATATCTCCCTCATACAACTAAGAACAAAAAGGACCACGGCAAATATGCATAACAATTAATTAATATAATGACTGTTATGTATATAAAAAAATGATGAATATACATTCACGTAAGAAAGACTCATATGAAAATATTAATTTTCTTTTAAATATTTTATATGACTAAAATAACATAAGAGGACGAAAAACAGTATATTTTTTTAAGATTTGGTAACTCTCTTGATTTTTAATTTTTTAATAAATTAAAAAGAAAAACAGGACGAAAAATTTTGACAACTTTTCTAAGTAATTAATGAACTAAAAAACAAACAATATTTAAAATTGAAGTATGAAAGATAAATAATGCTAATAAGCTTAGTACCTTGTTTGCAAAGAAAATTCTCTTGTAAGAATTATTATACTTGGAATGAACCCATGATTCACAATTTATTGTAATTTTCTCCCCATTTTTAGGGATCCCATCAAGTTCAATCCTCTTGAGAAACATCTCAGTGTGGTGGTCATTCTCTACAATAACGGCTCCAATTTCCCCAAAACTATCTGGAACCCTAAATTTGCACTCATACTCTATTTCAGTAAATCCATCTATTTTATCCGGCCGGTCCGCATACGCTTTGATATTGTCCCACTTATTTCCGGTATCTTGAGAAACAAATTTAAGATCCATTAGATATTTATTTATTTTTTATTAAAAAAGATCAAAAATATTACATGAGGAAAAAAAATTAGAAACGTTACATAAATGATGCTCAGCACATATATATTATTTTCCATCCTGTAAAAAATGTCACGATTGGATTTTTATTTTGAATCCAACGGTGACATAAACAGTACCTTCTATTATTTTTCATCTGATAAAAAATGTCACATGCAGCTGGGTTTTTATTTTATAGTAAAATGACGATTGATGAAAGTTACTCATGTTGTTGTGTCCAAAAATAACCGTACTTTGTTTAGCAATATATTGTGAATAAAGTAGAATTATTTTGAGTTACTTTTGTAGTTATTTTTTAGGCCGGTGATATTGTAAAAGTATAAATAATAGTGTTATAACTATTATAATTGTATTAACAATAATTAATATTTTAAACGGCACTTATTACTCTATCAATTGCTTATTTTTATTATGAAGTTAAATTAGATAAATCTATATGCACATCAATTTTACTCCCTCCACCCAAATTTACTTATCCTAATTTTCTTTTTTAATTGTCCAAAACTATGTCTTTTTTTCCTATTTAACCCTATTTTAACATTATTTTTCAAAAGGGCTAATGACAAAACTGTCCCCCCAAATTTGGACGAAAATCAATTTGATACTCAAAGTTTGAGAATATTCAATCAATACCTCTAAGTACTTTAAAACAACAAAAGTGTTCCTTTTTGGCCGGACCGACCAATTTTTCGCCGGAATACGGTTTGACTACCTTTTTTTTGTAGTTTGACTTTCTCAATACATTTGACTTGTATTTGACTTATATTTAATAAGTATTTTTTCTCAAATAATATTATTCTTTACTTTGTTCATTTCCTCCAACATTTAAAATTAAAAAAATAAAAATAAAATCTTAACATTATTTATAAAATCAATGATAATAAATAATAAATTAAATATAATTTCCCTTTTGAGTGACACATTTATAAATATAAAAATTTATAAATACTAATAAATATTAATAAATATTTATATTAATAATATAAATATTTATAAATATAAATATTATTAAAATTTTAATATTTAATAATATTTATTAATATTAAAGTTTATAATATTAATATTTAATAATATTTAATAAACTTATTGTTGATGACTATGAACAGTTCTAGTACGGTTACTGCTGGATTTCATGGAAGTTGTAATTCTCTAATATTATATATTAGAAATTAAAAAACTCATGCGAGGGAGTTATGGATATTGAGAGAGAAAGATCCCACTTCATCCGCTGTTTCGGTGTCTAGAGAGAAATATTAATATTATAAATTTTAATAATAATAAATATTATTAAATATTTTAATATTTATTAATATTATTAAATATTAAAATTTTAATAAATATTATTAAATATTTATAAATATAAATTTTAATATTATAAAGTGTAAGAAGAGAGAGTCTAAGAGTGTTCATGTAATAGAACAAATAAGTATAAGGAATAGGAATAATTCCATTATCTAAGACTTATTCCTATTCAGACATCAACAATGGATTCTAACCAATTCAGACCCGGGATCATGTTGGAAGAGACATCAACAATGGATTCCATGTTGGAAGAGACATCAACAATGGGTAACATATGGGAAGAAAGCATAGCAAATATGGTGCATCAAGGAAGAAAGCTGGAAAACAGCCAAGGACCAGCAAGAAAACCAACATGGGGAGATACTGGACACTCGAGAAGCGGCTGAAAATCAATGGATCACCGCCGGAAAAAGGTCGCCGGAAAAGTCGCCGGAAAAAGTCGCCGGAAAAGTCGATCACTGCAGATGGAAGGAGGAGAGAGAAAAGGCACGCTGGAAAAACTTGTCGGAAAAAGTCGCCGGAAAAGTCGTCGGAAAAGTCGCCGGAAAAAGTCGCCGGATAAAGGATCAAGCTTTGATACCATGTAAGAAGAGAGAGTCTAAGAGTGTTCATGTAATAGAACAAATAAGTATAAGGAATAGGAATAATTCCATTATCTAATATTACTCTCTAATTCTTGTTATTTCTACATAGCATTACATTGGTTTATATAGGAAATAGGATAGCACACAATATAGGAAAACATGGAGAGGATAACATGGGGAGGAAAACATGGAAACATGTTTTCCCACCTAACATATTCTAACATAAAGATTAATATTAATGAAAATAAATATTATTAAATATTTAAAAATATAAATATTATTAAATATTTATTAAATAAATATTTATATTTATAAATATTTATATTTATTAATACTTATATTTATAAATATTTATATTTATAAATGTGTCACTCAAAAGGGAAATTATATTTAATTTATTATTTATTATCATTGATTTTATAAATAATGTTAAGATTTTATTTTTATTTTTTTAATTTTAAATGTTGGAGGAAATGAACAAAGTAAAAAATAATATTATTTGAGAAAAAAATACTTATTAAATACAAGTCAAATGTATTGAGAAGGTCAAAGTACAAAAAAAAGGTAGTCAAACCGTATTCCGACGAAAAAATGACCGGTCCGGCCAAAAAGGAACATTTTTGTTGTTTAAAAATACTTAGAGGTATTGATTGAATATTCCCAAACTTTGAGTATCAAATTGATTTTCGTCCAAACTTGGGGGAACAGTTTTGTCATTAGCCCTTTTCAAAATTATCCTCATTTAATTTTTAAAAAAATCATTAAAAATAACATGATATACATTGCAAAACGTAACAATATTAATGTATGTCATGTTATTTTCAATGATTTTTTTTTTGCAAAGGGTAAATTGATTATAAGTTGCCTACGTTACAATCTTTTTAAACTTTTTTGAAAAAAAGATTTAAATAAGTAAAAAATAAATTTGATGGACTAACATTAAATAATTAAACAAAATAAAATTTAATTGACAACAATAAAATCTGGTATAAATGGTAGACATGCACAATGTCATTTGCAAAATTAAAAAAACAATTATTGAAAATAACATGATATACATTAATATTGTTGCGTTTTTCAATGTATATCATGTTATTTTCAATGATTTTTATTTAAAGTTAAATGAGGATAATTTTGAAAAATAATGTTAAAATAGCATTAAATGGGAAAGAAGATAAATAGATTTGGACAATCTAAAAAAAAATTAAGACAAATAAATTTGGGTGAAGGGACAATTATGTTATCATTATTAAATTTAATTTATTTTATTTATGAAAAAAATTAGCATAAATTTTGGAAAAAGTAAATTGATTATAATGGCAATCTTTTTAAAATAAATGTAAAGAGGACCCATCTCATTGGTAGAGTGAGAAAGAGAGAGACAAGGAAAGGAGGGAAAAGTGGTACGTGTGTCCGTTCGGGAAAGAGGGAGTAAAATTGATGTGCGTATAGATTTATTCAATTAAATTTTAATTAATTGCAGCAAGTTTTTTTAGAGTGAGGGACCAAAATTGGGGGTTGAGGGACTACAAAGGAAATGAAAGAGAGTGATATTATTCTTCGATTTTGGCAGTAATAAGTTTGTCGGACAAATAGAATCATGCATGCATGCTCTATCTGTCTCAGTTCTCCGTTACTCAATAAATCTTTATTTTTGTATTTTTTAATTTCTTTTTTGAGTTTACATAAAATAATTAGGTAAAATCATAGTACATATTATGAATCTATGTATCGATTTTTGATGTTGTTAATTACGTAAATATATTAGTGAAAACTTTTTTAATGAGTTATAGTACTCCATTTATTCCGAGTTATAAGATCATTATTGAATTTTTAAAAATAATTTGAGACATTTTTAAATTTAAAATTAGCATGATTTATTTAAAATTTTAAAATAATAAATCTTATAACTAGTTGTACTTTTTAGATAATTTATGATAATCATAATTGTATTAACACAAACTAAATGAATTTATATTAAATTTTGAGTTTGAAAATACTTAAAATTAACTTTTTAAAAATCAGTACTGATCTTATAATTTGGGACGGAAGGAGCATAACAGATTACTCTTGTAATCATATATAATCTCATTTATCTTAAAAATACTTACCAGGATTAAGATCTGCAGCAACAAGCTCCAATTGAATGGATTTACCACACAAATCGGATAAATTATCTAGCACGTCATTACTTAAACTCTCCAGAAATCCAGTGATGGTTACTTGCACAATAACCTTCGCTAAAACCTCGGTGGACGTATGGGTGCCAGCAGCGTGGGGAACCAGTTCCATGGCGGCAGCGGGGGGAATACCGTGTGCTACTGTGGAATAATGTGTGCTACTGTGGAATAACGCGTTTTACTGTTCTTTTTATCACATGGTATTTCAACAGTTATCGGTTAAAGTTTTGCCGCCAATTTCTATCACTTTCTATATCCGACAGTTAACCCGTTGTGGGGCCCACTATCATTGACAATATTGCCATTTCGGCGCCGTCGTACAATACCGAATATAATATTCCCCGACACAAAAAATATTCCCCGACAAAAGGAATATTTCCCGACATACTATTTATCAGATAATTTGCATATCACACCCTTAACTATCATTTATAACAATTAAGCATTTCACTATTTAGAAAAATAATCATAAAGAAAATAATAAACTTTTATTTCATAAATTCGGGGTCTTACAATCTCCCCTCCTTATGAAATTTCGTCCTCGAAATTGACGTGCGTACCTGGCATTTCGAAAAGGTGAGGATACTTTGCTCTCATCTCGGATTCTAACTCCCAGGTCATTTCCTCAACATCATGGTTTCTCCATAAAACTTTGACTTGAGGTATAACCTTTGAGCGTAGAATCTGCTCCTTCTTATCTAAGACCTTGACAGGTATCTCCTCATACGTTAAATCCTCTGTTATCTCATCAGGTTCTAATTCAATAACGTGGTTTGGATCTTTCACATATTTACGTAGCATGGATATGTGAAAAAACGTTATGAACACGAGACATGTTTGGCGGTTTATGGCTGTTTTGTTGTTTTAGAGTCTGTAGGCCACAGTTCCTACTCGGTCGAGGATTTCAAATGGACCGATAAATCGAGGGTTAAGCTTTCCTCTCTTTCTGAATCGCGTAACACCTTTCCACGGAGCAACACGTAAAAATACATGATCTCCGACATTGAATTCCTCGTCTCTTCGATGAAGATCAGCATAACTCTTTTGTCGATCTTGAGCTGTTTGTATACGTTGCCGGATCATTTGAATCTTTTCCGTAGTCATACGTATCAACTCGGGTCCCAACAATTTTGCCTCACCTACTTCATCCCAACATGCTGGAGATCGACACCTTCGTCCATACAACGCCTTGAAGGGAGCCATGCCTATACTTGCTTGATAACTGTTGTTGTAAGAGAATTCCACCAATGGCAAGTATTTGTCCCAACTTCCTTTGAAGTCTAGTACACAGAGTCTTAATAGGTCTTCGAGGGTTTGAATAGTCCTTTCCGATTGCCCGTCTGTTTGGGGATGATATGCAGAACTGAATCGTAATTCAGTGCCCATAGTTTTTTGCAAGCTGACCCAAAATCGTGAAGTGAACCTAGGATCTCGATCAGAAACGATAGATACTGGCATACCATGCAATCTGATAATCTCGCTTATATACATACTAGCAAGACGCTCCAGTGAATAATTTCTCGTATAGGCAAGAAATGAGCAGACTTGGTCAATCTATCTATAATGACCCAAATTGCGTCTAAGCCTTGAGAAACTTTGGGAAGACCTGTCACAAAATCCATGTTGATGTGTTTCCACTTCCATTCTAGAATCTCAAGTGGTTGCAATAGACCCCTTGGTACTTGATGCTCCGCCTTGACACGTTGACAAGTTAAACATCTTGCGATAAACTCTGCAATTTCTCTCTTCATATTGTTTCACCAAAATGTATGTCGAAGATCACGATACATTTTGGTACTTCCAAGGTGGATTGCAAATGGTGTGTTGTGTGCCTCCATCATGATTTTGTATTTCAAGTCAGGGTCGTTAGGAACACACACTCTAGAGTTGATTCGCAGTATTCCTTCTTCATCGACTCTTGCTTCTGGAATAGCACCTTCTTGTACCTTCTTTTTCATATTCATCAACTCTGGGTCTGTGACTTGAGCAGCTTTAATTTTGTCGATTAAAGCCGGTTCTACTTGTATATGTGCGATCTTCACGTGGGTTCCTGGAGTCTTTAACTCTATCTTCATCTTTTGTAAATCATCCAAAATAGGCCTTTGAGATGTCAATAACGCACTCGTACTTGCATATGATCTTCTACTCAATGCATCGGCTACTACATTCGCCTTTCCAGGATGGTACTGGATGGTATGATCGTAATCTTTCAACAGCTCGAGCCAACGCCGCTGTCGCATGTTGAGTTCCTTCTGGGTGAAGAAATATTTAAGACTTTTGTGGTCTGTATAGATCTCCACTTTTTCTCCATACAAGTAATGTCTCCAAATCTTTAACGCGAAAACGACTGCTGCCAACTCTAGATCATGAGTAGGATAATTCCTCTCATATTCCTTGAGTTGCCGAGATGCATAGGCTATAACCTTCCCATGTTGCATGAGAACACAACCTAGTCCTTTGCTTAAAGCGTCGCTGTAGATGACAAATCCTTCCGATCCTGATGGTATTGCCAATACAGGTGCTGAAATGAGCCTTCTTTTGAGTTCTTGAAAACTCTTCTCGCATTCTTCGCTCCATTTGAATGTTGTGCTTTTCCGAGTCAGTTGAGTTAATGGAACGACTATTCGAGAAAATCCTTCTACGAATCTCCGATAATAACCAGCTAAACCTAGAAAGCTTCGTACTTCGGTTACTGACTTGGGTTGTTCCCAATTTGATACTACTTCAATCTTCGCCGGGTCAACCGAGATTCCTTCCTTAGAAACCAAGTGACCAAGAAATGCAACTTCCTCAAGCCAGAATTCACATTTCTTCAACTTAGCATATAACTTGTTTTCACGAAGTTTTTGGAGTATCAGCCTCAAGTGTTGCTCATGATCCTCACGACTTTTAGAATATATGAGAATGTCATCAATGAAAACAACCACGAAATGATCCAAATATTCTTTGAATATCCGGTTCATCATATCCATGAAAGCAGCAGGAGCATTAGTCAATCCAAAAGACATAACTAGGAATTCATAATGCCCGTACCGAGTTCTAAAGGCAGTCTTTAGAATGTCATCAGCTTTAACTTTCAACTGATGATATCCAGAACGAAGATCGATCTTTGAAAAAAATTGAGCACCTTGTAACTGGTCAAACAGGTCATCAATGCGAGGTAACGGGTACCTATTTTTGATGGTGACATGGTTTAACTCACGATAGTCAATGCAAAGTCTCATACTCCCGTCTTTCTTCTTTACGAATAAAACAGGAGCACCCCAAGGCGATGTACTCGGACGTATGAAACCGCTGTCTAACAACTCCTGTAGTTGGACTTTTAACTCTTGAAGTTCAATAGGAGCCATCCGATATGGGGTTTTGGAAATGGATTTCGTACCGGGTTCAAGGTCGATACAAAATTCAATTTCACGATCTGGGGGTAGGCCAGGAAGTTCTTCGGGAAATACGTCAGGGAACTCATTAACAACAGAAATATTTTTCAAATCTGACGTACTTTTATTTAAATCCGTTACATGGGCTAAGAAGGCTTGACATCCGTTTTTCAATAAACGAATGGCTTTGTGACTAGAAATGATGGTTATTGATTTCAATGGTTTGGTTGCTTGAATTCGCATAATAGGTTGATTAGGAATATGAAAACTAATAACCTTACGAAAGCAATCAATTTTAGCATGATGAGCAGTTAACCAATCAATTCCTAAAATCACATCAAATTCATGCATGTTCAAGGAGATAAGATCAACAGGTAATGTGAGGGTGCCGATTTGAATAAAGCAAGATTTATAGACCGTAGATGTAACGAATGTTTGTGCTAATGGTGTTTCAACAGATAAGTCAAAATCTAATTTTTCAGGAGTCAAATTCAGGCGTTGAGCACATGTTGGTGAAATAAAAGAGTGGGTAGAACCAGTATCTAATAAGGCATAGACTTCACAAGAGTTAATAAGTAGTTTACCCGTTATAACCTCGTTCGAATTCTGCGCTTTTTGTGACGTCACAACAAAAGCTCTCCCTTGAACTACAGACTTTGACTTATCCGTGACCGCCTTCGGTGTCATCATCGCAGCGGGACTTGACTTCGCTGCATGACAAAAGCGAGCTATATGGCCTTCCTTTCCACAATTGTAACATACTTGGGATGGCGCTTGTGTACAATTTGGACTGATGTGTCCTTCCTTCCCACACCTGAAACATCTAACATGTGGTCGTTCTCTTTCCTTCGAAACTGGTATTGGTGATGGTGTTGACGTGGGTGCCTTTCCATGGTTGTTGTTGAATCTCCTATTCTTGGAATTGTTGCCACTTGACTCACTCCTTCTGTTATTCGGGCCAGGATTACCACCAAAGTGGTTACCATTTTCGGTGTTGTGATTCCCTCCTCGTTGATTATCATTATTTCGATAATTGCTGCCACCATTACGATTATTACCGTGATTTTGCTCTCGTGGTTGGGTATTGCTTCCTGGATGTAGTAGTCATCTTTCCTGCTCCACTACTTGAGCCCTATCCACAGCATCTGCGTATATACAAATTTTATGAGAAACGAGATATTGGTGAATCTATAGTTTCAAACCTCGTAGGAACATTTGTGTCATCTGTTTCTCAGTGTCCACCAAATGGGATGTAAAACGCGACAGCTCGGCGAACTTGGCTTCGTACTGTGACACTGTCATGTTGTTCTGTTCCAGTTTGATGAATTCTACCTCCTTCATATGACGAATACTTTCCGGGAAATACTTCTCGTTAAATAATTCCTGGAACTGGACCCAAGACATCTCGAGTGTCGAGCGATGGGTACGTTTCACAGATTCCCACCAATGATCTGCTTCTCCTCGCAACATGAAGGTGGCAAAAGGAACCTTTTGGTCGTCCGTGCAACGCAGTATATCAAATATCTTCGTTAATTGTTTAAGCCACGACTCTGCCTTGAGTGGATCTGGCTTGCCAAAAAATTCAGGTGGTCCCAATTCTTTGAACTGCTTGGCAGTGACCATCCGTACATTATCAGCGTTTCTGCCAGTATTGTAGACAGGAGCTCTTCTCTCCTGGTTCTGCATGTATTGCATGAAGTTCCTAAAAAATTTATCATTCATCCGGTTGTTAGCATCATGATTAGCATCATGGTGTTCTGAGTTTGCACCCGTATTATTTGTGGCTTCCTGGTTTTCAGCCACAATAGTCTCATAGTGAATCTCTTGGTTTTCAGATGTCATTCTGAAAAGTGATCACAAAATAAAGATTAGTTAAAGAAATAAACATGCAACATCTTATCCCTATAACAAACCAATTACTTAAATAAAAATAGCTTAGGTAGAACACACTAGCGAAGGATTTTACTCGTCTCTCCCCTCCTAGTTCTAATCCCAGATCTCTACCAGAGATCATATCCCTAAGCTCTGATACCAACAGTGACGCCCCCAAAATAGGTCCACACAACCCATTTTGAGTTGCCAATAACATTCTACAAAAATACAAATTCAAATATGAATTTTCCCATTTACAACTAATATTTGTAGTGCAAAATACGACCACGCATATACTGTGACTTTCCATACAATATCGTACCGTATGGTACCACAGTATCCAAACCCAAATTATTACAATGCTGTAAAAGACGGCAACACATGTTTTAAGTCTTCAGTACAATTATTATTAAACTATGCCATAACTTGATGAGGACAACCACTAACTCGGACCATCACTCCACTCCCCGGCTAGTCCCAGCTACATTTTCCTTGCCTGAGAAGAACAATGGGACAAAACTGAAAAGGGTGAGCTCAAATAGCCCAGTAAGAAATATCATGACTAAGATAATGAAGAATAAAAATTATCTTTAGTCTTCAACAATAATAAATCAGAGATTTAAAGATATTATATTTGTTCAACAACAACAACTGCAGCGGAACGAACAATCCATTAGAAGAATCAAGTAGATTATAATATCTACCATCTTCTATAAGTTAAAGGATCACCACCAATATTTTATTCCTGTAACACCAATCAACAATTCCTGTTTATGAACATCCAAATCAACAATTTATTATTCAACATCCTCTATTTGCACTACGTGCCAAAGATATTTATTTGTAACATCACCGGTCATGATCATGTCAAACGCCAGTTCATCTTTACACTACGGCCAAAGAGAACTTTCACCATACGCCTTTGTTTGTAACACAAAAAGTCATGATTATACCAATACACAGTTTGGTCAAAATCATGTCACGCCAGTTCATCTTTGCACCATGGGCCAAAGAGAACTAATACCACAATTTAAGTATGAAGATGAGGATGATGACAATGATACAGTGAGATTAAGGATAAGAAAAACTCTATAATTTAATCAGTATCAAAGATTGACCAAATTGCCAACACGATGACCAAATTGTGGAATCAAATTCAAGAATGATATTTAAGAAATTATTTCATGCTTCAACTATAACGTATAAAATGAAATAAAAAGATTCAAGTGAAAAGATATTAGATGAAGCACAAACTATTAAGGATATTCTACTAATTTTCAGGAATTTTCTCCATTTAAAAATAAGGTTTTGAAAACAAACAAAGATTTCTTATCCTAAATGGAGAAATGTGAAAGAAAAAGATATCCCTTAAAGAGTACAAAAGAAATGATACGTTATACGAGTATAACAGAATATATGAAACTGCAAATGGATTTTCACCCGTCATGCGATAATTCGCGTAGACAGGTTATTTCCACAACAGATTAATAAGTAATGAATACAACGGGTTATTCACCAGGTATGCGTCAATCCGCACGAACAGGTTATACCCACAAATTTATAAGGAACAAATGCAAAGGGGTATTCACCAGGTACGACACTCCGTACATACAGGTTATTCCCACAGAGTAATAAGGAATGAATACAAAAGGATATTCACCAGGCATGCGTCATACCGCACGGACAGGTTATCTCCACAAATTATTACAGAATGAATAACAACCTTTATGAGTATAATATCACTTACGAACATGAAAGCAAATGATATTATATATGAGTATGAAAGAAATGATATTCCCTACCTCCGTTAACTGGATGTTACTTTCTATGAAGTTTACTAACTTCGGATAATACTAGTATTCTCACAAATACTCACAATAGCCTAGCACACTAAGAGAACTTAAGAAATTTAGAGAGAAAGAAAGTATAAGCAATGAAGGTGTGAAAATTTCTTAAGCAAACTCTCCCTATTTATAGGAAAATCAAGGTGAGGGCATTTTGGTCTTTTCCCCAATTTTTCTTGGTTTATTACGCTTATACCCTTGGCATATACTTTTAATATCATCCATCCATTTTTTCTTCCATATATATCATCCATCCATTTTTTCTTCCATTAATATCATCCATCCATTTTTTTCTTCCATTTATATCATCCATCCATTTTTTCTTCCATTTATAAAAAGATAATTCCATTATCAAAAAGATAAAACCATTATAAAAATAACTCCATTATCATAATAAATCCCTTTTTCTGTATTATTGTGTTAAATGTATTAATATCACAGATAGCATATACTCGCAATACTGACAACCAGATTATTCCCAGGAAAGAGGGGGCCTTCCGTAAAAATGACGCGCAATTAAATAACCCCTTTCCTTGACAGAATTTCTAAACATTGTCAATAATGCTAAAATATCCTATCAAATGATATGAGTTACAGTGTCGTGACAAATAGTAAAATATATTATGCAGATGCTATTTAACAATTATTGAATCAAGATAATGTGCAATTGCTACTTTATCAATTATTGAATCAATAATATAAAACACTTTGCAACATCGTGAGCTACTGTGGAATACCGTGTGCTACTGTGGAATAACGTGTGCTACTGTGGAATAACGCATTTTACTGTTCTTTTTATCACCGGGTATTTCAACAGTTATCGGTTAAAGTTTTGCCGCCAATTTCTATCACTTTCTATATCCGACAGTTAACCCGTTGTGGGGCCCACTATCATTGACAATATGGCCATTTCGGCGCCGTCGTACGATACCGAATATAATATTCCCCGACAGAAAAAATATTCCCCGACAAAAGGAATATTCCCCGACATACTATTTATCAGATAATTTGCATATCACACCCTTAACTATCATTTATAACAATTAAGCATTTCACTATTTAGAAAAATAATCATAAAAAAATAAACTTTTATTTCATAAATTCGGGGTCTTACAATAATAGTTCAATATCATCGTTTACTAAACTCATGATTAATCGGGATCTCACAGAAGAGCTCCTACCAGTAAATCTACAAATTGTTGTAGAGGGTTCTGATTTGGTTCATGATTCTCATACTGTTCAAATTGCTCATCTGGTACTTCATTAACAGGCCTCATTCGTGGTCGTCCCCTTGGCATTTTATGTTTAATGTATCAATATATCATCATAATCGTTATGTAACACAAATAAGTAATTAATTAATACCATCCGTCATTCACAAGACATATGTTTATAAAACATACCATAATATTAAACATCATTATATATGTACATATTTTTGTACAATAGTTAGTTATTTTACATATCAGATTCTACCTTCCTACATACGTCCCATAATTATACATGAAAAGATATGATTACATACTTATACCTACTTCTTACAAAAGTAAGCTTTTACCTATTACACAAATAACCCTATCTCTGCGGCCTCTCTATATTCTTAGTTCGCTATGAACCAAACCACGTCCCTGCTTTTGGTGTGAATCGTCTGACCTTCCTCTGTTCGATGACTCATCACCCTATCTAGAAATCATTCATAGGAAACTCCAAAATTATATATTTCCCAATCCATCCTCCTTTTCTTCCTTCTTAAATTTTCTTCTACCCCATTTAGCACCGCCTCTACTCTGATACGGGTATTTATCTCTGCACTCCAAATGGCCTCTAGTTCCTCTTCCCTTTCTTCCAACTGGTAGACTCTTGACTCCAATACCTGGGTCTAAGCTTCTAGTTCTTGGTTTCTTTGTGCTAACTATTAGCCTCTAATTTCTAGCTCTACGTTTCTCTCTTCTACCTGATGGTTTCTAACTTCGAGCTCTTGGTTCGTATCCATGAGTCCTTTGATTAAGGTATATGTTTCTGCAAATATTTCATCCTCGTCATTATCATCATCTTCGGCAGTATTATCAACTGCCTCATCGGGTGCTACAAGATTCTCTACTGGATCCTCCTCAGGTTCTTCCTCTGATTTTTCCTCGAGGTCTAGCTCTGCTATGGGTTCCTCTCAAACTACCTGTATGTCTCTTACCCTTTCCTCGCTAGCCATCCTACAAAAGGACAAAATATCTGACTTAGCACGAATATATATATATATATATATATATATATATATATATATATATATATATAATATGCAATTTAAATAATCTTCAAATCCAAAATTATTATTATTATAATTATTATTATTATTTTACGCAAAAACTCTATATGAGTTCTTTTATCACCGTCTCTACTAGATTCCAATCAGGTTATATCCTAAGGTTCTCTAACCTAAGGGTTATAACCTACAGCTCTAATACCAACATGTGATGCCCCCATATTCGAGTACTCGCTACTACAGACATGGTGATCACTATACATTACTCCACTCAAGACCAACTAGTTTGTTACATAATTTATAACAAGTACAAAATTACAACCAAGGTCCTTAATTACTGCTATCTACTTACATTATTAAAATTTACATTTATACAAATTAAGATTTATCTATAATTCTATTCTTCTTTTACTTTTTCTTTCCCCTTACTTTTGGATTGGGACCCTTCTATTAACCCGTCTTTTTCTGCAAAGAATAGATAGGTCGCAAGAGTGAGCAACTAGTTTGCTCAGCAAGTATATGAGATATCAAGAACTGAATTATAAAGAAATCAAATATCTGAATGCCAATTAAATCATGATAATGAATGGGAATAATGAATAATACAATAATGAACAGATTTAAATTAACAAGTATCAAATAAATTTTCTTTTCTGGGCTGAGTGGCCATAAGGACCAAGAACGTAGGTGTCTTACAGTTATAAAAATTGTTGACTCTCCATAAGTGTTTATCAGTCATAAAGATTGAAAAACTCTCCACAGGCACTTTAGGGGATCAACCTATCGTACCCTATGTTATGTACAACATTATCTCCACATGCCAGATTTATCCGACAATAATATCCCCTATATAAAATAGGGTTGTTCAACTCAGTCTAGGATTTCGTCCCAAAACAATTTGGTTTAGAAAACAATAATATAAATTCTTATTTTTAGAGTAAGCCGAAACAATGACTTTCTCTTTATTACAAATAAATCAGGGGTATTTAAAAATTTAGAGTTCAACAAATCTTGCAAATATATTCTAAAATTTAATATTACATAATAGCAATCAACTTGAATGAAATTCATAACTCAGGAAAATTATACCAAAAGCAAAAATGCTTGAGGTTTAGGAACTTGTCATTCAGGAAATTCTCATAAATTAAGGGACTTGCACAGAATAATAAACTTGCACAAGTTGGGGAAACTTGCCTGTTTTCCGTGGACTATTTTCCAACTCACTAAATCTTTTCTGCAATTAATCTATATCATTATTCATGAAGGTCAAAAATATTAATTTTTCATAATTTTATTTTTAGTTGTTCCTTAACCGAGTTTTACAATTTTATTTACTATTTACTTGGAAAATGTATTTACACTTTTTCTTAGCTTTGCTAATTTAGACATTTTTTTTGTATTTTTAAATATCCATTCACATTAAACATTTATTTATTTAATTTTTCTTCCTTATTTTGTAATTTCAAACTTTCAAGCTAGGGTTTCTAGTTTTTATTCTAGGGTTTCTTCCCCATTTTTTTCTAAAATTTTGCATTCACATGCATGATTTTTGCTATATTAACACATCATATATTACTATTACTATGTTTTGAGAATTATATAACCTTCATATATAAAAAGAATTACATAATCATATATGAAAATTACATGTATAAAAATAAAAAGAATAATTAAAAGCATACCTCTTCTAATTTTGTTTCCTTTTTTTGCTTCTTCTTGATTTTCTTATATGTTTCTCTTACTTTTCTTTCCCTCCTAGCTCAACAGTGCCTCCTTTCTTCTTTTCTTTCTCAAGCTACTGATTTCTTTCTTTTTCCTTTTATAAGCTTCTTTAAGTAGTATAGTGGGTACGTATATATATTGCTCTTTTTTTTTCCTTCTTTAGTCATTGACTTCTCTCTTTTGCTTCTTTTTTTTGTCTGAAGTGTAGACATGGCAAACGGGCGGGCCAGCCCAAACGGGTCGGGCTATTGACGGGCCGGGCCAAAATGGCCCGGGTTTTGGCGGGCTGAAAATATGAGGCCTGTGGCCCAATCTGGGCCGGGCCCAGCGAGCTTTTTTTTGGAACAAAACATTGAGCTTACCAAGGTTTGAACCCAAGACCTCCCTCTTTTTTGAAGAAGTTGTTAAACCAACTTTGCTACATTAACTTGTTTGTCTATATTCAAACAATTAAATGGTAGAGAAACAAATCTTTTGTTTCCACTAAAAAGATTTATTATATGAAAATATAAATACACTTTTATATTACTTATATATATAATTATATATATATATACACTGTTATATATACATTGTTAATTTGTTATATATATATATATATATATATATATATACATTAATAATATATATATAACGCCAATTGTATATATATATATAACAACAACATATATATATATACACATTATTGTTATATATATATATATATATATAACAATAACGTATATATATAAGAATAACAGAAAAAGTAACTTAGAGAGAGAAAAATAAATAATAACAAATATTGTTATATATATACATTAATAATATATATATATATATATATATATATATAACGTCAATAATATATATATATAACAATTTTTGTAAAACTTTTGAAAATCTTGAGAAACGAAAAGGTAACTTAGAGAGAGGAAAATAAATAATAACAAATATTGTTATATATATACATTAATAATATATATAATGTCACTAATATATATACATACATATATATATATAACAATAACATATATATATATATATATAACAATTTTTGTAAAACTTTTAGAAATCTTGAGAAACGAAAAGGTAACTTAGAGAAAGGAAAATAAATAATAACAAATATTGTTATATATATATATATATACATTAATAATATATACATATATATATATATATATATATATATATATATCACAATAACACATATATATATATATAACAATTTTTGTAAAATTTTTGGAAATCTTGAGAAACGAAAAGGTAACTTAGAGAGAGGAAAATAAATAATAACAAATATTATTATATATATATACATTAATAATATATATAATGTCAATAATATATATATATATATATATATATATATATATATATATATAACGTCAATAATATATATACATATATATATATATATAATAATAATAACGTATATATGTATATATAACAATTTTTGTAAAACTTTTGTAAATATTGAGAAAGGAAAAGGTAACTTAGAGAGAGGAAAATAAATAATAACAAATATTGTTATATATGTATACATTAATAATATATATAATGTCAATAATATATATACATATATATATATATATATAGAAATAACATATATATATATATATATAACAATTTTTGTAAAACTTTTGAAAATTTTGAGAAAGGAAAATGTAACTTAGAGAGAGGAAAATAAATAATAACAAATATTATTATATACATATACATTAATAATATATATATTTATAATGTTAATATTTATATATATAACGTTAATAATATATATATATATATATATACACACGTTAATAATATATATATACACATTAGTAATATATATATATATATACATATATGATATATATAGAACATATATGTAACAATAACTATTGTAGCTCAGTTGGTATAAACACCTATTTATGAAGTTAGAGAGGTCTTTGGTTCAAATCTTCTTGGAAGCATTGGCATTGGATTTTTGTAAAAAAAGACATGCGGGCGGGGCGGGCCACCCGCGGGCGGGGCCAAATCCGGGCCGGGCCATAACTGCCCAACTTTTCATGGGCTAAAAATTTTAAGCCCGTAACCCAATTTTTACAGGTCGGCCCGCGGGCTTGGGCCTAATTTGCCAGGTCTACTGAAGTGCATGGCTTATATGGTTATATATATATCATAGTTCCTTTCCCCCAAACTTCCAGATTTCCTAATTAAAATGAGATAAGAATCATTTGTTCCTTATCACTTTGCAAAGCTGCTAACCTTATCCCATGAAATCCTTATTGCGGCTGCCGACTCTTTTAATTCCATACACGTGTGAGAGCTTATTGCCACCTATTAGCATAATATGCTTAGTCATATTTTCAAATTTTGATTGTTGTTTTTTTTATTATTATTTATTTATTCATTTTTTAAACCATGTTTATTTGGAACTTTATTAGCTAATATTTACCTTCTTTCCATAACATTCTAATTATGTAAACCACCCTTACACACATTTGTATTATCGTTTGTTACTTATCGTACATCGATTTTTCGATATAATTTTTCCTAGTTTTCAATAAAATTTAGATTTATTTCATTGATATCTAAATTTACATTTATAATTTTATTTACATAAATTGAAGGTTCCAAATGTTACGGTCTAAAACAAAGATAAAGTGTTTTTGATAAGGTGAAATTGTTCTTCTAAATTTAATCTTGCTTATGTGTAAAGCCTGTAGATATTTAGTAGTTTTCTTTCAATTCATAATGTATTGAACGCAAAAAAAAATTATTTTAATTTTAAAATTTGTGGGTATATTCACTGAAAACTCTCACCAGACAAAACTCATCCACTTGGGATAACCTTAGGGGTTTAAAGGCTTGTTGCACACTACGAAAATGAGGTAGTTTATATTTTATTTTCTTTTAGTTTTACTCGAGTACGAGCAAAAGATAGATATGGGGATATTTGATAGACTCATAATTCATGCAGTTTATTATCTCTAATTTTGTCCTTTTTAATTTATTTTGTAAGTCTTAATATTTTATTGCAATAAAGTCAAAATCTTAGTGATTAAGAAATATTTAATGCTTTTATTCATGAAAGGAAAGAGACAAGAAATTCCTACAAGGAGAAGGAAGGAGGTGAAACAATTTTGGTGTGCAAGTCAAATTCCAATGATAGAAAGGAAAGTCGATCTAGAAGATCTTTTTGAGAAGTTGATTGCTAGTAGGAAGTTGAAACTTACATGTAAAAGAATTAAAACCTTACTCCTATAAATAGAGGAGTACCAAGAGAAATTTGATGTATGAGATTATTAGGTATTTTTTATGTATTAGTTGAGGTTAGGAATAGGAGTATGATTAAATTATTTCTTAATAAAGGGAGTTTTCTTATTTTATTTTAATCTTCTTCTTTATCTTAGTTACTTTATTTATTTTTAATGTCTAGCTAATTTTTTATATCTAGGATGATAATGAAATTAAATAATTATTCATGACAATATTTTCTATCTCTTCTATTAATTGTGCTTTAATGTCTAATTGATTGCGCCTTAATGTCTTGTTATTAAAATATCTTTATTATATATTTCTTATGTGTAAATTAATGAAGAGATTTTGATAAATTATTGTTGAAATATGAGTTTTTCATAATCCATGTTTATTCGAAGAAGTTTTGATGAGTTATAGTTAATCCTTAAATTTTTCATAGGCTATGTTTGCCCATGTTAATTGTAAAATTACTAAATTAAAGGGAAGGGAGATTAAAGTAATATTTAAATTTAATTGGACTTAATTGATTTATTTTTTGAATTATGTACACCAAACCAGTGGCGTAATTTGAGTTATAATAAAAATAGAATAGATTGAATTATTTGTTATGTTTATTATTTAATGGGTTCAAATTCCTAGATTGCTTCTTTATTATTAGTTTTCATATTTTAATTAGTTTAATTGTAATTAATCAATTCTCCATCTTTATTTTCTAATTCGTTTGAAATAAATATTAAGGATACATTAAAATTAATCTAGTCTCTGTGGGTTCAACATGTACTTGTCAATTCTTCAATTTGACACTGTACACTTGCAGTTACATATTTTTATTACAGCACTAAGGTTTTGTGTTTGTGCGAGGGAAAGGATTTTTGTAACTTTTATTCTATGTAAAATGTTATGCCGTAAAAATTATAATATTATGTAATCTCAAGTTTTAGGGAGAAAAACTTGAGAGAAATATTGTGAGTGCATTATTATTAATATAGTAGAAATTTGGATTTCGACCCGTAATTTTTTCATTTAAAAATTTTACACATTAAATATTGTGTTATTTTGTTTGGTTTGCATCGACTTAATCCACAACATGCAATTCAAGTAAATACAGGTGCGGTCCTTTTTCATATTGGTCTCTAATTAATCATTTCTTTGTAGTTGAAAAGTTTCATAATGAACTATCTAAAGTTCATCAACTTGAGCAATACCTTTGGAGTTTTGACACTACAAGGTGTTAAGGAGATTTGTTCATCAAGAAAGAGAAGAGAGTATTCAACTTCTAATTCAGACATAGATTTGTGGTAAAGAAATATTTTTCTATATTACTTTTTGTGTTTCACAATATTGAATCAATTTTGACTTTATAAAGTTAACCTGAAATATTCAAAATTTAAAAATTAATGTTATTTGTTCTTTCTACAGAACGTCATTCAGAATGCACAAGAATTCGTAAATGATTTTGATTCATCATTGTTATTGATGTAGTTTTGTACTCACTCCTAACAACATTTAAAGCCAATTGCATGTGTTAACGCCAAAATCTGTCTGCATGTAGAATCACCAAATAATGAGCGAGAAACCAGCACAGAAAACAAACAACACATTGAGAAGCCTGACGGCCTAGGCCATCTGAGAATAGTTCCGGTGTGAGAATCAATACAGGCCAGAAACGTCAACAATGGAGGTTTAATATTGCTCTAGTGCGTAAAGTAATTGTGTAAATAGTAAGATACCTAGAACCTGAATTATGGTCTTGTATTTATAGTTGATCACACATCCTTAATTCTCTCGCCCTTCCCCGAGTAGAATTAGGAGTCTTTATCATGATAGTTACCATAATAGGATAAAGTCAATCTCCTTAAAGAAAGGAAGTCGAATATAATCTTGACTCTTTCGTTAGAAATTAGAAGTCGAAGAAAATTAAGAATGAAAATTCCTTAACAGTTAAATCTCCTTATTAGAATAAGTCTCCACGTGGGCTAAGTCTCATAAAATCAACTGGCCACAAAATCATACCCCAGAAGCATGTATTTTTATTCAGTTAGTTCTAGTACTATATTTTTGTGCAGTTACTAAGGGATTCACCAATAATAGTTCGTACCTCAAGGAAACTTCAACTAGTTAGCGAGCCTTGCTGATATTATTAGGGTAAAAATAAAGCCTTGCTGATATTATTAGGGTAAAAATAAAATATTGGTAATTAGATTATTCAATGTTGTGTATATGTGTTTGATTCATTTTATTAATGCATTTTTTTCTCTTGGCTTAACTTTATTTTATAAAATAATTTATTAAATATACTCAATCCCCATTGGAGAAAAGGAAATTTATTTAATAAAAAAAGAAGACAACGATTTATTTTAATATTTTATTTAATAAAATAAAAGGACAAGGATTTATTTTAATATATCTTCGAAACAATTTTCAAAGATTTTTATTTGCTATAAAACACATTCACTCTTCATATTATCACAAAGGAGAGGACTTTATTTAGTCACTACTACTTCCATCTCAATAATAGTTTTACATTGCAACACAGTGAAAACGTTAAAGCTCTTCTTTCTCTTTGTTCCACCTGATTCAAATGGAAATGCTATTAGGAACTCCCTGCCCTGTAACTCCAGATTCCGAATTTGGCTTCAAAAGCTTATACGGCACAACCCCAGCTCCAAATCTGTTCCTCAACTTCTTGTCTGCATTTCTTTCATCAATAGTTTCCGTAAACTGCTTCATACTCATATTAAACACTTCAAATGCCGCCTTTATAACCGGCTCATCTGCCCATGCTGGCTCTGGTTCCGCTCCAATATACTCCTCATCTGGTGAATGATTTGACAACGTGTCCAAAACCGACATGACCAGTGTAGCTTGATATTGAGTAGGAAAGCACGACAGGATCTCATCCTCAGGTCTTGATAAAAAAGATTTCCAAGATTCCTCGGATCGATCTTCTGTAGGCATGTTAGTTCTTGTGATTGTAGGTCTATTTGGAAAATAACCCGCGTAATCATATTGCCCAAAGTTGACAGCCGCGTGGTGACCAGATGCTACCCAAATGATGGTTGTGAGGATTTCGATTAGGTCTTGAGGGGTTTTGAGGACAGGCCACCATGGTTCATCCTTTTTGTCTCCATGGCCTTTTGTTCGGATTTCTGTCCACCATGCATTGAGTTCTTCGTCTGATTTTATGAGGCTTGCTTCCGGGTAGTAATGGCTGACATAGTCTGTAACCCACGTTTTAATGCAATTCCAAAGGATGAGACCATCATTAGCATAAGGGTAGTCTTCTATTGCCAACTTCAGGCCATAGGGTGCTGTTGGATCTTTCTCGGCCATTCCCCTAGAAATTTAGAACGATGAAAATTTTAAGAAGTTCCTCCTTTTCTAGTTTCCTCTAGTCAATCAGTATTATACTATATCAACAGAGAATTAGGGACGAAGCACCCTGTTGCCAATTGTTTCTTAGATTGTAGCAAATCTAAGACAAAATTTATTTTGCCACAAAATTCACCATACCTTATCTGTTGCAGTGGCGCAAATGGCATACTACCAAATAAATAGCGAATATTATTATCTTTCCTCTATTAGTAGCCAAGCGAAAATTTGTTATAGTTACTGGTAGTTGTAGAGAAATTAAAGTTCAGAAATATCTAAACGCAGATTAGATGTCATTATCAGCACCCATCTATATGGGGCAATTTGACAACTTTGGTGACTAGCAGGAATGTAGGTGCAAAAATATTGCTATTAGTATTTACTAGTTTAAAGTTGGCATGGCATGTAGTTGGATTTTTAGTTTAGTTTCTAGCCTTTGGATTAACTAAATTACCTGCTAATGAGGTCTGCTGGCAATCCTTCCTGATCGAAGCGCCACAGCTTGTCGTAAGCGACAGAGCTAAACTCCAAAGAGTACTTGCCAGGTGAGAACGCCGTTTCAATGCTTCCACCTGCATTAATGAGAGCTTTCCGCGCCAGAGAGTTGATCTCCATTGTGTACCGAAAATAAGGGTGTAATAGCCTATAAATTGGGTGCATCGCACTAAGTTGTCGGTTGGTAGCAATTATATAAGGTTCTGTGGCACAATGAGTTCTTAGCCTGCGAAGTATTAAAAGTAAGATAGAAATGAGAAAAGATACCAGCATATTTCTCATAGTTGCTGGTAATTACATTCCACAAAAAGAGTACCATTTGAAGGAAAAAAAAATGTTTCACAAAAAAATCCATTTTCTAGTGATAGTAGTATAAAATGAAACATTATCCTCAAATTTTTAATCATAATTTCATTATCTTACCACACTACTAAGTTAACAGGAGTATTATTTTTAGGGATATACATGAAACGAAAATACATCCTTAATATTCACAAATTTTGTGGAAGGAATGGAGTATAAAAGAGAGAGAGAGAGATGTCCAAATGGAACCTACCAATGACTAACTAGCTGGTGATACCCAGAGTCATGTGCCAGGACATGAGCTTTTGCTAGCTTCCAAAGCCAATCAGTTGTAGAATCCCAACCGGGCCTATATACTTGCTTCCACTGGGGTTTTCCTCTTCCCTGTGGCCGAACTAGCTCAATGGCTATCGGCTTTAAAATGTTAATAGGAGTTAGGAAAAACAGTGTCCTCGATCCATAGAGAGTTGTCCCTTTTAAGTCTCTTACTTTGTGCACATATGGTAAGAGCAAATCATGGTAATCGAGAATAAAAAGCTTCTTCTGACTAATGGCCTGCATTTATATACAAATGCAACAAGTTACAAAACATCTTCTTTTTTTTGGAAGGAAGATTAATCTGATCATCTGTTGCTATGTGGGATTTTTATTACCTCCTCAACGGTCATGAAGATTTGTTGTTCGACCACTTCTTTGGTGATTGCTGATTCAGGTGGTCCGTACTTCACAGGGTCAAGGTCACTTTTCAATGGCCATTCCTGCACACAAGAATAATTAAAGCAATTTTTCCAGAACTATTTGCTTCTAAATTCATGTATAGAAGAACTTTTAGGCAATTTTCTAGGAGTTTACCATGATACACTATAGATTTTTATTTTTTATTTTTAATAAAAAATGCTTCTGCGTTTTTGAGAAGTGTTCGTAGAACATACCTTAACCAATCTTATGCTACAAGGGTTAAGACCAGCTAAGGTTTGACGACCAAATTCCTCATCCTTCATCCAAGAAAATTTATCTCCTGAAGATCAATACACGCAAAAATGGTGAAATACATCCAACAGGCCTACAAACACACATACAGAGAGATTTTTTTCATACTGTTAAGCAATTCAGGAGTCTCAAAACGCAAGATGCTTTTTACTATTCCTTCAACAGTGCTATATTTGATAAGGCTAGGAACAAGATCCAAAAGTCTGTCTTTATATTCTTCTCCTAGATCAACCCCTTCATTGAACAGTTTGTCTATGGCTGTGAAGTATGGAAATCCAGGCTCTTCTTTGACCAAGTTCTTTTCTAGCAAAGGTATCAATCCATGAAGCACTGAGTATAGTAACTTTAGTCCGAATGATGCCTCCTTCACCTCTGCGAAAGTTTCATCCCTTGGCACGTAAAAAAAGAACTCGCCCTCCCTTGATTCTGTTAATGGATCTGTATATACAAATATGTGATTACTTAATTATAACACAAACAGCATGGTCAAAATATAGTAATGTTTTGCATTATGCCACATTTGCAGATAATACTATGTATATCATTTTGGTCATCTAAACCTTTCCATAATTAAATATTTACAGCATAATTAGACTTGTTACATATAATAGTCTTCTTTACTTTCCTTGGACCACACCAGTTTAATATTTTTCTATACATACATACAAACATCAACATTGTATAGATGAATTTTACAAAGAGTAGTAAATTAATCATCAAATTCAAGAAAAAATTAAACAAAATTTGCATTTTATACCTTTCTCGGTGTGCGGGCGGCCAGTTCTGCAACGCCTAGGGTAGGGACGGTCCTTGCCGCCGAGGACTGGTCGGGCCAAATCCTCATTGTTGTCGGGATCGCCGAGATCGTTATAGACATCGTAATCGTAGATTCTGTCACCGCACTCCCGCTTTCCCGTGCCGGAGACTTTCTCTCTCTTAACTAACAAGTCATATTTTCTGTATGTTACTAGCCCTTTTGGGGTTTGAGATGGTAAGAACGACTGTCATTCACAAAATTCCCAAGTTAATTACGAACAAAAAAACAAAAAAAACAAAAAAAAAAGAAGTCAAAAATGTTTTCAAATTTCTAAATGTTTTAGAGGGGAGGGGGTATATAATTAAATTTTGATAAAATATATGGATTAATATCAAGTTTCTCCAACACTTGGTGTAAAAAGTTCACGATAAAATATGTTTTCAATAATTTAAAATAACATTAAATTTGATATATTGAGAATGTACAAGTTGTGTTAGAATCAAGACACACCATTAAAAGTAATAATATGTATCATAAGTATTTTATTAATGAGTTATCATGATTGTAACTCCACTAATGGTATATACTCTCTGATAGTCCATGAAATTTTAATTTATTTAAACTATGATTACTTTTGTTGAATTATAATTTGCACCCTAATAACACAAATACATAACCTGAGTTAGGGCTGCAAATGAAAGAAGTTCTTTACAAATAAAACTTTAGCACTTAATTTTAAAATATAAATTTGTCGTGTTAAATAAATATATAGAAAAAATAAGAACATCTTCGTTAGCCCTTAAATTATATATATTTTTTATGTGTTTGATTATTTTTTATCTTCAAATTATACATTTTTTCATGTAAGTCCCAGTTGTCTTTCATGTTTAATCTCTAATTAACTATAGTTATTTTCATATTTAGTCCTACAACTACAATTGTATTTCACGTTTAATCCCTTTTGATTGCTTTATTTTTATAAAGTTAAACCAAGATTGTAAAAATTGCAAAGTTATAAGATAAAATATATGTGAAAAAATAGTTTAAAAACTAAACATGAAAAAGACAATAATTTGAAGACTTACTAGAGATTATCCCAAAAAATAAATATATTAGATTGAGAATTTGCAATCCCTAATATTATCAATACTAGTGAAATAATAAAATATTACAAACGTATTAATTGTTTTAGAGATTGTAATTACACATTTGAGACCTCCCTTATATACAATTAGCAACCGGTGGCATATATGTTGCTTATGTGGGGTAACATAGAAGTTTTATAAAATTTAAAGAATTAAATAAAAAAATTTAAAAATTAATATAAAAAAGACAAAATAAGAATTGTCTTAAAAGTTAAAAGGCATTTCGAAAAAAGCAAAAAGCTTCAAAAAAACTGTTTACAACAGTTGATCCTCCGACTTTATATATTAAAAGATATACGTAAAGATAAAATTATAATTATCTTAATTTGAATATATCTTAATAAACTTTTCATATTCATGCATAGTATTATTCCATTTTCATACTAGTTTTAACAGGGGACCAACTTTAGACTAAATTGAGTCGATTCACATATAATTTTACATTGTGTACTTTTTTCAGTTTTAAAATAAGTTTTTGCCCAACTCTCTTGTTTTTAAATTTTTTAGTAAATTAAAAAGAGAAAAAATGGCGACTTTTCTAAGAAATTAAACAAACAAACAACAATATTTAAAATTGAAGATGGAAAGATAAATAATGTTAATCAGCTTACCTTGTTTGTGAAGAAAATTCTCTTGTAAGAATTATTGTACTTGGAATGAACCCATGATTCACAATTAATTGTAATTTTCTTCCCATGTTTAGGGATCCCATCAAGTTCAATCCTCTTGAGAAACATCTCAGTGTGGTGTTCATTCTCTACAATAACAGCTCCAATTTCCCCAAAACTATCTGGAACCCTAAATTTGCACTCATACTCTATTTCAGTAAATCCATGTCTTTTATCCGGCCGGTCTGCAGACGCTTTGATATTGTCCCACTCATTTCCAGTATCTTGAGAAACAAATTATAGATCCATTAGATATTTATATAAAAAAAAAGATCAAAAATGTTACATGAGGGAAAAAAGTTAGAAACGTTAAATAAATGATGCTCAGCATATATATATATATATATATATATATATATATATATATATATATATATATATTATTTTTCATCCTGTAAAAAATGTCACAGTTGAATTTTTATTTTGCAATCAAATGGCGATAATTAAGATCGGTTAGATATTTTCTTCAAATAAAAAATCAAGAATATCACACGCGAAAAAACAAAAGAGTAACAATAAATAAATGCTAGTGAAACTAGATTATTGGTAAGGTTCATTCTGACTAACAAATAACGATGAGATACTTGCACCTAAGAAGAAAAAGGTTCGCGCGAGTTACCTCCTATTATTTTTCATCTGATAAAAAATGTCACATGCAGCTGGGTTTTTATTTTACAATAAAATGACGATCGATGAAAGTTACACATGTTGTTGATGAAACTTTGTTTAGCAATATATTGTGAATAAAGTAGAATTATTATGAGTTACTTTAGTGGTTATATTTTCGGCTGTTGATATTGTAAAAGTATAAATAATACTTTTAGAATTAATTAATATATATTTAACTATACTTTTATAATTATATTAACAACAATTAACACTTTAAGCGATACTTATTACTCTATAATCAATTGCTTATTTTTATTATGAAATTAAATTTTAATTAATTGCAACAAGATTTTTAAGAGTGAGGGACCAAAATATATTGGGGGTTGAGGGACTACAATTAAAGGAAATGAAAGAGTGATATTATTCTTCGATTTTGGCAGTAATAAGTTTGTCGGACAAATAGAATCATGCATGCATTCTCTATCTGTCTCAGTTCTCCGTTACTCAATAAACCTTTATTTTTGTATTTTTTTTTTCTTTCTTTTTTGAGTTTTCATAAAATAATTAGGTAAAATCATAGTACATATTATGAGTCTATGTATCGATTTTTGATGTTGTTAATTAAGTAAATATATTAGTGAAAACTTTTTTAATGAGTTACAGTACTCCATTCATTTCGAATTATAAGATCATTATTTATTTTCTAAAAATCAATTTGAGACATTTTTAAATTTAAAATTAAGATAATTTATTTAAGTTTTCAAAATAATAAATTTTATAATTAGTAGTATTTTTTAGATAATTTATGATATTCATAATTATATTGACACAAACTAAATGAATTTATCTTAAATTTTGAATTTAAAAATGCTTGAAATTAATTTTCTAAAAATTAATATTAATCTTATAATTCGGGACCGAAGGAGCATAACAGATTACTCTTATAATTATAATATATATAATCTCATTTATCTTAAAAATACTTACCAGGATTAAGATCTGCAGCAACAAGCTCCAATTGAATGGATTTACCTAACAAATCCCATAAATTAGTTAGCGCGTCATTACTTAAACTCTCCAGAAATCCAGTGACGGTTACTTGCACAATAACCTTCGCTACAACCTCGGTGGACGTAGCAGCGGGGGGAACCAGTTCCGCGGTGGCAGCGGAGTTAACAACCGCTTTAATGTTACTTCCGGGCTTGTTTTTCTTACTAGACCTAGCTTTCTGGTGGCGGGGAAATGAAGCTCCGGCGGTGATGCAGGAGATAAAGGGTTTGTGCCATGGAATTAGGGTTTTGTATGAGAGGGGTGGTGAGGAGAACTTGTGAAGCTGAGAGTTCAACATTGTACTATATGTTTCTTCACTAGGGTTTGGTGCATAATTTAGTGAGGTCTAAGCTTCTTTATATAGAAGAAGAATCAAGAGAATCATCAGCTTCATCTCAAAAATTGGCCATTGGTTTAGTCCACGTGAAAAATAATGGATGCATATTACTCGATCCCTACAAACACAAACACGCACACATTTTTTTTATTTATTTATTCTTGTATGGAAGGAATATCTCATGAAATAGGCTAAACTCGCTATAATATACTTTTTTTCTATTTCAAAATTAGAGATACATTTTAAAAATGACAATTTTTATAAATAATTTTTCACTTCCAGCTTTACCCTTAAAAAAATACTCTCCGTTCCTTTTTATTTGTCTTTTTGGAGAGAGATTTTTGTTCTTTTTTATTTGTTTTTGTAGATTTCAAGGAAGTATTAGATATTTAATTTTTCATATTATCTTTTATGATTAAAACTAATTTGTTTCTTTCTAATATTAAAATTTTATACTCAATTTAATTAATTAAATAATACATTAATTAATCTTAAAATATCAATTAAAAAAAAAGACGAAGGGAGTAACTCGTACTACTGGCCTAGGCCTTAGTTGGTGGTTTACTCTCTACTCTTCCAGTACTCAAACTCTACGTCCCTAACCGCGCGTGGTCACTCTACGACGTCCCTAGTCCGTAGTAAATGGTCATGCATGTGCTTCTGTGTCCCTAATTATAATAAAGTAATGCAGATTAGTAAACTCCTCGTCTCACTAAAAGCTTAATATTGAAACCCTCTTCTTTCTCTTTTCTTTTGAAACCCTCATTTCATGAGGAATTTCATTTTAATGTAATAAATGTCATAATCAAGAATTTCATACAAATGAACAATATCAATAAATTTGTACCAACTGCAGCAAGGAAATTATAGCATACATTGGTCTCACAGGGGTGAACCCAGAAATTTTTAAGTATTGGGACGAACTCGAGTGTTATATATATATATATATATATATATATATATATATATATATATATTGTCAAATATTTTTGTAACTTATAAATTGGTTTATTCATTGAGTTGTTTCAACACTATGGACTATCTTAATTTAACTAATAATCTTACAAAATACTTTCTTCATTTCATTAAAAAAAGTATCATTTACAAAATTTAATTATACTTTTCTTTCATAAATATAATGAGGGTTTAGTTTAGTATGGTGATATTAATAGTGACAATATTGTGCTGTTAAAGTTGAGGAAATTATGTTATTTTGTATTATTATTAATAAGAAAAAGACTCATTTATATATATATATATATATATATATATATATATATAAATGAATCCTTTTTTGTAGAACAAAATGATAATTAAGTAAAAGTAACAATGATGATACATTTTATTTAGAGAATGTGTTATATAAAAATTGTCTTTAAAACTAGCATTTTAATTTACACTATTAAATAACAACATGCCATATAGATTATTTAAGAGAAAATCATAATTAAATTATTGTATGATTAATTAAAAAGTTTTATCATAATAAATGATAATTACACAATCACTTAATACAATTTCGAGTTGTTTCATTTCCTCCTAAATTAGCTATGTGGTATGATGTTGTTATGAATGGTGTAAAACACTAAGTTTACACAAAGTCACTATATAAATTATTATTTAATCTAAAAATATATATTCTTTCCCCTCTATTTTACTAAAATTTTCTTTTCTGCTGTCATGTGATATATAGGAACAATAAATGAGAATTTTACTGCAGTTGCATCAAATATTTACTTAAATCTTATAATTCAAAAAGATTTTGTAAAACAGACGGATTAATTATCTTGACTTAGATAAATTAATTAAAAGCTATGTAAGTTTTTTTTATTCCTAACAAACTATGGGAACAATATCAGAAAAAATTCATTTATTCACAAATCTTCCACTCACTGAGAAGTGAGTTGTGACTGGATCGTCCTGAAGAAGACGCTCAGACTAATAGAAAAGAGAGCGTCGGTACGTAGCCTTCATTCTCCTACGCGTACCTTCATTCTCCTACGCTACAAAAAGGTTACGAAGTAACTTAGTTCTACGAAAGTAGACCTTTGCCTTTCAATCGAATCATAAAGAGAATGTCTTTAAATTTGTCTTTAATAGAACGTATCCTACTTAAAAATAAAATTTGAACTAGAAACTTTCAAAGTTTCTGCCCGTGTGAATATATAAAATTTCAAAGTTTACATTTAAGGGGTTGGAATGAAAGCAAAACTTTCTAACAGTCAATAAATTGGTGGTTGTGTGAAATAATCACATCAATAAGTATATTTATTGGATAGACAGTGAGAGATGTTGTGCCATATTTTCACATTCACATTACATCAATGACTAAAGGTCGGTGATAATAAACATGAAGTTGATTGCACGAAATTTTGTACCTAAAACAAGAGACATTTTTGCACCATAGCTAATCTATGATAGTGACGAGTATCGCTACAAATGTATGAAAGTTAATTTTAACACATCATTAATTTATTATGTTTTAACACGTAATTTTGCAAGTTAATTTTTATAAGAAGATTTTAAATGTATAACAGTATTCTTATCGCACATGTAACACCCCAATCTCAAATTGTAACATGTAAGATATTTAAATGTTTATATATTGATTCAAACTACTATCATTAATATTTTTAGTCATGACTTAATTTTTGGATGAACTTGTGGTGGACTAAGATGACACAAGAAGATATTGTTAAAAAAAACACACTGAGCCTTATTATGATATGATTTGATTTGGATTCAAAATTTGACCTGGGTTGTTTCATATGTAATAACCCGGGTTGTTATATATGGTATTCATAGTCGGCTCTCGAAAGTTCGTGTCGGGTCTTTCGATCGGATTACCGGATGTGGGGATACGAAGGCGAGCCTAGTAGGTCGCTGATATTATCCCACAATGACTAGAGAGACAAAGATATGTGCTATGTGTGATTATGTGTTTGGCCTGACGAGGACGTCAGATATTTAAGAGGAGTTTGTAACATCCCAATCTCATGGGATATATATTTAGATGTATATATAAGGACTCAAACTGTTATCATTAATATATTCAGTTATGACCTTTTAGGTAAGCCTATTGTGAGCTAAAATGACCCAAAAAGATATTATTAAAAAAATACTTTGAGCGTTATTATGCTATGATTTGATTATAACTCAGTATTTGACCCGAATTATTAAAACTCATTAGTGGATCAGATAATAACAAACAATTATAATCATACACATTTGATTTTGATTATACAAACTTTTAGTATTCATTTTTAAGTTATCAAAACACTATTTTCATGTTGCATGACCCTCAAATGGCATAAAGTTTTTCAAATTTAACAAAAAAAAAGGTCAAGGACCCAAATGGTTTCTAAACTATTAACCATTTTCTCAACTTAGTCCTTTTTTCTGGAGGTACTACTAAACTTTTACAACATTACGGGGTACATGGTAGAATTTGAACCATGCCCAAAGACGCAAGTTATTGGCAGCACATCTCCGGATTAAGTATACATTTTGACTCTTCTCATTAATAATTTTATATAATCTATCAATTTTCGTCCATCCAACAATTTGTTGAAAGTGATCGCTTCTTTAACATGTGTAGCACCTGCACCACTAAATTGGAGTAGAAATTAATGTCACCACGCGGCGTTGCAAAAAGTCAACATCCGGTTAGCATTGAAAAAGAAGACAATTCATAAATTTATTTAATTTAATCAATATAATGATCAACAGCTGTGCACTACACAGTAAGGTTATGGCGATGGTTTTTTGGGCTATGGCGACGGTACTACCGTCGGCATAGCCCTATATCGACGGTACTACCGCCAGCATAACCCAAAAATCGTCGCAATAGCCTTACTGTGTAGTACACAGCTGTGCACCAACATTTTTTCCATATATATATATATATATATAAAGACTTGTGTGTGCGCGCGCGTGGTGTGTTTGTGTGTGTAGTGAGACAAGAATGTGTGGAAAGAATCCATCCTTGATGTGTCGTCGCGGGGAAGTCAGCAACTGTACGTATGAATGGATGATGTTTGGTAATCACCTAATTAATTAGAAAATACATGGTGATTTCTGATTGGTTGGCACAGATTTTTGGACAATCAATTCGGGACAGGAGTGTGGAGCATGGACTCCAACTTTGGATTGCGAAAAGGCAGTTTTTGTCTTTCAACCATCTAACTTGGAATATAGGTACGTAGTTGAAAAGTTGAAATGGCAATATGGTTTCAATCTTTTTGACATATGACAATTGTGTTAATTTTTTGAAGATAAGATTCTTTAAATATAGGTGGCCATGTTTCATTGGTAAACACAAGATATGTTTTATTTTAACCGCTTAAAAAATTGGAGAATAAATAATTTAACCCCTAGCTTAAAATTTTAACTTCCGTTGAACATCTAAAAGAGGCTACACTTGACTTTGCTTTCTCTGTGCATGATACAACGAAATATGATTAGATTATAACGTTTTAACACAAACGTGATATGAAAGTTAATGTATCAGTATGATTATAACCTCAGTTTTATTTATTGGTCTTAGCAAGATACGCCTTATTTAAAATTAATATTTGAAATGCACAATTCATAAAAAGAAACCTTTCGGCGAGATTCTGTGAAAATTACCACGAACAGAATAGAACCTTAAATCCACACGAAAAATAATAAATTCACAAAGAGAACATAAGATAATAATCTTAATTAATTAAAACGTAACTGTTTAAAAACCCTAAGAAATATATTTATAGTCCTAAACTACTCTCCAACATCAATTAGGAGAAGGAAAATAAAAATAGCGAAAATTAAAAATTATCGAAGTTTGACCTAAACTTTGACCGACGATGAAGCTACTTTAAACAGGTTTTTTTGATTTTAAACGGTATACGGTATACGTTATGGCTAAGATAACAAGTCTTGTAGAGTTCATTGCTAGATTCAATTTGATATATTATGGACTCCGTAATTCTTCATGGATCAAAAGTTATGTCATTTTCAAAATATATGGACCGAAAAAACTATTCCAATTCTGAATTGGACTCGTCCACCGTATCAAGACGTACGAGAATTGATTTCTTTCTCGTCAGAAACGGTTCGTTATCATCTCTAACTCTGTTGAAATCTCATTTAGGAGAATAATTTTTCATTATACTGATTGTCGACGATTAATTTTTTAAATTTAAGCATGTTCAAGTTGTACTGACTGTAAAATGTTGTAACCCTTTATATACTTTTTCCCTAGGATATACTTCCTCCGTCCCAAATTAATTGTTCAGTTTTGACTTTTTAAAGTTAAATTGACCATTTTTAAAACTAATCTTTTTATTATTTTTGCTAAAATATAGGTGAAGAGATTATAACCAAAAGAAAATATATATAATTTATTACTAACCCCAATTTTTATAATTTTAGAAATATATTTATATATGCTTAATTATTAATTCTAAAATTAGTCAATTTGACTTTAAAAAGTCAAAATTGAGCAATTAATTTGGGACGGAGGGAGTATTAGATTAATTAGAATGTTTAGCATGTATAAGGTGTGTTAATGAGTTAATAGTCTGATGGTTAAAAAAATTTCCAATTTAATTTTTACCGTTATTTAAGTATGTATTTTTTTTCTTAATGTGGAACTTATATTTTCTCCTTAGTGAGAGCCTAGTAGTTATTGTAACTTTCTTGTAATCTTAGCTTTTTTCATAGTAGAGCTTAATCTTCCTCATTTAGGGGAACAAATTTTCATTGTATTAATTGTCAACTATTGATCTTTCTAGCTCTAAGCATGTTCATGTCTTACTAACGGCAAAATATTAATGTAGCCCTTTACTTTTTTTTCCTAGGTTATATTAAAACAATTAGTATGTTTAGCATACATAATGTGTGTAATGAGTTATTAGATGATAATTGAGATCTTGAAACTTTAAAAGATTTCAAGTTTAATTCTCACTGTTATTATGTAAGTATGTATTTTTCCCTTAAATGAAGAATTTTAATAATTTTCTATTTAGTGAGAGGCTATTGATTGATTATTGTAATTTTCTCATCATTATATAGAGTTTATTTGTATAATTCATTTGAGATTCTTGATTATATTTTTCATTGTATTTATAATGACATTCCTTGAAAATCCACTATGGTAGAGTTTGGAAAGTTGAACATGCCAATCTGGTTTCTACATTCAATTTTTTGACATAAGATAATTGCGTTAATTTGTGTGAAGATAAGATTTGTCATATACCGAAGACTTTGGCTTAGTAGTTGGTAATACCACCCAACCCAGGGTAGAGGTTGGGCGGGGGTTTTAATAATGATGCCAAAAAAAAAAAATTGTCATATATAGGTAGATGGCACTGTTTCATTGATAACATAATATATGTTTTATTTTAATCACCTAAATTAATAATTTAGCCTATAGCTGAAAATTTTAACTTTTGTTTCACATTTAAAGAGGCTACGCTTGACTTTGCTTTCTCTATGAGAGGATTGGAATTATTTTTTTCCTTTTCAGGCATGGTTTCATTGTCATCTTTATCTTTGCTAAAATCTTATTTTTTCATATTAGAGATCAATCTTTCTCATTTGGGAACAATTTTTCATTAGTATTCGAATACTTAGTATTTTTAGCATTTATAATGTGTGTTCATGAGTTATTAGTCTGGTGGTTATATATTTTTGAGATTTTGAGATCTAAAAAAAAAATCAGGCTCAATTTTCACCATTATTGTGTAAGTATTTTTTCTTTTTTAAGTGGAATATTAATTTCCTCCTTGATAAATTGCTAGTGGTTATTGTAATATTGAGATTTTGAGACTTGAAAAAAAAAAATCAGGTTCAATTTTTACCGTTATTGTGTAAATGTTTTTTCTTTCTTAAGTGGAATATTAATTTCCTCCTTGATAAATTGTTAGTGGTTATTGTAACTTTCTCGTCGTTACCGTGAGTTTATTTTTATGATCATTTGAATGAAATTCTTGATTATAATAGTTATAGTATTTATAATAACATCCCTTGAAAATACAATGTTTTTAAAAAAGAATCCATTATGTTTATCAATTTCTGTCATGTGTTTAGACCATGTTTGGATAAAAATCTCTTCTTTTTTTTAATTAAATAAAAAAATTAAGATACCCACAAGAACTTCTAAGCAAGATATAGGTTTGAGGAACACGTTCTTGAATCTTGATATCACATGTTAGAAATACGAGTCTTAGTTTGTGTTTACACCTATATGGTCCATGTGGTCCTTCTTTATATCAGAGCCGGCCCTGGGCCAGGGCAACCAGGGCGACCGCCCAGGGCCCAAAGTGGAAGGGGGCCCAAAAATAATTATAAACTTGTGTATATATATGTATATATGTGTACATAAAACTAAAGCCTCATTGGTCCAGCGGTAGAATAGTTTTTGTCCCAGGTAGATACCTGGGTTCGATTCTTAGCTGCTACATTTTGCTTTTCATTATTTTTTACTAACAATCCAAAAAAAGACAAACACAATTTAATAATTTATTAAAATCTTTACCCGTCATCAAGATGAGACTTGAGAAGTTGAGAGTACATAATATTAGTTTTCTTCTGAGTTGACATGTTAGATAAAACTAATTTTTTTAAAAATAATCATTTACGTCCTCAAAGTTGACATAATTTATCTAGTCACTATCAAACATAATTTTTCAATGCTTAAATTTTAAGGAAAAAAAAATAGTCTAATATGACAAATGACTAACCATAGGGTTAATTTCACACAATGACCTTAAATGTAGCACAATATTGACTACAAAGGTAACCTTACTATTTTTTAATTTATTTTTTTAAAAATACTTTTACAATTGTTGATATAAAACATTGTTTTAATTATCTTGTGAAATTGTTTTTTTGTCAAATCTTTATATTAAAAAAAATATTTTATCTCGACACACTACGAACTCCCGTCAAATTTGAAAAAAAAATATAAAAGTATTAAAAAAAAAAATAACTCGGGGGCGCTGCCCCCGAACCCCGCCACTAGGCACGCTTGAGAAATTTCGCCCTGGGCCTTAAAAAACCCAGGGCCGGCTCTGCTTTATATAATTGCAAGTGCAACACCGAGAAACAAAACAACTTGAAATATGGTTTAATTACATCAATATGAAGGGTGTGAACTAATCCATGTCCAAAAAATAAAAGGATTTAATCCATTATTGAAGCATATTTTAAGAATTAATATCAATGTGGGGGACCTAAAGGACCACGCGGTCCCCTATACTATACTCCCTCCATTCTAAAATTACAGATATTTTTATAAAACGACAACTTTAGTACTAATATTAGAGATATTCTCAAATATAACCTTAGTATTAGTTAGGAATTCGGTCATGTGTGATATTAAAAATGATAGTGAAAAAGTAATGACAAATTAAGAATATCGTGTCACTTTATAGTCTTAAAATAAAAATATATTTCTAATTTTGGAATGAACTAAAAAATATATATCTCTAATTTTGAAGGATAAAGAGTAATACATAATTATTATTATTATTATTATTATTCTGTGGAACCATTAGAATTCTTGGAATATTATGTTATGCTTTCTCATGACCTCTTGTTTGTATTTTATTTCTTTACATATGTATAGAGTAAATTTTATAATATTTGAAGTTGATATATTTGGAGTCATTCAAGATCACTCTCTTTTTAGCAAACAAACGTTCATCCAAAATATATGGATGAACACTCAAAGCAATTACAATTTGAAAAGTTGTTACATATTAAAAATTCACCTGTGAACAACTTCCTCTTGAGCTTTAGTTTGGGGCTTTAAATCAACTTTTTTAAAACAAAAAAAAGAAAAGAAAAGAATAAATAAATAAAGGTAAGACCAAAAAAAAAAGAAGCAACCATATGCAATTTTTTTAAAGTAAAAAAAGTAACCTTTTTCGAAGGAAAAAAACGGTAGGACAAAATATAAATATGTCCCTCAAAGTTTCATATTTTTTCAGTTTTAGTTTCAATATTCCAAATTTTGCAATCATATGCCTTTTTAAATGGTCGACTCAATTTTCTTACCTTCATCACCCTCTCGCTGTATATTAAACATTTGACATTTTAATTTTCATTTTACCATTGCAATAATTAAAATAAACTAAGAATACACATATTTAATAAATCATATATAAGTGAAATCTGGAGAGATAAAATTTCTTTTAGATCAATTATCTTAATGCATATTTATACGATTTTAAGGGGGTCAAATTTTAAATATTCGCTAAATATAGCAAGGCATGAGTTGCAAATTTTGAAACTTATGATACACAATATTACAAATTTTAATGCTTATGAGGTAAGAAATTGTGAATTTTGAAACATTGGGACCAAAAATAAAAAGTGTGAAACTTGAGCGACAATTTCGTAAAAAAAATCTTTTTCTTGTTCTTTTTTTTTATATATATAAAAAAAAATGGAGTGAATGTTAATTCTATTTGTCTGTGTTAATTTATCATTCTACAATAGTAATTGTAATATGTGGAAAAGGGAGATATTGTAGTAGGTATATAACTTGTGAAAAGAAATGTTTGCACTTCAATTTTTACCATTTATTCTTTAATCTACTATTTTTAATAAGATAGTAAATGATATATTAGACTCTCGTATGTCCATCTAAAATCAAATAATATAATATATTACCGGTATATGATGTATCAATTTGTCCTTTGTTGTACAATATATAAAAAGTTGGGCTGAGCCCAACTAATAACATATAACAATAACTTATATTAACTTATAAGCGAAGGTATCTTACTTATACAACTTATTCTGTAGTGTTAACATTGTCATATTTAGGATTTTAAAGATTGTTGGGACATAAAGGCTCACATAAGATAATTAAGACATAGAGATCGATTCGGTATATAACTTGAGATAGTACTTTACTCATTGTCAATTGATTTTGAGTTGAATGCTTCAATATGATATCAGAGTAGATACCATTTATGTAAAGGCCTAATGGCCCATATGCTCCATATCGCTCAATTAAAATTGTCCACGTGTTTAGCTCAAAATTATGCCACACGTGAGGAGACAATTAAAACTTATAGACTCAATATATAACTTGAAAGGTTATTCCACTCATTGTCAATTAATTTTGAGTTGGACGCTTCAATAGAGATAAATCTAATAATACATTAAGAAATATTAACATATAAATGAGTTCATGTACTTTTTATTGTAATATCCCGAAACCCTAATCGAGAATGTAAATATAAATGCAAATGAAAATATCAATAAAAATTAATTTTATATATTAGCACATTGAATTTAAGTGTTGGGAGAAAAAAGAAAAGTCAAAAGTAAAAAAAAAAATTAGTTAAAATTGAGTCAGAGAGCTTAAGTTTATGGTAAAATAAAGTTTGGAATATTAAAATGTAAACAGGGATTAAAAATGCACTCAAAAACGAGTATAAAATAAGCTAATAACCGTAAAAATGAAGTACGGGAAATTATCGACGAGAACGATTTTAATAAGAAATTAATACCTGAATCTTCTAAAATGGTGTAGGTAATTCGAAGAGTGTTGAATTATTGCCTCATATTAGTGGGAGACAAGGACAATGGTGGCCAACTTGTATCATATGGTACATTAGTCAAAAGTGGTCAGCGGATGTATTTGTCAAAAATGGGCAGCAGACAAAGAAATGAATTGCTACAGAATTTTCTCCTTTTGTCCAATAATTCAAGGAATATGCTCCCTCTATTTCAAGTATAAATAGAGCATCTGAGAGCATAGGGCAACACACCACCCGATAGCTAGAAAGCAGTTAGCAAAGCTCAGTTAGAGCATTCTTAGAGAGGTAGAGAGGTAGAGAGAAAATAAACAGTTAGTTTATTTCTTAGTTGAGAGTTTATATTCTTCATATTATTTTCATAGTGGATTTCAAAGATCTCTCCCCGTGGTTTTTTCTAATTGGGTTTTCACGTAAAAATTCTTGTGTTATTATTTTATATCTCATACAGTAGTGTGCTTGTGTTTATCTTAGTGTATTTGTGAAGGTCTGATTTCTCAACAATTGGTATCAAGAGCTTTTGGTTCATGCCGTTGGTGCCTAGGAAAGTGGTTCCAAAGGCAGTGCCTTTAAGAAAGGTGGTTACTTAATTAGTCACCTTTGCAAAAGCACAGAGTGACTCCCGCCCAACTTACACTTACCTAGCCAACTAGTAGGATCCGTTTAGAGAAATCTCGCAGGTCACAAATACGAAGATGACACATATGAGTATGAGGTACGAAATTGAACCATTTGACAGAAAGTTAGATTTTTCAGTATTTGGCAGTGTACAGTCGGAGATGTATTGGCTCAACAGGGATTGGCAATTACACCAGAAGGGAAGGATAAGAAACTAACGACTATGACAGACGAAAAACAGACAGAACTTGAAGCAAAGGTCGTGGCAACAATCAGATTGAGTTTGGTGCCACAGATCAAATATCAGGTTTTAACAGAAACCTCTTCGAAGGACTTGTGGGAGAAACTTGAGAAAGTTTACAAGTCAAAGTCTCTATCAAACCGGTTATATTTGAAGAAGGAATTGCACTGGCTTTAGATGGAAGAAGGGTCAGATTTGACCAATCATATTAATGAGTTTAATAGATTGGTGACCCAACTTACCAGTATCGATGTAAAGTTGGATGAAGAAGATAAAGCCTTATTACTTCTTATCTCTCTACCACTCATACTCAACTCTCCAGACTACTCTCCTTGTAGGGAAGGAAAAGCTTACAGTTAACAATGTGATGTCAGCAGTCTTGGACTAAGATAAGTTCAGGGGCACTACTTCCAGAGATCAAGGAGATAGTCTTCTTGTATTTTCAAATGGGCATGACAGGGGTCCTAATATTAAGAATTCCGGTAAGGAACGAGGAAGGTCTCAGTTGAGACCAGGCAAGAAGGATAAATCTCAGCTTGAATGTTATCATTGCCACGAGAAAGGCCATTATAAAAATCGGTGTCCATTGTTGAAGAAAGAAAATAAGAAGAAAGGTAAGCAGATTGAAAATTCTGGTAATGTTGTTAAGCAAGCGGATGAAGCTTCACAAGGTGATCTCTTATCTGTTAGAGATAGTAGCAACCTTATAGATTAGTACATAGATTTCGGTTGTTCTTTTCACATGTCCCCTCACAGGGATTGGTTTGATACTTTTACATCCTGCAATGGTGGTACAGTTTTATTGGGTAACAATGCAGTCTGTAAAATTACTAGAATAGGCACTATTAAAGTTAAAATGTTTGGCGGGGTTGTCAAAACATTGTGCGATATAAGGTATATTCCAAAATTGAAGAAGAATTTACTATCGGTTAAAGTACTTGACTCTATGAGTTGTAGTATCTCAGTCAGAAATGGCGTCATCAAAATTACTAAGGGTTCGATGATAATTATGAAGGGCCAAAAGAAGAGTCTCCTCTACAGGTTGATAGGGAACACAGTTACTGGTGGAGCACCAATTTCTGTGCAGGAAAATTTCAACAGTGATAACACAGATTATGGCACATGTGACTTGGTCACTTGAGTGAAGGTGGAATGAAAGAACTTCACAAAAGGTAGTTGTTGAAAGGTGTCAAAACGTGCAGTTTGGAATTTTACAAGTTTTACGTGTACGGCAAACAACGGAGGGTAAGCTTCAAGGCAGGAGCACACACCAGTAAGAATGTACTTGATTATGTACATTCGGATATGTGGGGACCGATCAAACATACGTCAATAGGTGGAGCCCATTATTTTGTCAGCTTCATAGATGACTACTCCAGAAAGGCGTGGGTATATGTTATGAAGCAGAAATCCGAGGTTTTCAGAATCTTTAAACAGTGAAAAACTAAAATAAAAAATCAGACCGGAAAAAAGTTAAAGTATTTCAGATCAGAAAAAAGTTAAAGTATTTCAGATCAGATAATTTCTTATGTGATTTTAAATTAATGACGAGTTTTTGATAAATTATTGTTAAGATATGAGTTTTTCATAATCCATATTTGCTCGAAGAAGTTTTAATGGGTTATAGTTAATCCTTAAATTTTTCATAGGCTATGATTACTCATGTTAATTGTAAAATTACTAAATTAAAGGCAAGAGAGATTAAAGTAATAGTTAAATTTAATTGGACTTAATTGATTTATTTTTTGAATTATGTATACCAAACCAGTGCCGTAATTTGAGTTATAATAAAAATAGAAGAAATTAGATTATTTGTTATGTTTATTTTTTAGTAGATTCAAATTCCTAGATTGCTTCTTTATTATTAGTTTTTATATTCTAATTAGTTTAATTGTAGTTAATCAATTCTTTATCTTTATTTTTAATTCGTTTGAAATAGACTTGTACTTGTCAATTCTTCAATTTGACACTATGTACTTACAATTACATATTTTTATTACATCAAGTAGGTTTTGTGTTTATGCGAAAAAGAGGATTTTTATAACTTTTATATTTCGTGCAAAAAAGTTGTATCATTAGAGAGAGGGTTTTACAACTTTTATTCTATGTAAAAAGTTGTACCGTGAAGATTATAATCTTGTATATAACGTCAAGTTTTAGAGAAAAAAACTCCTTTAAAACTTGAGAGAAATATTGTATGTTTATTATTATTGATATAGTCGAGATTTGGAGTTTATAATCTGTAATTTTTTCATTTAAAAATTTTACGCATTAAATCATATAGCCTTTATAGCTGAAAAGTTTCATAATGGACTATCTAAAGTTCATCAACTTGAGCAATACCTTTGGAATTTTGACACTACAAAGTGTAAAGGAGATTTGTTCATCAAGAAAGAGGAGAGTATTCAGCTTCTAATTCAGACATAGATTTGTGATTAAGTAACATTTTTATATATTTTATTTTGCGTTTCGCAATATTGAATCAATTTTAACTTTATGAAGTTAATGTGACATATTCTTAATTTAAAAATTAATGTTATTTGCTCTTTCTACAGAACGTCATTCAGAATGTACAAGAATTCGTAAATGATTTTGATTCATCATTTTTATTGATGTAGTTTTGTCCTCACTCCTAACAACATTTAAGCCAATTGCATGTATTTTTATACAGTTAGTTCTAGTACTTTATTTTTGTTTGCAATTACTAAGGGATTCACCAATAATAGTTCGTAGGCTGACCTCAAGGAAGCTTCTGTTAGGTTACATGTGGGTCCTCACCCATGAGATGAGAAGTCAAAAGAGACAAACAACCTTGGGAAGGTGAAGAGACTTGGGAAGATGAAGAGTCAAAAGAAAGAAAACTTTTGGAAGGAATTCAGAAGGTGAAAAGGTGTAGGAATCCAAAAGGACTTAGCTTTTCCTTTATATGCATCATATCCATTCTCTTGCTAAGTAATGGAATAGGCCAAGAATTCCATCATAGGGAAATCCCATCCGGGGAGGATGGATGAAAGAGTAATCCCATCCGGGAGGATGGATGAGAAGAGTGAGAAATCTCATGTGGGAAAAGGGAGAGAGAGAGAAAATCTAAGAGAGCCATGAGAGAAAAAATAGAGAGAGAAAAAGATTAAACAACTGGGTGTGTTGTTTGAGTTCCATCACATAGTTATTGTGGGATATCTTTGTAATCTCTCAGTTTATTCTAGTGGATTTTTCGGTGTATGTCTTGTAGTTTTTACCTCTTAGTTATAGAGGGTTTTCCACGTTAAAAATCTTGGTGTCTCGGACTTGGTTATTTCTTCTCATTATTTCTTGCAGTGGTTATTATTTTGGTGAAACTGCAAATTTAATCTGTTTGACATGTACTGATATTTTTTGGCCATTTAATTTATCAAAGACAACAATATTTGGGAGGTGATTTTTTCCAACAGCTTCAACTGGTTAGCGAGCCTTGTTGATATTATTAGGGTAAAAATAAAACACTGGTAATTAGATTATTCAATGTTGTGTATATATGTTTGATTCATTTTATTAATGCATTTTCTCTTGGCTTAACTTTATTTTATAAAATAATTTATTAAATATACTCAATCCCCATTGGAGAAAAAGAAATTTATTTAATAAAAAAAGAAGACTAGGATTTATTTAATATTTTATTTAATAAAATAAAAGGACAAGGATTTATTTTAATATATCTTCAAAACAATTTTCAAAGATTTTTATTTGCTATAAAACACATTCACTCTTCATGTTATCGCAAAGGAGTGAAAGGACTTTATTTAGTCACTTCTACTTCCATCTCAATAATAGTTTTACATTGCAACACAAAGTGAAAACGTTAAAGCTCTTTTTTCTCTTTGTTCCACCTGATTCAAATGGAAATGCTATTAGGAACTCCCTGCCCTGTAACTCCAGGTTCCGAATTTGGCTTCAAAAGCTTATACGGCACAACCCCTGCTCCGGTCCTGTTTCTCAACTTCATGTCTGCATTTCTTTCATCAATAGTTTCCGTAAACTGCTTCATACTCATATTAAACACTTCAAATGCCGCCTTTATAACCGGCTCATCTGCCCATGCTGGCTCCGGTTCCGCTCCAATATACTCCTCATCTGGTGAATGATTTGACAACATGTCCAAAACCGACATGACCAATGTAGCTTGATATTGAGTAGGAAAGCACGACAGGATCTCATCCTCAGGTCTTGATAAAAATGATTTCCAAGATTCCTCGGAGCGATCTTCTGTAGGCATGTTAGTTCTTGTGATTGTAGGTCTATTTGGAAAATAACCGGCGTAATCATATTGCCCAAAGTTGACAGCCGCGTGCTGACCAGATGCTACCCAAATGATGGTTGTGAGAATTTCAATTAGGTCTTGAGTGGTTTTGAGGACGGGCCACCACGGTTCATCCTTTTTGTCTCCATGGCCTTTTGTTCGGATTTCTGTCCACCATGCATTGAGCTCTTCGTCTGATTTTATGAGGCTTGCTTCCGGGTAGTAAAAGCTGACATAGTCTGTAACCCACGTTTTAATGCAATCCCAAAGGATGAGACCATCATTAGCATAAGGGTAGTCTTCTATTGCCAACTTCAGGCCATAGGGTGCTGTTGGATCTTTCTCGGCCATTCCCCTTGAAATTTAGAACGATGAAAATTTTATGAAGTTCCTCCTTTTCTAGTTTCCTCTAGTTAATCAGTATTAGACTATATTAACAGAGAATTAGAGACAAAGCACCCTGTTGCCAATTGTTTCTTAGATTGTAGCAAATCTAAGACAAAATTTATTTTGCCACAACATTCACCGTACCTCATCTGTTGCAGTGGCGCAAATGGCATACTACCAAATAATAGCGAATATTATTATCTTTCCTCCATTAGTAGCCAAGCGAAAATTTGTTTATGTTACTGGTAGTTGTAGGGAAATTAAAGTTCAGAAATATCTAAACGCAGATTAGATGTCATTATCAGCACCCATCTATATGGGCCAATTTGACAACTTTGGTGACTAGCAGGAATGTAGGTGCAAAAATATTGCCATTAGTATTTACTAGTTTAAAGTTGACATGGCATGTAGTTGGATTTTTACTTTAGTTTCTAGCCTTTGGATTAACTAAATTACCTGCTAATGAGGTCTGCTGGCAATCCTTCCTGATCAAAGCGCCACAGCTTGTCGTAAGCAACAGAGCTAAACTCCAAAGAGTACTTGCCAGGTGAGAACGCCGTTTCAATGCTTCCACCTGCATTAATGAGAGCTTTCCGCGCCAGAGCGTTGATCTCCATTGTGTACCGAAAATAAGGGTGTAATAGCCTATAAATTGGGTGCATCGCACTAAGTTGTCGGTTGGTAGCAATTATATAAGGCTCTGTGGCACAATGAGTTCTTAGCCTGCAAAGTATTAAAAGTAAGATAGAAATGAGAAAAGATACCAGCATATTTCTCATAGTTGCTGGTAATTACATTCCACAAAAAGAGAACCACTTGAAGGGGAAAAAAAATGTTTTACAAAAAAGTCCATTTTCTAGTGATAATAGTATAAAATGACACACTACCTTAAATTTTCCGTCATAATTTCATTATCTTACCACTCTACTAACCTAACACTAACAGGATATTATTTTTAGGGATATACATGAAACGAAAAATACATTTCTAATATTCACAAATTTTGTGGAAGGAATGGAGTATAAAACACAGAGAGAGAGAGAGATGTATAAATGGAACCTACCAATGACTAACTAGCTGGTGATAACCAGCGTCTTGTGCCAGGACATGAGTTTTTGCTAGCTTCCAAAGCCAATCAGTTGTAGCATCCCAACCGGGCCTATATACTTGCTTCCACTGGGGTTTTCCTCTTCCCTGTGGCCGAACTAGCTCAATGGCTATCGGCTTTAAAATGTTAATAGGAGTTAGGAAAAACAATGTCCTCGATCCATAGAGAGTTGTCCCTTTTAAGTCTCTTACTTTGTGCACATATGGTAAGAGCAAATCATGGTAATCGAGAATAAAAAGCTTCTTCTGACTAATGGCCTGCATTTATATACAAATGCAACGAGTTACAAAACATCTTTTTTTGGGGAAGGAAGATTAATCTGATCATGTGTTGCTATGTGGGATTTTTATTACCTCCTCAACAGTCATGAAGATTTGTTGTTCGACCACTTCTTTGGTGATTGCTGATTCAGGTGGTCCGTACATCGCCGGGTCAAGGTCACTTTTCAATGGCCATTCCTGCACATAAGAATAATTAAAGCAATTTTTCCAGAACTATTGTTTCTAAATTCATTTATAGAAGAACTTTTAGGGCATTTTCTAGGAGTTTACCATGATTGTGCAGAAATCGTACACTTTAGATTTTTATTTTTTATTTTTAATAAAAAAATGCTTCTGCATTTTTGAGAAGTGCTAGTAGAACATACCTTAACCAATCTTATGCTACAAGGGTTAAGACCAGCTAAGGTTTGACGACCAAATTCCTCATCCTTCATCCAAGAAAATTTATCTCCTGCAGATCAATACACGCCAAAATGGTGAAATACATGCAACAGGCCTACAAACACAAACATATACAGAGAGATTTTTTTTCATACTGTTAAGCAATTCAGGAGTCTCAAAAAGCAAGATGCTTTTTACTATTCCTTCAACAGTACTATATTTGATAAGGCTAGGAACAAGATCCAAAAGTCTGTCTTTAAATTCTTCTCCTAGATCAACCCCTTCATTGAACAGTTTGTCTATGGCTGTGAAGTATGGAAATCCAGGCTCTTCTTTGACCAAGTTCTTTTCTAGCAACGGTATCAATCCATGAAGCACCGAGTATAGTCCCTTTAGTGCGAACGATGTTCCCTTTACCTCCGAGAAAGTTTCATCCCTTGGCACGTAAAAAAAGAGCACGCCATCCCTTGATTCTGTTAATGGATCTGTATATACAAATATGTGATGACTTAATTATAACACAAACAGCATTGTCAAAATATAGTAATGTTTTGCATTATGCCACATTTGCAGATAATACTATGTATATCATTTTGGTCATCTAAACCTTTCCATAATCAAATATTTACAGCATAATTAGACTTGTTACATATAATAGTTTTCTTTACTTTCCTTGGACCTCGCCGGTTTAATATTTTCTGTACATACATACAAACATCAACATTGTTTAGATGAATTTTTTTAAACATTACAGTTTTTACATTGTAAAATATTCCCTTATTTTATTTACCAAACTTATGTCATAGTGCTAGTCCCAAATAACAGTCCTGCTTGTAGGTTAGAGAAAATGAAGAACTAGTTGTTCAAATTTATACTATCATCTATCATTGCAGTGATGTCACTTCAAATAAATTTGTACTACTGTCTTTAAGTTTCATTCCCTAGATAAAAACTCATACTATAAAATTTAAAAACAAAAGTTTTATCAATTATAAAAAACCAATCCAACCCAAAACTAAGAGTCGCATTTGACTTTTTACTCTTTTAGGCGAATAAAGTAACAAACCTAAAACATTTCTGATGAAAAAAATTAATTTATAAAAATAACATGAAAGTGTGTCGTTGACAAACAAATGGGGCTATTATTTTAGAACTACCTTTTGTTTGAAATTAAGCAAACCCATTTATATCACTATATCAATATGATCAACAAGCAAATGACCTTTCGAAAAGGTGACAAAATATGTGACTCTTAGTTTGGGACAGAGGAACTAAGCTTTAAACTAAACCCTGGTGAAGAAGAAATTAAAAACATGGGAATCAAGAGGTTAGCAGTCTTTGGGGATTCAGAGTTGGTCATTCGGCAAACTATGGACTCGTACAATACCAAGGAACTTCATCTATTACCATATCACTGTCATTTCGTCAAGCCGGCTAAAGAATTTGAGGACACTATATTTCAAATCTCAAGATATATAAATTAAAGGGTAAATTTCACTTAAGCACCCGAGGTTTATATGTTTTCTCACATGACCACCTAAGTTTCACATTTAAACACCAATGGTATATCATTTAGGTCATCTAAACCTTTCCATAATCAAATATTTACAGCATAATTAGACTTGTTATATATAATAGTCTTCTTTACTTTCCTTTGCCCTCACTAGTTTAATATTTTTCTATACATACATACAAACATCAACATTGTTTAGATGAATTTTACAAAGAGTAGTAAATTAATCATCAAATTCAAGAAAAAAAATAAACAAAATTTGCATTTTATACCTTCCTTGGTGTGCGGCCGGCCAGTTCTGCAACGCCTAGGGTAGGGACGGTCCTTGCCGCCGAGGACTGGTCGGGCCAAATCCTCATCCTTGTCAGGATCGCCAAGATCGTTATAGACATCGTAATCGTAGATTCTGTCACCGTGCTGCCGCTCGCCAGTGCCGGAGTATGTCCCTCGCTTAACTAACAGGTCATTGTTTCTGTACGTTACTAGCCCTTTTGGGGTTTCAGATGGTAAGAATGACTGTCATTCACAAAATCCCCAAGTTAACTACCAACAAAAAAATATATAAAATAATAAAGTCAAAAATGTTTTAAAATTTCTAAATGTTTTAGAGGGGGTATATAATTAAATTTTGATAAAGTATATGGATTAAAAATGTTTTAAAATTTCCAATACTTTCTACGTTTCGATTGAATAAATAGAATTGATAAAAAAAAAATAGAAGAGAGAAGAGAATGTAAAGAGTGAAATTATTCATCTCATTCCAACTGAATGAGTCATTTTATACCCTTCCAAAAAGAATAAAATTCACAAATTTGATAAGAATGAAAATGACTCATTCCATTTCATGAAACAACCAAACATAATTTTTTTTCATTTCATGAGAATAAGTCATTTTATTCCCACATTTATTCTTGTAATCCAAACGCAACTCTTTAAAAAGTTCACAATAAAATACGTTTTCGATAATTTAAAATTTAATATGCTGATAGGGTATATACGAATTGTATTAGAATCAAGACACATCATTAAAATAAAAATAATAATGTCTACCATAAATACTTTATTAATGAGTTGTCAAAATTATAATAACACTAGTAACGGTGTATATACACATAATGCATGAAACTTTAGTTAATTCAAATTATGATTACTTTTGTAGAATTATAATTTTCACCCTAATAACATAAATACATAACATGAGTTAGGGCTGCAAACGAAAGAGGATCCTTACAAACAAAATTTTAGTCCTTAAATTATATATGTTTTTTTCACATTTAGTTCTTTGATTATTTTATTTGCAAATTTCATCTTTAAATTATACATGACTTTCTTCAAGTAAGTCTTAAAAATATAGTTATTTATATTTACCATTTAATTCCATCTGATTGCTTTATTTTTATAAAGTTCAACTGAGATTGTAAAAATTGTAAAGTTATAGGATTAAATATATATACATGCAAAAATGGTTAAAATACTAAACATGAAAAAGACTATATATAATTTGAGGACTTACTAGAGATTATCCTAAATAATTAATATATTAGATTGAGAATGTGCAATCCCTAATATAATCAATACTAGTGAAATAATAAAATATTACAAACAAATTAATTGCTTTAGAGATTGAAAGTTACACAATTGATACTTCTAAATTACGTGGGATAAAATAAAAAATTTATAAATTTAAATGATTAAATCAAAAATCAAAAAAAATAATATAAAAAGAACAAAATAGAAATTGTCTTAAAAGTTGAAGGGTGTTTAAAATAAAATAAATAAATAAATAAGAGAGAGAATCAAAAAGCTTCAAAAAACTTGTTTATAACATCTAATCCTCCAACTTTATATATATTGAATATACGTAAAAACAAAATTATAACTATCTTAATTTGAATATATCTTAATCAACTTTCAAGTTATCAGTATTTATTTGAATATTTATCAAGGGAAGTTTGTGAGCCACTTAATTAGACTTATATAAAAGGTCATATTCATATTCATATTAATATTATTCCATTTTCATACTGGTTTTAAAAGGGGACCAACCTAATGACCTATACAAGGATCGGTATCACGTGTTGCAATATTTTGGACCATTCTAGTTCTAGTAAAGAAAATTTAAGGTAAAAAAAAAAAATCAATAGAACATATCTCCCTCATACAACTAAGAACAAAAAGGACCACGGCAAATATGCATAACAATTAATTAATATAATGACTGTTATGTATATAAAAAAAATGATGAATATACATTCACGTAAGAAAGACTCATATAAAAATATTAATTTTCTTTTAAATATTTTATATGGCTAAAATAACATAAGAGGACGAAAAACAGTATATTTTTTTAAGATTTGGTAACTCTCTTGATTTTTAATTTTTTAATAAATTAAAAAGAAAAACAGGACGAAAAATTTGGACAACTTTTCTAAGTAATTAATGAACTAAAAAACAAACAATATTTAAAATTGAAGTATGAAAGATAAATAATACTAATAAGCTTAGTACCTTGTTTGAGAAGAAAATTCTCTTGTAAGAATTATTGTACTTGGAATGAACCCATGATTCACAATTAATTGTAATTTTCTTCCCATTTTTAGGGATCCCATCAAGTTCAATCCTCTTGAGAAACATCTCAGTGTGGTGGTCATTCTCTACAATAACGGCTCCAATTTCCCCAAAACTATCTGGAACCCTAAATTTGCACTCATACTCTATTTCAGTAAATCCATCTATTTTATCCGGCCGGTCCGCAGACGCTTTGATATTGTCCCACTTATTTCCAGTATCTTGAGAAACAAATTTAAGATCCATTAGATATTTATTTATTTTTTTATAAAAAAATGATCAAAAATATTACATGAGGGAAAAAAATTAGAAACGTTAAATAAATGATGCTCAGCACATATATATTATTTTCCATCCTGTAAAAAATGTCACGGTTGGATTTTTATTTTGAATCCAACCGTGACATAAACAGTACCTTCTTTTATTTTTCATCTGATAAAAAATGTCACATGCAGCTGGGTTTTTATTTTATAGTAAAATGACGATTGATGAAAGTTACTCATGTTGTTGTGTCCAAAAAATAACCATACTTTGTTTAGCAAATATATTGTGAAAAAAGTAGAATTATTATGAGTTACTTTTGTAATTATTTTTTAGGCTGTTGATATTATAAAAGTATAAATAATATTGTTAGAACTAATATATATACATTTAACTATATTTTCATAATTGTATTAACAATAATTAATACTTTAAGCGATATTTATTACTCTATGATCAATTGCTTATTTTTATTATGAAATTAGTTTTAATTAATTGCAATAAGTTTTTTAAGAGTGAGGGACCAAAATTGGGGGTTGAGGGACTACAAAGGAAATGAAAGAGAGTGATATTATTCTTCGATTTTGGCAGTAATAAGTTTGTCGGACAAATAGAATCTTGCATGCATGCTCTATCTGTCTCAGTTCTCCGTTACTCAATAAATCTTTATTTTTGTATTTTTTTCTCTTTTTTGAGTTTTCATAAAATAATTAGGTAAAATCATAGTACATATTATGAGTCTATGTATCGATTTTTAATGTTGTTAATTACGTAAGTAAACATATTAGTGAATTTTTTTTTAATGAGTTAAAGTACTCCATTCATTTCAAATTATAAAATTATTATTGATTTTTTTAAATTTAATTTGAGATATTTTTAAATTAAACTTAACATGATATATTTAAGTTTTCAAAATAATAAATCTTATAACTAGTAGTACTTTTTAGATAATTTATAATATTAACAATTGTATTGACACAAATTAAATGAATTTATCTTAAATTTTGAGTTTAAAAATATTTAAAATTAATTTTTTCAAAATGATATTATAATTTGGGACGGAAGGAGCATAACTAATTACAATTATAATCATATATTCCCTCCGTCCCAAATTAATTGCATTTCTATGACTTTTTAAAGTCAAATTGACTATTTTTAAAACTAATCTTTTTACTATTTTTGCTAACATATAGGTGAAGATATTATAACCAAAAGAAAGTATATACAATTTATTACTAATTTCAATTTTTATAATTTTAGAAATATATTTATATATGCTTAATTATTAATTTTAAAAATAGTCAATTTGACTTAAAAAAATCTTAGAAAAGCAATTAATTTGGGACGGGGGAGTATAATCTCATTTATCTTAAAAATACTTACCAGGATTAAGATCTGCAGCAACAAGCTCCAATTGAATGGATTTACCAAACAAATCGGATAACTTATCTAGCACGTCATTACTTAAACTCTCCAGAAATCCAGTGATGGTTACTTGCACAATAACCTTCGCTACAACCTCGGTGGACGTATGGGTGGCAGCAGCGGGGGGAACCAGTTCCATGGCGGCAGCGGGGGGAACCAATTTCGCGGTGGCATCGGAGTTAACCACCGCTTTAATGTTACTTCCGGGCTTGTTTTTCTTACTAGACCTAGCTTTCTGGTGGCGGGGAAATGAAGCTCCGGCGGTGTTGCCGGAGATAAAGGGTTTGTGCCATGGAATTAGGGTTTTGTATGAGAGGGGTGGTGAGGAGAACTTGTGAAGCTGAGAGTTCAACATTGTACTATATGTTTCTTCACTAGGGTTTGGTGCATAATTTAGTGAGGTCTAAGCTTCTTTATATAGAAGAAGAATCAAGAGAATCATCAGCTTCATCTCAAAAATTGGCCATTAGTATAGTCCACGTGAAAAATATTGCATGCATATTAATCAATCGCTACACTCACACACACACACATTTTTTTTATTATTTATTCTTGTATGGAAGGAACATCTCATAAAATAGGCTAAACTCACTATAATATATTCCTTCTTCCATTTCAAAATTAAAAATATATTTCAAAAACGACAATTTTTATAAACAATTTTGCACTTCCAATTTTACCCTTAAAAAAATACTCTCTGTTTCTTTTTATTTGTCTTTTTAGAGAGGTTTTTGTTCTTTTATATTTGTCGTTTATAGATTTGAAAGAAGTATTAGATGTTTAATTTCTCGTATTATCTTTTATGATTAAAGACTAATTTATTTCTCTTTAATATTAAAATTTTATACTTAATTTAGTCGATTAAATAAAACATTAATTATATTTTTTAATTTACATGTGTAATCTTAAAATGTCAATTAAAAAAAAGATGAAAGGAGTAACTCGTACTACTAACCTAGGCCCTTGTAGGTGGTTTACTCTCTTCTCTTCCGGTTCTCAAACTCTACGTCCCTAACCGTGGTCACTCTACGACGTCCCTAGTCCCTAGTCCCTAGTCCCTAGTCCCTAGTCCCTAGTCCCTAGTAAATGGTCATGCATGTGCTTCTATGTCCCTAATTATAATAAAGTAATGCAGATTAGTAAACTCCTTGTCTCGCTGAAAGCTGAGTACAAATTTACCGTCTCATGCAGGGCAATTAGGTATGTTATGATATTTTCTATCTCAAGAGAAAAATGTATGTTTAATTTTAGAACGAAGAGAGTACTAAAATATTTTAAAACTTGATTTGAATGGTGTCAAATATATACGTACTACTTTTATCTCAAAAATTAGAAATATATTTTGATTTTTTAAAGTTAGTTTAATCGATTTTAGTTCAAAAGTGACTATCAATATGAATTTGTTCAAGTTTTTAAAGCAACAAATATGGTCATTATGTACAATTTAGTTAGTTTACAAGAATTGTAGTTGTTTTTCTTTATTAAAATATATCGATTTGAATTTTAAAATTTCTCTAACTAATTTCAAAAAATCAAAATATATTTATGTATATATCGATGTACCAAATGAGCGCAGTTCCTTGTGTTAATCTTAATTCATATGTAATTAATTGCAGTTGATATTCTCTACCCTAAAAATAAAAAAACTAGAAGAGGGACAGAACTTATTTTCCTAATTCATATGTAATTAATTGCATTTGATAATCTCTACCATAAAAATAAAAACTAGAAGAGGGGACGGAACTTATTTTCTAATTCTTTATTGGGAAAAATTATGCATGGGAATTTTCTCACCCCTTTAATTATCTGATGGATTAAGCAATTATATTGACTTGAGATATGAAAGGAGGGGGGGGGGGGAACTTGGCCATTATCAAAGAATTATATATAAACAAAATAAATGCTTTCCAAAAAGCAATGATATATAGGTGTCAAACATTTTTATATAAACACAACAAATTAAAGTGAAGAAAGCCAGGAATTAATCAAGCGTTGGTCCAGACTCCAGCGGTGTGCTGGCCAACCACCCATGCCTTTGGGCATCAGTCAAATCCTACTTTAATGTATTGTGAAAGATTAATTGTACCCAAAAAAAAAGTGAAAAAAAGCCAAAGAAGGACTTGAATTCAGTGGAAAGATCAGCAGACAGCAACAAATGCAGATTAGTAAATGGTCATGTGCTTCTATGTCCCTAATTATAATAATGTAACGCAGATTAGTAAACTCCTCGTCTCACTCAAAGTCGAGTACAAATCTACCATCTCATGCAGGGGCAAATTAGGTATGTTATGGTATTTTTTTATTTTAAAATAAAAATATATCTTTAATTTTAAAATAGAAAATACTAAAATATTCTAAAACGTTATAATTTAAATCGTGTCAAGTATGTACGTACTATTTCTGTCTCAAAAACTAGAAATATATTTTAACTTTTTAAAATTAATTTAGCCAATTCTAGTTCAAAAGTGACGATCAATATTATTATAATTGTTTTAATTTCTTTATTAAAATATATCGATTTAAATTTTAAAATTTCTCTAACTAATTTCAAATAATCGAAATATATAAACACAATAAATGCTTTCCAAAAAGCAATGATATAGAGGACCAGAGCTATCAACATTTTTCCATAAACACAACAAATTAAAGTGAATAAAGTCTGGAATAAATCAAACGTTGGTCCAGCGGTGTGCTGGCCAACCACCCCTGCCTCCGGGCATGGGCCAAATCCTACCCCCCCCCCCCCCCTTCCTCAATAGCAATACTTTAATGTATTGTGAAAGATTAATTGTACCCAAAAAAAAAAAACAGAAAAAGTGAAAAAAGCCACAAATGCTTCGGAGCTCAATATATCCATTCATCTATTAGTAGTATTAATTTTGAACATAATCCCTTGGTCTCATGCACAATAAGAGTCTCACTCGCAAAATTTATAAACTTGAAGATATTGTCTCATTTTTTATTATCATTCTTTTTCTGTGTGAAACATAATAATTTGACAAATGAAATTCTCATCGGAATCATTGTGGAGCTAGGATTAAGATATTCTTCGTTATATTCATCCTCTAATTTTTCTTAATACACATTTAAGCGACACAAATATTACATTTAACAACACAATAAAATTCGTCATAAAAGTAATACTATTTATATCACTGAATATGTATTGGAAAAAATTAAAAAATAAGTATAAGTTTCATTAATTTTTTAGTTTTGGAATTTTTCTTGGTAAACAAAATAAGATTTGATTAGTAATTATTTGTTCATTATAGTTAGTTAGCCATCGTGGTTTTTCTTTGTTTATTATCTTGTGAAGACAGAGGTAAACATAATGATAGATAACAATTTTTTATTCTTTTATTTTTATTTTTATTTTTATATTTTTTTAAGGTTATTGGCAAAATGATGTTGTTAGAATAATATACATTTAACAAATTTTTTTAAATATTTTAACAACACTTAACATTTTAAGTGACACTTATTACTCTAGCGAGTTTTTTTCATCACAAGTATTTGATATTTATTAGATTTTTTAGAATCCAAAAATATTTATAAAAAAACACTTGATTTGGACCATATAATTAATATATAGCTAGGTCACACTTGGATAACATTTCTTTTTTGTTTATCTCCATAGAAATTTTAAAATTTTCAAACATTTCAGATATAGATAATGAGGCAAGATTATCTAAAATGAAACTATCTGTACCAGGGGGCGGACCTATAGTATGGGCAGCATAGGCGGCTCTGCCTATGCTCAAATTTTTTGCCTATGTTCAATTTTTTTTTTTTTTTTTATAAGTATAGTTACAGGGGCAAATATATAACTTAATAAACTTAAGGGGGGCAGATTAATAGAAGAGCTAAACTTGGAGCGAGCAAATAAACAATTTCATAAGCTAATTTTAACTACAAGACAAGTCCGCCCACTCTGCAAGTGAATTTAGTTTAAGGATTTGAGCATTTGGGAAATATCATGACAAGTGAAGTAAGTTTCTAAAATGTATCTAAATATTTTCTATTTTGAAATTCCCTTTTTAGATTGAATTATGAATATTTATTTGTTGTATATTATAGAATTCTATTTATGTTGTATAAAATATTTGGTCTCAATTTGAGTTGTTGTATATTTGTATTTTGATTAATTTAGGCATTCATGACATGCGGTCAAAATTCAAACGTTCCAAAAATGGAATCATCAACATCACAATCTATTTAAGTTGATGAATTCTATGTACGTTGCATAAAATAATTAGTGTCAAAGGGGTTGTTGACTTGTTATATATATATAATATTATTACTTGTTATATTAAACAATATTGTAACCAAATACATGTTTTACATATGCAATCGGCTGGGAAAACACAAAATTATCTAAAAAAATTGGCTCGGGGGCGCAGCCCCCGAACCCCCGCCAAATTCATTCGAAGACTAAAATCCGCCCCTGCTGGGTTTGAATCCTAGATCCGCCCCTGATCTGTACAATGATGGAAGTCAATAGACAGTTGTGAATGGCCCTAAGGTAGCCTAAAGTTTTCAAAATTAACTAATGTGGTTTAAAGTAATGGCCTAATTGGTTGCTGAACAATTATCGTTTTTACCAACTTAGTCCTTGAAACTAATATATTTAACTTATTTTGCTCCGCAAACTTATTTTCATTTGCAATCTTGGTCCAATCTACAATTTTATAGAAAAATTCTAATTATTTAATTAACAACATAGTCGTGCATAGCACATGCACTATTAAACGTAACTCATAATGCCTGTTAGACAAATTTAACAAGCTAACCTTCTTCTTTCTCTTTTCTTTTGAAACCCTCATTTCATGAGGAATTTCATTTTAATGTAATAAATGTCATAATCAAGAATTTCATACAAATGAACAATATCAATAAATTTGTACCAACTGCAGCAAGGAAATTATAGCATACATTGGTCTCACCAGGGGTGAACCCAGAAATTTTTTAAGTATTGGGACGAACTCGAGTTTTACTAAATCTTAATTAGTAATTCTAAATAAACTTTTAAATCTCAGTCGTTGAGAATTGTAACAGAAGGTAAAGATGTTATTTGCCTATTTTTGATCCGTAGCACATACATGTCATGGATCATTCCCCTATATACATATATATATATATATATATATATATATATATTGTCAAATATTTTTGTAACTTATAAATTGGTTTATTCATTGAAGTTGTTTCAACACTATGGACTATCTTAATTTAACTAATAATTCTTTACAAAATACTTTCTTCATTTCATTAAAAAAAGTATCATTTACAAAATTTAATATACTTTTCTTTCATAAATATAATGAGGGTTTAGTTTAGTATGGTGATATTAATAGTGACAATATTGTGCTGTTAAAGTTGAGGAAATTATGTTATTTTGTATTATTATTAATAAGAAAAAGACTCATTTTATATATATATATATATATATATATATATATATGAATCCTTTTTTGTAGAACAAAAATGATAATTAAGTAAAAGTAACAATGATGATACATTTTATTTCGAGAATGTGTTTATATAAAAATTGTCTTTAAAACTAGCATTTTACGACTATTAAATAACAACATGCCATATAGATTATTTAAAGAGAAAATCATAATTAAATTATTGTATAATTAATTAAAAAGTTTTATCATAATAAATGATAATTACACAATCTCTTAATACAATTTCGAGTTGTTTCATTTCCTCCTAAATTAGCTTACGTGATATGATGTTGTTATTGAATGGTGTAAAACACTAAGTTTTACACAAAGTCACTATATAAATTATTATTTAATCTAAAAATATATATTCTTTCCCCTCTATTTTTACTAAAATTTTCTTTTCTGCTGTCATGTGATATAATAGGAACAATAAATGAGAATTTTACTGCAGTTGCATCAAATATTTACTTAATCTTATAATTCAAAAAGATTTTGTAAAACAGAAGATTAATTATCTTGACTTAGATAAATTAATTAAAAGCTATGTAAGTTTTTTTTATTCCTAACAAACTATGGGAACAATATCAAAAAAAAATTCATTTATTCACAAATCTTTCACTCACTGAGAAGTGAGTTGTGACTGGATCGTCCTGAAGAAGACGCTCAGACTAATAGAAAGAGAGCGTCGATACGTAGCCTTCATTCTCCTACGCTACAAAATGGTTACGAAGTAACTTAGTTCTACGAAAGTAGACCTTTGCCTTTCAATCGAACCATAAAGAGCATGTCTTCAAATTTGTCTTTAAACAGAACGTAATCCTACTTAAAAATAAAATTTGAACCAGAACTTTCAAAGTTTCTGCCCGTGTGAATATATAAAAATTTCAAAGTTTACATTTAAGGGGTTGGAATGAAAGCAAAACTTTCTAACAGTCAATAAATTGGTGGTTGTGTGAAATAATCAACATCAATAATTATATTTATTGGATAGACAGTGAGAGATGTTGTGCCATATTTTCACATTCACATTACATCAATGATTAAAGGTCGGTGATAATAAACATGAAGTTGATTGCACGAAATTTTGTACCTAAAACAAGAGACATTTTTGCACCCATAGCTAATCTATGATAGTGACGAGTTTCGCTACAAATGTATGAAAGTTAAATTTTAACACATCATTAATTTATTACTCCCTCTGTTCCTAAAAGATTGTCGTTTTAGGAAGTAATTTTTGTTTCAAAAAGATTGATGTTTTGAGTTTATCAATGCAGATGGAGTAATTTTTTCCAACTTTATCTTTATTTAAAGTTCTCCTACTTAATGATTTTTCTCAAAAAAATACAAAACCTTCTTGGTTGTTGAAATGTCTTTACAAATTTCTTCCCTTCCCAATACTTATTCTTCATAATTCTCATGGTTGGTAGTATACTCCTTTTTTGGAATCTACAAAGTTAATAATTAGTTGAAATAATTAAAACAAGGGTAATATAGTATTTTTCATAAGGAGTAGTTGCATTTCTTAATCTACGTAAATTAACCTTAAACGACAATCTTTTAGGAAACAGCAGGGAGTAATTGTTTTAACACGTAATCTTTTGGTAAGTTAATTTTTATTTGAAATATTTTGAATGTATATAAAACAGTATTACTTATCGTACACATGTAACATCCCCCAATTTCAAAATAAATTTGATAACAAATGTGTGAGAATATATTAAATGTTTATATATAATTGATTCATAACTACTATCATTAATATTTTTTAGTCATGGACTTTAAATTTTTGGTTTGTGAGCAATGAGGTTGGACTAAGATGACACAAGAAGATATTGTTTGAAAAAAAACACACTGAGGCCTTATATATGATATGATTTGATTTGGGATTCAAAATTTTGACCTGGGATTATTTCATATGTAATAAACCGGGTTTGTTATATATGGTTTAAATTTTACCAATAGCCGGCTCTCGAAAGTTCGTTTGGTCGAGGTCTTTCGATTCGTGGATAGATAACGGATAGTGGCGGATACGAAGGCGAGCCTAGTAGGTCGTTGATATTAATCACACAATGACTAGAGAGACAAAGATATGTTGCTATGTGTGATTAATGTGGTTTGGCCTGACGAGGACTGTCAGATTATTTAAGAGGAGGTCGTTAGTTTGTAACACCACCAATCTTATGGGATATATATTTAGATTGTGTATATAAGGACTCAAACTGTTAACCATTAATATATTCAGTTATGACCTTATATTAGGTAAGCCTTATTGTGCCGGCTACTAAAGATGACCCAATAAATATATTATTTAAAAAAAATAACATTGAGACATTATTATTTTGCTAGATGATTTGGATTATTAAATCTCGAGTATTTTACACCGAATTATTAAAACTACCATTAGTGGATCAGATAAAAAACATAACAATTATACATCATACACATTTGATTTTGATTATACACAAACTTTATCAGTATTCATTTTTTTTAGTTATCAAAAAACACTATTTTCATGTTGCATGGACCCTCAAATGGCATAAAGTTTTTTTCAAATTTAACAAAAAAAAATAGGTCAATAATGACCCAAATGGTTTCTAAACTATTAACCTTTTTCTCAACTTAGTCCCTTTTTTTCTGGATAGGTACTACTAAAACTTTTACAACATTTCGGGTCTGGGTACATGGTAGAATTTGAACCGTGGCCCATAAAGATCGTAAGTTATTGGACAGCACATCTCCGTAAATTAAACTATACATTTTTGATCTCTTCTCATTAATAATTTTATATAAACTATCAATTTTCGTCCAACCAACAATTTTTTTAATGAAAAAACAAGTTTTTGATCGCTTCTTTTAACATGTTGTAGCACCATGCACCACTACATTGTGATAAGAAAATTATATGTCACCACGCGGCATTGCAAAAAAAGTCATACATCCGGTTAGCATTGAAAAAGAATGCAATTCATAAATTTATTTAATTTAATGAATATAATAAATCAACACTGTTTAAAATCATTTTAGTTCATAAATTGTATTCGTTATATAATATATATATTTTTAGATAAAGACTTGTGTGTGAGGTTGCGGCGCGCGTGGTGTGTTTGTGTGTAGTGAGACAAGAAAGTGTGGAAAGAAATCCCATCCTTGATGTGTCGTCGTGGGGAAGTCAGCAACTGTACGTATGAAATGGATTGGAGGGTTGGTAATCACCCTAATTAATTAGAAAATACATGAGTGATTTCTGATATGGTTGGCACAGATTTTTGGGACATTCAATTCGGGACAGGAGTGTGGAGCATGGACTCCCTACTTTGGATTGCGGGGAAAGGAAAGGCAGTTTTTTTGTCTTTCAACCAGCTAACTTGGAATATAGGTACGTAGTTGGATAAACTTGAAATGGCAATATGGTTTCAATCTTTTTTGACATATGTCAATTGGTTTAATTTTTTTCGAAAATAAGTTTCTTTACATATAGGTGGCATATGTTTCATTGGTAAAAACAAAAGATATGTTTTATTTTAAACCGCTTAAAAAAATTGAAGAATAAATAATTTAACCTCTAGCTTTAAAATTTTAACTAACGTTGAACTTCTAAAAGAGGCTACACTTGACTTTTCTCTGGACTTTGCTTTTTCTATGCATGATACAACGATATTTGATTTGATTAATATGTTTTAAATACAAACGTATAGATGAAAGTTAACGTACCAATACGAAAGATAAAATAAACTTTAAATCTATACGAAAAATAATAAATTCACAAAAAGAACATAAAAATAATAATCTTAATTAATTAAAACGTAATTGTTTAAAAACTCCTAAGAAATATATTTATCTTATAAGTTCCTAAACTACTCTTCCAACATCAATTAGGAGAAAGGAAAATAAAAATAGCAAAAATTAAAAATTATCGAAGTTTGACCTAAACTATGGACCGACGATGATAGCTACTTTAAATAGGTTTTTCTGATTTTAAACGGGGTATACGGTATAAGTTATGGCTAAAGATAACAAGTCTTGTAGAGTTCATTTGATAGATTCGAGTTTGATTTATTATGAACCCCGTTGTATTTCTTCATGGATCAGAATGTTATGCCATTTTCAAAATCTTACGGACCTAAAAAATTATTCCAAATTCTGAATTGGACTCGTCCACCGTATCAAGACGTACGAGAATTGATTTCTTTCTCGTCAGTCACAGTTCATTATTCATCTTCTAACTATGTTGAAATCTCATTTAGGAGAATAATTTTTCATTATACTGATTGTCGACGATTAATTTTTTAACTTTAAGCATGTTCAAGTTTGTACTGATTGTTAAAATAAATGTTGTAACCCTTTACTTTTTCCCTAGGCTATATTTGATTAATTAGAAGGTTTAGCATGTATAAGGTGTGTTTAATGATGAGTTAAGAGTCTGATGGTTAAAAAAAATTTACAATTTAATTTTTACCGTTATTTTAAGTATGTATTTTTTTTTCCTTTATGTGGAACTTGTATTTTATCCTTAGTGAGAGCCTAGTAGGTTATTCGTAACTTTCTGGTAATCTTAGGTTTTTTCATAGTTGAGCTTAATCTTCCTCATTTAGGGGAACACATTTTCATTATATTAATTGTCAACTATTGATCTTTCTAGCTCTAAGTATTTTTCATGTCTTACTAAGGGCAAAATTTTAATGTAGCCCTCTACTATTTTTTTTCCTAGGTTATATTTAAAACAATTAGGTATGATTTACAATACTATAATGTGGTTAATGAGTTATTAGATGTTATATTGGAGATTCTTGAAACTTTAAAAGATTTCAAGTTTAATTCTCATTGTTATTGTGTAAGTATGCAATTTTTTTTTCCTTAAATGAGGAATTTTTAATAATTTTATATTTAGTGAGAGGCTATTGATTGATTATTGGAATTTTCTCATCATTAAATAGAGTTTAGTTGTTATAATTCATTTGAGATTCTTGTTTATATTTTTATTTGTATTTATAATGTCCATCCTTGAAAAAATCCCACTATGGTAGAGTTTGGAAAGTTGAAACATGCCCAATATGGTTTGTACATTTCAAATTTCTTGACATAAGATAAATTGCGTTAATTTGTGTGGAGATAAGATTTGTCATGATACCGAAGACCTTCGGCCTAGTAATACCACCCAACCCTGGGTAGAGGTTAGGCGGGGGGTTTTAATGATGCCAAAAAAAAAAAAAATTGTCATATATTTGGTAGATGACACTGTTTTTTTGATAACATAATATATGGGTTTTTTTTATTTTAATCACCTAAATTAATAATTTAGCCTATAGTTGAAAATTCTAAATTTTGTTTCACATTTAAAGAGGCTACGCTTGACTTTGCTATTCTCTATGAGTGGATTGGAATTATTTTTTTCCCTTTTCAGGCATGGTTTCATTGTCATCTTTTATCTTTACTTAAAATTCTTATTTTTTTCATATTAGAGATTAATCTTATCATTTGGCAACAATTTGTCTTTAGATTGATTGTCGACAATATATAGATCTACAGAGTTTAAATATGTATTAAAAAATACTTAGTATGTTTAGCATTTATAAAGTGTGTTCATGAGTTATTAGTCTGGTGGTTATCTATTATTGAGATTTTGAGATCTGATAAAAAAAAATCAGGTTCAATTTTCACCATTATTGTGTAAGTATTTTTTCTTTTTTAAGTGGAATATTCATTTCCTCCTTGATAAATTGCTAGTTGTTGTTGTAACGATTATATTATTGAAGATTTTGAGAGTTTGAAAAAAATTCAGGTTCAAGTTTTACCGTTATTGTGTAAAATGTTTTTTTTCTTTCTTAAGTGGAATATTAATTTTCCTCCTTGATCAATTGCTAGTGGTTATTGTAACTTTCTCGTCGTTACCGTGAGTTTATTTTTATGATCATACGAATAATGATATTCTTGATTATAATATAGTTATAGTATTTATAATGACATCCCTTGAAAATACCAATGTTTTTAAAAAAGAATCCATTATGTTTATCAATTTCTGTCATGTGTTTAGACCATGTTTGGATAAAAAATCTCATTTTTAATTTTAATTAAATAAAAAAATTAAGATACCCACAAGAACTTCTAAGCAAGATATAGGTTTGAGGAACACGTTCTTGAATCTTGATATCACATGTTAGAAATACGAGTCTTAGTTTGTGTTTACACCTATATGGTTCCATGTGGTCCTTCTTTATATAATTGCAAGTGCAACACTGAGAAACAATACAACTTTGAAATATGGTTTAATTACATCTATATGAAAGGGTGTGAACTAATCCATGTCCAAAAAATAAAAAGATTTAATCCCATTATTGAAGTATATTATAAGAATTAATATCAATGTGGGGACCTCTAAAGGACCACACGGTCCCCTGTACTGTTTACTCCCTCCATTATAAAAAATTTTAAATATTTTTGTTTAAAACGACGACTTTAGTACTAGTATTAGAAATATTCTCAAATATAACCCTTAGTATTAGTTAAGGAATTCTGAAAAAGTAATGAAAAAATTAAGAATATCGTGTTCACTTTATAATCTTAAAATAAAAATATATTTCTTATTTTGAAGACGAACTAAAAATTATATATCTCTAATTTTGAAAGATATGGAGTAATACTTAATTATTATTCTTATTATTATTATGCTGTGGAACCATTTGTGAATTCTTGGAATATTATTTTATGCTTTCTCATGACCTCTTGTTTGTATTTTATTTCTTTACATATGTATAGAGTAAATTTTATAATATTTGAAGTTGATATATTTGGAGTCATTCAAGATCACTCTCTTTCTAGCAAACAAACAATACGTTCATCCAAAAGATATGGATGAACACTCAAAGCAAATTACAATTTGAAAAGTTGTTACACATTAAAAATTCACTCCGGTGAACAACTTCCTCATGAGCTTTAGTATTGGGGCTTTAAATCAAACTTTTTAAAACAAAAAAAAGAAAAAGAAAAGAATAAATAAATAAATAAATAAAGGTAAGACCAAAAAACAAAAAAAAAAACAAACATATGCAATTTTTTTTAAAGTAAAAACTAGTAACCTTTTTCGAAGGAAAAAAAGTTAGGACAAAATATAAATATGTCCCTCCAAAGTTTCATATTTTTTCAATTTTAGTTTCAATTTTCCAAATTTTGCAATCATATGCCTTTTTAAATGGTCGACTCAATTTTCTTACCTTCATCATCCTCATCGCCTGTATATTAAAAACATTTGACATTTTCATTTTCATTTTACCATTGCAATAATTAAAATAAACTAAAGAATACAGTATTTAATAAATCATATATTAAGTGAAATCTGGAGAGATAATATTTCTTTTAGATCAATTATCTTAATGCATATTTATACGATTTTAAGGGGGTCAAATTTTTAAATATTCACTAAAAATAGGCAAGGCATGAGTTGAAAAATTTTGAAACTTATGAGACACAATATTACTTCTTTTAATGGCTTATGAGGTAAGAAATTGTGAATTTTGAAAACATCGGGACCAAAAATAAAAAGTGTGAAATTTGAAGCGAACAATTTCGTAAAAAAAATCTTTTTCTTGTTTTTTTTTTATATAAAAAAAAATGGAAGTGGAATGTTAATTCAATTTGTCTGTGTTAATTTATCATTCTACAAACAGTAATTGTAATATGTGGAAAAGGGAGATATTGTAGTAGGTATATAACTTGTGAAAAGATATGTTTGCACTTCAATTTTTATTTTTTTCATTTATTCTTTAATTTACTATTTTTAATAAGATAGTATAATTGATATATTACGACTCTCGTATGTCCATTTAAAATCAAATAATATAATATCATTACCGGTATATGTTGTATCAATTTGTCCTTTGTTGGTACAATATATAATAAAGTTGGGCTGAGCCCAACTAATATCTTTTATACAATAATTTATTTTAACTTATAAGC